>CAOKZL010000206.1:0-600000 GCA_948472985.1 Iguana delicatissima
AGCTGGAAAGGAAAGAAAGGAACATCCATTAGGACATCCTGGTAGTCACTGCATCTATAAACTGTACAGGAAGTCCTTGCCTTTCAATGCCCCGTTATCTGACAACTCCCTCTTTTGACGCTTCCAAATTAGGGGCAAGTTCCATTAATTCAACGGAGCTTCCGCTCTTTCATCAGTTGTTGCCTATTGAGGCTCGCATGGAACTGCTTGCAAAGCTAACTGCAGTGGGGGGAGGCATTAAGCCGGCCGAGAGGCTTCACAAGCAGCGCACGCATGGCTGGTCCCAAGTGAGCCCCCGTAAGTCCTTCACGCTCCCTACAATACAATATGTGGGCTTCGCTTTTCAGCCAATTCTGTTTTCTGCCCGTGTTCCAGTCCCCAACCTGTCAGGTAAGTGGAGGAAGCTTATAAATAAATATTCCCTTTAATGACAGCCAGCACAGTGTAGAGTAAATGAATAGCCTTAAACTGGCATCCTCATTTCGATAATTCACACTTTTTGCCTTTTTCAATTACAACCAGAACCCATATATTTGATGTGTGGCCTGCTCTTTTGACCACGCATACTGATCAAAAAGGTTTGTCAACAAGTGACCAATCAACTTTTTCTTTTAACAAAAAGATGGCACCAAGTTATTGGAGAAAAAAACAGCATTTGGCTGCAAATGCTATGTAAGCTATGCACTGTGCACAAGACTGAATAAAAAATAGGCGCCAAGTCGATTTGCTTGTGCATTTTGACAATTTTCACTTTTTGACAGCTCTCTGGACCCTAACTGGTCAAATAATCAGAGGATGCTGGTAATAGCAGCAGGGGGACTCTTGTATTCTTAGTAGCAGGCACCCACATGCTACCTGAATGTTCAAGATTTTAAAAAGCCACACCTATTTTTTATTTTTGGGGCTGAGCAGAGATTTAGACGCCCCCTAAGGCTTGGTGGCCAAAATGGCAACCAGGAACACTTACTCCAGGACTTCGTCTTTGGTGCGGTTTGTGAACAGGAGGCCCACCTCTCCCCGTAGATGCTTGCTGACCTAGAAAAGAACGAGTATTACTGAAATAAAGTGTCAGCCAGGCATGATTCACATCTCTTTCGCAACACTCATGGAATCCACAGGACCAGAGATGCACAATTACAGGACTCTGACAGAAATACTGAAATACTCAGGACCAGAAGCATTCTGTATATCAGATTTCTTTTGGATTTTGGAATATAGTACCCTTTTGGAATGCCCTTATGTCTCATTCATTGGCTACCTGTACTGTGTATGAGATGTATAAGATTTTTGCCAGCAAGAAAAAGAAACTGAGGATCTGAGAGAGGAGCAAAAAGAAAACTGGCAGCAAAAAGAGGGATATTGAGGATCTAAGAGATGAATGAACAGGAGCAAAAAGAGACCCAGCAGCAGGTGACTGGCAGCAAAAAGTCAGTTTTTGGAGTTTTGATAATTGGATTTCCAAATAAGGGAGGCTTACCCCATATGTTTTAGTTTCACTAAACCTTTTGTAAGTGACCCCAAGCAGTTAAGTCTCCAGCCTTAAATCCAAAATTAAAGCCAAAATCCTTTGTAATGTTCTCAAAGGCTTCATTATTCAAGATATGCTGATATAGTGCAGGAATGCTCTGGAAGAATGAGGCCTCACCTGGTGTAAGTTATCTTTGTATTCATCTGTTGGACTCCGTCCTAATGCCACCATCATCACTTTGTTCTTCCCAAAGAATATCCTGGAACAGGAAAAAAGAAAGATGTTGAAAAAAAGCCACATTTCTCAGTCCTTTAGGTTAGGGTTTTAGGGCGATTGGGGGCTGAAGGCCAAAGAGAGGGGGAAGCAGACAGGTATGATCGAAGCCAAACCTTACCTCAAAAGCCCTAACTGAGCCAGACCCTACCTCAAAGGGTTGTTGTGAGAATAAAGTAGGGAGAAAAAGAATAATATATTCTGTCTTGGAAGAAAGGCACAGTATATGTGTATAATAAACAGAGGAAAAAAGAAGGGATTTTTTTTACCTGCTGTGCTTCCAGGCGTTGCGAACATCCTTGAGTTTGTTGTTTCTCATGTTGGCAACAGAGAAGATAAAGAGGTATTTGTAGGTGTCCACACATTTCCGTAACTAAAGGCAAAGGATTTGGGGTGTTAGAATAAGAAGTGGGGGAACAAAACCAAGAAGTGTGCAAAAACAAGGCTAAAACAGTTCTCCCATACTACTAATATATATGAAATATTAAGTATGCGAATTATTATTCATTTTCAATGCAAGGCCTGCCTGAAGGGAAAAAGGTCGTAACAACAAGAACAAAGCAACAGAGAGGCAATGTAATGGGAGAAGAGGGTTCGAATTCCCACTCAACCATGACAAGCCACTGGGTGACTTTGAGCCAGTCACACACTCTCAGCCTCCCTAGAAGAAGGTTACTGTAAGTTGCAGTCAACCTGAAGGCACAAAGCAACAGCCATGGTTCTCCAACAGCACTTACCTCTTCTATCAAATTCTGTTTCACTCCTAAACCCTTCTTGCTGGTTTTTGTTAAGGAAACTAAGAGAGAAAGAAAAAGGGACACTTAATTCAAACCACATAAGGCAAATGCAAAACTGGCACAGACACATAATGAGGATTGCATTCAGCAAAGCACACACACAGACAAGCTCTCCCAAGCTGATGTTTGTTTCGGGTCATCAGCTAGTTCTGTGTTGGGCTCTTTCCTCAAAGGAGTTTGCAGCTTCTTGGGGATATACGCGTGCATCCGTTTCCCTTATGCATGCACATGGCTTTTTTCTGGATGCTGTTGGGAGCTGGTATTCCTAGTCTCTGGAGGAGCAGAAAACCCATCTTCCATATGACATTTTAAAAGCAGCTGGAAAAGTGGGATGACAAAAGATTAATTGGAGCTCTGGCCATTTCTACACTACGTTGTTACAGTACTATTATTCCACTTCCAACCTCGTATGGAATCCTGGGGTTTGCAGTTCAGGGAGGGGCATTTAGACTTCTCAGTCAGAGAGCTCTTTGGCCTCAGGAAACTACAAACCCCAGAATTCCACAGGAGGCTGAAAGTGGAATAATCTAATCTATAAAAGTCAAAGTTTGTTTGTCTGTGTCAGGTGGGAAGACCTTGTATGATCGGCTACCTAAGAAGATTCTATGGAATCCTGGGGTTGGCAGTTTAGGAAGGAAGCTTTAGAATTC
Source organism: Iguana delicatissima (assembly GCA_948472985.1). Classification (NCBI taxonomy): domain Eukaryota; kingdom Metazoa; phylum Chordata; class Lepidosauria; order Squamata; family Iguanidae; genus Iguana; species Iguana delicatissima. The sequence goes on from CAOKZL010000206.1 coordinate 3,189, forward strand.
TCAGCCAGAGGGCCCTTGGGCCTGGCTGGCTGCTATGGCAACGATACCTAGCAGCAAAGAGGAGGGCAGTGTATTTCCCTCAGGAACCCAACCTGTGTATGTGAATAACTCTGAATACAGACTGGATTGGAGAATATGGGGAAAAGGGACAGGAACTGGACAAGGTGCTTTGGGGAATTAGAGCTGCAGCTTCTCAAATCTTCCTAACAACTTATTATCTAGGAGAAAATAATACCAGCGCAAGGCAGAAATGGCCTGTGTTTGCCAAACTGGGACAGTTGGGAAGGTATGTGAACTAGAGCGGTGGTTCTTAACCTGGGGTCCCTGATATCCGCACAGGGGGGTCCGCAGAGGGTGGAAGAAATATTATGAGCTTTTACAGTTAAAACAGAGAGAAAGACAAATTCCTACAGAATCACCCCAGTAAGACTCTTATAATAGGAAGGGGTTCGTTTACTTATTTCTCCCTCCTCTTCAAACCTGAAGATCCTTGATGGGCAACTTTAAATAGATACTTGATGCCCTTTAGGGTTTAAAATCTTAAATCTTAGCTGGTCCAGCGCAAGATGTCTTTAAAGGGGGGGTCCACGGTAAAGAAAAGGTTAAGGACTGCAGAAATCGAGGAAAAATGGGATTCAGAGGCATAGCAGCTCAACTTTCGGGCAGTAAAAGCAAACAATAACCGTGAGATGTGATTATTACAGAAATAATATACATGGTGGGCACTGGACCCACGTGCTCGAGCTGCCTGGCTACTTTTTCCGGCTCCCTTCGGGCTCTGCAGGGCCTTTTCCAAGCCAGGAGCCTCGGACAGGAAGCCCTGGAGGCTAACGCTGCTCTGAGCCCTACTCACCCTTCTTATCCCGCTTCGATTTCGGCATTTCGCCCGACCGCACGCGCTTCCCTGCCGCATCTGCCGGGGGGTACGCCGCGGGGCCCGACGGGAAATATTTAGCAGCCTAAGTCAGTGCCTGATTCCGTGATTGGAGGGGGGCCAGCATTCCCCCCACGACGCTCTTCCCAACGTTAAGCCCCTTCGTGCTTCTCTTTTAGCTCAAAGAATAATTTAGAAGGAGGAAAGGGGGGATCTAAAATGCCTTTCCGTACAGGCGTTATTAGTAGACAGGACCAAAAGTGGACCTCGCAGGGTTCCATCGCCCTCGTAAAATTAGGCCCCCTCGGCCGTCGCTTCCGCGCAAGGGGAGGGCACGGAAATAGGGCCAAGGGTATGGTCTGGAACTCTATGGTCGCGCGGTGGCTGATGGGATAGCGAAGTCCTCCAAGGCTTTTTTTCCGGCTGTCATGGCGGCGCCCTGGCCGGCCTTCGCTGTCCTGCTTCTCTTTGGCCTCTCGGCTCGCCCGGCCGGCGCCGTGTATGAGGACCAAGTGGGCAAATTCGACTGGTGGGTTCTGGGCCCGCCGCCTTGGGGCTCCCTGCCCGGGCTTGGGGTGGTTTGGGCGGAGCTGACCCGCGGAACTCCCCGCCACAGGAAGGGGAGGTGGGAGCCCCCCGGGCTGGGGGATGAGACCGAGGCTTGGGAGGAAAGGCGCGGGGGCTAACCGTGGACACTAAACGTCGGGCTAAAGGGGGCTTTCATGTACAGAGGCGGTACTTCTTTGAATATTATGGCTGGGGGAGCCGTTGTGGTTAGAGCAAGGGGGCTGGGAAGGCTCAGACTCTCCAAACGTTGCTGGACTGAAGCTCACCAAAGCTGTGGCCAGTGGGTCTAATGGTCGTGGATGATGGGAATTGCAGTCCAGGGATGCCCGAGAGGAGACTAGGACAAGGAGCAATGGATTCAAACTACAGGAAAAGAGATTCCACCTGAACCTCAGAGAGCAGTTGGACAGTGGAATACGCTGCTGCCTGGGAGTGTGGTGGAGTCTCCTCCTTCTTTAAACAGGCTGGATGGCCGTCTGTTGGGGGAGCTTTGGTTGTGTCTTCTCGCAGGGCAGAAGCGGGCTGGACTGGATGGCCCTTGCCCTCTCTTCCAGCTCTGCCATTCTGTGACCACACTTTCTTCACTCTTGCCATAATATATAAGGGCCTATTAGAGTTGGTAGGGTGATTGCTGTGGGAAGAATCAGGTCTCAGCTGTGGAGCTCACTGGGTGATGTTGGATCACAGGGTTTTTATGAGGACAAAAATAGAAAGAAGGACCATATGCATTGCTGTGATTTTTTTAGTGGAAAGGTGGGTTATAAAGGTGACAAGTGGAGTCTCCTTCCTTGGAGGTTTTTAAGCAGAGGCTGGATGGCCATCTGTCGGGAGTGCTTTGAGGGTGTTCCTGCATAGCAGGGGGTTGGACTGGATGGCCCGTGTGGTCTCTTCCAACTCTACATTTCTATGATTCTATGATTCTAAGTAAATGCCCTGATGTCTGTGGTTAGTCTCTATCTTGGACAAGATAGAGGTGGCAGATAATGGTGCAAGCAGTAAAAGAGTTTAGACAAAATAGATAGTGCTCCCACAGCTTTTCCCTGGTCTGCTCTGCAGGGCTGTTAAAAGATTCAGCACCCTGGACAGTTCAGTTCACAGAGGGTATTGCCTGCTTAAATGTCCAAGCTAAAGAAACTCTCTCCCTGTATATGCTTAACTGAAGTTCCTGCATTTTGAATTCTGGTCAACCTTAAAAGTTGTTCCTGTGGTCAGCTGCTGTCTGTCTGACTCGAATGCTGCAAAATAGAACGTCTTGCTTGTGTTTCCATTAGGAGGCAGCAATATGTGGGAAAACTCAAGTTCGCTTCCTTGGAATCCTCCCAGGGCTCCAAGAAACTCATTGTGGCCACAGAGAAGAATGTAGTGGCTGCTTTGAATTCCAGGACAGGAGACATCTGTGAGTATCTGTTACATAGGAGCCCATTTGTATGTTTTCAGATTTCCAGGCATACTGGTGGTAAGATCTGTAGGACCATTTAAATTAAGGTCCTTGCATGATGGAAACCAATATGGCAACTTTGCTTCAGTGTAGCATAGATTTATTGTGTTTGCTTATAAGAAATCATCTCCTTGGTGTCAATAATAAAAGTAACTGAAGTTTGGTAACAGCCCGTTTTAACAGACGCAATGATACTGACTGAGGAGTCAAACAAGTTATGTCACAGTATCAATTCTGCAGCTAAAACAAGAGGAGACTTTAAAGGAGAGAAGGAGGAAGGAAGGAAAAAGACAAGAGAAGACAACAAAATGCGTTCAAGTCCTTTTCTGTTTCTAGTTCTACATATAAGAACTTACTTACACAAGTCTTTTTATTTTTAATTTTAATAACAAATACAACAGTTACAGGTTTGTTGCTTGCAAACAGTTCAGTGTAACACAGCAGTCAAGCACAATTATTACTTCATATTTAGAATGGATTTCTCACCAAATTCATCTTTTATTCATGGAACGGGTTCATAAGCTGTTTCAAGACTGGTGGCTAAATTAATAGAATGATTCCAAATTGCCACAAAATCATGTGTTTTATTAATTCCTCTTATTATCTATGAATTTCTGCTAGGTTTTCCTATCTATTTAAGTCTTCATAGCCTTTTTGGATTGTTATTAAAATGTTAAAAATATAATTTAGGGGAAAAAAGGGGAACCTACAAGGAGGTATAGTGGTTTGAGCATTGAACTGTGACCCTGGAGATCAGGATTCAGTTCGCTACTCAGCCACTGAGTGACTTTGAGCATGTCACACACTCTCAGCCCTAGAAAACACTGTGATAGGTTTGCCTTAGCGATGTCATGTGTAGGAAACAACAACCAAATGATTCAGGGTGAATTGCTTCTGTGTAGAGTTCCAGCCATTCTGTCCTTACTCATTCTTTATTTGAAGCAGCTGTTCAGAATTTAACAAGTTAAAAGAAATTAAAAGTTTCCAGCGCGCAGTAGTTGCCCCCTTATCCGTAATGAGTGCATTCTGTGGATGCTTGAAACTGCAGATAATATTGAACCATATAGTATCTGAACCCAGATAATATGAAACCTCTCTGTTGTTCCTGGGAAGCTGGAGGGCTACTTCTTGTGATGCCAGAGCCATTTCTTGTGGCGGTGTTGGGTGGGTAAAACAGAGAACAGGCAGGTGAGCACGGTGCAGATGACAGGATGGTACGCTGGTTGGGTGCAGTCATCTGAATACTGGGGGATAGCTTGGGGCAAAGTGAGGGAAGGAGAAGGAAGAGGTTGACTGGGGGTAACTAAGATCATGGAAGGAGAAACTGGATGTGGAGGGGGACACTATTACAATCATGTATATACACATCTTGGATAAAATCAAGTCAGCCTCTAAAGCTGTTATAAAAAGCCATGTTTTAACAACAATTTTGAAAACATCAGTTGCGGAGGGCATTCTACAACTGAGGTTCCACAGCAGAAGAGGTTCTGTCCAAAGGCCCCCATAGAGTGCCCCTCCCCAACAAACCTAAGTCCTCAGGCTAATTTTCCCTAAGGCAGTTTTCTGTATTCATATGACTCCTGGTTCTTTTCAAGTGTGGCGCCATGTGGACAAAGGGACCCCAGAAGGGGTGGTGGATGCGATGCTGATTCATGGTCAAGGTAAGGAAAGAGTTTTTTGGTCTTAACCATGCTTTATTTGCTAGAACATAATCACAGAGTTGGAAGAGACTGCAAAGACCATACAATCCAACTCCATTCTGCCTTGCAAGAAGGCACCATCAAAGCATTCCTGACAGATCGCTATGAAACCTTTGTTGTAAAACCTGAGGTTTGAAACTAGTCCAGAAACTAAGACATGGAGCAATGGATTCAAATGACAGGAAAAGAAGTTTCACCTAACCGTTAGGAAGAACTTTGTGATTGTAAGAGCAGCTTGACAGTGGAATACTCTGCTGCTTCAGTGGAGTGTGGCAGAGTCTCCTTCCTTGGAGGTTTTTCAGCAGAGACTGGGTGGCCATCTGTCGGGAATACTTTGATGGTGTCTTCCTGCATGGCAGATAGAGTTGGACTCTATAAAAATTTGAAACACAACTTAAAATACCTGAAATGAACATTTTTGTACGAAGTGTAATTAATAATTTTGTTTTAATGAACCAAAAAGAAGATGTTCTTTGTGTTAGCAGTGGGGACGAAATTTTAATAGGCATGAGCTCTTTTCTAAGCAGGATTTGTGCCTATTAAAATCTTAATGGTAGCATTGCTTGTCTGTAGATTCCATCACTGTTTCCAACGGGGGTCGTATCCTCCGTTCCTGGGAGACAAACATCGGAGGCCTGAACTGGGAGATCTTGATGGATGCTGGCAGGTGAGCAGTTTTGAGGTGCGTATGATAATGATGTGGATTTTAATTTGGGCTAAGCTCCTTTCCTAATTTTATAAATATATTTAAGTTTTCAGATGGCCAGTTTGGTGGGACTGCAGGACGCCGTCAGATACGTGGCGGTTCTGAAGAAAGGCACTCTCTCCCTCCACTACCTCTCCAATGGACACCAGAAGTGGGTGGAGCAGTTGCCAGAAAGGTATGTGATATTGTATAGGATGATTTCACCTCAAAAGGCATATTTTAAACAAAAGATACGAAGGCTGGATTTATTTCTCTTGTGAGCTTTGGTCTAGGTTGGTCATAGAAATGGAAGATAAATGAGTGGAACAACAGATTGACTTAACTGCCTAGATAGCCATCTCTTCCTGTGCAAATTGATTGAACGAGGACATGAGAAGAGAGATTTCTGACTAGAAGTACTTTGGGTATTCCTGCCTGGCAGGAGGCTGGCCCTTGTGGTCTCTTCCAACTCTATGATTCTGTCAAGTTCATTGCATTGGGCATGTGAGACTACAACCACTGTCACCCCAGAGCGGAATGATGGCAACGGATGACTTTGCTTGTAGCCCAGCTGATCTGAAAGGTGCTCAGTTGGGCTAGATCAAGGGTGGGCAACTGTGGGAGACTGTATTAGCCTCCTGGGGGACCTGGGGGGCACATGCCTCTCAGACAACACAAAAAAAGAGCTTTTTTTTACTCTAGGGGCTGTGTTTTTAGGCTCCTTTGGGCCATGTTAGGCTTAGGAGAGGACTTTTTTTTTTGAAACAGGAAGTGACCTCTTGATTGTGAATTGAACATGAGCCAGCAGTGCGATGCCGCAGCAAAGAAGGCAAATGCTTTCTTCGCCTGCATTAATAGAAGCATAGTTTCCAGGTCAAGGGAAGTTGTAGTTCCACTCCATTCAGCACTAGTCAGGCCTCCACTGGAATCCTGTGTTCAGTTTTGTGTGTATCGTTTTAAGAAGGATAGAGGCAAGTTAGAAATGTCTGATTTTCCTCCCCAGTGATCTTGTCCAGTATCAGCTGGTCTATTCTCATGGAACAGGAGTGGTCCACGTCCTCGGAGTGGCTTCTCAGAGTCACCTCAACCTCATCACCTTCAGTGTGGAGGATGGAGAAATCATGAGACAGGTGGTACAAAATCCATGGCTCTGAAGGGAACCCCCTTTTCAGCCTGGGTCTGTATTTCTTTGAATTTTGAGCACTGGGAGGAAAGAGCATTTTTTAGCTCCTTTAAAAATGTCAAACTGCAGCTGTGTTCGGGCTGGCTTGGGATCAGGTGGCTTTGAATTGAAAATAAGGCCTAATTCAGGAAGCACGTGATAATTTTTAAGAATAAAATACAGGCATTTGTGTGCGTGTGTGTTTTTAAATAACCATCCTGAAAGGAATACACCCTACCTCAGTTAAGGAAATCAGTGTGTTCCTGGGTGTTATTTCTTTAACAGAAAAGAAAATAATAGGCAGAAATAACGGCTTCCTTGTTGTATAGCTTCATATTGTTACCAACTTATGGTGACCCTACCACAGTGTTTTCTTTACGGCACATGCTCACGCGTGCACACACACATTGAATTTACTGTACACCATCTTGAGGAATTGAGGATATAGAATGGAATATAAGTATTCTAATAAATAAAATAGCCCATCTTCTGGATTCTGGATTCCTGGCGAGACTATGAAGCCACTGTGAAATTGGATGCGGTCTGTCTCCCCACTGATGTCTTTTTGGGGATGTAGGGAACTGTTCAGTGCTTTGGCAGCAATTGCAAAACATTTCTTAGTATTTTTTCTCTTGTTGTAGGTCAGGGTGCCTGCCCCCTGGCTAAGCAGCCTGAGTGCGGCTTGTGGTGTGGTCGGAGAGGCTGTGCTGGTGTGCGCAGATGCTGCCTCGCGCATGCTTCATGTCATGTCTCTGGGTGCCGAAGAAGAGATGAAGCCGGTTGCGTTGCAGGTGAGAGATCTCTGAAGGAGCTGATGCTCAAGCAGGGGAGGGGGGATTTGGGTTTTTCTTCTGTTTGGCTTGCTCCAGAGCTAGGGAAAAATTACTGTTGAAGGAGTACAAACTCTCTTCAGTCACTGTGGAGTGGCTGCGCTCACTAGAAGATTTGGGGAGCTATAGTCCAAAAAGTAACTTTCTTAAGCTTTGGACCAGGCCTCCAAAATTAAAGTTTTCGAGACTTCATCTGAAATGCTGTGTCCGGTTCTTGCACAGCAGTTCAAGAAGGAGATTGAGAAGCTGGAAAGCTGTCCAGAGAAGGGTGACCTGGATGATCCAAGGTCTAGAAACAAATCCTAGGAGAGAATGGCTTTGGGAGCTGGGGATGTTTTGCTTAGAGAAGGGAAGATGGAGAAGTAATATTTAAGATATTTGAAGGAATATCAGCATATAAGGCGGTGCCAGCTTGTTTTCTGCTGCTCCAGAGACTAGAACACGAACCAATGGATACAAATTACAAGAAAAGAGATTCACCTAAACAATAGGAATGCTCTTCTGCTTCTGCAGTTCTAGGTTCTGTCTGACTTGAAGGCTGTGAGCATCTGGGTCACCTGAATCCGGAGCTGAGAGGTCCCCCATTCAGTTCCAAATAGGTGCCTCTAAATTTGAAATATGCTGCTGATGCCACTTCTAGCAGGTTGATCTTATCCCTTTTTGCTCTTCCTGCAGTCGTTTGGCCTGGAGTTTGCAGATGGCTTCCAGCCCTACTTGTTGACCACACAGCCCAATCCTGCCAGTGCGTCCCGGGCCCAGTTCTTCTTACGGTTGGGCCCGAGCCACTTCGCCTTGCTGCACTATCGCAATGGGCTACTGAGCCTCCTCCGGGATTTCCCACAGGTACGGGGAGGAAAAAGAGGTTGTGATTTTTTGGGATCAGGAGAGGAAAGTCCTTCTGGGGTGCAGTGGGCTAGAGATTTGGCCTGGTAAATGCCTCCCTCCTTGAGAGGGGCTAGCTGAGTTGTATGCATGTGAAATGAGAGAGAGGAAGGAAGGAGCAAGGGTTTTGCTTGCACAAAGTCCCAGGTGTAACTCCTGATGTTTGTTAAAACTTGTTGCTGTTGTTGTTGTTTTATTTGTTTATAGTTGGCCTTCCACATTGGTGGGTTTGACCTCCATAGATTTGATTATTTGCGAGTTTCTCCAACCCGTCCCCGCAACCTCTGGTGCTTCTTTCTGAGGGAACCTTCCCCCTTGGCAGGTCCAATCAGGCTCCACAGCTCTTTAAAGATTTGCCTCTGTACCTCCTCCACCAGCTGCTGCTTAGTCAGCTAAGGACAGATTTCAGTCTCATTCCTCAGCACCACAACCCCCCGAATGCCCCCCACAAATCCAAGGAAGGAGATGAGCAAGAGGGAGGAAGTATAGGACCACCTTACTCCATACTTGTCACAACTATGGGACACTGATAGTGTCTTCTTGCATTCTTAATCATCCAAGGAAAGCATTATTTTGAGTGCAACTTTGCACCCCAAGTTTCCTGTGCCTGTTTCCTGAATAATATTTTCCTTTCTCTTCCTCTCGCTTTCATTCTCTCTCTGTCTTGTTCCTTCAAAATCCCCGTGTTGTTGTTTCCCAGGCTGGCCTTGTGACGTTTGCAACCACCAATGAGAAGACTGTAGCTGCAGTCCTCACCTGTAAGCCTGATGTGGTAAGTGTGATAGTATTTTGCCAGGTGAAATTAATAGCCAGGTTTGGCTTTGAAATGTGTCTGCCTTCCTTAGGATAACATTCTTTTTGTCCTTGGCAAATCGGATGTGGTCTGATGTCACAATCAAGCCATGGTTTGTCTTAACCATGGCTTCTTGCTTAATCTGTAGATTGCCCCACAGATCAACAAACCATGGCTTGTTTTCCCCACTTCTTACTCATTTCTGTCTGGACCCTTTGCTGAGCTCCTGTTTCAGAGCTGCAGATTAACCACAGTTGCTGGTTCAGATGTGATGTCAAGCCATGGTTTAAACAGCAGCAAACGGGGGTTTCAGCTGTTAATTTGTGGCTGGTTCTCCATCCATGGTCTGTTGAGGTCTTGTGGGGCCCTCCACAACTCCTGCCAGTAGCACACCCCTGCTACATCAGCTGTTGTGCCTGAGCACACATAGATTTATGAAAGAGCTAGACTTTCCAGATGCATAATCTTTCATTCTGTCCTCCATTGTTTGCAGAAAGCTGGACACCCAGACTCCTCTTGGCCTGCCACCTCAGTTGGACAGACCTCTAAGCAGGTAGAGGATAGATCCATTGCTCTTCTTGCCTCTTACCAACAACACTTGTTTTCCCTAGAGCAAGGAATGCCAGGACTCCATTTGGCCCTCCTGGAGTGCCTCTCTGGCCCTCGGGGCTTCCCCAGTCACACCCACATGTCCCATGGCATGTGATTTGGCATCTTGCCAGCTGCAATGCAGGGTTTCTTTCCCTTGTTCCAAAATGATGAGATGTCTAAAGGCTTTAGTTACTGGTAATAATAGTTTTAAGCTTAAAGAGGCTGGTGTTTTTGGCTCTGCCCCTTTTCCCTTTGGCTCCACCTGTCATTGGAATGTGATCCCTGAGTCAAAAAATCAGAGTTTAAAGAGGCTTCATGAGCCCTCTGCTTAATGTAGGATCTTCAGCTAAAGCATCCCCAGCAGGGAGCTCTCCAACCTCTTTTTGAAGATGTCCAGAGAAGAAGAACCCAGATTCCTTGGCATGGAATCTGGCTCTTGGACTGAAAGAAGTTCCTCAGTAGAGAGAGGGAAAAGCCCAAAAAACAACCTGATTTCTAAATACTCTCTGCTTAATAATTTCTTTCCTTCTTCCAAATGATGCTGCAGGAGTCCTTAACATGCTTCAACCAGTCCTATGCAATTAACTTATACTTGGCTGAAACTGGGCAAAGGCTGCTGGATACAACCATCGGGTTCACCCTGGAGAAAAGCAGCACCAGGCCAGAGCAGGTAAGACTTCCTTTCTTTTCCTGCTGAGCTGAAGAAAACAGTAGCAGTTCTGCAAAAGGAAGGGCAATGTGTTGGCAAATCCTTCCACCAAATGGAATCCTGAGAAGTTAGTTCCTTTTTTGGAGGCAACTCCTAGGCCTTTGGTCTTCTTAGAATCGTAGAGCTGGAAAGGGTTGCAAGGGGCATCTGGTCCAGTGCCCACTGTGCAGAAATCCACAGCTAAAACATTTTTACAAGATGTCCATGCTGGCTGCTCTTCTCTCCCTCAGAGGCCAGAGCATTGCAGCTGGAATATGGACGGTGGGCCTCTCACGAGCCGCTGGGTCAAGGCATGAAAGATTTCTCACATTCTAAGCTGATGACATGTTGTCCCTCTTATCTGTCTGTTGCCTGTCCTTCTTTTGCAGCTTTACATTCAGGTCTTTTTGAAGAAAGACGACTCCGTGGGTTACCGGGCCCTGGTGCAGACGGGAGACCACATGCTCTTGTTCCTTCAACAGCCAGGTGAGTCTTTTACCCACTGCCTTAGGCCAATTCTTCTTGCATTTGTTCAGGAAGTACATGTACACAATCCAGATTTATAAAGGGAAATCAAAATACCTTGGCTTTCTGATTTCCTCTGGGTTTGTTGTTCGTTGCAGGAAAAGTTCTCTGGAGCCGGGAAGAATCTTTGGCTGAAGTGGTCAGTTTGGAAATGGTGGACTTGCCCCTGACGGGCGCCCAGGCTGAGCTGGAGGGCGAATTCGGAAAGAAAGCAGGTAACGGCTGTAGTCTCAAGAGAAGCATTCATTAGATGAGATGCATTCCATGGTATTTGATGATAGGAGGCAGATGATGTGGAGGAAGCATTTATGAGTCCTTGTGACACAAACTCATGCGGGAATGTGGCATAGCTTTCCATCAGATGAGCCCCTCAGCAAGGAAGCAGAATCATAGAATCATAGAGCTGGAAGAGACCCCCGGGGTCATCCAGTCCAACCCCATTCTTCCATGCAGGAATGCACCATCGAAGCATTCCCAAGAGATGGCCATCCAACCTCTGCTTAACAACCTCCAAAGAAGATGACTCCAGCACAGTCCCAAGCAGCAGTGTATTTCAGTGTTGGACTGCTCTTACTGTCAGGAAGTTTTTCCTAACGTTTAGATGGAATCTCTTTACCTAACATTTGAATCCACTGCTCCGTGTCCTAGTCTCTGGAGCAGCACAAAACAGCCTTGCTCCATCCTCCATATGACATCTCTTCAAATATTTAAACATGGCTATCGTCTCATTCTTAACTTTCTCTTCTTGCAAGGAGACAGGGCTGGGATTGACCTTCACCAGCTTGTTAATGCTCTTGATTTTTTCGCCCTGCTTTTGATACCTGAAAGAGTGAATTGGATTGGTTTGTTGTTGTTCTTAAATGCTGCCTTTGTTGTTCTTAAAATGCTGCCTTGGAACCAGCGATTCAAGGTAATTTTGAATGGACAACTGTGTTGTTATTGTCTTTCTTCTCCTTTTTGCTTGCTTCTGTTGACATTCTGGGATCAGAGGTGCACTTGCTCGTTTGTGACAGGGAAATCTGGTTGCGTCAGGCTTTGAAGGTGTGTCTCTTCCATGTGGCTAGTGTGTTGCACCAGAGCTATAGCTAGGTGGGAATGATGGCATTGCCCCTTCTCCAAATAAGAATTCTGTTGCCCCAAATGAGATTTTCTTTCAGTCCCGCCACAGGAACTTAAAATGTGAGTTGAGCATTTAGAAATCCTTGCTTGTTGTCTTTTTCCCAGATGGCTTGCTGGGGATGTTCCTCAAGCGCTTGTCCTCTCAGCTCATCCTCCTCCAGGCCTGGACCGCCCACCTCTGGAAGATGTTCTACGATGCCCGAAAGCCCCGGAGCCAGATCAGGAACGAGGTCAACATTGACAACTTGGCCCGGGACGAATTTAACTTGCAGAAGATGATTGTGGTGGTCACAGCTTCCGGAAAGGTGAGAAGAACGATTTGCAAACTTCCAAAGAACAAACTGGGGTGAAGCAGTAACATCTGTTCCTTTTCTTGGTGGTCAGCCCCAAGAGGCAGGACATGAGACCACGAACCTTGTTTGTGTGTCTCCAGCATCTGTTACTCAGAAGATGGAGATAATATCCTTGGTAGATAGTAGGGGCACAATTCTATTCTAATTTTGTTCTCAAATGCAGCAGTGAGCAGTTTTAGCGACTTTCTTTACATTGCAGTGAAATCTTCAAAAATGGCCCACACTGTCCAAACCGACCACCCTCCCCTTTTTTGGGCTAAAAAATAAGCCTCTTATTTTTTGGTTTGGAAAAAAAAGGGAACGACTGAAAACCACAAAAAGTGCTGTTTCAGGTCCTCCGCAATCTAAATTTACCACAGATATGATCCATATTTTCCCCTCCCAAACTCTATAAATTTGCCATAGAAATGCCTTGATCTGTGTGACAAATGACACCTTTGTGTGCATGTGTGTTTCTCTCTCTCTCTTTCGCTAGCTCTTTGGTATTGAGAGCAGCACTGGGACGATCCTGTGGAAGCAGTACCTCCAGGACGTGAAGCCGGGCTCCGCGTTCAAGCTGATGGTCCAAAGAACGACTGCTCACTTCCCCCACCCTCCCCAGTGCACCCTGCTGGTCAAGGACAAGGTCAGTGCTTGGGTTTCTGGCTGCTTGACATTATCATGATGCTTTGTGGCTGGGAATGATGGGGGTTGTAGTCCAACCCATCTGGAGGCTACCAAGTCACAGAGGGCTGTTACAAGTTTATATATATAGGGGTATTAGAATAACATATACAGTCTGCCCTTCACATTTGTGGGATTCACTTTCATGGATTTGATTGTTTGCAACTTTCTCAAGCCCCTGCCCCTCTACTTCAAGTGCTTCTTTTCCAGGGGAACCTTCCCTCTCAATAGCTCCAGTCAGTCTGCTCAGCCCTTTAAAAATCCTCCTCCTCCTCTTCCACTAGTGGCTGCCTAGCCCACTAAGGACAGATCGCAGCACCACAAACCCTCTCGGGTTCCCTTCCACCCAAGGAAGGAGGTGAAAGTAAGAGAAGCACGGGGCCACCAAGCCAACCCACTCCCTTTCCTTCTCCTTTCCCTGACCTGGTTTGGGGCCTGGGTGCCCATTTCTTACACCATGCCTTGGCCCCCTTCCCACAGACACACACACATTTTGATATTTGTGGCTTTTCCACTTTTGTTGAGGTCCTGTACCCCTAGTCCTAATGAATGTGGAGGACCAACTGTGTATATAACCCCACGTACATATTGGGGCAGTGGACCATGGGAACTCACTTGGGGCAGGGAGGAAAGGTTGGACATGATGGAAAGTGAAGAGGAGGAGGAGTTATTGTTATTTGTTTCCTAGGACACAGGGATGAGCTCTCTCTATGTCTTCAACCCCATCTTTGGGAAATGGAGCCAGGTAGCCCCTCCGGTCCTGAATCGGCCCATCCTTCAGTCCCTCCTCCTGCCAATCATGGACCAGGACTACGCCAAAGTGCTGCTTCTGATTGACGATGAGTACAAGGTGCCACCAGGTTTCTCTTGGGGTCGGTGATTATGGGAAACCTGTTGGAGAAGAGAACTTGGTGCAGATTTGCTGCCTTGAATCGCTGTGCCTTTTACTTCCCTTCAGGTGACAGTGTTCCCGGCAACACGCAACGTCCTCCGGCAGCTGGAGGAAATGGCTCCCTCCATCTCTTTTTATTTAGCTGACTCCGAACAGGGCAAGTTGATGGGTCGCCGGCTACGCAAGGTATCCCACATCTTTTCCCAAACAAGATGGGTTCCTTGAATCCTCTGTATGTATCCCAGCCACCTTGAGGGGCTTTGCCATCCTGGAAGTGATGGCATCAGGCTGGAAAACATGGAAGTGATATCATTACTTCCTTCAAACCTTGGGCGGCCTCTGGAAGGGGAAGCTGGGGCAGCCCAAGCCATCTTAGGCTGGACCTTTGTTTACAGCTAAGGTGCAAACCATGCAGTGTTGTTGAACTGTACCTTCCAGAATCCTTCACCTGTGCTGGAAAGGGCTGATCGGAATTGCAATCAGACCTGGAGGGCTGTACTTTGCCCTCCTCTGGTGCAGAATAACTCCAAATTAGAGACAATTCATGTCCCCATATGGTGTCTGTGTGTGCTTTTAGAAGGGATACCCCTAGCTAAGCATCTGCTTGACCTGCTAACCATCTGGGTTTCTTGACTGCATTGCAGGACCTGATGACAGAAGAAAGCTGGGAGATCAGCATCCCCACCGACTTACAGCGCATCGTGACCGTGAAAGGGAAGCGGGCCAATGAGCATGTCCATTCTCAGGGCCGTGTGATGGGAGACCGAAGTGTACTATACAAGGTAAGGGAGAGCAGACATATTAGGAGAAGAGGCAGAGCAAATATCAGCTCACATTCTGATTTCCTTGGCATCAGCAGTTAAAACGGGGCAGACAGAGTGTGGCCTGTCAACTTCCTGTGATCCCTGGACCCCAATTTGGTGGCTCCTGAAGCTCTCACCAGTCCACAAAAGCCTCCCCAACTCCTAGATTATTAGGGAAAATTTCAGCATGATTGTGAAACAATTTTTGCCCCAAACTGTGCATGCAGATCACCAAACCTATGATGACATGCAAAAATGCTCCTACTTCAAGAAGCCTGGAAATCTCGTATTGCTCTCAGATACCTCTGTGTTCCTTTACAGTTCCTCTCAAAATGGTGACAGGAAGTGACTGGAGACCACTTCCTGTTGCCATTTTGAGAGGGCCTGAGGAGGAAAACGGAGGTATTTAGGCTTGGATGGGCACATGGCCTATGTGAGCATCTGAGCATTGAACTCTGGCCTCCATGCAGTTGTTCACCTCTGGATTAAAATATATTATGTGCTGGGATTTCCCCTTCTAGCTTGGGGATGGGCCAGGTGTGGCCTACAGGCTACATGTGTGGTCTTTGCCTTGGTCTCAGGTGACTGTCCATTTTAAATTCAAAACCCCCTTGAATTCGGGCCTCTGCAGGATTTTAAAAAGAATGCCTTACTGGTTCTGGAGTCCATCTTGAAAATTTTGGACCTTGGATTGGCAGAATTTTGGAGGGAGCTGGGACAGGAAGTCTGCTGGGTAACTATACCTGCCTTTGACTCCTTGCAGTCCTTGAACCCAAACCTGCTGGCGGTGGTGACGGAGAGCACGGACACCCACCAGGAGCGCACGTTCATTGGGATCTACTTAATTGACGGCGTCACGGGCCGGATCATCCACTCCTCCGTGCAGAAGAAGGCCAAAGGGCCCGTGCATATTGTCCATTCAGAGAACTGGGTCGTGGTAAGGGGAGAGTGCTGGTGGGTTTGGCTCCTTGTCACTTAGAGGATGGGTTTTAGAATACTTGTCAGCATGGGGGCCAGATGTTAATAGCTGTCCCATGGCACAGAAAGGGTTATGTATCGGTTTTAAAACGTTCACAGTTACGATCATAATTAAAATCAAATATTTGTTCAAAGAAAAAGGGAAGGGACTAAAACTGACACACAGTAGTGGCACACTAGAGTAAAACTCTGGGCACTGACTAAAATACTAAACGCTAAAGAATGAAATTTTGATTAAAAGGAAATTAATTAAAAACACAAGATTTAAATACAGCCAGCAACCAAGGAGTGACATTGCCTACAATCCAGTGTACGTGCCAGAGGCCCACTTGAATAAGTGTGTGTGTGTGTGTGTGTGTGTGTGTGTGTGTGAGCCTGAAGATGCAAGAGAGACACTGGAAAGTGAACCAGCCTAGTCTCCTTTTTGACAGGGAAATTCTAGAGTCGGGGAGCAGCCACTGAGAAGGCTCCGTTTCTTGTGGCATTGTCAGATTTGCCACAGATAGCAACAGGGCTGAAAAAAGGGTGTGTCTTTCCAACACATGCAAAGATGTTAAAATTCATCAGGACATTTTCTTATCTTCTAGCTTCTCTCTGTCTAAGCCATGACCCCCTCTCCTCCTCTGCAGTACCAGTACTGGAATGCCAAGGCCCGCCGGAACGAGTTCACTGTGCTGGAGCTGTACGAAGGGACGGAGCAGTACAACGCCACGGCCTTCAGCTCCCTCGACCGCCCGCTGTTGCCACAGGTCCTGCAGCAGTCATACATTTTCCCATCGGCCATCAGCGCCATGGAGGTCACCATCACTGAAAGGGGCATCACCAGCCGGCACTTGCTCAGTTAAGGCACAGGGAAGGAAAGAGAGGGGCTTTGCCAAGGGTGGGGGATCATGGAAGTTGTAATCCCAATGACATTGGGAGGTTCATGCATTTCCCACCCTTGCTCTAACTAGTACATCCCCCTGACTCTCTTTTTACTTTAATTTTTTTTTTTATGGCTCAGGAGGAAGCAAAACCTAGATCTCTTAAATGCCACTCTAACCGCTGTGTCACATTCTTTCTTTGTCTTTCATATGCAGTTGGGCTCCCATCTGGAGCAATCCTGTCCCTCCCCAAGGCTTTGCTGGACCCCCGGCGGCCAGAAATCCCGACAGAACAAACACGGTAAGAAAACTGGGGTGACCAGATATCCTGGAGTTTGGGAGAAGCAGACAAGGCTCCCTGACACAGAATCTGGCCATCCTTACATTAGTATAAGAAAATCAGAATGGAAGAAGAGCCCAGGTCCCATATTAGAACAAAGGCTTCTCTGGACAAGCATTCTGTTCCCAAAAATTATTTGCCGATGAAAAGTTCTAACATAATTTTTTAAAGTTTTTTAAAAAATTAAAACTTTTTAATAATTTTAAAAACATACAAATGTTAAGAAAGATAAATAAAGCATCCTAATAAGAAGATTTCCTGCTTACACATTAAAAGCTGGCTCTAACAAAAATGTCTTTGCCTATGGCCGAAAGTCGGAAGGGGGCCAGTCGAGCCTTCTATGGAAGGGAGTTCCAGAGAGTGGGAGCAACCACTGAAAAGGCTCTGTCTCTCATGTCTTCACCAAGCAAGCCGGTGGTAGTAGTGGGACAGAGAGGAAGCCTTCCCCTGCAGATTTTGAAATTCTGGCAGGTTTGTATGGAGAGAGATGGTCTTTCAGACCCTCTGGACCTGAGCCATCTAGGGCTTCGTAGGTCATGGCCAGCATGTCCTCTTCCCCATTCATTGGGCCAGAACTGACTCTTTTCACACGTCAGGATGGTGGACTGTCCTTCTTTGGAGGTCTTAAAGCAGAGGTTGAATGGTTGTCTTTAGAGAGTGGTTCAGGTTTCACCCAGCATGGCAGAGGGTTGGACTAGGTAGCCCTTCACATACCTCTGGTTCTGTGATGGTAATAATTCTAGCCAGCCAACCAACCAACCTGGACCAACTAACCTAGGTGAGGGAAGAGTACCCAGGGAAAGAGAATGGGGCATAGGAACGGAACATGCTTCTATAGGTGGTGAAATCCAACCATGGCAACAGATCTTGGGAGAGTTCTGACTGAACCAGTTGCCTTACTTGTTTTTGCCTGCCTCTTCCAGAGAAGAAAACTTGATCCCATATTCTCCAGACGTGCAGATTCATGCTGAGAGGTTCATCAACTACAACCAAACCATCTCCCAGATGAGGGGGATCTACACCGCCCCATCAGGCCTCGAGTCCACCTGTCTGGTGAGCATTTGGAAACTTTTCACCCTGAAAGCAGTGATGGGGAACCTCCTGGCCATGAGCCAGAGTTTCCTATGGCCATTGAGGTTTTTGTTCTCATTGCTGACCTCAGCCAGAGGGGGTCCGTGAAGCCCTGCTGCTGGCACCAACCAATGTCTAGATGGCGATTTGAATCCTAGTTTCCAGAAGGCTTTTAATAAATGAGTAATATTTAAATCTTGAGTTAAGCCGTGGGGGTCCCTGGTAGCATATTTTATTTACAGGGGGTTCCTGGTAAAGAAAAGATTAAGAACCACTGCTGCAAATAGTTTAATTCTGCTTTAATATTCACTTCTTGTATGCTTTTAATTATATTGTTTTATTAAATTGTGAGCTGCTTAGAGTCCCAATTTTGGGGGGGAAAGGGATATAAAGAAAGATAGCTACTACCACTATGACTATTATTATTAATATTCTCTTCCTCTCTCATTCCTCAGGTTGTTGCATATGGGCTGGACATCTACCAAACCCGAGTCTATCCATCCAAGCAGTTTGATGTCCTGAAAGATGACTACGATTACGTGTTGATCAGCAGTGTGCTCTTTGGGCTTGTCTTTGCCACCATGATCACCAAAAGGCTGGCTCAGGTGAAGCTGCTCAACCGCGCCTGGCGCTAACGGGATCTGGGGGGACCAAACCTGCCAGGCCTCATCGTAAGAGACGAACTGCCAAAATCCTGGTTGGTTCAGCAGTTAAAACAGGCCCCTGTCAGTTGCCCCCTGGAAGAGGGGCTGTGTGGTTGTGGAAATTCTTTGTTGTGTTGTGTTGTGTCCTGGAAAAGTGGTCCCCTGTGGAATACCTAAAAACTCCAGGAACAAGGACAAGCTGTGAAATAAGGGTTTGTGATCTTGTTCTTTTCTCATCACCTTTGGAATCTGGACTAAAACAGAGGCCTTAGAAAAGTCCATTGTTGGGGCATCTTTCATCACATCCCTGAATCAGGTTGCAGGAACCTTCAGCCTGTGCATCTTTCATCAGATTTTAATCAGGAGGGAGATGTACAGCTGATCATTTCTCTTTGTTGGTTGCCTTCTGCTGCCCTTCAGAATCCTCCATTCAAATAAGGAGTTGGAAAAAAACTATGGAAATGTGTGAAAACGGGCAGTTTTGCATTGGAAACCACCAGGAGATGAATGTTAGCAAGACAGGCAAGAAGAAACAGCATGTGTGTGGGCAAAGCAAGTTGCTCCAAATGGTGTGGAGTGCATTTCCCAGCATCCCTTACCATGGACTCTGGTGTGGAGGGCTGTGGATGGATCTTTCAGTTCAATGGTTGGAGGGTACGTTTCCTTCCTCTGGGCTAAAGAGAAGAAGCAACTTCTATCATTTAATATTTATTTGGGCCGCACTGAAACGTTTTTAATTTAGAATTCCTGCTGCATACACCTCACTGTTTGGATGGTTTTTCTCTATCCTATGAGAAATTGTGGCATATTGCATTTAAATTATATTGAACCTGCCTATTAAGATCTCAGAACTTTACCTTGTAATTGAGAAAATGGGAATACTTGAAGTTTGTGTTTTGGCTCCTGAATTAAATCTGTTTGCATTTTCGCCCCCACATTCTGCCTTTGTGCTGTTTTGATTCTGTGGTGAAGGTTTATTATGAAGAACCAAATTATGAGCATCCTGCAATAATTTGTCATTGGTTTTGAATAAGGTTATTACATGGGGTATAGAGACCAGTGTTGGTTTATTGTAGGGCTGACTATAGCATGTCTGGCACAGCTTAAACATTTGAGTTCATGGTGTGGAAAAAAAAATTCATCATGGTTTCATGGAGTTGTTACCATGTTCCTTCAAGTCGTTTCTGACTTACGGTGACTCTAACACAAACCTATCATGGGATTTTCTGGGGGCTGAGAGTGTGCGACATGCCGAAAGTCACACAGAGTGGGTTTCTGTGGCTGAGCAGGAATTTGAAATCTGGGTTGTCTCCAGGGTTGTAATCCAGCACCCAAACCACACTGGCTCTTTTTCATGCAAGGGTTGAGAAGACACTGAAATCCCATAAGGGTTTGAAGCCACTTGTTAAGGTCCATCTTAGAGAAAACATAAAGAGGGAATTCACCAGTGTCTCAGAGCTGCTCTGGGGACTGTATACTCTTCAACATGTCCAAGATGAAAACCAGAAAATATGTGGCCAAGCAACATCAGGGGGTGGTCACAATGGCAAAGGTTGTTGATAGGGAAGAACAGACATGCAGCAGTTTGCTTTTGCCTGAGCTGACCGGGAGGGGCAAGGTTTCACCTCCTCTCCCCCTTGCAAACTGCTTTTGCACTTCAAACTCAGTTTTCAGCAGTGAAAGTAAACTGAAGCCAAAGGAGGAAATCGGGAGTCAAGAGAAACTGGGACCTTTTAGAAACAGCTGCAAAAGTGGGACAGCAGAGGATTCATCGGGACTGCTGCTCCCAAATTGGGACAGTTGGACGGTCTGGGACTAAGCAAAAGTCTCAGGCGGTCTGTGAATGGCTGGCCCAGTTTCTGCTGACACCGGAGCTTGGAGAAGTTGTTTTTTTAGCTTACAGCTAAATGCATCAGCTGCCATAGTGTAATTATTTCTTGTAGTCCTGAAATTTCTTACATATCATTTTCCGCTATCCAAAATAAAATCTCCAAGCTATGGATGTTTCAGGTGCCAAAACGCTGTGGTTTCACGCTGTTACGTGCCTTCAAATTGTTTCTCACTTACAGCAACCCCGTCTTGGGGTTTTATTGGCAGGATTTGCTCAGCAGGGGCTTGGCTTTGCCTTCCTCTGAGGTCGAGAGCGCGTGACTTGCCAAAGGTCCCCCAGTGGGTTTCCACGGCTGAGCAGGGATTTGAACCCTGGTCTCTGAAGTCCAGTGCCAGTGCCCAGACCATTGCACTGCTTATGTAGGTATATTTATCTCCTGCCTTTCTACAAATAAAATGAGGAAGGCATGCATCTTTCTCATTCATATTTTCAACCTTACAACCTTGTGAGGTTGGACAGGCTAAATAGTGCCAGACATTTGCAGAAAGTGCCAAATGTTGCTACAATTCTCTGTGCTATAGCAAAAATCTGCATGGATTTGGAGGGAAAACACGGGAAAAGCAATCTAAAAACAGATTGTCTAAACCTACTTGACACTCAAGTCGTGCTGTCAGTCTGTGCGCACGACGCGCATGCGCAGACGCCCGGGAAGGCAAAGTCGCTGACTCATTTGGCTGCGCATGCGCTCTACTGCGGCAACAAAGCGGCTAAGACAGGGAAGCGTAGAAATGACGAAGCATTCTTCACTATCGAGAGGCCCTGCAAGAGGGAGGAGATGAGGAATACGCAAAAAGGATGGGCTCTCTCCTTTCTTCCATCCCACAACCTTATGGTGCGGTGTCCCTGCCGCAGAAACTCTGCGAACTCATCAGCCCGTATGGCTGACATTGGGAGAAGCCACTTCCGCCCTGGACCGGAAGTGAGGCATAGCGTTACGTCCCCTCACGTTGAGCCCGAAGTGTGATTTAAATGCCTCAGAACCCTATTTCTATGGTGGGGAGAGAAGGGGAAGGGAGGTGGTCTCCTAACGTCACTTCCGCCTTCACCCCGGAAGCGTTCCGCCGGCCTCCCGTTTCCTCGCCTCAGAGGCTCCAAACGCTCCTGGGCGCCGAACTGAGAGGAGAGCGAGCGAGAGCGAGGGAGGGAGAGTCGCGTCTCCGCCAAGATGGCGGCCTCAGGCGGGGGAGGCGGCAGCGGGGGTTCTTCCCCGACGTCGGCGGAGCGGGAGCCCAGCTGGGAGGTGGCGGTGCGGCCCCTCCTCTCCGCCTCGTACTCGGCCTTCGAGATGCGCGAGCTCCCGCAGCTGTTGGCCTCCGTCATTGAGAGGTGGGGGGCGCGCGCGGGCGGGGCTTGGCGGGCAGGGGGGCGGAGCCTGGGACCCACCTGGCCCCGCCCGCTGGCGTAGGGAGGGGGTCTCCTCTCTGGAGGGGGGGCCGTTGGAGGAAATGAGGGTCGGGTTCTTAGGAGGGGTGGGAAGCAAAAGCACGTCCCCTGTGGGGCTGGGCGGCTTCCCTTGCTGGGGGGGGTCTTTGTCTGGGGTCTGCAGCGGTGGTCCCTTGGAGGTCCCTCATTATGAGGGATGAAGCGGGCGCGCCTTATTCTGGGTGGTGCTTCTTATTTGAGGGCTGGCAGGCTCGTCCCTTACAGGTTGGCAGACGTGCCTTATTGTAAGAGGCACCTCTTGTTTGAGAGCTAGGGGCAACGTCCTTTATAGGACTGGGAGGGGTGACCCTTATTATAAGCTTTTCTCTTATAGGGCACGCAGGTAACTCTTATTTATAAGGAACGTCTCTTATTAGAAAGCCAGCAACGTTGGTATTGTGAGGGGTGTCCTCTAGCTGAGGACCAGAAGGGTTTTCCCGTAAATGCCTTGTTTGAGAACCAAAAAAGCTTGTCTGTTATGGGGCTAGTGAGTGCCTTTTATTATAAAGGATGTTTCTTATTTGAGGGCCAGAACCATTGCTTCTTATTGGTCTTCGGGGGGGGGGGTCCCCTTTTTTGATGGCTGTGCCTTATCGGAGGACTAAAAAGCTATGTCCCTTTTAGGGCTGCTGCATGTCCCTTACCTGAGGGCTGGCAACTTTGCCCCTTACAGGGCCAGTGGGTGTCCCCGCTTATGGCAGATATCCCTTATCTGAGGGCCAAAAAGCTTTTCCCATATAGGACTGGCAGGTAAGAGCCAGACAGCTTGTCCTGTTGTTCATATTTGCTTTCAGGTCGATTTCGGCTTGAATGAGAAGCCTTCAGGTGACCCCGTCATCAACCTGCTCTGCTCAGGTTTTGCAAACTCATTATAGAGTCAGTCCACCTGTGGTTATAGTCTGCCTCTTTAAAGGCGACCACACAGCCTTCCTCTTTACCCAGTAGTTTTGTCCTTTCCAGTCTCATGATTTGGGAAAACAGGACATGATAGGTCTCATGATGTGTCCAAAGTATGATAGCCTCAGTGTCAAGTGTCCCTTACCAGCCTAAATACCCCAAAGGCAGCAGATTCCACATGATCTTGGAAGCTAAGCAGGTTTAGGCCAGTACCTGCATGAGAGACTACCAAGGAATATCAGATGCTGCGGCTATGTTCAGGGGAAGGGCAACGGCAACTCACCTCTTAAATATATGCCTTGACTAAGAAGACCCTATGAAATCTGTGAGGTTGTCATAAGTCAGCTGGAGACTTGAAGGTACACGCAAACACACACATGCATAGAAGAAGCTGTTATTGTGAGGGATGTCCCTTATTTGAAGGAGGGCCAGCCTGGAATAGTGGTTTGAGCTTTGGGCTGTGACTCTGGACATCAGGGTTTGAATTCCAGCTCAGCCATGGAAACCCACTGGGTGACCTTGGCCAATACACTCTCTCAGCCTCAGGGGAAGGCTGGTATTCTGAGTGAGACTTTCTTTTATTTGTTTATTTCTGGAGAAACACTGTAAATCTGAGGTGTTGCAAATTGGGGCGACACAAATTGAAGCTTGCTTTTTATTTTTCACCATGCTTATGTTTAGAGCAGGAGTGGCTCTTTAAGACCTTGTGGGACTGCAGCTCCCATCTCCCCTAGCTAGCATAGCCATTGATAAAAGTGCAGCCCAAAAACATCTGGAGGGTCAGAAGTGGACCGTTCGTACTTTAGGTAATGGCATTTCACCTCCCTACTTGTAGTTTGTGATCCAGCTTACATATAAAAAGGTTTTCACTGCACCTGTTTTAGATGCTGCTGCTAGTGCCTGAGAAGATTGCTGCTTACCATGTTTAAATACTTACAAATATTACAGTGATATTACAGTGTTTGTTCCTTCTTTGCTCTTTAGAACTGTTAATGGTTTTGAAGGTTGGGACTGTTTACTTGGAACAGTGCAGAAGAATAGCTTGGTTGTCTGAATAGATACTTTGTCAGGAAAAAAGAAAACACTCTCCATTCCACATGTCAGGCTGTTTATCTGCTACGATTGTGCAATTGTTAGCTTTGGATCCTCTGTTCTGCAAAGTTGCACATAGTGTTACCCAGCTGTGCAGCACGTGCATCTCTGTGTTTTCCTGTATGGACTAATGAATGCTCATGCTTCCAAAGCTCTGGTGAACTCTGTCAGATATTAAAACAACGTAAACCTATTAGAGACAGTTGTAAAAAATTGCTGTGTCTCGCTTGGCTGTTTCTCTTAGAGATGTTACTCCTATGGCGAATAGGGTGCTTTTTGCAAATCTATCTTGAAATATATCAGTGTGCTGAAGTAAATCGTTTAGTATGGTGTTGCTTGCATTCCCTATCCTCCCTGAGCCTGTCTCTCGCTGTTTTTCTGGATGTTTTAGACTATAGCCCCCTTGCCATCTGCCATGCTAACTGGGGGCTGATGGGGGGCTATAACCCAAAATGTCTGAAGGGCACCAGGTTCCCTTTCCCTGCACTAACACTGGTAATACAATTCAAGATAAAATAAAGATGATGATGATAGATGGCTTTATGTTGGTACGAAGCCTAGCAAATCTTAATCATGTGGAGAAAAAGGATAGTGGACTAGATAAGCTGTTGGTATGATCCAGTGTGGGACCCCTTACATTTTTTTGTTTCTGTGCAGTTGAAGTTTCAAAGTGAGATAAGTGGCGGTATGCTGCTGAAACAGCATTTCTGTCTTGTTTTTCCATTCTTTTTTTCTATAACATGAAGGGCAACAGAAGCATTCATCCTCAAGACACAGTTTTCAGTGACTTTGCAGGTCTTCTAAAACAGTTTTGGCCCATGTATCTGGTTGAAATGGACTTGAGGTAGACACTGGACTGGGGTAACATGTGAAAAGAGATTTGTAGGGAATAGTAGTCCTGTTCTTAGGGAACAGTACTCCTGGTCTTAGATGCTTTGTGAGGCGTTTGGAATTTCCAGAAGACAGGGAGTGGATACGTTTGGTGAGAATTTGTCTGATGAAATTATACTCAGAATAACTTGCTAAACAGATTTTTGCTTCTGTTCAGAGGGTTGGATGGTGTACCCTATTGCTTTGTAGTTGTTGTGTGCCTTCAAGTTGTGTCTGATTTAGGACAACTCTAAGGAAAACCTACCATGGGGTTTTCTTGGCAAGATTTGTTCAGAGGGAGCTTGCCATTGCCTTCCTCCAGGGCTGAGAGTTTGTGACTTGCCCAAGGCCATCTAGTGGGTTTCCATGCCTGAGTGGAGATTCAAACCCTTGTCTCCAAAGCT
Organism: Iguana delicatissima; assembly: GCA_948472985.1. Taxonomy (NCBI): domain Eukaryota; kingdom Metazoa; phylum Chordata; class Lepidosauria; order Squamata; family Iguanidae; genus Iguana; species Iguana delicatissima. Next base: position 28,226 of record CAOKZL010000206.1, read on the forward strand.
CAGACCACTACACCACATTGGCTTTCGTGTGAAAGAGGAATTTTTTCCCCATCCGCCAGCTAAGTTGGTTTTTTCCCTGCATTGTGTTATTTGGATGAGTCAGCCTTGCCCTCTGCTTCCCACAAATGCCTTCTGTGGTTGCTTCTACATAATCCACTGGCCCAGGATAGTTTGTGAGGGAGATGCATGGGGCTGTCACGTAGCAAGTGGTCAGCCCAGCTCTGCCTTGTGACTGTTGAAAAGTTTCTTTCCCTCCCCGCAGAGACCTTTGTGTAATTGCTTGGCCCTGCCTCTTTCAACAGGCCAGCTGAATAGGGGGGCAGTCACATGCAGAAAGTGGGTCCATGCATTGGAGTATCTGTTGGGGTGCTGTAAACTGAGGATGCTTTAAAATATCTCTGTTACAGAATTCAGGTCCCTCTGTTGGATTGAATCGCTATCTTCCCATAACTGTCCCAAAGCAGAGAGCAGTATGGAGCCCTGGGAACGTTTCTGAATGAACTCTAGATTTTCTGAGAGAGCAGTGTTATTTAGGTTTATTAAAAACTGGACTCTCTATTGTTCATATTTCTGTAAACTTCCATTAACCTGTCAAAACTTTTACAGATAATTTAGTCATTATGTTTTCAACAGGGTCTCAATTCTTAGCTGCTTATTGTTTTCCAGCTTGGCAAAGCTTCAGTCCTCAAAGCTTCAGTGGTTTGAGCCTTGCCTCCCTCCCTGTGCTTGTCTAACCTCCAACTAACACTGAGTGCAGCCTTTGAGACCAGAAGTTTTTTTGCACCCCTGTTTTAGTTAAAAAGGGTTCAAGGCAAGCAGAGCTGAGTAAGAGGTTCTGTTTGAGACTCTGGAAAGGTGCCATTAGCCAGAGCAAGTAGCGCTGAGCCTTCTTATCCCTCAATCTGACTGAGACTTTACACAGCCTTCACTGGCTTTACATCAGGGGTGGGAAGCTTTCAGGGTCCACTTTGGTCTTTTTTTCCCCTTCAGTGTGAACCCTCAGGTCCCTCTGCCCAACAAAGCCTGGTGCCACTGATCAATAGACTGCCATCCTGTTGGTGACCTATGAGTACGTAAGTCACACTGAGCGTGTGGGGCGAATTATTTGCCACAGCGCAGTGGCTGCATTCTGCTGACAGCAGCAGAATCAGAGTTGTGTATACAGCAGTGCTGTTCCTTGTGGTAGTGGACTGAACAATGACACCCAGTCATTGATATGTGTCACACAGTGTTGCTATTCTGCCAAGGTGCTTGCGTAGTGGTGGCATAGTGTATCTCCACATAGGGATATTTACGCTATCCTGAGGGATCTTAGCTTGCAGCCATGTAAATTTAAAGCCTTCTGAGCCAATGGTGCTCCAACTTTTGTGACTTATATTTTAGCAGTCACTCTTTAAGAGAACCTGGATTCCACCATAATAGAACTAACAAGCTTACTCTTCTCACAAGGAGGACATTTCTATGTTTATAGACATTATTCTGGCTTGTTTTAAGGGTGTAACAAATCACAGGAATATTGTTGGTAGCGAACAGAGGCTGATTACAACGCATCTGTTAGTGGTACAAAGCATGTTCAAACTGAGCATAAATTTTACAACTGTGCTAACTGTAAAACCCAAAGGACACCAATAAGAAAAATGGTAGTGTTGATACTGTGAATATATTTATTGCTGTAATTAAAATGCCTGCCTTCCACCTAAACTCCCACTGGTGGTAAACATATTACTGGTCAAGATAATTTGTTCTAAGTTTTGGGGTTTTGAGCACCAGGACCGAATCAAGCTCACAGTCTTTTCGTGCACAAATTTACTCCTGGGAATCTCAAGCTTTCTCCATTTAATAATTTAGGGTAGCGGGGATTGCATTGTTTCCATTTTTGCTCAGAAATCCTTGCTGATCAACTTTAGACTACCTAGAGGTTTACCAGGAAATCCAGATCTATCTTCATCTCTCCACTCTGTGTGGTCAAAGTGCTGCACAGTCACAACCTGGTTTCCTCTCTCTCCCTGTTCTTTTATTTAGTGAATCTGAAATCTTGCACCACGATAAGCAGTATGAGCCTTTCTACTCATCTTTTGTTGCCCTTGCGACGCACTACATCACCACTGTGTGTGGACTGGGTGAGTGTTTGGCTGGAGTTTGGACAGTCTTCATGGGCTGCTTGTTTTCCTAGGATGCTCTTTTTCAAAGTGGCCGCTATCACCTTGCAGTCTATTAAGTTGCTTTCCTCAACTGGACATCTTCCAGAGGTGTTGGACTACAGTTTACTATGGATGATAGGAGTTATAGTCCTAGGCATCTGCAAGAGGCCAGGTTTGAGGAAGATCACAGTGTGGCAAATACAGGTTGCCCAAAATCATGCCATCATGGGGGTCACAAAAGTGGGGTACTGGGGCCACATTCTCCCTGTCGGTTGTACTATGCCTAGCCTTGACCTAAAATCTCTTAACAAAGCACCAGTGAAGGAGCTGGGTGAATTTTAAGGCAAAGGGAGTGCCACATGTAAGCGGGGGCAGTCAGTGCTGCAGGAGAAAAGCAGGGAAGAAGTCATGAATGTATCCTTAAAAATACGTGGCCTGATTTTTCTGAGCATAATTACAATATCAGATACCTTTTGCTTTCCCAGTACCAAGGAACCAGCTGCAGTCTGTGGCAGCCGCCTGCAAAGTCCTGATTGAATTCTCCCTGCTGCGGCTTGAAAACCCAGATGAAGCTTGTGCAGTTTCACAGGTGAGAAGAGGAGGAGGTGGTGGTGGTAGTGGTGGTGGTCACAGTCACTCTTCCCACTGCATGGCCACACTTAAGGGTACAGCTTATGCTCCATGTCAGGTTTGTGCAACCAGTGTTCCCTAAAACCCCTTTGCTTTGATTTCACCTGGAATACTGTGTCCATTTCTGGGTACCACAGTTCAAGAAAAATAACAAGCTGAAAAGTGTACAGAGAAGGGTGACAAATACAATCAAAAGTCTGGCAACCTAAACCTATGAGAAGCAACCTAGGGAGTTGGGTATGTTTAGCTTGGAGACGAGAAGACTGAGAGGTGATAGGAGAGCCATTTTTAAATATCTGATAGGAAACGGAGCCAGCTTGTTTTCTTCTGCTTCAGAGACTAGAGTGAGAACCACTGGATTCAAATTACAAGAAAAGAGGTTCTGCCTAAGCATTAGGAATAACTTTGATGTAAGAGCTGTTCCGCAGCAGAATACACAGCCTTGGAAGTCAATGATCTCTCCTTCTTTGGGGGTCTTTAAGCAGAAGTTGGATGGGCATCTTTCCGGGGTGTGTATTCTTGCAAGGACAAGACGGCCCTTGTGACCACTTCCAGCTCTGTGAGTCTGTGATAAATAGTGAAGTCCCAGTGAAGGAATGCTGATATTGTGCTCTGTGCCAACCTTTCCTCTGCAGAAACACCTGATCCTGTTAATCAAGGGCCTCTGCACTGGGTGCAGCCGCCTGGACAGAACCGAAATCATTACCTTCACGGCGATGATGAAATCGGCCAAGCTGCCCCAAACAGTGAAGACACTCTCAGATGGTAAGTGCTGGTCTTTCATCATGCTGTGGGCATTTTTTTTCTCCCACATGCAACCCAGAGTGTGCATGTGGAAGAAATGTCCAGCTCTGTGGCTGACTGTGCATTACCTCTTTATTTTTTTCCAGTTGAGGACCAGAAAGAACTGGCTTCTCCAGTCAGCCCTGAACTGCGACAGAAGGAAGTGCAGATGAACTTCCTCAACCAGTTGACCTCTGTCTTTAATCCTCGGGTGACAGCCTCTTCGATGGCCCCACAGACGCAGGTGTGTAAAACTGGCACTCAGATGGTATGTACCTGGCCAAACAGCAGGCAAAAGGAGCTGAAGAAAGACCAAGCTGGGTGGTGGAGAACTGGCTTTGCATGGAGGAAGCCCTGCTTCTGTCTCAAGTTCAACTCCAAATGTCTTCAGGGGGAGTTAGGAAAGACCCTAGTCTGAAACCTAGAGACTTGCTGTCACTCAGAGTAGACAGTATTGAGCCAGGTCCTGGTGGGCAACTGTGGGGTCTGTGTTGGTCACTGAGGAGACCTTGGAGACCTGCACCCAACAACAGCAGCAAGGTTTTTTTTTGCCCTAAGCTTACTGTAGGGAACATGAAGTCACTTTTTATTTCAGAAGATGCTTCCTCAAGATGTGACTTGGTCCAGCCCCCCCCCCGACAAATAGAGGGACATGGCCCCTATACCCTCCGGAAGCATTTGGGGATGGGGACACATATGCACACATATGTTTGCAAAATATTTTTTGATCCCTATGGGATCTGGGGGCCTCCAGACATAGGGGAAATGCCCCCAGTGGCCATTTTGGCATTCTGAGGGCCCTTGGGGAGAATAAAAATGGCCCTGCACTTTGCCCACTCCTGAGCAAAGTTGACCAAAGGTCTGTGATTCTGAGCTGCTGGACCTCACCTCCTGTGATCCCTTGCAGTTGTGCTGGCCACCACTGATGTGATTTGCTTTTCAACAGCATCCACAGTCTTGGCACTCTCTGACTAGGTGCAAGAAGAGAGTGAAAGAGGAGGAGGGTGCTGTCCTTACATGGCTGTTGTGAGGATATATTTATGCGAAAGTGCAGGAAAAATACTGTTTTTGAATCAGTACTTGTTCCTCTTGGGTATCTTAGTGTTGTATTCATTCAAGGGATTCTGGCTTATGGTGACCCTAAGGTGAACTTTCCCAGGGTCTTCTTGGCAAGATTTGTTCAGAAGGGGGTTTGCCTTTTCCTGCCTCTGAGGCTGAGGGAGAGTGTGACTTGCCCAAGGTCACCCAGTGGGTTTGCAAGGCCAAGCGGGCAGCCAGAGCCTCTCTCCAGAGTTATAGTCCTGTGCTCAAACCTGTAAATCATTCTGTCTCTTTCTTGGGTGTTTTATGCTCTGGCGGTCACACTGTCAAAGAATCAGGGTTCCACCATTGCAGTGTGGCTCATAGTAAGTACTGTCCATTTCTGTTTTTAGGGAGAAAGCGAAAGTGACGATCAGACCTCCACAGACCAGGCCTCTGCAGCCAAGACCAAGAGCATATTCATCGCTCAGAATGTGGCCAGCTTGCAAGAACTTGGTAGGAAGGAGGTTTTTTTTTTCTTTCATCTTGTGAGTGTCAACTTGTTTTGAAAGGGAATGGTGTTTGAGGAAAGCAAAGAAAAAAAATAGGAATCTGGGTCATTGCAGCTGATATTTTTCTGCATATCTTGTTCTGTTTCTATGATAGATCTTTGGGGATAGGCTGAAGTTGGGGCAGCAGCAGTGTAAGGCTTTCTTATCTGAGCTAGGAAGCCTGACTGTTATCAGCATAAGAAGAGGAGCCCTTGGAGCTGGCTTGGTCCAAAGTTCTGTTTAGTACAGCATTCTTGTTTGACTGGGGGGTAACCTGATGCCTCTGGGAAACCCACAAGAAGGATTGCATCATGGTAGGCAGAGACCTACAGCCTCTGATAATGAAGGGAACAGATAACTCTCATAGCAGGCAACCACTGATAACCCAGTCTCCCATGAATTGCTCCAGTTCTGTTTTACAGTTGCCCAATTAAGTTTAAACTACGTGCTGTGTGAAGAGATGCTTTCTTTTATCCATCCTGGATCCCACACCCATTTGTTTTGCAAGATGACACCGCTGGCTTCTTGAATTATGAGGCAGGGGACCAGCCACTCCTTGTCCGCCCTGTACCAGGGAAGGGAAACTGTGTAGGTGCAAAGTGTCAGCTTTTTATTTCCAGAACCCTCTACGGGCCACCTCCCCTTCCACAGCAATCCTGGGTACCTCTGTATTCTTCTGGTGTCCCTCTCAAGATGACAACAGGGACATCCTGTCCTTTCCTGTTGCCATTTTGAGAGGAGAATGACTATATTGCTGGGTTGTACAGGGTCCTGGAATGCTTGTGGAGTTGGGGTGGGAGTGTTTTTGCCCATTTTTGGATGTTCTACATGATTTATTGGCAAAATTTGCCCAAAACTAATGTCACAATTTTGGGGGCTGGTTGGATGCTTTGGGGGACGGGTGGAGGGCTCTTGGGTCCATAAAAGTGGGATTCAGGGGCCACATGCAGCCTGTGCCTTGCTGTTTCTGTCTCTCCTCTGTATTATGCATGGTTTTATATGCCCCCATAGTTGTTTTTTCTTTCAAAGCTAATGGTCTCCCCAGTAGCTCCCAGTGTTGTTATCTTTAGTCATAGGGTGGCTGCTTCAGTCCCTTGGTCATTTTGGTTGCCCTTTTCCACAGCTTCCCCAGTTCTTAAGTATCCTTTTTTCTAGTCCGGAGGCCAGTACTGTATGCTCCTTATATGAATTGAGTTTGCATGCGTAAACCATGGTCTTGCAGACATGAAAAGAGCATAGCATCAATTTACTTTAAAAACAAGCACCCCCAAGCAAGCTTATTAATCAAGATGATGCGCTGTATTCCAAATGTTATAATGCAATGTTCTTGTATATGGGCAGTCTGTCAGACTGTCAGTCTGATTCATCTGGGTCTTCTTTTCTTCATTCATTCGTTGTGACTTCCTCTTCACAGGTGGCTCTGAGAAGCTGCTGCGGGTGTGCCTGAACCTCCCTTACTTCCTTCGGTACATCAACCGCTTCCAGGACGCCGTGTCTGCCAATTCCTTTTTCATCATGCCAGCCACCGTCGCTGATGCCACTGCTGTCCGTAATGGGTGAGTGAGATCTTTTTCGTTTCCCCAGTTCTGCCTGGTTTTTCTTCCTAGCTGGTGCCTCTGGCACAGAGCTTGGGTCAGTAACGAAACTCTGGAAATTGTAGTCCAAACACGTAATTTTCCTAAGTTCCAATCTGGTCTCTTTTCGATGTCGGGAATGAAAACATCTTGCCAGCACAGTGAGTTTCTTGCTGACCTTGCCTTTCCAACTGCAGGTTCCATTCGCTGGTCATTGATGTCACCATGGCCTTGGACACCCTCTCCTTGCCTGTCTTGGAACCCCTCACACCCACAAGGCTGCAGGATGTCACTGTTCTGGCCCTCAGCTGTCTCTATGCAGGTGAGTGCTCAATGTGAAAAGCTTGTAATGCAGGTGTATGCAGAAAAGACAGGCCCCTAGACTTGGGAATTCCCTCCCTAGGGAGGCTGGAATGTCCCCTTCCTTGCTCTCCTTCCATGGACAGGCAAAGACTTTTTTTCCCCCTGATTCAGGCTTTTAGAATTCAAGGTTTCTAACAAAAGGGCTGTTAAATGCTGTCGTGTTTTTAAATTGTATGCGTAGAGTCCTAGAGTTGGAAGGGGCCCTATGACTCCAACTCCCTGCTCACTGCAGGATCTTCAGCTAGAGCATCACCAGCTTTTAAAATTTTTTTTTGGACTGCATATTTGTAATCTGGTTAGTAGTTCAGTTTTAATGGTGACTTTTGGTATATTTTTATTTGTAATGTTTTTAATGAGGAAGCCATCTTGAGTCCCAGTCATCGTGAAAAAACAGGATATAAATGAAGTTTGTACAAATAGTAACAACAGCTACTGGCAAGGGCATGCAACTGCCTGGGGGATCTTAGATGACAGGACTCCCCTTCAACCCTCATCTCCTTTTAAAGTTTTTCTTTTTTTTTAAACAAAGGTTCCCCCTGCCCACTGCATTTTGACCACCCAGTGTACAGGGTTGCTCTTATCTTGATGAGAAAGGGTGGGTCCCTACTCTCCTCTTCCAGCAGAGTCACATATAACAGAGGAAGGGAAACTACCTGTGTCATTTTAAAGATTTGATTGATGATTATATGGCATAAGCTTCTGTAGACACTGGTCTGTTACCTCAGATCCATGAATTATTAATCTCAAAATTTGAAATCTTCATCTGTCTGTCTATCAGTCTTATTTTGAGGGAGTGAGGCAGAGATTTCTACACCAGGACTTGGTAGGGGATGGCTTCTTCTTGCTCTCCCTCTGGATTTCTCACTCGCATCCCTTGTGTTCATTTTTAAGTTGTAGGGTTCTCAGGGCAGAGACTTACTTGCTTCAGCTCCACAAAGGGCCAGGCCCCCAGCTGCATAAATCAGGTGTGGACAATAGTAACCCTCTAGATTCTGGTAGACTGGCTCCCACGATTCCTCTGGCTTTGATGGCTAGAGCTGATTGGAACTGCAGTTCAACATCCAGAGAGCTATGGCTGCCCCCCATACCCCATAGCAATAGTAGCAGCTACTTGGTTGTGCTTTGAGGGTTTTCTTCTTGGTTAGGAGTACCAGCAAATGTACGGACAGACAGAATGGGTCCTCCTCAGTCAAAGTTAGACAAATCTTCGCTTCCTATCATGGCTTTGTCTGTGTGTTCCAGGTACTTTTTGTGTTGCCCTGACTGATACTGATGTCCTTCCTCTTCTCAGGGGTGAGCGTGGCAACTTGCATGGCCATCCTGCATGTGGGCACCACCCAGCAAGTCCGTACTGGATCCACGAGTTCAAAAGAAGAAGACTATGAGAATGACGCAGCCACCATTGTACAGAAATGTGTAAGTTTTCTGACAGGGTCAGGATGATTGCAGGCTATCTTCTCTGGCCGAAATTGCAACTCAGAACTTGCTGTGTGGGTGTGGGTGTATTTCTATCCTGCCTTTTCTCCGTTGGGTTCAAGGCAGTATAAACATCTTTCCTGTCTTTCCTCTACAATCCTGTGAGATAGGTCAGACTGAAAAAGGTTGAATTTCATAGCTCATTGGAAGACTTTGAGCCTTTATTTGCCTAGTCTGAATCCAGCACTCCAGTTCCTATAATCCCCAGCTGCCCTAACCAGTGCTGAGAGATAGTCAGGGTAGCTGTTCATCCATATCCTAGCCTTTGCTGTACCCACCCTTTACGTATGTCACCCTTTACATACGTCTGTTTGGTGGGTCAGAGCAACTTTTCATTTATGTCTGAAAAATTCTTCCTTTCTGCATCCATTCACAGCTTGAAATCTATGATATGATCGGCCAGGCCATCAGCAACTCCCGCCGCGCAGGTGGAGAGGTAGGAATGAAGACCCCACCCCTGCCCTCAGAGAAATCCCTTTATGGATTCAAGTTTGCTGTCTGGGCAGCTGCAATCAACCGTGTGTGCCTGTTTTCCCTCTTAGCACTACCAGAATTTCCAGCTGCTGGGGGCCTGGTGTCTGCTGAACAGCTTGTTCCTCATCTTGAACCTGAGCCCCACAGCCCTGGCAGATAAAGGGAAGGAGAAAGACCCCCTTGCCGCACTCCGGGTCCGGGATATCATTGCTCGATCCAAGGAAGGAGTGGGATCCCCCAAGCTGGGGCCTGGGAAAGGGTAAGTTCTTGGTCAGTGGAGGCCAGAAGATGGCTGCTAACAAAAACCAATGCAGTCATCCTCCCATTATCAGTGGCTTCATTTCCATGGTTACCTGCAGTTGACTTTTGTCAGAGAATGTTACAAAGGAAAATTGCAGAAATAAACAATTCATCAGTTTTAAATTGCCTGCTGCTCTGAGTAAAGTGATGAAATCTCGTACGTCCCACTCCATTCTGCCCAGGACAGGAATCATCTCTTTGTCCAGCAAATCCAGGCTGTCTGTCCATTAGCCACTTAGTAGCCAGTAGTCACTTACTGGCCATCTCAGTTGTCCAGTTGGCTGTCGCAATATTGCGGTCCTTGTGTTAAGGTACCTCTTGTGTTAAAGTAACTCTTGTTTTGTTTAATAATGGCCCCAAAATTAGGTATGTATAGAATGAAAACATAACGTATATGGGATTTGGTACTATCAGTAGTTCTAGGCGTCCAGTGGAGATTTTGCAAAATATCCCCCATAGATAAGGAGGGGACTGCTGTAGGAAGAGAGAGCTTATAAGTGGGCAAGGTGTGACACTCCTAATGTGTTGCATTCTCAGCATTCTTCGCCATTGACTTTGCTGGTTAGGGCTGCGGGAGGTGCTGGCTTTGTGCATACAGGCAGCAGGTGCTGGAAAATCAGCCTCCCATAGAGAAAAGCAGTTACAAGCAAGTCATGCTAGTCTGGAGAGAAGCTGTTTTGCTTTTGGAGGGATCTAGGGATGGCTCACTATATCTTATTTTTACCTTTTTGTTGTGTGGTTTTTTTTTGGCATTTTTGTCTGTTTTGAAAAAGGTTTTATTTTTAATATTTGCATTCTGTTGGCTGCTTTGGGCACTGTCTTGGACAGAAAGATAGAGGATAAAATGAAGGGCTTTGGTTTGTTTTCTGTCAAGAGAAAATCAGTATTGTATCCAAGTTAATCATGCCAGTATAAAATTTGTTAATAGAGAATGTTAGCTTTTAAAACTCTCTCTGACTTTTTTCTTTTAGGCATCAGGGATTTGGTGTGTTATCCGTGGTGCTGGCAAACCATGCCATCAAGCTTCTCACCTCGCTTTTTCAAGATCTGCAAGTAGAGGCGCTTCACAAGGTGAGGGTGGGGGAATGTGGCTGGGGCTTCAACATCTAGTGATTCTTTTCTTTCCAAAACAGCACACAGAACCAACCCCCCCCCGATTTTGTCTTGCAGAGTTTGGAAACTGATGGCCCCCCAGCTGCTCTGAACATCATGGCCCAGAGCACGTCAATCCAGCGGATCCAGCGCTTGATTGAGTCAGTGCCCCTCACGAATCTGCTGCTCACACTGTTGTCCACGTCTTACCGCAAGGTGAGTGGTAGCAGCAGGGTTTCTCTATCCACTAGTGGCTGCTGGTGGACACATAGAAATAGAGTTGGAAGAGACCACAAGGGCCATCCAGTCCAACCTCCGTCTGCCAGACAGGAAGACACAATCCAAGCACTCCTTTTTATAAATGGCCATCCAGCCTCTCTTTAAAAACCTCCAAAGAAGGAGACTCCACCACACTCCCCGGCAGCAGCAGATTCCACTGTCAGACAGCTCTTACAGTCAGGAAGTTCTTCTTAATGTTTAGATGGAATCTCTGTTCCTGCAGTTTGAAGTCATTGCTCCAGAGTGTCCTAGTTCTCTGGAGCAGCAGAAAACAGGCTTATCCTCCATCTGACATTCTTTCAAATATTTAAACATGGCTATCATGTCACCTCTTAACCTTTTCTTTTCTAGGTTAAACATACTCAGCTTACTAAGCTGATCCTTCTAGGGCTTCATGGTTTCTTTAAAAAACAGAATTGATGGCTTTGTTGGAGAGGATCAGCCTTAAGAACAATGGTTAGCCATAGTGACTAAGTGAAACATCAGTTTTCAGAGGTGGCCCACTACTTGTTCAGGGGTTGGTCAACTCTGGAAGATCTGGAGACCATTTCCCACCTCGCAATGATTCTACCAGAAGTGCCCTGTGACTTCCCATAATGGACCAGAGAAACGAGTCCTCCAATTAAGAGACTCTGGGCTGTTGAAATCCCGTTCCTTCTCTTTGAGCAACCAAGTTCTGTAACCTAAGCAAAGGCTTGCAGATTGGGTAAAGGGTAGAGATCTCAGAACCGGCTTCATTCACTCATGCTTCTGCTTGCCAAAGGCTTATGTAAGGTTGCAAAGTTTTTGCCCTGCTCAGACCTCTCCCCAGACATCTTAGAATTTCATCAGGTAGTTGTAATAAGTTTCTGAGCCTGTTTTAACAACCTTTAATGTCTAGAAACTAGGTGGGTGAATTCTAATGTATTTTCGAAAGATAAGCTTTGGCAGCTGTGCTCATCTACTCTACGTTTGTCCCTGCCCTTTCAGGCTTGCGTCCTGCAGCGTCAACGGAAGGGTTCAATGAGCAGTGACGTAAGCGCCTCCACAGATTCAAACACTTACTATGAAGACGATTTCAGCAGCACTGAAGACAGCAGCCAGGGTGGGCGACCTGTTAGCTCTGAAATCTTAGCGCAGACCTCATGTATGTGTGTGCCTGGGGCTGGAGAGAAGAATCTGGTCTGGAGGGAGGGATAGGAACCTTCATCTCTCTCTCTCTCTTTCCTGCACACGCTCCATCCTTTAAGCCTTGTGTTTGCTCCCATTTTCAGATGACGACAGTGAGCCCATCCTGGGCCAGTGGTTTGAGGAAACCATCTCACCAAGTAAAGAGAAGGTGGCCCCTCCGCCGCCGCCCCCACCTCCTCCCCTGGAAAGCTCACCCCGCGTGAAAAGCCCCAACAAGCAGGCAGCAGGGGAGAATGGGAACATCCTGGCCAGTCGCAAAGACCCAGAATTGGTGCGTGAAATGTGAAGGTTTTTTTAACCTTTGGTTGGTTTGATCAGACAGAGCTGTGGTTAATCTCCAGCATGGCGGTAGCAGCGTTGCTTTGTTGCAGCAGAAGTCATGTAACGTCTTAGGGCTCCTGTTTTGTGTTGTAACGACAGACCTCTCCAGTAATTCATTTGGTGCCAAACAGTGGCATGCACTGCTGGTATTGGATTAGCTTTGTTAGTGATAACACAGAGGCTAGTCTACAAGTCCTTTTGCTTTCACAGCCAGTGGTTGAAGGAAGGCCCCTGAGCAACCAATTCTGCCGGGAATTTATTTTTTGGGTACAATTCAAAGTGCTGGTCTTGACCGATAAAGCTCTATACAGCTTAGGTCCAGACTATCTGAAAGACCTTATCTGCCCATACAAACCTGCCAGAGTTTGAAAATCTGCAGGGAAAGGTTTTCTCTCAGGCCTGTGTTCTCCCCAAGACTCACTTCTGAGCAGAAAATACCAGTTTATTTAGGGATATTGAGGTAAACATGTGGATTCAGGTTTATGCAGCTGTCCAACTATTATGCTTGTTCCCCTTGTCCAGTTTTCTGTTTTTAAATTACTAATCCATGTATCTGATTCCCTTTTCAGTTCTTAAGCCTGGCTTCCAATATCTTAAACTTTGTGACTTCTTCCATGTTGGACTCAAGGAACAACTTCATCCGCAACTACTTGAGTGTCTCCCTGTCAGAGCAGCACATGGCCACGCTGGCAAGCATCATCAAAGAAGTGGACAAAGATGGACTCAAAGGTCAGGAGCTAAAGTCCATCTCGTAACTCCTCCCCTCCGCCAGTATTCTAGCTGAATGCTGCAGGTGGGCGCAGGAGACCCAGATCCAAATTCCTTTTTGTCTTTTAAACTTACTGCATTGGGTCTGTTTTGCCAGTTAGCTGGGTGCCAGGATAACCTCCTTTCTCTTCCTTGTGTCACAGGCACAGCTGAGGAGGAGGAATTTGCTGCTGCCCTCTATCACTTCAACCACTCTTTAGTGACCTCTGACCTCCAGTCCCCCACATTGCAGGTGAGTGTCTGGTTGTTTCTATGCCTTTGTTGTTGTTGGGTGCCTTCAGGACCTTTCGGACTTATGGCAGCTCAAAGGCGAATCTGTCACAAGGTTTTCTTGGCAAGATTTGTTCAGAAGGGGTTTGACTTTGCCTTCCTTTGAGGCTGAGAGTATGTGAATTGCCAAAGATCTACAGTGGGTTTCCCTGGCTCAGCGGGGATTCAAACCTCCAGAGTCACAGACCAGTGCTCAAACTGGTGTACCACATTGGCTCTCTCTATATTACTTCCATTATGAAGGAATAATAGTAGTAATAACCAAAACTAGCTGTTGAGAAATTTGGGGAAAATGGCTCGTGATTATGCCTGCAAGTTGGAGGCCAGCTATCTCTTCCAAGGGTGAAGCTAGAATCTGAGGGATTTTGCAGTTGTCGTCTTGTTTCCAGTGCAAGTGACAAATTTTCTTGTGCAGCTTTGTCAAAAATTGCTCTGGAAAGCAACATTACATTAGAATGCCCTAACATCCAGACCGTTGACCAAATCAAGAATTTATATATTTGGGATTGCTGTGTGTGTGCGCGCACGTGCGCACGCTTTCAAGTTGCCTGTTGACTTACAAATTTCACAGAGTTTTCTTAGGCAGGGAATCCTCAGAGGTGGCTTTGCCAGTTCCTTTTAAAAGAGAGCTTATAATGCCTGGTATTCCTCAGCTGTCTCCCATCCAGGTCCTAACCAGTGCTGACACTGCTTAGTTTCTGAGTTCAGACAACATCTGGTACCTTTAAGGTGTTTAGGCCTGGCTCAGGAATGCTATCCCAATTATATTTAATGTTAGCTGGCAGATATTAATAAGCAGCAAAGCTTCTTGTGTTTTGCTTTATTTAAATTCAGCAAATGGACATAAAAATGAGTGCCGTGTCTAGACCAGTCTTTTCCAGCCTGGTACCCTTGGTACTGTAGTGCTTCTCCTCCGAGATGTTGTGCTCTTCTTTTGTCTTGCCAGAACACCCTCCTGCAGCAGCTAGGAGTAGCTCCATTCTCAGAAGGACCCTGGCCGCTCTACATCCATCCCCAGAGTCTCTCTGTTCTCTCTCGGCTTCTCCTCATCTGGCAGCATAAGGCCAGTGCCCAGGGAGACCCTGATGTACCTGAGTGCCTTAAGGTTTGGGAAAGGTGAGCAAAGGAGCGGGGCCCTTCCTGGGATGACGGAGCCCCAAGGTGATGTGGCTTCAGTGAAAATGGAGAAGCTGAGCTCCTCCAATGGGTTTTCTGGCTCACCTTTGAGCACTTTTGGAGCTCTGGACTGCCCTGAAGATCTGGGCCATGTAATGCATTGGGGATAAGTAGTGCTGGCCCTCAGAATGTTTCACTGCCACTCCCATCAGCCTTAGCCATCATAGGAATTACAGTCCAGAAGAACCAGGGGGAGGGGAGGGAAGTCAAATCGATCAACCTTGTTGTAAACTTTCAGTTTACTGGGTTTTTTCTTCTCTCTCTCTGTTGTCCCCTGCCTCTCTAAAATGAACTTTAATGAACCTGCATTTGTAGATTTTCTGTGATCTTCCAAACTGGAATAAAATGAAATTGTAATTATCCAGTTGGTTATGGAATATTCAGGTGCTCGAATAAATAGGTGGATAGATAGATAGAATATCTGTTTTAGAGTTTTCAGAATATAAACGAGGTTTCTATTCTGTGTTTCACTGCTTGTTTATTTTTTGTTTATTGTTGTTTACAATGTTTGTTTTTAGAATTGTGTGTTTAGTGTGCCTTAATACATCACTTTGGGTTTTTATGAGGAAGGGCAGTGTATTGGTGATCCAGTTGCCCAGTCCATCAATCATAGCAGATATGCAAGCCAGTAAATAATAAATCATCTTCTTTTTTTGGATGCCTGGCCTTGTGTAAATCCTCCTCTCACTTCACCGTCAGGTTCGTGGGCACTCTGAAGCAAAGTGCCTTGCAGGGGACTCTGCCAGGCGACGCCGAGGACTTGAATGTCGAGCACCTGCAGTTGCTCCTGCTGATCTTCCACAGCTTTTCGGACAAAGGCCGGCGCTCCATCCTGACACTCTGCACCCAGACCATTCTGGAGCTCATGGCTAACCTGGACTCCCAGCTCCGCTGTGTCCCTCTCCTCCTCGCCCGCCTTGTCTTGGTCTTCGACTACTTGCTTCACCAGTATTCAAAGGTCCCTGTGTATTTGTTTGAACAGGTATGGAGTATGTGTGTCTGTCTGTTCTGTTACTGTATCAGGCGTGCAGGCGTCCCCTGCCTTTTGATGGTCCGCTTTTCCGTGATCTGCTGTTTCCACCCTTTTCAATTACAACCAGAGCCCATATATTCAACACACCATCTACTCTTTCAGCCATGCATCACTGTCTTGAACTAGCTCATACCTCTGAGTCTAATTCCTGTTTCTCACTGGCTCAGATTTCATCATTACACACACCAGCCTTTCTAAAATCACATTCAGTTTCTTCTTCCAGTTGCTGATCACTCCCAACATTTCATGCTCTCACTCTCTTCCAATAGATCACTTACCTTAATATTTATGCTATACATTGCATTCATATTTATAGTTTAGCTTAATTTATTTAATAAACCAGTTTTTTAAAAAAACAGAAGTCCAGAATATTGCAACTGTTTTTTCATCTTTTGAAGCTGTTCAGGACTGGAGAAAATGCCTCCCAGGGCAGCTTCTCTCTCTCCTTAATTGGCATAGCAGAGTCTGGAAGAAATCAAGCAACCTGTCTTTGCCACCCACCCATTTCCATCTTCTTTGTGTCTGTCCCCGTAGGTGCAGTACAACCTGCTAACCCCACCCATTGTTTGGGCAAGTGGATCCCAAGATGGTGCCCGGCGAACTGTCTCGCCTCTCTATCACGGTTTCAAGGAAGTGGAAGAAAACTGGACCAAGCACTGTTCCTCAGGTACTGGAGGGTCCTTTAGAGTCAGTGGCATTGAGAACAAATGCATACATATTTTTCATTGGCTGGGTTTAGATTGCTACTTTCTTCCTCCTTGTGACTCAGGTTCAAGAACAGGACTTGAAGAAACCCAGATCTCAAGCTCCTTTTGGGATGTTTCCAAGCAGCGTACATGTTTTTACTCTCTGGGTCATTGAGAGAGGGGGAGTCCACACAAATTGGGTTTCTCCCCATCACTATGTGGAGACAGACAGGGAACATGTGATAGCTGGCTGGATTTTGGTTGGTGCTTTGGATGCTGCTGTTCTGCCTAATTTGTTCCTTTCCCTGCCTTTGTTCAAAGCAGAGCTTCCATTTATCTTCCTTTTCTCTTTGGATTTTCTTCAGCAAAATTTTCTGTTTTCAGCTGGGCTCTGAATGACTTTGGTGTCTATAGTCTTTACAGGGCCATAGTTCTCCCTCAGGCTTGCAGTGTTTTTTGGTTGTTGTTTTTTTTGAAAAACACCGCGCAAAAGGAAAAGAGTAAGGATAGAAAAGGAAAATACAGAGATTTAGGAACATTTTCTGAAGCCTGGTGGAATAGGTTACAGATGAAAGCTGGGAAGAGGCAGAGGCCCACAGAGCTGATTTCTCAGGAGGGGGATGTGTCTTTGCTGCTTTCATTCTCTTTATTTTGTGCAGAGGCAGCCATGTTAGTCTGTTTCAGCATACAAAGAAAAGGAAGAAGTGGACTTGCGGCGCTTGGGAGGCTGACCCACTTATTTCAGCATAAAATTTCTGAATGCAGGCAATGAAATGCTTAATGTTGAAATGAATTGGTTAGTCTTAGAGGTGCTATATACAAACCTATGGAGGTCCTTCTCTCGCTCCTACCACCCTCACAGGCACATTGGTTGGGAACATGGGAGAGGACCTTCTTATTATTTTATTATTATATTTTTATGAATTCCTTTTTTTTTTTCCCCCAGATGCAGCCCCCCAACCCAGGTTCTACTGCATTCTCTCACATGAAGCATCAGAAGATGACCTGAACCGTCTGGATAACACGGTACCTAAAACTCTCTCTTCCTTTCCTGGAACAATCTTTTCTGAGATCTGTAAGGGTTGCAATCTTTCTAAACAATATTAAGAATAAGAATATATCGTACTAAATCTAGTGAAGAACTTTCAGATTCTTTCTGTTCAGCAAGTACAGAGCTCAAGCTCTTAGTGATGCAGCCTTGGCCTTCTTTGGCAACTTCCAGCCAGTTTTCAATTTTACCTCTCTCGCAACTTAGTCACACCTGTGACGAGAGCTGTAGGGGTGGGAACAAAGTTGTCTTAACCTGGAGTTACAGGAGGTGCATTTATGTGGAGTCCGGGAGCTCAGGCCTTTTCTCCCTCTCTTCCAGGTATGTGAGGTCTTGTTCTCCAAATCTGCCAAATATGATGACCTATACTCGGCTCTCACTTCCCTGCTGGCTGCCGGCTCTCAGTTTGACACCCTCCGCAGGAAGGAGAGCAAAAATGTGACTGCGTTGGTAAGGGCACCTCCTGTGACTTGTGCCTCATGGGTTTGGCTGGTTTGCTTGGATCAAACAGATTGCATTTTGAGAGTCATGGGTTGTGGTAGATCTGTTACACTGAGTCGCTTCTGTTTGGGGGCTTCTCCCAGACCTGAGTCTTGGGAGCAGATGTGTAAAGATTCTAGGGCCCTGATGCCCTCATTTCCCAGGCCAACTAAAGCTTGAGGATCTGTAAAAATAGAACCAAGTCACAGGTGCTCCAAAACATGGGTTTATTGATTGCATGAACATATTAAGAAGGATGCAGCGATAAAACCCAAAGCAAAGGCAAAATTAGCTCATATCTCTCAGCTGATTGAAGCGGTTGTTCATCACAGTTGCTGTCCACTGGGATCCCAATAATGAATTGGACATTGTCCCAACAGACCAGTGTCCTGGGCTGGAGTACTGCCAAATGCATATACCCCTAAAACGAAGCTGATAGTCCAGTTGTTCCTGATATTTTAAATAGGGTTTCTTGTTGAAGGTACTGATGCCATCAGTCAAAGGGAGGAAGTGGAATTGCCCTATCCTAACTGACTAAGAAACAATTTCCGAAGCATTCTAAATACCCTTATCTGTCTGTTCAGTGTGAGCTGGCCTTGCCCAGTCTGCTAGAGAAAACACAACTGATGAAAGCCATTTTGTTGATGTT
Source organism: Iguana delicatissima (assembly GCA_948472985.1). NCBI lineage: Eukaryota > Metazoa > Chordata > Lepidosauria > Squamata > Iguanidae > Iguana > Iguana delicatissima. The sequence goes on from CAOKZL010000206.1 coordinate 46,510, forward strand.
TTGGCTGCAGGCCTGCATCATTAATTAGTAAGTGCCCAGTTGCTATGTTATGTATGCCTTAAGCATATAAAACATCCATAGGATGAAAGTGGGAGCTGCCTATCGCTCTTCACCAATTCTTCCAGAAATTCCAAACCACAGCAGGCTGGTTCTTGAGGGAACAGGACTGGAATGGCGTTTCAGTGGCTTGCTTTGTTGTGTTTGGACGCACAAGGCTGTCTGACCCAACCCCGCCTGCCCAGTGAAGTAAGTAAGCCTGTTTGCCTTTCCTCTCTTGCGCTCAGGAAGCCTGTGCGCTGCAGTACTATTTCTTGATCCTCTGGAGGATCCTTGGCATCTTGCCGCCCTCCAAGAAGTACATCAGCCAGCTGGCCATGAACAGCCCTGAGATGAGCGAATGTGACATCCTGCACACCTTACGCTGGTCCTCCCGTCTGCACATCACCTCTTACGTCACCTGGATCAAGGTACGTCACCCACTGCCCTTGGCCTGGTAACTCAGAGGCCAGGTGGTGGTAGGCTTGGCAGGAATGCCCTGGCCTACCTGAACAACAATAATAGTAGCGGTTCTTGTTACATTTCTTTGTTATTCTATTTATTTATATCCTCCCTTTTCCTCATTTTGGGATTCAAGGCAGCTTATAACTGATTAAAAAATCCCATGTAATTAAAAATTCACAAAATACAAAAATTAGAAAGTGGTTATGCTATTGAAAAATTAAGAACTGTTAAAAACATAAACCGTGAAAACACCACAGCACAACAAAAATAACAAAGGGAAAATCCAGCAGATTGTTTTGGCAGGGCAGACTAATGCAATCAGTCCTTGAAGGCCTGTGGAAACTGGGAGGTCTTCAGCTGTTTATGGAAAGAGAGTGAGGAGAGACAGTCAAACTTCTCTGGGAGTGGTGTTCCAGAGCCTACTGCCAACCATCTACTAGCTCCTAAATCAGCTAAATACATTCCCCAAGTACAGTAAACCTTCCTTTGCCATGAGATTGCTTTCTGCTGTTTCAGTTACCCATCGTCTGAAAATATTAAATGCAAAATACTGGCCTCTGACTGACAGCACCAATGTGGTCTGCCCTGGGGCCTGCCACCCACATCTTGCCTGGCAGCTCCCCACTTTAACCACCGCTCCACTAATACCACCACAGGAGACAGCTCTGGTGTCACTGGTAGTAACCCTGTAGCTTCCCGGAGACTATATGGGACACGTGTGTCTTTTGAAATTGTAGCATTAAGAAATTGTGTCGCTCTCTCACATCTAGCATATTGTACTTCTCTTGTCTTTTCCCTCCTCTGACTCTGCCTTAGGATCACCTCATCAAGCAGGGCATGAAGCCGGAGCATGCTGCTTCCCTCGTCGAGCTGACCTCCTCCAAGTGCAGCTCTGTGAAATATGACGTGGAGATCGCAGAGGAGTACTTTGCTAGGCAGGTGGGTGGAAGGACATTGTGTTTAAGCCACAGGTTCCCAAATTTTAGTCCTCTAGGGGCTTTTGAACTTCAATTCCCAGAAGTCCCAGCCAGCTTGACCAACAATCAGGTATGCTGGGAGCTGAAGTCCAAAACACCTGGGGGACCAAAGTTTGGGAAGCACAGATTTGTTATTTCTTACACCCTTTAATGATAAGATTCTAGCACAGAGTTCAACAGCATGAATGAAATTGTTGGAAGCTAAAAGATCAGGGTGGACCCAGGGCAGATGCTGGTGGCTGAGGATCATTTGGCTGCTTTTGGGCCAATGGCTTTCTCTCTCAGACCAGCCTGCCTCGCAGAGTCGTTTTTGAGGGCGAACATAAACCAATGGATTTACAATGACAAAAAAAGAGATTCCACTTATATATTAGGAAAAACCTTTTTTGTTGTAACAGTGGAGTGGACCGCTTTGGATGGTGGTGGATTTTCTTTCTTTGGAGGTTTTAGAACAGAGGGTGGATGGCTGTCTTTCAGGAGTGAATGGCAGAATGAAGTTGGACTGGATGGCCCCTGTGGTCTTTTAGAACTCTGCGATTCTGCGAAAGGGAGAACTCTGCCCGGGTCTCCCTGATCTTCTAGGAGGGAGATTGAGAGTCACAGGCAATCAGGAAGTAACCACTGCTGTTCTCTTCCAAGATCTCTTCTTTCTGCGGGGTTGACTGTACCACCATCCTGAAGCTCCACGAGATCCCAAGCTTGCAGTCCATCTACACCCTGGACGCGGCCATTTCCAAAGTCCAGGTCTCTCTGGACGAGCACTTCTCCAAGCTTGCTGCTGAGACTGACCCGCACAAGTCGTCAGAGATTACCAAGAATCTGCTGCCGGCCACCTTGCAGCTGATCGACACCTACGCCACCTTCACCAGGTAAGGACCTCAGAGTTGTTACCTCAGGCTCAGCTTCTGCCTGTTGGGTACCACTGATGTTTCAGACGGGGAGCCACTGGGTGGTTGTGGTAGCCCCCGAATGAGTTCTTCTTTCTACTCTCCATGCAGGTCTTACTTGCTTCAGAGCCTCTCCGAGGAAGGCTCCGCAGAGAACAAGCCAGCGGAAGAAAAGCTACAGGGCTACGCTGCTGTCCTGGCCATTGGCTCAGGCCGATGCAAGTCCAACACTCTGGGTAAGCCGCCTTCTCCCTCTGTCCATCTGTCCACACTGGAGCTAGAGAGAGGTGTGGATCGGTTAAACTTCAGTTAAGCCTCTCTGATTTCTTATGTGGAGAAGTATAGGTGGATGTGTTTTTTATGACCGTGTCTTTCTCTCCTTCTGTTTGCCAGGACCAACTCTTGTCCAGAACTTGCCGTCAGCTGTGCAGGCTTTGTGCGAGTCGTGGAACAACATCCATACCAACGAATTCCCAAACATTGGCTCCTGGGTGAGTTTGTTTTCTTTTTTAAATTATGATTATTTGACCACAGTGGCAAAGTTACCCAGTAAAAAGGGGATGCAGCCAGATCAGTCAGTTGGTCACTTTATTTATGTTGCATTCCCCCCCCCCCGCCGCCGCCCACGAATGGGACCAAGAGGTAGCCATGTGTGTTTGGAGTTTTTCTCTCCTGCTTGTTCCTCTCTGTTCTTTTTCTGCCCTGGCAGAAACTCCCAACTGACCCACTTCTTTTCTCCCTTTTTCCCAAATGGTGGTTTGTCTTTCTTTGTCCACTAGAGGGCAGTTTTCCTTCCTTCCCTGGATTTATTGAGAAGTTGAAATCTACATGAACTGGCTTTTGCCCAGATTGTGTGGCCACCCAAAGATGGTTGGATTGCAGCTCCCATTACCCACGCCCATAGACACTGCTGGCTAGGGATTATCGGAGTTGTCGTCTCTGAATCTGCAGGACCTGAGCAGGGGAAGTTGATGATAGGCCAACTTGCAGATATCTCAGCCAGTGGCTTGCCATAAGTCAAAAGTCAGCTTGACTGCAGTTAACAACAAAGTCCAGCTATATCTGGAGGCTGCTGGTTGAGAGAAGTTGCTCTATCCATAACTGTGTTGTGTTACATACAACAGCTGGTTGTAATGACATCATAGAATCATAGAGTTGGAAGAGACCCCAGGGGCCATCAGGTCCAACCCACTGCTGTGCAGGAACACACAGCAAAGCATTCCCAACAGATAGATGGCCACCCAGCCTTTGTTTAAAACTCTCCAAAGAAGGAGATGGCACCACACTCCATTGAGGCAGCATCTTCCACTGCCGGACAGCCCTGACCGCCATGAAGTTCTTCCTGAGGTTCAAGTGGAATCTCCTTTCCCACAGCTTGAATCCATTGCTCCTTGTCCTAGTCTCTGGAGCAGTGGAAAATAAGCCCGCTCCCTCCTCCACATGACATCCCCTCAAATATTTAAACATGGCTATCCTGTCCCCTCTGAACCTTCTCTTCTGCAGACTAAACACTCCCAGCTCCCTCAGCCACTCCTCAGAGGGCTTCACAGCTTCCAGACCAATCACCATTTTGGTTGCCCTCCTCTGGACATACTCCAGCTTGTCCATGTCCTTCTTGAACTGAGGTGCCGAGAACTGGACACAAGATTATTCCAAATGAGGCCTAACCAATGCAGAATAGAGTGGTACCATCACCTCCCTCGATCTAGACACCGTACTCCTTTTGATGCAACCAAGAATCGCGTTGGCTTTATATTTTGCTTCTGTTTTAATTTATAATTTGCGTTGTAGACTGGGCTGACATAAATGTTATTTTTGTTGTGTGCCTTCAAGCCGTTTCTGGCTTATGGCGATCCTAAGGCAAACCTGTCATGGGGTTTTCTTGGCAAGATAGGTTCAGAGGGGGTTTGGCCACCTTTCCCTCCTTCTGAGGCTGAGAGAGTGTGACTTGCCCAAGGTTGCCCAGTGGGTTTCCATGGCTGAGTGGGCTGAGTCTCCAGAGTTGCAGTCCAGTGTTTAAACCACTACACCAAACTTGCTCTTGCTGGCATAAATGCCATGAGGAATAGCATAGGAGTGCTTTCAGTGAATGAGATGTTTTCCTGTCCTTTCTTCCCCTCTCCAAACCATCCTGCTTTCCCTGCAGCGCAATGCTTTTGCGAATGACACGATCCCGGCCGAGAGCTACATCAGCGCGGTGCAAGCTGCCCACCTCGGCACTCTCTGCAGCCAGACCCTTCCCCTGGCTGCCTCCTTGAAGCGCACTCTTCTCTCCTTGGTCAGGCTGACCGGCGACCTCATTGTGTAAGTTACAGTAGTCTTGAAGAAAAAAGAAAGATCCTTTTTCTTCCGTATGCATTCAAGTGTGTAGACCAGCCACTGTTGCTTTTCTGTGATCATCATCGTTGTCATCATCCTGCATTTTAAACCGTACCGGGGGTAGTTGGTGAGGTTGTACAATACGGTTCAAAAACAACCACTTACAGCCCTTTGCTAAAAGCCTTTAATTCTGAAAACCTGTTGGAGTTTTTTTTAGAGTCTTCACTTGCCAATGGAAGGATGGCAAGGAGGGGGCATCTAGCCTTTCTAGGGCGGGAGTTCCAGAGTCTAGGGGCAACTATCAGGAAGCTCCCATCTCATGTCCCCACTAGCCATGCTTGTGAAAGTAGCAGGGCTGAGAGTAGGACTTCTTTTGTGATTCACACGGCCCGGGCAGGCTCAAATGGGAACCTTGCCTGGATCTAAGCTATGTAGTGTTTTATAGGGTAGAGGCAACTATCGAAAAGGTCCCGTGAATTCTGTGGGACTGAGAGAAGGGCCTCTCCTGTGATCCTCAGGGACCAGGCAGGCTCATATCGGGAGAGAATATTCTGCAAAGCAGAGCCTCTGTCCCTGAGCTCAAAGTTCTTTTCTCTCCAGCTGGTCAGATGAGCTCAACCCGCCGCAGGTGATCCGGACACTTCTGCCTCTCCTTTTGGAGGCCAGCACCGAGAGTGTAGCGGAAATCAGCAGCAACTCCCTGGAGAGGATCCTGGGCCCAGCAGAATCGGACGAGTTCCTGTCACGCATCTATGAGAAATTGATCATGGGCTGCTACAATATCCTGGCCAATCATTCTGACCCGAACAGGTAGGCAGCTCTGACCTTTTTTCCACAATGTAAGTAGCTTGAATCCAGGATATATCAGCGGAGTTTTATTTCTCTGGAAATCCACTTAGATTGGTCTTCTCCAGCCTTGTTTTCTCCCAAGAATTTGAGACTACAGCTTCACAGAGAAGTAACACATACATTAAATCAAGTGGAGGTTTCATCCTTTTTTTGATGCCCCCATTACCTTGGTGGACAATCATGGCTATTCTTTTAGTGAAGAGGGGGGTTTAAAAAAAATCAGAGTCATGCCTATGAAGAGGTTACTTGCCTTTAGGAAAGTTTACATCACTAGAAAAAAAATGTTCTTTCAGTGGCCTTGACGAATCTATTTTGGAAGAATGCCTGCAGCATCTGGAGAAACAGCTGGAAAGCCCTCAGGCCCGGAAGTCCATGGAAGAGTTTTTTTCAGAGAGGTAAGCTGCACCCTCAGTACTCTTTAAAGCTGCTGTCTCAGCATTCTAGAAATACTTTTGCCTAAGTGCTTTGAAAAATCGAGTGTAGATAGGATTGAAAGAGATGATATTTAGTAAATAGATGGTAGGTTTACACTGCTTCCGTCGCTTTTGAGCTTCCAGTGAGCATCTAAAACAGTGATGTTCTGCTGCTTGAGGTAATTGGCTCACTTTGCTTGATGGTGGGACCAGCTCTGATGTTTCTTCCTTTACATTCCTTCTAACAAGTGGAGAGTTGGTCCAGATCATGATGGCCACCGCCAATGAAAACCTCTCGGCAAAGTTCTGCAACCGAGTTCTGAAATTTTTCACCAAGCTCTTCCAGCTGAGTGAGTGGTCTGAGTTTTAATCTTGAAAATGTGGGTCTCTAATTTTGATTGGAGGGTGGTGGTGACAGTGGTGGTGATAAGGTGGTTTTATTCTCAGTGTTTATGTTTGCTCTGTCAGCAGAGCATGTCTGCTGCTTCTTTAACATGGCTATTTTGAGTGTGGGTCTTGTTCCCTTCTTTCAGCTCTTAGGGTCTGTAACTGTTGTTGTCAAGAGGCTGACAGCTCATTTCTCTAGCTCAGCAAATGCTCAACTTTTCTCGTTCTCACCAATAAATCTCCCATTCCTTTTCCTTCTCTTTTTTCTTCCCTGACACTTGTTCTCTTAAGCCCTTAATTTTATTTAATTGTATAAATTAATTGCAGTAGTAAGTCAATTCAACTCATGGGCATCTACACCCCGAATATTAAGGAATATTTAATATTGTACAGAAAATATCAAAATAATTGAAAAGTTATGTAAGAATGGTGTACAACATGAACTAAGGAAAATAATACATGATATATATAATTTTTTTAGTTTCTTCAAATTTTAATAAAAAAAATTTAAAAACCCCAAATAATGAGAAAGCAACATTTTATGAAAAATTGCTGAAGCAGACATCAGGCTTGGACTTGCAAAATCTGATTTGCATGGAAGAAGGGGATGCAGTGGTGGATCCTAAATTTGGATGAATGTTCTAGCAAAGTAATTAAGGGAAACCAAGGGAGATTGCCTAAAACCTTCTTCAAATGTACAGAGCGTTTTGGGTTAGTGGATGGCTGGAGATAACCTGTTTTAAGTGCTAGAACCAATGTAGTCAAGTCTCCTCCTTTGCAAATGCTGGGCACGCTTGTTGGCCTGCCTTGAGGTTGCCAGTTGGCTAGTTGCTGAATCCCACCATCACACTCTTCTTTTCCTTCTTGACCCCCTTCAGCGGAGAAGAGCCCTAACCCCAGCCTCTTGCACCTGTGTGGCTCCCTTGCCCAACTGGCGTGTGTGGAGCCTACCCGCCTTCAGGCCTGGCTGACCCGGATGACCACCTCCCCCCGAAGGAGTCTGACCAGTTGGAAGTGGTCCAGGAGAACCGGCAGCTGCTCCAGCTGCTGACCACCTACATTGTCCGGGAGAACAGGTGAACAGACTGCCCTCTCAGGGGCTGCTGATGGGTTGTTTAGGAAGTGACACAATTGAAGATTTTCTTGGTGGGTCTTCAAAGGCCTTCCTAAATGAAAAAATGTCTCCCATTTTCTTGTAGAAAGATAGCAAGGAGGGTGCCAATTTAACCTCTCTGGGAAGAGAGTTCCAGAGCTTGGGAGCACCCACCAAGAAGGCACTCATGTCTTGGTCCTTCAGATGACTTGGCCCTGAGAGCTTTGTAGGTCATACACAGCACTTCAGATAATGACCAGAAATGGGCTGACCAACCAGGGGAGCTGTTGTAGCAAAGGAGTTATGTGCTCTGTGTTTCCAGCCTCAGTTAGTAGTTTGACTACTGCTCTTTGACCTGTTAAAATTTCTAAACACTCTTCAAAGGCTGCCCCATGTAGGCATGTTACAGTAATCCAAATGGGATGTAACTAACGAAACAAAGCTGTGTGGACTTTTGCCTTGTTTCAAATTCAAATTTAAGATGTATCAGTTAAGAAATAGTATGTTGAACCAACTGAAACAACACAGGTAAAACAAGGCTTAGAAAGCAAAATCAGCATCCAGGATTTCAGAACAAATATCTCCTGAGCTTATGCCGTGCAGGTTATAGTTTCAGGCGCAGATAAAGTGCAAGGGGCTGGCCACTTCACATCTCGAAGGGAGGTTCCATTTTCTCTGCTGCTGGTTCGAATTGGATGGCCAGAAGCACCAGTCAGAATTGTGCAGCTGGAAGAAGGGAGCAGCAGCAGCATCTGACATCAGTCTATTGCCTGCTTTCTAATCCTTGCCCTTTTTTCCCCAACAGTCAAGTTGGTGAAGGTGCTTGCACCGTCCTCCTGAGCACTCTGATCCCAATGGCCACGGAAATGCTGGCAAATGGCGATGGAACTGGTTTCCCTGAGCTCATGGTTGTCATGGCCACCCTAGCCAGTGCTGGGCAAGGAGCAGGGCACCTTCAGCTTCACAGTGCTGCCGTGGATTGGCTGGGGAGATGGTGAGAAATACCGAAGTGTGTCTCTCTTTCTCTGGGTATAAGCTGGTGAAACAAAAATGGGCTAAGACTGAAAGCTTGGAAGTCTTTTGGACAACAACTCCCAGAATCCCCAGCCAGGGTTTGCCCTAATGTCCCTCTGCCTTTCTGCCCACTAGCTGAGTGCTTGAATGCCCCTGTGAGACTCCAGTGCCCTTAACATTTGGGAGTGAATCTCCAAGACAGCATCCTGAGGAGTTTAGTTCTGTCGCTTGTGGGGTTTCATTTAAACTCCATCTTGAACTCTCCATCTTTGGAGGTATTGAAAGAGAGGTTGGACAGGCGTCTTCCAGGAGTGCTTTAATTGTATATTCCTCCATGGCAGGGGGCTGGAATAGGTGGACCAGGTGGTCTCTTCCAACTCTTAAGATGCTGTGATTTGTATGAAAGCTAGAAGGAGAGCTGGTCAAAGAGAATTTGGCTCTGGTTTACCTTGAGGTGCATGTTTAGGGAAGGCTAGATTCCTGGGAGTGCTGAACCCTTCTGTTCCATGACTCACTGTTTGAGATAGCTGTGCCCCATTCTGAACAGTCTTGGTCTTAAGTCCTGGTGGCTCCTGATGGAAAGGAAAAGTTCAGTTCTTGGGTGGAGCCTAAGGCCACCCACAAAGAACCAGGAGTATTGTCCCTTGGCGGGCTTTCGTGCCTCCTTGCAAACCACCCATTTTTGTCCTTTTCTAGCAAGAAGTACTTGTCTCAGAAGAACGTTGTTGAGAAAATGAATGCCAATGTCATGCATGGGAAGGTAAGAACTGGAATGATGCATCTTGGTTAATATCTGTGTGGTTTGTGGGCCAGAGCACCCAGAGGGAAAGGAAAGGAGGAGATGAGTGAGTGAAGCTGGCATTTAGTTTTGATTCTGAAAACAGGGCGGTCTTTCTGCATCAGCTGTCCATTACCAAACCATCTGATTTCATCTTCATTGGGTTAAAGCAACGTCTAGGGCAGAGGTTGCTCACTGGTTGCTTGTTGCAGCAGGCCATTGCCACATGATGACGTGTTCAAATTGTGCAGTTTACTTTGCACATTTTAAAGTTGCAGAATGGGTTCTGGATGAGTGTGCAGTGACGCGATGTGGCCAAACCCCAGGATTGAATCACTTGGTTCATCCAGTTGACTGATTAATTAAAAATCTCTTGGTTCATTTTTTTTTTAAAGCACTTTGGTCAGGCTGAACAGTTCTCACTTATTTGTTTTTAAATCGTGTGGTCTTGAACGTGATTCCTGCCTTTATCTATTTAACGATGAGCTTATTTAGTTTTTAATTGTGAAATTGTTCTGAAAGTACTTGCAAAATCCACAAGGGTGTTCTCGCTGCTAGAAGATACGTTCTTCCTTTTTTGTGTAGAAGAGAATTCCTCTTCTAGTAGCATGTTGGAAGAGACATGCCTCTCATTTCATCACAAGCTATTCTGCATGTGCCTATGGCAACATGAGTGCATGATTTATAAACAACAAACAAGTTATTTCTTTTGCCCAGCTCAATTTGTGCACCGTCAGTTGATTAAGATGATCATGATCAGCCTATTAGGCACGTGCTTTCTTTCTCACATAGAAGAAAATGCCTCTTCCTGTGCTGTTTTGCAAAAAGCATTCTTTTTTGTTGTCTTAACCCTTTTTGCATGCCATCTAGGACCCAAATACCTGATTTATAAACAAAAGAGAGATGCTCTGTGTTTCCTGTTTCTCTTTATGCATCCTCAGTTGATTAAGATTCTTATGATCCATCCGCTAATATCCCATGAAGCAAGCAACACCCCTGCAGGAAAACAATGCAAGAGTCTGGTTGTAGTGAGAAGGCAGAGTTTGGCGTAAAAGACTCACCGTTGCTTATTACATCGTTCCTCTGTTTACTTCTTGCAGCATGTGACTATTCTGGAATGCACCTGCCACATTGTCTCCTACCTGGCTGACGTCACTAATGCCCTGAGCCAGACCAGCGGCCAGGGCACCAACCATCTCTCTGTTGACGGAGAGGAGCGGGCCATCGAAGTGGACTCCGATTGGGTGGAAGAGCTGGCTGTGGAGGAAGAGGATTCGCAAGCTGAAGATTCAGTAAGTGGAATAAGAACTTGGAGATAGATGGGCATAGCAGAGTAGCTAGCAGAAGCTAAAGTGTAGCACGGGTTAGTTCTAGTCAAGGCCAGCCCTGCCATTAGGCATAGGGAGGTGACTGTCTAATGCAGCAGATGCTGGGAAGCAGCAGCAGCGGCAGTCTCCAGATAGGACGGGGCTTAGCCCTGCTTTCCCCCATCATTGCCCTCCTTCACTTAGTTCTGCATTTATATGTTTATGGGCTTTGCACTCCACCGTTCAGCCAAAAAGGCTCCCAGAACAGCTTACAAATTGTAAGCCTGAGGGCAGGGATCTGTTAAATTAACAGTCTCAAAAGAGAACCCACAAGAAAGAGGATGGCCGTAGGGCATGAGATTAAGTCCAACACACACCGGCTGCTCTCCTCTCCCTCAGAGACCACAGCCATGGCTGTTGGAATGGAGAGAGAGCTTCTCCTCTCTCGCTGGGACCAAGGCAAGATGAAACTGTGCGTGCCAGCTGTTCTAAAAGTTCCTGGCTGCATGTCTTGGCATTTGTTTATTTTTTTAAAAAAATGGAGGCACATTTGGCCATTTGACTCCCTCACTGAGTGCCAAACCATAGTGTGTGTGGGGTCAGCGGGAGGTCTTTTACTGAATGATACTACAGCTGTCAAGCTAAAAATTTCTTTTGTGTGTGTGTCTAGGATGAGGACTCTCTTGCAACAAGCTCTGTACGTTTACCATCACCCAGAAGGAATTCATGAACCAGCACTGGTGAGTTTTTCCTTTTTTCCCCTTGAACCAAAAAGGTACTTGGGCATCTTCTTCTTGCATCCCTTTTTCCTGGGGCGTTATGGTGTTCGTTGCAGCACTTGTTCTGCTTGTGGGTTGGCTGCTTTGGGTGTGTGTTGCAAACGAGCATCAGCCAAAGTAGCTAGTGTGTTTCCTTCTGAATGTTGCAGGTACCACTGCCACACCTGCAAGATGGTTGATGGTGTGGGCGTTTGCACGGTCTGTGCAAAGGTTTGCCACAAAGACCACGAGATTTCGTACGCCAAATATGGCTCGTTCTTTTGCGACTGTGGGGCGAAGGAGGATGGCAGTTGCTTGGTATGTTGTTGTTGTACTGAGGTCTGGGGTGGTTTGTGTGTCTTTCTGTATGGGAGGGATAGAGAGAGAGGGTGGAAGTCGCCATCGTCTGACTGTAAGGGGGTGGGGCAGAGGTCTGAAAGTGGGGTTTGGCCTTACCTCCTGCCTCACCAGTCCCCCATTTCTGCTGCAAACCTTGTACTTTAAGGGTCACATCTCAGCTTCAGTGCCCACCAGTGCCAGTCACTGTAACACCAGGGTGTGGAAAAGTGTGGACAGTGAACGGAGGCAGTCTCCAGGCGTTGTTTTGTGCCCCCTCCCCCAGTCTCCTAAGGGTCCAAATATTTAATCAACCTCTTTGGGATCCCTTGGATGTTGCTCTTCCTTCCCCTAGGCCTTGGTGAAGAGGACGCCCAGCAGTGGCCTGGGCTCCACCATGAAGGAGTCAGCCTTCCAGAGCGAACCCCGGGTGCCTGAGAGCGTCATCCGCCACGCCAGCACCTCTCCGACAGACAAGTCCAAGGTCTCGATCAATGATGGGCGAGGGCCTGACGAGGAGAAGCCCAAGAAGAGCAGTTTGTGTCGAAATGTGGAAGGCTGTCGGGAACAGCTGCAGTCCCAGGTATGATGCCCCGCTGGTTCAGAAACTGGGTGCTCTCTGTGGGAGGGCAGACAGTAAGTCCCTTTTCTTGCTCTTGTTCTTGAGAGAGCCTCTTTAAAGCTATTGCTACCTTTCCTTCTTCCCAGGCCAACTTCTCCTTTGCTCCTCTGGTCTTGGATATGCTGAACTTCCTCATGGAAGCCATTCAGATCAACTTCCAGCAGGCCTCGGCCATGGGGAGCAGCACCCGGGCCCAGCAGGCACTCAATGAGCTGCACACCTTGGACAAGACGGTGGAAATGACAGATCAGCTGATGGTGAGGACAGGAATCTCATCCTCTCCTTAGCTTTTCACCCCTCCTCTTTCTGATGGTTGGGGCACCTGGGCCTGTATGGATATAGAAGGTTTGAAAAGAGTGGGAGACACTTTGCCAAGGAAACTTTATCAGAAATCACCCAAGGATTCCACAGTGTCCTTGGTTTCTCTACAATCTTAACTAAGGATCATATTCTCCCATGTGAGCCTTCCTGTGTTTTGAAATCTGCTCGGGAGGCGCTTCTCTGTCCCACCGCCCTTACATGTACGTCTGGTGGGAACATGGAAGATGGGGCCTTCTTGGTAGCTGCCCCCGGCTCAGGAATTCACTTCCCAGAGAGGTGGGACTGGCACCTTCCTTGCTGTCTTTTCTCATAGTTAAGACTTCTCTATTTCGGCTGGCCTTTGAAGACTCAGCAGCTGAGGGAGACTGGATCTTGAAGAATTGGGCTATACTCTCTGTTTCTGTTTTATTTGTTGATTTAATTGTTATGTTTTCTTAAACTTTGAATTTTTATGGATAGTTTAATAATATGTTTGGTATATTTTTTAGCTATGTCTTTTTTAACTTTCATAAGCCACCTGGAGTACTAAACTGATGAAAAGGTGGGATGTGAATAAGTGTAATCAGCAGCCATTGCGCCTGTCAGTTCATATATTTTGTATCCCATTTTTCTCCCGCTCCCCAGGCCATCTTGTGAATTAAAGCAGTGCTACTTTAGTGTTTGTATCACTGAAGAATTACAAAAACAGTTTGATAGATTATTGTATTAAGAACCAGCACAGAATTAAGTCTGATCAGAAGCCTTTAAAAATATAAGAAAGGTGGAAGTTAAACCCCCTTCCTGATTATAAGAGCATTCCATGATATCCAGCTAGTTAGTGTCCAAAATCCTGCTGCAGGGAGCAGGAAGGTGAAATTAAAATTGAAATGGGCAAGTGCCATAGCTCACTTACATGAGACATCACCGGGGACAGGGTGTGTGTGTGCTCTTTGTCTCACTAGGTGAGCCCTCCCCCCATAAAAGAAAAGGTTCATAAAAGGAATGAAGTAGAGGTAACATTACTGGTTGTTGCCCAGAAATGGCTGCGTAAAATATGGCTCACTCACTGGCTTGGCCTTTCTGTGCTTCCTCCCTCCTTCCCTGTCCCCATCATCACCCCCAGGTGCCAACTCTGGGTTCCCAAGAAGGTGCCTTTGAGAACGTCCGCATGAACTACAGTGGGGACCAGGGCCAAACCATCCGGCAGCTGATCAGCGCCCACGTCCTGCGGCGAGTGGCCATGTGCGTGCTTTCCTCGCCTCATGGCCGCCGCCAGCACCTAGCCGTCAGCCATGAGAAGGGCAAGGTGAGCCTGGGCAAAGAGGGAGGAGGATGGGGTGGGGACCATTTACCTGACCGTATCTGGTGGCGGCCCAAGCTTTGCTCTTCTTGCCTGAAGCACTTGACCCAGAGAGACATAGTTTCCTTTGGAGTGGTGTAGCACAATTTGTTCTCTGTGTGGTGGAGACACAACAGTCACAGTTTGTGTGTGTTTTTTACTCTTTGCCTTTTTTTAAATGCAGATCACAGTCTTGCAGCTCTCTGCGTTGCTCAAACAAGCTGACTCAAGCAAACGGAAGCTGACATTGACTCGTCTCGCCTCGGCCCCAGTTCCCTTCACCGTGCTGAGCCTTACAGGCAATCCCTGCAAAGAGGACTACTTGGCCGTGTGTGGGCTGAAGGTGAGGATGCCGGAAGGTCTCTAGGACGGCAGTCCTTGTCAGAATGCTGTGGATATTGTAATGGCTACGTTGGGGTCCTTGGCCATTTCTCAAGGGAGTCTTCTTTTTGTTGAGTCAGACTGTTGACATGTCTCTGAATATCAGTTGCTGGGGAAAGAGAGGTTTATAGCACTGCTTCTCAGGCTATTTGATGTAAAGGAATGGCGTTTTTCTCCCCACAACATGCCAGGGACTGATACCGTATTTGTGCCCACTGGCTAGAGAACATTTTTTGTTTCCTGGAAACATTCCCGGGACTGGAAGCCAGCAGTCTGTGGACTACTGCTTTGAGTAGCACTGGTTCATAGCCTTCCTGCCTTGTTGTGAACTTGGATGGCCACTGTGGAAACGGGTAGGCCTTTCGTCTCCATCAGCAGGGATCTGTGCTCGTGAAATGGAGAGCTAGAGTATTCCAAAGAGGTGAGCAACCACCCTTTGCCTGAAAGAGCTCCAGTGAGGGAGAGCCCCCGCCCCGCCTTGTGACAACTAGTTCTGTTGCCACGTTGTTCTTGAACTGCCAAGATGTTTTTCTTGATGGTCAATTGAAATTGTAGCTGGAATTTAAACCCATTAGATCAAATCCTTTCTCTCTGGGACAGGAAAGAATAAGAGTTTTCCCTCTTCTGTGTATTTGCAGGGATGGGAAAAGTTCCTTTTTAAAATGCACTTCCAGAATTCCCCATCCAGCATGGCCAGTATCTGGTGCAGAGCTTTCCAAACTATTCATGTTGGTGACACACTTTTTTAGACATGTATCATTTTGCGACACAGTAATTCAGTTTTATTAGTGAACCAGAGATTAAACTTAACCCCTCATGAGAGATACGAACGCATGCATAAATAGTGATAACAACATATATGGGGACAAAACATATCTCATGAAAACCTTCTATGTATTTTTAAAAATACATGATTTATAAATAATAACATATTACATTTCCAAAATTGTTGGTGACACACCTACACACTTCAGGCGACACACTGATGTGTTGTGGCACACCATTTGGAGAGTCCTGGTCTAGTGCTTCTGCTTTGCCTTTCAGTTTCCTGTCTTTCATGCTAATCTCACTCAGTTCCTTCTGACTTTCCACACAGAACTTGCTTTTCCGAATATGTTTTAATGATTATGTGTCTGTCTCTCTCTCTCTGTCTCTGTGTGTGTGTGTGTGTATGTATATCATGGTTGTTAGGCTATTTCTTCTCTTGGGGCAAAGTCAGCCCTTGTTAATTAGTCTTTTTTATTTTCTCTTTCTTCACAGGACTGTCACGTCCTGACCTTCAGCAGCTCTGGATCTGTCTCAGATCACCTGGTTCTCCATCCTCAGCTTGCCACGGGCAACTTCATTATCAAAGCCGTGTGGCTCCCAGGATCACAGACGGAACTAGCCATTGTCACAGCAGACTTTGTGAAGGTGTGGAGATGCTATGAGGCTGATGGGCGTGAGGGATGCAGAACAAGAGATAATCATAGAATCATAGAAATGTAGAGTTGGAAGAGACCACACGGGCCATCCAGTCCAACCCCCTACTATGCAGGAACACCCTCAAAGCATTCCCGACAGATGGCCATCTAGCCTCTGCTTAAAAACCTCCAAGGAAGGAGACTCCACGACACTCCGAGGCAGCATATTCCACTGCCGGACAGCCCTGACCGTCAGGAAGGTCTTCCTGAGGTTCAGGTGGAATCTCCTTTCCTGCAGCTTGAATCCATTGCTCCTTGTCCTGGTCTCTGGAGCAGCAGAAAACAAGCCCTCTCCTTCCTCTACATGGCATCCCTTCAAATATTTAAACATAGCTATCATGTCCCCTCTTAACCTTTTCTTCTGCAGACTAAACATACCCAGCTCTCTAAGTCTATCGTCATAGGGCATGTCTTCCAGGCCTCTCACCATTTTGGTCATCCTTCTCTGGACTTGCTCCAGCTTGACCATGTCCTTCTTGAATTGGGGTGCCCAGAACTGGACACAGTATTCAAGATGAGGTCTAACCAAAGCAGAGTAGAGTGGTACCAGTACCTCCCTCAATCTAGACACCATACTCCTATTGATGCAGCCGAGAATTGCATTGTTTTGCATAATGTTTTCCTTTCATCTCGGCAGGCTACTCTTAAAGTCCTTGCCTCACCCCTGATGGTGTACAGGCAAAAGGGTCATAGAAATAGCCTGGCGGGGAGGATTAAGCATAGAAAAGTTAGTTTTTCTTTTGCTACAACTCCCTAAATCCACTTTTCGGCATGTTCTGGGTTAGATTTAGGGTTAGTATTAGGGTTAGAGTTAGGCAGCCTCCAAAAAAGCCTAATTTTTCCAAGCTCCAAGGAATATGTTGAGGTGTTTTTAAGCCCATTAGACCACGGTTTATTTGTAGGCCACTTCAGTCTTTTTTAAAATATAGTTATGTATTTATTAGTTTTAAAACTATTTTATTTACAGTCAAAGACAAATACTTTCAGGGTGGGAGGAAGAGCAGACGGAAGAAAGAAAAAGCTAAAATCAAAACACAGTGCTAACAGTAAAACTGAGGCACTGAGCACTAACTAACTTGGAAACCTCAGCCTCTTCAGTCTTGTCTGTCCCTAAAGTGCTAAATCTCTCTTGTTTCCTGAAAGATCTATGACCTCTCAGTGGATGCCTTGAGCCCAACTTTCTACTTCTTGCTGCCAAGTTCCAAGATCAGGGACATCACCTTCCTATTCAATGAGGAGGGCAAGAACATTGTGGTCATCATGTCCTCTGCCGGCTATATCTACACTCAGCTCATGGAGGAGGCTAGCAGTGCTCAGCATGGCCCTTTCTATGTCACAAATGTCTTGGAAATCACTCATGAAGACCTGAAGGTACAGTTTTTCCCCCTTCAGTATTCTGCAACTGTTTGGCTTAAGGCAAGTGTGGGGAACCTCAGACCCAAGACCAAATCTGGCCCTTCTGGGGTCTAAGTGCATGCTCTAGGCTTCCCCTCTCCCTACAGAAACCCTTTAGAGCTCAAAGATCTTTAGGAGGGGCACTTCTCTCTGCTACAGTGCAGCCCCTAAAGGTTTTTCTGCAATTGAAACGTGGCCCCAGCTGGGAAGAGGTCTCCCACAGTTGCCTTGAGCCAGGGATGGGAGTCACTCAGCCTTCCAGTTACTGGATGGCCACTCCCAGTAGTCCTAGGAAACATCTCCAGAGTAAAGGAATTCTGGGAGTTGCAGTCCACTATTATCTCAACAGCCATATGCTTCCCACCTTCCCGCTTAAGGAGAGAGTTTCTGTAGTCTTGGTTTGGAGCGATCATTCTGGATTTGTTTCTTAAAAGTAGTTTTCTTCTGGGCATGCTCACGTGCCTCTCAGGTCTTCCAGCCGTGCATGCATGCAAGTGCCTTCTCCGTATTCCCTTACAGGACAGCAATGGACAAGTGGCCGGGGGCGGCGTCTCCGTCTATTACTCTCACGTCTTGCAGATGCTCTTCTTCAGTTACTGCCAGGGCAAATCCTTTGCTGCCACCATCAGCAGAGCCACGCTGGAGGTCGTCCACCTCTTCCCCATCAATATCAAGAGGTGAGGTGCCCTTCCTGGGTCTCTTCTCTTTCCCCAACCCAGTGGTTCTAGAGTGGGAAGTCTGCAGCTCCTCAGATGTGTTGGATTGCAGCTCCCAATGTTCTTCACTATTGTCTGTGCCAAGATTGGTCAACTGGGTTTTTATGGAGGGGTTCCCCAAATTCTAAAAATTATTGCACTGGTTCCTCCAGGGTAAATAGGTTGAGAATGGGTCAGTCTGCTGTTGAGAATTGCAGTGGAACCTCTGGAGTGCCACACGGTTCCTAAAATGGAGATTCTCTCTACTGAGCAGACTTGTTATAGATTATGAAACGCTTCTGATTAGTTCTGTTTTGCAATAGCAAAGGTTTAACTAAGTTACCTTAATGGCTGGAGTATGATGAGGGGTGATTTCACTCTATTCGCTGTGTTTTATGTTACTTCTGTAGTTAAGTGTTGTGAGTTGCCTCAGCTACTGGGCATGTTTTCTGCCACAGGCCAGTAGCTTGTTGCATTCTAGTACCTCCTTTTTCAAATTTTAGTTAACTTTGATTAGCAGGAAAGTTTTTTAGAAAGTGATATGTACTTTTTAAAACACCTTGAAACTTTTAAAGCTGTAACTGTAGCTGATGACTTTTGAAAAGTACCTTTCTGAGCTCTGGTTGTCGGGGGGATAGATAATTTGGAAGAGCATGTGGAGCTCTAGGTGTACTCCCAAGGAATGGGTTGCTTCACACCTTCCTCTTATCTTTCTCATAGCTCCAACGGGGGCAGCAAGACTTCCCCAGCCCTTTGCCAGTGGTCGGAGGTCATGAACCACCCGGGCCTGGTCTGCTGTGTGCAACAAACAACCGGCGTTCCGCTGGTGGTGATGGTGAAGCCGGACACTTTCTTGATCCAAGAAATTAAAACCTTGCCTGCAAAAGCAAAGGTACGTTTTGAAATCTGTTTTGTTTCCAAGCAGTTTCTTTAAAAAGAGAGAGAGAGAAAGGACATGTGGCTCTCGGCCTCTTTTTGCCTTCCAGATCCAGGACATGGTGGCCATCCGCCACACGGCCTGCAACGAGCAGCAGCGTACCACCATGATCCTGCTGTGTGAAGATGGGAGCCTGCGCATCTACATGGCCAATGTGGAGAACACCTCCTACTGGCTCCAGCCCTCCCTGCAGCCCAGCAGTGTCATCAGCATCATGAAGCCCGTCCGCAAACGCAAGGCGGCGGCCATCAGTAAGTCGACGCAAGGTCAGATTGGCTAGGGACTACTCTGTGGTAATGGGGCTGGGTGGGAGACGTGGCACTGGGGTGGGGGCAATGCTGGGTACCCTCTCTTCTTTACTTGGCCTTTGCTTACTGCAGGTTGAGTATCCCTTGTCCAAAATGCTTGGGAACCTGAAGAATTTTGTAAAAAAAATTTTCAATTTTGGTATACCTGTATTTGCATGTAGGGGAAATACAGTATTGTATACAGATCTGGTGGTTGTATGTGAAATAGTGACATCCTATGGATGAGGTCATCATTTCACATTAGATGACAGGGACGTAGCCAGATGCTTCTCTGATCCTAGTCTAGCTGTCCACCAGGCACAGAATGGCTGTGCAACGAGAGCTGTGGCTGTATAAGTAAGACTTGGTGAGTAGCCAGCTGTAGCTCAGGTCCACGTGTGGAACTATGGTGCTTTTCTGAGCCAGCTCTTAGAGATCTGAAGCTGGATTTTTAAGGGGCTAAGCCTTAAAAGATTGCCTGGGTTAGTAAATCTGTCAGTTCCTGCTTCTCCTGCATTCATTTTGTGCTAATCTCAAGTTTTAAAATCTGAACTTATTGAGGAATTCATGAATTTTGGAAAGTTCTTATTTTAGGCAGAAGCAAACGAACTCAAATTCTCACCCGTCTCGGCTTAAAATTCTGTCCTGCTTTTGCTTCTCCTCCTCCTCCAGCCACCCGCACCTCCACCCAAGTGAATTTTCCCATCGACTTCTTCGAGCACAACCAGCAGCTGACGGACGTTGAGTTTGGCGGCAATGACCTCTTGCAGGTCTACAATGCCCAGCAGATCAAGCATCGCCTCAACTCCACTGGCATGTACGTTGCCAACACAAAGGTAAGTGGTTGCAAGAAACTTACTTCCTTTAGGATGAACTGTGCACTTGGGGGCCTGAAGATTTCTTACATGGAAAGAGTAGGGAACTGTTTTCAGCTCTCAAAGGGGGCAAATCCAGTTTTAGAGAAGTGGTTGGGGGTTGCCTTCTAGAGGTGGGGGTGACCAAAAGCAAAAAGGGGTGCAGCCAAAACACCAAGATATTTTAGTGTAAAGCTGTCAGGGCCAGTAACTGAGCCTCAGGGGAGGCATTTCACCCTTTTTAGAATGAGAACTGAAACCAGTACAAAAGCTGGAGAGTCGCTGTATGATGCTGTCACGGGGAAGGGGATGTGGCCTTTTGGGAAACCCAGACTGGACCTGGAAGGAATCCAGAGCCTGAGGTTCAGTTATACAGAGTAGTGCTGGTAACTGTCTCAAGATGGCTTTTGCTGCTCTGCAGAATCCTAGAGCTGGAAAAAGCCACAAAGGCCGTTGAGTCAAACCCCGTTCTGCCATGCAGGAAGACTCAATCAAAATGCTCCCGACAGATGGCCATCCAGCCTCTAGCACACTTACGGGTCACCCTTCTTTTTCTCTCCCTGTCTCCCTCGCTCTTTCTGGCAGCCTGGTGGCTTCACCATTGAGGTGACAAACAACAACAGCACCATGGTGATGACTGGCATGAGGGTCCAGATTGGAACTCAAGCCATCGAACGGGCCCCTTCCTACCTGGAGATCTTCGGCCGCACCATGCAGCTCAACCTGAGCCGCCCGCGCTGGTTCGATTTCCCCTTCACCCGAGAGGAGGCACTGCAGGCTGACAAGAAGTTGACCATCTTCGGTAAGCTTCCCCAGCCTTGTCTGCTAAAAGGAGCAAAGCAACACAGAGAAAGACATAAATCTCTCTTTCAGTAAACCCCCAGTTCAGCCTTTGTCTTGCAAATCTTCCCTTTCTGTCTCTCTTGGCAGTTGGTGCCTCTGTGGATCCCGCAGGTGTCACGATGCTGGACGCCGTCAAGATCTACGGCAAGACGAAGGAGCAGTTTGGCTGGCCGGATGAGCCCCCAGAGGATTTCCCGTCAGCCTCGGTGAGCAACGTCTGCCCACCCAACCTGAACCAGGGAAATGGGACCGGAGACACGGAATCAGCTACCCCAGCAGTCACTAGCGGCACCGTTCTGGAGAGGTAAGTCTCCTTTAGAGTTGCTACTACTTCTTCTCATCTTCCTCCTCCTCCTAACCCACCCCCCTTGTCTTGTGGGTACCGCTTCTGAGTCTGCTGCTGTAGTATCTGTTGTGCGGAAACTTTTTCTAGAAACCTCTGTTGATTCACTGCGTTTTTCCTTGTGTCTGTGCCTTGCAGGGCATAGTGAAGGGAGTATTGTTGTAAATTTATTTTTGTATAGATTATTGTTCTCATCTTTGATAGCTGAAATAATGTGGGCGGGGAGTATTATTTGAACCCTGGAGCTGCCTTCCTCAGGCCCCTCCAGGCATTTTGGATTACAAGTCCCAGAATCCTCATGCTGGCTAAGTTGGGAAGTACCATCCCCTTCACCCTGGGAAAGGTTTTTCCTAAAGTTCTAGTTGTTCCCTTTGGTCCTCCCGCTTTTTGCTCTCTGTCCCGGTGATGGAGAGGATCGGACACAGCTGGTGTTCTCCATTGCCTCTATCACCCCAGGAGGCTGAATTCCCTCTCTCGAGCACAGTTTTGGAGGGAGAGGATTAGAATGAAAACTGAAAGGGAAACACTGTCCCTAGTGTGCAGGAATGTGTTATTGTGGTAGTTTGTGAGCTGGCTCCCCCAGCCCCAGTATGCCAGGGAGTAGTACCCTACTTGTGCCCGTTGGCTACTGCCATTTCTCTGTTTCCTGGGAACTCTGATGGCTTGTGGGCTGACAGCATGAGCCACCACTTTGAGTTGCACTGTGTTGCCAACTTGCTTTCTGCACTCTTTCTCCTGAGTTGGGGGTCACAGGTAGGGATTTAGCTAGGAGTATCAGGAAGCTAGAGAGAACACGGTATGGCAATAAAAAATGAGGCACAATCAGTTTCATGTTAAGATGGTGTGTGGGATGGGTGAGGCTGGATTCACTTCGTCTTTGAGTTGTGTCTTAGATCTTGTTCTTAGTCTCAGTTAGAGTAGACCCAGCAGACTAACAGGCACCTGTTAAGTCACCAATTAACACATTTTTCCTTCGTACACTGCCTTTACTCTAGTTGAGATTAGTAATTGGGTTTTGAAGGTGAGGAAAAGACCTAGAGTGTCTTTGCAGCTAAGGTGGGAAATCATGTCCTTTGGGATTCATGGAGATTAGTCAACCAGCAAACCCTGAAGTATGATTTGTTTTTTAAAAAGAAGACGCACTTAGGGCTTGTGATGTAGACAGACAGATAGGCACGCATGCTACCAGTACCAGGACTCTGTGTATTACGCCGTTTAAAAATTAAAAGAAAAATTGGCTGCAGGGGTGCGGTGTGAGGAAGTGAAGGAGAGCACTGTTAGGGCAATAAGATGTAAAGCAGTGGGGAGTGTGCCGAGCTGGTGTGTGTGTATGGGCAAGGAGGGATTGACTCTGCCTTTGAGTAGTTATGGGGTTGTGGTTTGCTTAGGATTTTGGAGGTCCAAATCCAGTTTTTGTCCTGGATAGTTGTTGACTGCAGCTATGGGGCTCTCCTCAATTTCTTTTACAAGTAAAGAACCTGGTGATGTTGGGAGTGACTGAAGTATCAGTCCACCCTTGTATCCCAGGTATATAGACACAGAGCTGAGATTGGGCCCCGAATCAGGTGGGAAGGAGTTGCACACACACGCACACAAATGCAATTGCTCTTGGCTGAGAAACAGCATCATCTCCACCCCTGCTGTCAGCTTGGGTGCAGCAATAGTCTGATCAGATGGACAAAACTCTATTGAAACTTCAGGATTTTTATAGAGCTTCCAAAGGGAGAGAAAATGCATACAAATTACTTATCATAAACAAAACAGAGATCATTCTAACATTTTTCTGTAAACAAACGCATGTTCTCAGTTATCCTGTTGACTTTGGGCACAGTTCTTGCAAGAAGACAGAATGACTTATTTAGAATTGCTTAGGAAATCAAAAACAAAACATGAAATGCTTGGAAAACTTTTTACTCCCAACAGTGCCATTCTCATAGAAGTAACACCTTGAGTTTGTTTGCATCTAGGTGCTTTTCTCTTTCTCCATTTTCCCAACTACTTTGTTCAGTTTGTCAGTTTCTTCTCCTTTTAATTTGCTTAGGATGTGTTGATTGATTTCTTTTTCCTGTTAGCTTCATCTTTTTTTTAAAATTTATTTATACATTTTATCTATATATTTCTCCTCCTCCCCTTTCCTTTGCTCCCCTTCCCACCCCAAAGTTCTGAAACTGAGTCCTTAACCACCCTGGACCGGTTAGTATATGCTCTCTTCTCTCTCTGCACGATGTTCTTTTTTTGTGTGTGTGCGTGCCAGAGAATAAAACAGCACAGTGCTTTGGTTTTATGTTTGGCTGTGTTTTGGAAATGTGTGAGTATGGTTTCACGTACATGTTTTTTTGGGGGAAACAGTTGATTTTTGTGTGTTGCTTTTTACATTGGGATCTATTGCATGGCACCCCTGTTGGCAAATAAGAGACAAACAAGAGAAAACTGGGCTGAGCATCCCAGCTGCTTGTCTGTTTTCCTGCTCGGCTTTCCCTCTGGTTCCCAGTGCTGTTCTGGGGATGAATTGATCTTTGTCTGCAGCTGAATTAAGTAGCTGAAGAGTCCAAGGTTTGAGCAAGCCCATCAACGCCAGTCTCTTGAGTTTGAAACTTGCATCTCCCACAACCTCACACAGTGGCCTTCTTTTTGCTTTTTTCGCTTTCACCCTCCTACGTGAACATACCATATATCGCATCGAAACATGGATTTGTCTTGCCTGGCGCTGACCGCCCACCTGCTCTAACTGGCAGCTGCTTGCCCAGGTCTGTCCAGGCTTGTGAGTTGATGCCCTTTTCACTGGAGCTGCCAAGGAGCGCATGCAGGAATCTTGTGCATGCCCGCAACATAGCAAAGGGGCTCTCCCTTTGAGAAGCTGCTTGACCTCAATCTGATGCTTGTTTATTATTTGTGATTTTTTCTACCTGCCTCTCCTCCAGTGAACTCTGGGTGGTATGCATAACTGTTCTCCTTAACCACTGTAGCAACCCCTGTGAAAGTCATGGGATTGCCATAAATTGAAAGGCAACTTAAAGGCACACATGCACAGAGTCCATAAAAAGTCAGATTTTCCAGAGTCTGACAGACACGACCTATCTTTTGGGAGGGGGGTTGGGGTGGGAGGTTGAAGTCTAGAGCAGGATGAATTTGGGCTATTCTTGCCTCAAGAGGTAGAGAAATGCCTGGAATCCGTTCGGCCAGTTCAAAAATCTGAACACTGTTGGAAATCTTTGTACATCAGCCGTCCATGTGACATGCAAATTATGGTGTCAGTGCTTATCTGCCTGATTTATGAAGGATTAAAAAACAGGAGGGTAGACACAGGTCTGGAGACTGTTCCTTCTAGAGAGGGTCTTGTCCTTTCTCTGGTGCTGGGGCTAAGGTGATAGCCACGACCTGCAGTCTATGCAAAGTTTACACCTAAGAGGCTCAGAAGCAGTGAGTGTACTGTTTGGTTTTATTAGCCCTTAGCTTCTGGAAGGACTATTTCCACACTACATTTTTGTTACTGCTGGGGGGAAAATGTTGCCGAGGGTTATGGGAACCCAATAAGGATGGGGGCAGCTTTGGGGGTAGGGTGGGATGGGGGAAACAGTTCTTGGTGTCTTCAGAAGCAAACTCATTTCACAGATAATCTAGTCTAGGGATGGGTGTGCTCTGAAACTTTAGAATTGGCTGCCATTTTGCCAACTACAGTTAACATTGCCTTACTTCCGGTCATCTTTGGGGGCATTTTGGTGGGAATTTCAAGCTGTTTCAAGCTGGGAGGCCCTCTAAAATATTGAATATTTTAAAAAGTGGGATTTTGGGCCAGAAATGGGTAGGGAGCCAGCTAGGTGCTTCCAAGGATCTCAAGGGCCATGTTGAACCACCTGAGCGCCACATGCAGCACATAGACTGTGGTATTTCCACCTCAGTCTAGCCTGCCTTCCCTTTGTCAGACTTTTGCCACTCTTGATGTTTTTTGTCTCTTTTCTCCTCCTGTCATGGACCTCTTTGCAGGCCAAGTGAATATTTAGCTGGTCTTGTTGGAAAACTGTGGGGTGGTGCGGCAGAACACAGATTGGGGTGGAACCCCCAGGCTCAGAACTGCTTGTCTTTTCATTTCCACTATTTATATAAAATAGTGCTCAACAACAAAAACAAAAATTGAAGGATGTCTCCCTGCCCCATGGAGCTTACAGTTAGAATGTAGATGCAAGGGAGAGGACAGAGAAGGAGGAGAAAAATGAAGGTGGGGTCAAAGAGGAGCAAAATACATGATGCTTTCCGTGACTCAAACTAGGGCTGAGTTACAGAAGAGCCTTTTTGAGGCAAGTCACTTCCCTTATGGACTAGCATCTTTTCAGTACCAAAATGATCTTCTTGTGATACATATGTCACATGCTTTTGCCTGGCTGTTTCATGTCTGTAGATATAGATATAGATATAGATATAGATACAGATATCTCTTAAGTGTTAGATGGTAAGCCACTCTGCTGCTAGGTTAAATTTCCCAGCTTGGGACCAGAAGAGCAAACAGGCAGGGGACTTTGTATAGAATTCAGAAAAGTTAACCTTTTTGGATAGCAGCCTCAGAAGAGTTGTAATTTCTCCAAGCCCTCAGTGTAGGTTTTTGGCAATTCCAGCACTATGTTGGGAAAAGCAGACGGGTAATGGATGTCTAATTAAACTTTATAAACCCTTATGGTTAATTGCATGTGAACAGTGGCTGCCAGAGTCTTGCAATCAGCAGGGGATCAGGCACTGGGGAAGGGGCAAATTCACCTTACCCCCTGCCCAGTATTTCCAGGCTGCTTCTGATTTAATTTTTTTTAAAAAATGGGGGATTTTATGAGCTTATGGACCCTTGAATTATTTTTTGGAATGGGGAACTCTCCCTTTGCTTTTCCCAGTCTTGATTTTTATGTGCCTTGTTTCACTGACTGGTATCTGGGCTTGCTAAAAAGTTGTTACCATGTTTTGTCCCCCAAGTTTTGGGGAGGTGGCTGAACGTAACCTCTTTAAGTGAGAGTGAATGCTTTGCCCCCCTCCTCCTGCCCCTCTGGCTTTCTCTCCTTCTTCCTTCTCCTCTTTCTCCAAAATACATGTCACGCCACCCCTTGATCTCCACAACCGCCCATGTGTCTGTCTCAGGGAGGGGGAAAAGAGCTGTGGGGAGAAGCGATGGATCAGGGCTGTCAGCACAAAATCCAAATTATCCCTGCTGCGGGCGGTGTAAGGCAACATGTTTATCCTCTTTGCAGGGTGGGGTGGGAGCAGAGAGGCAAAGAGGCAAAGGCAAATCTCCCCCCCACCTCCTTGCTTCTGCCTTTCAGCTGTGGATTTGCAAAAACGGCCTCTAAGTTTCTCTGAGCACGAGCCAGGTTTAACACTCTGGTCTGCTGCACAATGAAGGAGATATGCACGGTGCCCGTGGCGGTGGTTTTTAAAAAATGTTTTTATCTTGCTTTGATTCCTTTTCTTTTGGGTAGCGGTGGCAGTGGCAGGCGACTTGGCATCCCTTGGCGCTCTCTCCCTCCCTCTCTCTCTGAGCCATCTTGAGCTGCTGCGTGCCATGAAGCAACGTCTTAAGGAGCCTGCCTTTTCTGAAACCAGCTTTCTCCTTCTCCTCCTCCTCCTTTTTCTTCTTCTTCTCCCTCCAGGCTAGTCGTGAGTTCTTTAGAAGCGCTAGAAAGCTGCTTTGCCGTCGGACCAGTCAACGAGAAGGCAAGTAACTTTCCTTGAGGTTTTGGGGACATCTCGAGAGGTTGCCTGAGGTCTGGGGGAGGGAGGGAGAAGGGGAGGCAGAAACTGCGCGGAGAAAAGAAGGATCAGCAGCCTTTGAAGCCCCGCCGTGGCCCCAATCCTGGAAAAGAGGGGGCGCATGCGGATTTAATTGTTCGGCTTTTTATGCCTCTCTGAAGCCGAGCTCTCTTGGGAAGCAAAGACCCAAGTGGAAAGCTTTCAGAGCAACTAGGAAGGATGGTATTTGCTTGTCTGTTTGTGGCCAGCAGGGGGCATTTTTTCTGCCGTAGAGATTATCTCATCTGTGGGGGAGGTGTAAGAGTTTGTTTTGGGGGGTGTTTGGGCAGGAAGGGGTGGGTGAAGAGGTGCCATTCTGGTGTGGATGGGACTGTTCCACTCCAGCGTCTCATCTCAGTCAGTGGCTAGGTTGGGGTAGTTTGTTGGGAGCCGTACAAGAGCACAGACAATCTCAGTGTGAGATTTGGGTTAGGGAACAAGCAAGAAAGAAGCCCCCCCCAAAAAAAACCCCAAACTAGCAAGGGGGAAAAGCCATGCACTCTATGTTCAATAATCTTGTAACAGAGACTTCCCTCTTGGCTTAGTTACATCCGGCCTGCAGGATTATGGGAGCTTCAGTCCAACATGATTGGGAAGGCAGTCGGTTGGGGGGAAATCCGCTTTTGACTTGTGACTGAATCCCAAGCCAACTTCTAACCTCCCACACCGCCAAATTTGGGGGTCTCCTTTGTCCCCTGCCTTGCTGCCCTCTGGCTATGAGCATGGTGAAGTAGCAGATGACTTTGGGCCTGGCTTTATAACTGCTGATGTCCTGAAACAGGCAGACACAAGGAGAGCAGCTCAGCCAAATCAGACCAAATGCCCCTCTGCCTCAGTGGGAAGCCTACAGAAAGGCCATGGATGCCTTCTTTGCCTATGCTCCCCAAGAAGCTGGGATTCAGAAATAGATGCCTCTGAATCCAGAGGCTCCACTTTTGATCTAATGGCCAGTGGCTTTTGATAGGCCCGTAAACATGCCTAATCTCCTTTTGAAGGGCCCAAGGGAGAGGGATAGATTGTTCCTCTCCTTTTCCCCTGTAATCCCTTGCTGCCTTTGCCCCACATGAAGCTGGGAGAAAGGGTGGCATTTTGAGGACCAGCTGAATACTTGTTGAGAGGTGCGGAGGGAACATGTGGATGGTCCAACGTGTGATGGACTGAGTATGGTTTCTCTTCTTCCCGGGTATGTTAACTTAAGACTTGGGCTGGAACCTCACCTCTTCAAGCTGAGTGGGGAACACGGAGCCCTTTAGACCTTGTTGAACTTCAGCTTCCATAAACCCTAGCCAGCCTCAGCAGTGGCGAGGAATATTGGGAATTATAGTCCAACAATGTCTGAAGGGGCCACAGGTTGACCTTCCTTTCCATGGGAGAGTAGAAAGGAACATTGCACCAACTTGTTCCTATCTCTGGGACAGTTTTGACTTCTCAGCTGCCAGTGGCTGACCGTGTTCCTAACCTGAGCTAAATCTGCCACCTTTGTCAGCCACATTTTGTATTATTGCCTGCTTCTGTGTGGTAATTTTTGGGGGAACAAGAATGCCCAACACTCAAAAGCGCCAACCATCCTCTTTCTGTCCCTGGCATGCAGGAGAAGAGCAAGACAGCTGCTCAGGAGTTGGCCACCATGCTCCTCTCGACGCCGGCCCCCTCTAGCGTCCAGCAGCAGACCAAGAGCCTTCTGGCAAGCCTCCACACCAGCCGCTCGGCTTACCACAACCACAAGGTAAAACAGCACAGGCTGTCTGTGTAAATGACCAAGTACAGCAGCTTCCCAGTCCTCCAGGCATTAGGTCTCCTTTGTGTCTCCCGAAGGGACCCTCTAGACCCCTGCATTGCAGAGGACTCTGGGTCAAAGGCCAGGGCATGTTACCCTGATTCGTGTGGGCTGCCAGCTGAACCTTGGGGATCTCCGCATCCCCCCTACCCTAATAACATCCCTCCACTCTTTCTTGATAACTCCAGAATGCAAGGGACTGCGAGCACAGACAAGCTGGTATCTTGCAAGGAACTTGGCTGACCCTGCTGGCAGGTCCATGTGGAGTCTTTTATATTTATCAATATAAAAAATGTTATTACCAGTTTCACCCAAATACTAGAAACTACAAATATAAAAGAAATAAAAGAGGGAAAAGAAGAATAGAAAGAGGAGGATAAAATACATAGAATACAGGGGAAAAATATATAGAAAAGCAAGAGCTACACCTGAGATTTTCTCTTTGTGTCTCCACAGGACCAGGCCTTGCTGAGCAAAGCCATCCAGTACCTGACAACCTCAAGCAAAGAAGGGAAAGATCTCGACCCGGAAGTATTTCAGAGGCTGGTTATCACAGCCCGCTCCATCGCCATCATGAGACCTAATAATTTGGTCCATTTCACAGAGTCCAAGTTGCCACAGTTGGAAGCAGGTGAGCAAAACCCCACTCCCTAACCCACCACTGGCCCTTTGCCATTTTGATTTCCACATTGCCTTCTGTGGAATGGACTTCTTTTTCCCTGAAAAACTGGAGACCTGTCAAAGAAACTGCCAGATCTTTTAATCAATTCATTCATAGCGTTATGCTCTGAGCTATATCTTTGAGTAGCTTACCTATCAGTGTGGGCGGGGAGAGAAGGCAGTCCTTTTCCATGAAGCTTTTAACCCAAAAAAAGATACGGTGCGAAAGGAACAAGGAGTAGGAGGCCAAAGAAAAACAAGGAGACTCCGTCACAAGTTCTTGCTCAAATTTTAACTGCTTATCAAGATAGGTCATCACAATGTAAAAACAAGGAGGTTATGCGAGTATCAAATAACGAAGTTAAATTATAAAATGTAACCTAGTGTTTGCAACACCCTTTCTAATAGTACTTAGCTTACCAGCAAGAATTAGAATACACAAAATGAAGCCATGGGGCAGTGAAACTTAAAACTTTTGGTAATACCTTATAATAACTTGCGTGGGCTTCAGCTAATACCATTAAGAAAGTGGTAGCTCTTCTAGTGATAGTAGAATCTTTATTAAAAAGCAAAAATCCTATTTTTTGGCTGACCAAATGACGCTGCTTCCTTTGGGGACCCAATGCTTACCATTACTTTTTTCTTCTCCCTATCCCGCGGCAATCTTTCAGAAGGCAGCGAAGAGGCACAGGAGGCCTCGAAGAGTGTGGAAGGCGAAGGATGCACTTTTATCACTCAGTTGGTCAATCATTTCTGGAAACTGCATGCATCGAAACCCAAGAACGCCTTTTTGGCCCCTGCGTGCTTGCCAGGTACTGGTCTGAGAGCTATTAGTCCCTTATTTGTGCAGATTAAGAAGGAGGTAAGATCTAGCAGGAGTCTCTCCTGCTCTTAAAGACAGGATTCTTCCTGCTGCTTCCTACCTGCTGTAAAATCATTTAAGAAACAAGACCACCCTGAGGAGGGATCTCTGTGTTGCCGGGTGTTCTGTTCACCAGAGTGCTGTGGGGCATGCTCGTCTCTGGCAAGCCAGTGAGAAGGTTTTTTGGGTGCCTTTGGCTACCAGAAAAGAGGAAGATAAAAGAGAGATCTTTTTTGAAAGTTAATTTATTATCAGTAACCTCCTGTGGTTCTTGCTCTTCTCTCGTTCCCGTGCTTTTAGGCTTGACTCATGTTGAAGCCACTGTCAATGCGCTGGTGGACATCGTCCACGGCTACTGCACCTGTGAACTGGATTGCATCAATACAGCTTCCAAAATTTATACGCAGATGTTGCTTTGCCCGGTATGTTGGTCTTGCTGTCTCTGTTTGTTGCTCTCAGAGAAAGGAGTTTGGAGAGAACCATAGAGTGGGAAGAGATTCCAAGGGCCATCCAGTCCAACCCCATTGTGCCATGCAGGAATACACCATCAAAGCATTTCCGACAGATGGCCATGAAACCTCTCGTTTATAAACCTCCGAAGAAGGAGGCCACTCCCAAGCACCAGATTCTACTGTCAAAATTGCTCTTACCACCAGGAAGTTCTTTCTGATGTTTAGATGGAATCTCTTTTCCTGAAGTTTGAAGCCGTTGCTCTGTGTCCTAGTCTGTGGAGCAGCAGAAAACAAGCTAGCTCCATCCTCCATGTGATATCCATTCAAATATTTAAACATGGCTGTCATGTTGCCTCTTAACTTTCTCCTCTCCAAACTAGACGTACCCAGGTCCCTAAGCCTCTCCTCATAGGGCTCCATGGTTTCCAGGATGACGTGGTCATACCTAAATTCATTCACAAGATCTCTTTTGCACTCTCTCTGTTACTGTGTGCAAATAAAACTCTATACACTCCTGGTTAGCAACAGGCAAAGGACTAGGAGACCTGGAAGGGAGAGAATGTGGTCCTCCAGTTTCTGTTAGACGGAAATTGTCATCATCCCTCATGCCGGGGGCTGATGGGAGTTGCCATCCAGCAGTACTCAGAGGGCCTCTTCTTTTCCTGCTGTCATTCTCTGGGTTCATGAGAGCAGGAATCTGCACAGCATGGGTTTTCTTCCATTACCGCCTAGAAACAAGAAAATAAAATGTGGACCAAGGAAATAGAGCGGATTGGTTCCTTCAGGCACGACCATCCCCTCCAAGGCAGTTCTGTCCCTGCCTGTGCCCAGAAAAGAATTCTTTTTCCTTGCTTCTCAGCAACTTAGCTGGCCAACGTGATGCCCCCCCTTTTTTAATTGGAGATGTTGGGATTTGAACACCATCCTGTAAGAAACTGGCTTCAGCAGAGCCACTGTGAAAGGTTACATCTCTGTAGGAGAATCCCTGCTTGTCCTGAAGGTTCAGTCTTCAGCATCTCTGGGATGCTGAATGACTTTTGGGAATGACTTTTACCCACTGTCTGAAGCCCTGAGGAACTGCTACCGATCAGTTTAGATGGTACTGAGTTAGAACAGGCCAGTGGTTGTAACCTTATATAAGACAGGTTCCTCTGTTTTGAAAATGTGGCTCTGGAGACGAAAGAGCCCATCTCTGTGACTGAAGCCCTGGAGAGCTATAGGAGTCAAGGTAACATAGAGAGTGTTGAACTGAGCAGACTGACCTGTCATGGACATGTCCATATGATCACCATCTGGCATGAGGCACCAGGTTTAATCTTTGGCTTCTAAGCATCCCTCAGTAGCAACACCTCAGCCATAGTTCACACCAGTCGTACGTGGTAATACCATGCTAGTTGGAGGCAGCAACTCCAACCCTTGACATGACACAGCTTTGATTGTTCTTCTTCCAGGATCCTGCTGTCAGCTTCTCCTGCAAGCAAGCTCTAATTCGAGTGTTGAGGCCCAGGAACAAACGGAGACATGTAACCCTACCTTCTTCTCCACGAAGTAACACCCCAATGGGTAAAGGAAACTATTAGACTATTTAACTAGTTAACGTACACATGCTATGTGAGTTTACCTCTGTTTGGAGGCTTTGTGCCAGGGGAAATCTAGGTTGAAATCCCACCATAGCATAGACTGGATTCTGGCACTTTAGAGGAGACCAAAAGACACCAGCTTTGAGGGAAGCCTGGGGAGGCTACTGGTAGGTGGAACTTGTGTGTCTCAGTGCCTACTTCCTCTTAATATGCCAGTTAGTGGGTTTGTAGCTAAGCAGGGACTGGACATTCAGAGATCCCTTGGAGTCCCATTGCATGTCTGTGCTTCTGTCTCAACTGAGGATAGGGAGATCTTTCAGCTCCTACCTTTCTCCTCTACTTCAGTTCTGCAGATGTCAGTGAATTTTGGATCCAAAATGAACTGGAAGAAAATTCTCATGGGTCCCTAAGGGACAGGCAAATCTGTCAGTTTTGCTGTCTCCAATATTAGAATTTTGTGAATTTAGTATACTGTAGCTGGATATGCCTTCCTACCATGGACAATCCCTTACTGAGCTTTTATTAGCAGCAAAACAAGGAAAAGAGGGAAGAGCAAATAAGCCTGCCTTCCCCAGGTATCTGCACCATGTTAAAGAAACATAAATTTCTGAGTTTGCCAACCTAAGGGAAATCATACAAAAGGTGGATACTGGGGAAAGAAAAAAAATCATTATCCCTGTATGCATTTTGGAAGAAGCTTTCAAATGGTCTGCAGAAGTTTCCAAATTTTTTTGTGTACTTATGCAACCGGCTTACCAACCTGGTTGTTTGATTTCACATGTTCATATTGTTAGTCTTGGATAAAAGGTTTCCTGAAACATGTTAAACGGTTATTCTTTGTGGTGTAGGGACCTATCCTTTCCCTGTTATTTCTCCCTCTGGTGCCAAATTTTCTGTTAAAGAAGTAACGTCCAGGAACACATCTGATTTGTTAATTGAAGTATGCCTGTCTTCTGCTTTTCAAAATAAAAAGGACAAAAATTCTTGTCTGTGACTTGTCTCAGGAGCATTATAACCAAACATATCCTTGTGGAACCTGTTTGTGCATCCATGTAAGCCATCTTTTTTTATATTCCAGGAGATAAAGATGATTACGATGACGATGATGCTGATGACAAAATGCAGAGCTCTGGAATACCGAATGGCGAAGACATCCGGCAGGAAAGCCAGGACCAGAGTGAGGTAGACCATGGGGACTTTGAGATGGTGGTGAGTTCCCTTTGCTTTCCTGTGACCTTTGATTGCAAAGGAACATCAGCTGGGATGATTGGACAGAGATGTTTCCAAGGCATCCCAGGAAGATGTGGGCAACTTCTCTGATGACCACACACAATCCTCCTTTCCCAGGTGTTGACATCTTCAGCAAGCTGCTTAGTATCTTGTGCCCCCTCTCCTCTCCCCTTTTTTTTTTTTTTTTTGGGTTTGACTTCCAACAGTGACTTTTAGAACGCAGTGGTTTCGAGAGTTACTCTTCCTTGCATATTTTTTAAAAATTGCTGGCTGTACTAACAGCTGTTTACCACACATTTCCTGTAATGTTTACAGTCACCTTGAGTCCTGTGCTGGTGGAAAAGATGGGAGATACAGTCAGCCCTCTGTGTTTGTGGGTTTTACTTTCATTTGATAATCTGTGAGTTTCTCTAACCCCTGTCCCTTTGCCTCAAATGCTTCTTTTCTGGGGGAGCCTTCCCTCATGGTGGCTCCGATCAGGCTGTGCAGCCCTTTAAAAACCCACCTCTGGTCTTCCTCCTAAGGACAGATCGCAGCCAATGCCCCCCACACCCAAGGAAGGAGATGGACAAGAGAGGGGAGGTATGGAGCCACTATACCAACCCAATTCCTTTCCTTCTCCTTTCTCTAAGCTGGGTTTGGACCCTGGGTACCAGCTGTCCCCACCATACCTCAGCCCCCTTCCCACAAACACACACCTACATTTTGATATTTGTAATTTTTCCACTTTTGCAAGGACCCTATGTCCCTGACTCTAATAAATGCGGAGGGCCAACTGTAAATAAAATGAAATAATAAATTGAAAATTTCCAACATAGCATATTGTACTCTGCTGGGGAGTATTCCTCTGACATCAGCCCCATTTTCTCCTTTCTAGTCTGAATCGATGGTGCTGGAGACAGCTGAGAATGTGAACAATGGGAATCCGTCTCCTTTAGAAGCTCTCCTGGCAGGAGCTGAGGGCTTTCCCCCATGCTGGACATTCCCCCAGATGCAGATGATGAAACCATGGTGGAACTGGCCATTGCCCTCAGCCTGCAACAGGATCAGCAAGGTAAGAAGCACATTACAAGGAAGGACGAGCCTGCTGCTTGTATGAGTTAATGTTTGTTGGTCATTGTCTCCAAATGTATTGCCTGCTGCTGGGTTATCCTGGGATGCCTTTTGGGGAGAGCAGAGACGGAGCCGAAGAAGTGTGGTCGAGGGCTCAGCAGAGGGAGCCTGGCTTTCTGAAGATGGGGCTGTGTGCCTTTACAGAGGAATTTACAGCTTCTGTTCTGTCCCTCTCACTTAGGCAGCAGTAGCAGCGCGCTTGGCCTACAGAGCCTAGGATTATCTGGCCAAGCCCCTAGCTCTTCCTCTCTCGATGCTGGGACTCTCTCGGACACCACTGCATCAGGTAACTGTTCACAGCATAAAATCTCAACCTCACTCATTCCCAGGGACTACAAATCAGAGATGTTTTCTCTGATGAAGAGTGGATTGTCCCTCCTCCCCAGTTGCCTGACCTCTTTTAACTCAAGTTGTCAGAGTTTGGATGTAAGTTCTTCAGCATGCACAGAATATTCTCTTCCGCTGAGTTATGGATCCTTCCTTTAAAAAAAAACTGGGCAGGTGTTATCACAGTCTTGTCTCAGGTAATGTTTTGGGTTTTTTTGCTCTGGCTGATGGCGGCTTTTCAGGGCTTCAAGCTGAGAGCCCCGCCCAAGGTCTGAGACCTCTGAGCCTTTCCCTGGGAATTGGATCCTGGCCCTTCTGTATGTCACAAAACCTAGAAAGGTTCCTTTTGGTTGGGAGGCTGTTGCTCCCAGAATCCTGTGGCCAGTAGCCAGTTTGGCTGGCTGGGGGATTGCAGGAGACATAATCCAGAAAGGAACTTTTCCAGGCTGTGCATGGAGCGCTCTCCTGCTCTGCTGTCAGCTTAGCTTCAAACGTTTACAACTTGCTTGCATAACCTTGCAGTGTGTGTGGTAAACAATGCTTTTTCTGCTTTGGGGTGCAACAGAATTGGAGGACTACTGCTGGGGAGTGGGTAAGGGGGGAAGGGTGCATTTTCTCCTGATTTTTAATACCACCATATTTTTCTTACTGACTGAATGGCTTGGGGGGTGCACTTGCTTGATCAGACAGAGGCTGTTATAGGGCATTTTTGCTATGCATGTTGGCACTTGAATCAAATAAATTGTTGATATGATTTGCCTGTATTTGTATCTGGGTAAACCCCAGTTGCAGCCAACAACTTCTGTTTCCAGATGATGCACATTTTCCAGAGAGGTATCACCTTAGATGAAGCATTCCCTCAATCCTCTCACACAGGAAGAGAATGCCTCTTCTAGGATGTGATGCTTGCTCCCAGTAATTTTTATAAACTTTTGTGTTGAAAGTAAGCATTCTTTTTAGCCATCAAGTGATAGCTTCTAAAAATGTGCCCTGTTAATCAGTGTTTTTAATCGGTTAAATCAAATTGTCTGACTAAACATTGCCACCCTAGTATTTTGCATGTTGATAATAATAATTGCTTTTTAAAAATCCTTCTCTAACGCTTTCATGTTCAAGTTGTTCAAAGACTGTGTTTTTACTTGTAACAGCTCTCCTTACTCTCTTAGCTCCAGCTTCTGATGATGAAGGCAGCACGGCGGCCACAGATGGCTCCACCCTCCGGACTTCTCCAGCTGATCACGGAGGAAGTGTGGGTTCCGAGAGTGGCGGCAGCGCAGTGGATTCAGTGGCTGGCGAGCATAGCGGTAATGTCCAAAATTCATTTGGTTTCCAACTATGCCTCCTTTCCGTCCCCCAACAGATGGAATAAGCATGGCACTGCTGGATTGGTCCATCCACTCCAGCGTCTTGGTTTACCTCACTCGCCAAGCAGGTGTCTCCAGGAACCCAAAAAGAAGGATGTGAATGCAAAGAATGGTTTTAGTTTCCTTTTGAAGCTATAGATTTTAAAGCAAGTCTCTTGAATTCTGTGAATCTGTCTAATATTGAAAGAGACAATTGCTTTCTGTCTTGCCTAACATGTCTCTGTTAAGTAGCAGTGGCTCTC
This sequence comes from Iguana delicatissima, assembly GCA_948472985.1. Classification (NCBI taxonomy): domain Eukaryota; kingdom Metazoa; phylum Chordata; class Lepidosauria; order Squamata; family Iguanidae; genus Iguana; species Iguana delicatissima. The sequence continues at coordinate 82,961 of CAOKZL010000206.1, forward strand.
CAGAATATTTTTTTCAGCATGTGGCACCTGAGATTTGCTAACAAAAGATACCAGGAAAAGGGCCTGGGAGGTTTCCAGTGCCGGCTGGCACTCTGCTGCAGAGTCAGGCTGTGCTTGTCTGTCTTGGAGCTACCCACAAAGGGATAGTCCGGAAGTGCTCATCTCTTCCTTTGCTTCATTTTCAGTGTCTGGCCGCAGCAGTGCCTACGGTGACACGACGGCCGAGGGCCACCCGGCTGGGCCAGGGAGCGTGAGCTCCAGCACGGGTGCCATCAGCACCACAACGGGACAACAGGAGGGTGAAGGCTCAGAGGGCGAGGGCGAAGGAGAAGCTGAAGGAGATGTCCATGCAAGCAACAGGTAAGACTTCCTTTCCAGTGGAAGGTATGTGCGAACTGCCCTTATGCTGAGTCCCAGCATTTGTCCGTGGAGCCCGGTGGCCAACTCTGCCCAGTCAATGCTTTCCAGGGTTTCAGGGAGGATTCTTTCCAGGGACCTTCTACATGGGAACATGGGAAGCTGTCTTATCCTGAATCATCTCCTTTGGGAGGAAACAGTGTTGTTAGCTCTGGCTTCAAGACTAATTCTTTCCTAGCCCTGCCTAGAGATTTCTCTGGTGTTCAATGCCAATGGTTTGCCATCCAAGCACTAACTGGGCCCAACTGCCTCTGAAATCAGCCACCGTCAGGTGTATTGGGATGGTATGGTGTGATGGTGATTCATAGAGCCCGGGTTCCCAGGGGTGGAGAAATTTCCATGTTTCATAGGGATTTTTCCAAAATCCAGAGAGAGAGGGAGGGAGGAAACTGTCAAAATCTTAAAAATCCTTTAAGATAATAGAATTGGCAAAGGCCGTTCCTGCCTCCACAGAGACTATCGTAAAAGAGGAAACCACCAAAATTAAGCTTGTTCAACCATTCCTCTTTATGGCGTATTCCTCCTTATGGCCCCATTGGAGTGCTGGGGACATGAGGGCCATTTTAGCGGAGCCCTTTTAACTCTCGCTTCACAGCTTTTTTTTTTCACCTGCACATGGAGTCAGCACACTTTGGGCTGCTATATTGTTAAGTCCCTTTTGCATGGACGTCCTTAACAGTCTTTTCATCCAACCTTTCAGGCTGCACATGGTGCGTTTGATGCTGCTGGAGCGGTTGCTGCAGACCCTGCCCCAGCTGAGGAATGTTGGTGGGGTCCGTGCCATCCCTTACATGCAGGTAGGCTGTAGGGCAAACGCGCTGTTCACTGTTTTATAATGTTCCATGTTGCTTTCAGGCTCCCCTACTCTGTATTCTCTAGTCTGTTGTTGCAAGTCAGTTCCTTTCTTTTCGTGTTTCATGTTAGTCCATGGTTGTCACCTCCGTCTTTTCATTTATTGTGACCTGTGGGCATTCTAAGACTTCCTGCTCTCCTAACTCCTGGTAAGAAATTAGAAGCATCTCTGGCTCATACAACCCTTCTCGGTTCTTTCTCATGTGTGAATCCCCCAACCCTTTTTTTCTGAGACCTAACTGTGCTTAGTATGATGTGGAGCTTGGTTTTAGCACTAACAGTGGCTGGCTGACAACCAGAACACTCCAGAGATCAGTGGAAAGGTCTGTTTCTAGTTCCTTTTACCTCCTCTTCCTTTGGAATAAAGAGGCTGGAACCTGAATCCAGGGACTAGAAAAAAATGTCTTTCTGCAACAGTTTCTTGGCTCATGTTTGTATTTTTTTTTGCATTATATTCCTTTGGGATCTAGCTTTGCCTGAAAAGCAAAGTGTGTGTTAATACGCATAACAACAACAATCATGATTTGAAAACCTGGTTGGTAGCCAGCCATAGTTAGCATTCAGTCACAGATCCACGATGCCATTCTGTGGTTAACTCCCAAGAAACGCAGGTAGAGGGGAATGTCATACCCAGGACTCCTCAGCTTTTCTAATTCCTGTTGGCAGAGAGGCTGACAACGTTACTGTATGTGATGAGGACAGGGTTGTTGCTAGCTGTCTGGTATGGATGCTCTAGTTGTGAGGCTTCGGCTCCTGTTAATGGGGGAGGCGCGGTCCAAGAAGTGGGAAATAGTGGTCCTGCTTGACTTTCTGCCCTCTGTGCTTTTGTTTGCCCAGGTGATTCTGATGCTCACTACAGACTTAGATGGCGAAGATGAGAAGGACAAGGGCGCCCTTGATAACCTCCTTGCCCAGCTCATTGCAGAACTTGGCATGGATAAGAAGGTATGGAACGGGGGGGACATTTTCATATTCAACTGCACCCCTCTCCTTGAGTCGGCTTGCTGGAATTTGGGGGCTCTTTTGGGTACAAGAAGAAAAAAATTGAAAAAGCAACAAAATGGTCAGTTTAACATGCCGGGTACCATTAGTTCTGGTTAGTACAGAGGAAGTGTTTCTTTCTGTCTGCTCTGAATCTCTTGTTGCTCACTCTCAGTTCTCTGATGAGAGCCAGCATGGTGTAGAGTTTTGAGTCTTGGACTACAACCCTGGAGAGCAGGGTTTGATTCCTCTCTTGGCCATGGAAACCCACCGGGTGGCTTTAAGTGAATCACACACTCTCAGCCCCAGAAAACCCTGTGATTAGGGTTGCCTTAGGGTTGCCGTAAGTTGGAAATGTCAACCAGTGGACCCGCATTGGCAAGGCTGACAGTTTGCAGTCTTAAAAACAATTTTATTTCATTCTCTGTTGAGCAGCTTCATTTGGAATCATTGACTAAGCACCCTGGGATATAGGTAGTACGAAGTCTAATCTGCAAATGTAGTAAACTAGCACATAAGTAAGTAAGAATAGTGGTAGTGGCGAGTAGGAGTGGTGTGGGTGATTTGAGTGTTAGACTAGGACTCTGGGAGATCGGGGTCTGAATTCCTCCTCAACTGTTGACCCTGGGCAAGTCACACTCTCTCAGCCTCAGGGGAAGGCAGTGGCAAACCTCCTCTGAGTAAATCTTGCCAAGAAAAGTCTGTGATATGGTCTCTAGAAGTTGAAGTCAAATTGAAGGAATGTAGTAGCAAAAAAAGAGTATTTGCAGTCATAGCAGGGATAAATTTGGATTTTTGGGCTATTTTATGATTCAGGCTTTATGGAGTGGGTGTGTGATCTGCTTCAGTGCCTCCCAATGAGAAATGCCACTCTCCTCTTTTTCTTTTTCCTTTCTCTGACCCCTCAACTCCTAGGATGTGTCCAAGAAGAATGAGCGCTCTCCCCTGAACGAGGTCCACTTGGTGATCATGAGACTGCTGAGTGTCTTCATGTCTCGGACCAAATCCGGATCCAAATCATCTATTTGTGAGGTACAAAACCTTTGATGTTTCCAGGTTGCCCAGTGAGAGTATCTTTGTGTTGGGAGGTGTTGCTGGAGAGAACACAAAAACATTTTCTGATCTGTCTTACTAATAGTGAGAGCAAGAGGCTCTTTTTGGGAGAAGCAAAGAAGGGACTGTTTTATTTGGAATCTTGGAAAAGCAGCCGCTTTAACACAGCACTTGAGGGCTTGATGCACACTGCTGAAGCCACAGGCTGGGATCTCATGGGTGTTCTGTAAAACTTGGCGCTCACAAACTTCACTCAGAATTTGAAGAGAAACTTTTATTTGGAGCAAAGCAAGCAACACAGCAACCTTCCTGGGAAGTTGCTGAGACTATCACATACTGGATGGTTATAGACTTTATACCTTGTCGTACAAATTTAGGCATCCATAACAATGATTGGTGGAAAGTCATAAGTGTCTCATCACCCCCCCAGTACAGGTACTCTTCCAGACCCTTTCATTACTTACGTATCTTTCATCCTGGGAGTGAAGACAAGTTTCTGTCTCCTAATCTTTGAGCTGCCCGTTCCCATAACGCCTTCCTGCTATTTTTGCATTCCCCTTATTTTGATGCGTTAGGTTCTGGTAATTGAAAAGAGTCGAAAGAGCAGATTGTCAAAAAGCAGACCATTGAGAAGTGAAGGGACGCTTGTATATTTGTGTAAGGCTCTTGCACAGTTTTTGAGGCTTTGAAAGCTTCTGTCCTCAGCCCCAGTAGTAATGATTGGACTCTTCAGAAAGATGGCCTCCTGGCCCCCACAAATTCTTCAAAGCTGGCAAAGCAGGGGTTAATTGTGGGGTGGCGGGGTAGGGATTTACGACTGCGATTTACAGGGGCTGAAAGATGCTGCTGCAGCATGGAGGAAGACATTGCAAAGTCGCTAAGAGGATTGGGTGGCTGTTTTGTTGCTAAAAGGTGCAGTAATAAGGCTTTTTTCCTTTTTTTTTGAAAGGAAGCTGGGAAGCGCGCGTGTGTGTGTGCGAGGAAGGGAAGAAGATTAATAACAAAAGCGCAGAGGTTAAAAATGGAGACCGAAGTGCGTCGAATTTTAATGAGCTTATGAGCTGTGGGGTTTGTTTGGATTTGCCAGGGTTTCGCTAATGGTTTTATTTACACTTGGCGTCTTCATCAGCCTCTTTTTGTTGTTGTTGTCACTCATCTGCCTGACAAAAGAAGGTGTGCGTTAAACAGATCCCAAAGTGCAGAGGGTGACCAAAAAGGATCCAAGTGTGAGCAGTTTTCTTCCTTCATATGGGGCAGCTCCTTGTCTTCCTGAGATCTTTTCCCTTCTTCTGGCTGGCCGAATTCCAGAGGGATCAATAGGAATTTCAACTTGTTTCTTAAAAAAAAAAGGGGGAGAAGAGGAATGGGGTGAAGAAACTCCTTTTTCCTTCTAATCCTCGGCTCAGTTGCCCACTGGCATGAGTGTCGAGGGGAGATTAGACTTAAGAACCAATAGTGGGTTTTGTCTTCTTCTTTTCCACCCCACCGAACCCTTTGCTAAGTGCTTGTTCAAAAGAATCTCTCTTGGTAAACACTGCTTTAGTCAGTGCTGTCTTTAAAAAAAGAAGGGAAAAGAATCAATAAAGAACCACACGCATAGTCCTGCCTCCAAATGTGAAGTTTGCTTGTCAGCTTCTGGGGAGCTGTTGACCTTCTTGAGTTTGTCTGTGCCTCCCTTTCAGACTGAGCTTCGTGGCAGTAAGAACAGTTCGGCAGTGGAATAGGCTACCACGGAATATGGTGGTGTCTCCTCCTTTGGAGGTTTTTTAACAGAGGCTGGATGGCCGTCTGTCGGAGGCGCGCTGATTGTGTCTTCCTTCATGGCAAAGTGGCCCTTGGGGTCTTTTCGAACTCTTATCGTTCTATGATTCTGTGAATGCTATCAGAAGAAGTGCCTACGTGGTGTGTTGTTAAGGCAGAATACACTGTACATCATCTATCAACTGGATCCACAAATTCCACTTCTTGTGTCTTCTCACCGGGGCTTGGAATGCTTCCTTTTTTCTTCTGGGTTACAGCTCCCAGAATCCTCCAGCCTCCTGGCTGGAGGATTCTGGGAGCTGTAGTCCAAAGAATTTACATGTTCCATCTCTCTTGCTGCAAGGCAACTGCTTAAGGTTACGAGTGTCACATGCATTTCCTGCCTCCTTCAGTTTGGCCATAACCTGTGCCCTACACTGGAAGGGACTACAGTTCAGTATGGAAGAGCTGCACCTCTCTTGCACACAAAACTTCTCAGGTTCAATCTGTGGTGTTGCGAGGCAGGTTTGGAAAAATCTGGAAAGGCCATTGCTTGGCTAAGAGTAGGCTAGCCTTCCACAATCTGGGGCTGGTTTTGCACTACAGAGCTACAAGGGCTTTGATTCCATTTTAATTGTTTAGGTGGAATCGCTTTTCTTGCAATTTGCTCTCAACTTCTAAACATGTGCAAGAGAAAGAGAAAAAACCCTGACATCGTAGAAACTAATTCTGTGTCTGTCCGTCTCTCTTTTTCTCCGCCACCTAGTCCTCCTCCCTGATCTCCAGTGCCACCGCAGCTGCTTTGCTGAGCTCCGGTGCAGTGGACTATTGTCTACATGTGCTGAAATCCCTCCTGGAATACTGGAAGAGCCAGCAGAATGATGAGGAGCCTGTGACCAGCAGCCAGCTGCTAAAACCTCACACCACCTCTTCTCCGCCAGACATGAGCCCCTTCTTCTTGCGCCAATATGTCAAGGTGAGCTCCGATTCAGGGCTGTGTGGCTGAAACTTGACCTGAAGAAGGAAAGGAATGTTTCTCTAGCCGAGTAGTGGAAATATAGGGTAGCCCTCCAAATATTCTTGGAATGCAACTCCAGCATCCTTCTCCGTTGGCTGTGCTGGTTAGGGCTACTGGCAACATCTGGAAGGCCTACATAATTCCCAGCCCTGCTCTCAACACGTTTGCCCGATTTAAACATTCGCTGGCCCAAATCTTTATCCCATTTTCCAATTTGAGTTGTGGAGAATAGGCAGTTTTAGCCTGTTGTAGCAGGGGTGGAAACAGACAAGACTTTGGTAATTTAAACATTGGCAAAATGTGCTTTATTACTGGATGCATCCAATGTGTCCTTAGGGGTGTGTATCTGTATAATTCGTTTATTTATTAGTTACTTTTTACAGCTCACCTTTCTTCCAGTTTAGCTTAAAGCAGCATACATGGATTTCCCAAGTCTTAGTCCAGCATTCTTGATTATTACCACGTAGATAGACAAATAGCATGGGTTTAGAGAGAGCGATTTTGAAGGGTGAGGTCAAAAGAAACAAATGCGAGATGTACAGGCTTTGACATTTCTGTGAAGGGACAAAGGTATGGTATGTAAAGTCCCGTGTCTTTTACACAGTTTTCCCTAGCCTTGCAGTGCTGTATTAATACCTATGCTGGGAGATCCATTAATAATATTTGCCGAGCAGATACCTAAACTGGTGGCACGTTGGTGTGTTGCTGTTGTACTGGATCAAGAAACTTCAGAACACTATGTGAAAGAGGGTGAACCTTGCTGTTCCATTGGGATTGCCCCCTCTTCTGAGGGCTAGGGGCAGAAGCAATTTGGTTGACACCTCTGGTTATCCTAGGGGAGGGCCCAGGTTAGCTACAATCCCCTACCCTCTCCCAGCAGGTTTCCTTTCTTCTCTGAGAGGAGGCAAAGGGTCTGCTTTTGAGATGGTAGAGGAGATGCTCCTCGAGCAGCTTGACAGACAAGGACCCCTCGCAGCTTCTGACGGGCTCCCGCGGGTGGATTTGCTGGCATAATTCCTAGGCTGCTTCAGCCACTGTGGCGCCTCCTTTATTCTCGGCGCCTGGTGGTGAAGCTTTTGCTTTATTCGCTGCCCCAGCGCTGTACAATGGAATAAGCCGAATTAAACACGAGGGTGCTGTTGGGTGGAAGAATAGAACCTACTAAAAATCTGAAGGCTTGTAGTGAAGCTTGCAGTTTTAAGCTCTGTCTTCTATTTTATTTCATTATTTTTCTCCTCTTCAAAGGTCCTGCTGTTTTCATATTAGTCTTGTCAGTCAAGGGTTTGGGCTTTTTGTTTTGTTTCTTTGCTCCTTAGCTGCAGTAAGGTAATGCAGATTTCTTTTTCCGTTCTTTTTTAACTAGGGGGAAAATGAAACCCGTTTATTATCCATTGCTCTCAGTTTAGAGCCCATGTTAAAGGAGGCTGGCTGTCCTCAGGCACGAACTACAGAAAGAGGCTGAACAGGAAGTCAGGGGCATGAGGAATATTCAAGACAAACAGCAAAATCCCTCTGGGATTGTGATCATGGCAAGATTTCCCCCCCCACAAATTTTTAATAACTTGGCATAGGCAAGAAACACTGGTTGTTATTGCATGTTTTTAATTGTTTTGTTTTAAAAAGGTACATTAGGGATTCTAAATATAACTACTTCAAAACAAGCCTCTAAAGCTGAAGAAAGGCTTAGCGGAAACCAGCCAGTTAATGATCCCATTTTACAGATGAGATAGAAAGATTTCTTTCAGCTGCTTTCTCATTAGAGCTGAGCAGGTAAAAGGGAGCCAGCAGGCCACATGTTGTTGATGCTCCTTAGGGCCTTCAGCACCCCAAAAATATCTGAAGGGATGTTGCAGAGAGGAGGGGGTGAGTCTGTTCTGTGCTGCCCCAGAGGGTAGGACCGGGTCTAAGGTTGTGAGTTGCAGGGGGGTAGATTTTGACTGAACGTGAGAAGAAATTGGGAATGGTAAGAGCAGTTCAGCAGTGGAACCAATTTGCTAGAGAAGCAGTGGGGGTCCCTTTCCTTGCACATCTTCCAAAAGGATGTCTACCTGTGGGGATGCTGTAGCTAGAGGCCCTGAACTGAGCAAGGCGTGGACTTGAGGGCTTGCGGGGCCCCTTCCAGCTCTGTGATTTTATGATCCTGTGATTCTTTTCCCTTCAGGGCCATGCATCAGATGTCTTTGAAGCCTACACCCAGCTGCTGACAGAGATGGTGCTCCGCTTGCCCTACCAGATCAAGAAGATCGCTGACACCAACTCCCGCATCCCACCGCCTGTCTTTGACCACTCCTGGTTCTACTTCCTGTCAGAGGTGGGTGAGCCTGAGTTTGTCAGCAAAAAGGGCAAGGAACATGTGTAGGGAAACCGGCCTTGAATCTGTCCCCTAGAAGGAGAGCCTCCAACCTCTCTGGTGCTTCCCCTGCTCTCATTAAGCGTCTGATCCCTCTTATGTGGAGGGAGAAAGTTTGTGTCACAACTGCTCATCTGGAAACAGACGCGTCAAGGCAGGCCTTTGAAGAACGGGTGAATGTCTAGCTCCAGCAATGACTTGCCGGCCAACTGAAATTGAGTGACCCTTGCTGGCCCTCTGGTCGTCCGCTGCAGTGGCACTCTTTTTTTAAAAAAAAAGCTTTTTCTTTATTGTAAATTATAAATTTACAATAAAAGATATAATAAATAAAGGAAGAAAAAGAAGAATAAAGAAGGGACAGAAAAAAGTCCACTTCCAGTCTTCTTCTCAGCAGTTACATGTTGTTGTATGCTTTCAGGTTGTTTCTGACTCGTGGCGACCCTGAGGTGACCTTATCATGGGGTTTTCTGGGGCTGAGAGTGTGTGTCACAGCCAAGTGGGTTTTTTCCATGGCTGAGTGGGTAATCAAAGCCTGACCTCTAGGGTCGTAGTCCGGTGCCCCAACCACGACACACACTGACTCTGTTTTAACTTGTGCTGTTAACAGAACTGTTTGTTTAATTTTGTGTTAACTCCGATAAATGAGATTTTTACCTGTGATATTTTTGACTCCTTGTAAGCCCCCTTGGGTCCTGTGCCAGAGAAAAAGCAGGATATAAACTGTATAAATCAATCAATCATCATTTTAAAACATTAAAAAAGAGAGACTGTTTAAAATTGAAAACCAAATAAAAAAAATAAAAAATAAAAAAAATAAAATTGAAAACCAAAGGAGAGGTGGAACAATATAGTTTTGATTGGTTGCTAGAATGTCAGTAAAGATGGAGTCAGCCTGGATTTTCTTGGAGAACTGGTTCCACAGTTAAGATGCCACTATTGTGTGTACAGTTGTCTTGGGGAAGTGGGACATGCAGTGGAGCCTCAAATTCCTGACGTATGAAAGGACAATATTCTTTTCAGATACCTTGGCTATAAGCTGGTCATATCAGAGAAGAAGGGAAGAAACCTCATTCCTTTCTTATGGAAAGAAAGCAGCTCTTGCAATGACACACAAATTTTTTAGAGTCTCCCAACTGACATGTCTTTCCTCTCTGTCCCTCCGGCCCCAGTACCTGATGATCCAGCAGACCCCCTTTGTCCGCCGCCAAGTCCGCAAACTCCTGCTGTTCATCTGCGGCTCAAAGGAGAAGTACCGCCAGCTGCGAGACCTTCACACGCTGGATTCTCATGTCCGGGGCATTAAGAAACTCTTGGAAGAACAAGGGATTTTCCTACGGGCCAGTGTGGTCACGGCCAGCTCTGGATCTGCCCTGCAGTATGACACACTCATCAATTTGGTAAGTGAGGTTCAGCTGAGAGCAATGGGGGAAAGGGGGAATGCTTCCTCTTTCAAATGTTGCTCAGCCTGGCGGCAGATTTCTGGGGGAATTCCTCACACATCACTTTTGAGGCAATAAGAATATCGGAAGAGGCCTGATGGTGGGTCAGGGCAAAGGCTGGCTACGGAGCATGGCATAGCTGTAGCTTTGGACCTCAAGGTCACATGGGGTGCCTGTGTACAAACAAGCTTCACTCTAGCAGTGGTTTCCGTACTGAGGTGAATCGCAGACTGTGTAGCCACCTCTTTCATACCATTTGCCTCTCTGTACCTTTCAGATGGAGCACTTGAAGGCCTGTGCAGAAATCGCCACCCAGCGGACGGTGAACTGGCAGAAGTTCTGCATCAAAGACGATTGTGAGTTGCTGCCGTGGTGGGTTGTGATGGAGGGCCAAGTACGTCTAACACAGCAGGGAGGGGGTTGAAATTGTGCTGCTGGAGCCTGGATTCTTCAACCAGTGCTCCCTAACTTCCTTTCTCCAAACCACAATATTTGCCTAAAAAGATTCTTGCAAAGCTTGGGCCATTCATTTGCCTTTTATTTTTGTCACGTAATAGAGAAGAATACCTGGGACCTAAGTTGGAAAGAGGGAGAAGGCTAGAGACAGCAGGATTAGTCTTGTGGAGTGGGAGGAAGGCATTTTTGATTGGGGAAATGTTTTCTGCGAGCTGCTCATTATACACACACACACACGCACACACACAGACTCTTACTTACCGTAGAGTCAAGAATTTAGAAGGAAACGCATCACACGTTGTTCACTTTTTTCTTTGTGCCAGTGAGATCTAGAAACATGTTCTTTGGAGAAAACAATTTGCAGTGCCACAAAATCTGAGCTGTTCTTTTGCCAGGCTCTATTACGTATTCCTTTCTAACGTTATTTTTCTGGCAAAGAAAATGCAAGATGAATGGCCTTGTTGATCCTCCTCCTTCTTTCCTCTTCCCTCCAGCTGTCCTCTACTTCCTTCTGCAAGTCAGCTTCCTGGTTGACGAGGGAGTCTCACCCGTCCTCTTGCAGCTTCTTTCATGCGCCCTGTGTGGCAGCAAAGTCCTCTCCGCAGCATCTTCTTCTGGGTCTTCCAGCACGTCCACCTCAGCACCTGCAGGCTCCGGGACAGGACAAACAGCCGGACAGAGCAAATCTTCCACCAAAAAGAGCAAGAAGGAAGAGAAGGAGAAAGACCGAGAAGGTGAGCTGCGTGGTTCATTTGTAGGTTGCTAGGTCTCTTCCCAGAGCAAAGCTGTTGCAGAGCAGAAGGTCTCAGCCTGGCCTGACAACCTGGTTATTCTTTCCAGAAAACTTGTGGAATTTCTAGAATTAACCTTGATAGGACAGGCCAGAAGAAAAGCTATCCAGGCCAACCTCTGTCTCTGACCAGTGGTCAACTAGGGAAGCTTGAATCCCAGGCACCCCTCTGTCTCTGGCATTGAGAGGTATCACATTTTTTTGAGTGTGGATGTCCAGCTCCAGGCCCTCTCGCTGAATGATGGCTAACAAGGTATGTTTCCTTGTCTCTCTTCCAGGGGAAGGCTCCTCTGGCACCCAGGAGGACCAGCTATGCACAGCGCTGGTGAGCCAGCTGAACAAATTTGCTGATAAGGAGACCCTGATCCAGTTCCTCCGCTGCTTCCTGCTGGAGTCCAACTCCTCATCTGTCCGGTGGCAGGCCCACTGTCTGGCCCTCCACATCTACAGGTGAGCATGGGAAGCCCCCAGCTCTGCTTTTACAGAGAGCGCACATGCCTCTGGTAGGAGCCCAAGACAGCAGCTGACAGAAGGAAGTCTTGAAGGGCTTCTATGAAAGAATTCAGTCAAATCTGCTGGCCAGTTAACCAGGAGCAAACTTCTTAATGAGAGCTAATGTGGCATAGTGATTTGAGCACTTGGAAGCAAAGATGCTTGGAAACAGAAAGACTGATTAAGGCTAGAAGGTTGGTGTGAAAGATTCTTTAGCTGTATTGTTCTTTTTTTAAGCAGTAAGCTACCTTGAGTCCCAATTTTAAGGTGAGGTACAGCTTACAACTACTGCTGCTAATATGATGGTAGTTTTACCTGAATACTTATCACAGTCTTGTGCAGTTATGCTATGGTACAGTTCACACACAGAGTGTTCTTCCAAACTTAGAACTCTTGCCAAAAGGGACAGGAAGTATCTCTTCATCTTTTGAAAGAAGAGAAAAACTATTTGCAGGAAAAATAAGTGGTTTATGACCTCTGTCTATTACTAATTTGAGAGCCAGTTGAGAAGTATGTAGGGTTTTAGAATTGGTTGGGAACAAATGGGTCTTTAGAAAGAGATTTTAGGAGAAAACCAGAGGTATGGTGTCTAGAACAGGGGCAAGGCCCTTAGCAATCTTGAGGCAGGGCTCTAAACTGCCTCTCCTTTTCGTCTTCCCTGAAGGAACTCAAACAAATCTCAGCAAGAGCTGCTGCTGGATCTCATGTGGTCCATCTGGCCAGAGCTTCCAGCATACGGGCGGAAGGCTGCTCAGTTTGTGGACCTCCTGGGCTACTTCTCTCTGAAAACGCAACAGACTGAGAAGAAGGTAAGAGGCCCTTTACGACATACCTGTGAGGACCTTCTCTTCCTGCTTTGCTCTCTTCTGATGGAAGGTGAGGTTTCTGATAAAGACAGAGATGGGGAATGTATGGCTAGGAAAGCCTCATGTGCCTCACCTGTAACCTGTTTAAAAAAAATTCCCACCAAATGCTAAGAAATGTCACTAGGAAGTGTGAGGTGTAACTTCTCCCTATGTTTGGCCCTCTCTGGGTTCTTTTAAGGTCAAGTTTTCCTTTGTGTTGGAAAAGAGGTTTCTGCTGAACTTTGGAAAATGGTTCCCTTCACCTCAGTCCCACAAACCCCCTCAATTTTTGCCCAAGATATCCCAAGGTGCCCTTTTGGGAATGCAGGGACATTTTTGTCATATTTTTACACTTCCTTGGGCCGTTTAGGCCTAGAAGATGCCCTTTCACAACAGTGACCCAGAAATCACTTCTTCTTTTTTTAAAAAGCTCCTAGGGGGCATTTGGAGACATAGTGTTTTTGGAAAACAATTTTGATTTCCTGGGAGGCCACAGAAACTGCCTGGGGGGGTTGCGTGCTGATGTGGCCACCCTTTGCCCACCACTGGTCTGTAAAGGGATGTCTGGATCCTTTGCACCCTATCCTTTGCATTGTCATCATGGGAACAGAAGGGCTTGGCCTCAGATCAGAGAGCATGCAGGCATCACAGGGTGTGGTCCATACTGAAGTCCCAGTTCAGTCTCCAAATGTGCGTTTTCAAGGCATTGATCCTTTTATGACCTTCCTTTAAACCTTTATTTCAGCTGAAGGAATATTCCCAGAAAGCTGTCGAGATCCTCCGGATGCAGAACCACATCCTCACCAACCATCCCAACTCCAATATTTATAAGTGAGTGTCTCTTGTTCGTCCTTTGTCTGAAAGAACGCACAGGTTCTCAAGTGCTGCCCTGCTTGTGTCAGGGGCAAGGTACATCCAGAAAGGGAGGGGTACCCCCAAACAAAAACCTACCATGGATTTGTGGCGTGGTTCAGAGTCACTGCCTGAAATGGGTTTTTTAAAGGCCGAACATCTCTCTTGTGTATGGGGCTTTATCAGCTGAGGTTTGTTCACTTCTTTATTTATTAGCAAATATTTCTGTCATACACAACATATCTGGTAAAGCAGACTTAAGTCTGTAAGAGCTTATGCTACACTTCTTTCTCTCAGTCTCGAGAGATTGTTACGAGATCCCTTTGCATTTTTAGACAGTGCTTGCAATAATTTAAACTGTTGCATAAACGACAACTAAAGCAAGCTCAGCTGTACAACACAACACCGTTGCCTTGGGTCCTGTCCAAGGTGGGATATTAAACAAACAAGCAAAACAAAAGCATAATTTGAAAACCAAAAGACTTGATTATTGTAGATCAATACACACCAAGGTGAACAAGAAAAATGTCATTGCACACCAGTCCTGCAACAGTTGTTACATGTTTTCATTCTGAGAGAAAGCTTATTCCAGGAGACTGTGAACCAACTGTGAAAAGGCCCTGCTTGTAGGGTCTGTCTGAACATGGGCTGGTTGTTCCTTGTTAGAAACAGGGTGTGGACCAGATGGGCTTTTGGTGCAGAGCTCTGATTTTGCCTGTGTCTTTTTCCTCATTCCAGCACCCTCTCTGGCTTGGTGGAATTTGACGGCTACTATCTGGAAAGTGATCCCTGTCTCGTCTGCAACAACCCTGAAGTGCCATTCTGTGTAAGTCCTCATTTACTGGTTTTTGTGTGCCATCCGGACAGTAGATGCCCTTATGATCATTTTTAAAACATTCAGAACTGTTGGTAAGATAACAAAAAGACAAGTAAAACCATTCAAGAGTCGAGAAAAACAGTAGGACTGACAGTTCTGATACTAAGATGTTTTAAAAGCCGGTAATGAAACTAATACTAAAAATAACAGATAAAAGAATAAATTTGTCCCAGTAGAAGATCTTCTCCCAGCATCTAAATCCCCAGTAGTTGTGTGGGGATCAGCAGCCATTCTCCCCACCTCAGCCCCCCAGCTACAAGCTTATGTATCTCTGTTTTTTTTCTACACCTACTCTCAAAATGGCAAGAGGAAAAAGCACACCTTCACTTCCTGTCTCCATTTTGAGAGCTCCTGAAGAGTGAAATGGAGGTGTTTCCTCTGCAGGTCTTCTGGAATTGGCAAGAGGAAGTGAAGGTCCATCTCTTCCTGCCCCCATTTTGAGAGTGGCTGCAGAAAAACAAAAACATGTATTTGGAATAATACGAGGTTCTGAAGTGCTTGTGGTTATAGGAGAGTATTTTTGCTTATGCCGAGGGGATGATTTTAGGGCAAAAGCTGCCCCAAAATTGCACTGTTTTTTTTTAGCAATTAGGGGCTAGGGGGTTTCAGGCCCCACAAATGTGAGGCCCAGGGCCTCATGTGCCCCCACCCCTCTTCTAAGTGAAGAGAATGAGTGTACCAGGCAGGTCTCCTGGGAAGGGCATTTCAGAAATGGAAGAGTGGTTGTAGTGTGGTGATCAGCTGCAGCTTAACAGCTGTTCCAGGGTGTGGGTCTTGTCCAGCATGGTATGTTCAAGATACTCGAGTGTGCCTCCACTTCTTTTTCTCCCCGCAGTACATCAAGCTTTCTTCCATCAAGGTTGACACCCGATACACCACCACTCAGCAGGTGGTCAAGCTCATTGGCAGCCACACCATCAGCAAAGTGACTGTGAAGATTGGGGACCTGAAACGCACCAAGATGGTCCGGACGATCAACCTCTATTACAACAACCGGACTGTGCAGGCCATCGTGGAACTGAAGAACAAGTAGGGCATCCTTCGTTTTATGTCTGTGTTGGGCAGTTTTGTTGGTTTTACATGTCATAAAGCAACGATACAAATATTTTGCTCTTTGAATATCAGGATCAACGTACGTCTTGAGAGGCACACTTGTCTCTCTCTCTCTCTCTTGCTTCCTTTTAAAAACACTCTTGCAAGAAAGAATTGAAAAATTTTAAAATCCCAAGAAGAAATATACACAGAGAGAGAGAATTAAATGTTGTAGATAATATTTGTGCATGTGCATTTCTTCCCATGAGGCATTGACAGCATTTTAATCCTAAACAGCCTTGCTGTGAAAAGGATAACAGCTTAAAATGTATTCCTGGCTCCCTATCATGCCGGCACAGAAGCAGAAGGCTTGAATTCGGAGAACCCCATCCCCATTTATCCTGTTTAAAGGAGATTCTCGGCAGAAGGAAACAGTGTTTAGCTTTGGCGTGGCATGGCATGAGGTGGGGAAGGAATGCAGACTGACTTTTTTGCCCAGCTTGAAATTTATCTGTCTCCTTATTTCCCCTCTGCCACCCCCTCTCTTCCTCCCTTTTTCTTTCTTCTTCCCTCTGTCCCCATTTTCTTAGGCCAGCCCGGTGGCACAAAGCCAAGAAGGTCCAGCTCACCCCTGGACAGACGGAGGTGAAGATCGACCTCCCGCTGCCCATCGTTGCTTCCAATTTGATGATTGAGTTTGCCGACTTCTACGAGAACTACCAAGCCTCCACGGAGACCTTGCAGTGCCCGCGATGCAGCGCTTCTGTCCCGGCCAACCCTGGGGTGTGCGGGAACTGCGGAGAGAATGTTTACCAGTGCCACAAGTGCAGGTGGGATCTAAATCCCCCGAACATACTTCTCCCCCAAGGGTTTAGACTGTCAGTGTGGAATTTGAGAAGGAGTTAATGGGATGGTAGAATTTCAATAACTCCGCAGTTATCCTGCTCTGTCCAAATTTTCACTACTCTGACACAGCAAAATTACCTGCCTGCCCCGCAAATTGCGGGCTAGTTAATTCAAGAAAGCTTGGGGTTCTCTGAGGCGCCATCACAGCGGCTGTCCTGTTTAAAGCGCTTGTCTTTTGCATGTGACTGCTGTTGGTAATTCTCATAACTCAAGCAGAACCCAGAAGTGGATGCTCAAGCCTGCTGTTCACCCTCCTTGCTTCTCGGGCTCCTTCGTCTGAAGGTAGGGCCCTCGAGCTGTTTCTCCATTAACACACCATTCAGGTTTTTTTTTCCTGACCTTGATTCCCAGGTCTATCAATTACGATGAGAAGGATCCTTTTCTTTGCAACGCCTGCGGTTTCTGCAAATACGCTCGCTTTGACTTCATGCTCTACGCCAAGCCTTGCTGCGCAGTGGACCCCATTGAGAACGAAGAGGACAGGAAGAAGGTCAGGTCCTGTGACAGGGGGATTGTGACTTGCCCACTGGATTTCCACAGCTGAGCCGGGATTTGAACCCAGGTCTCCCAGAGTCATAGTCCAGCACTTAAACTATTATACCACACTCATTCTCAATATGGCATTACAGCTCGGTGTCAACAGTGGTGGCTGAAACAGCTCCACTCCTTTGCAGTCCGCTGCCAGTGACTTTAGAAATTTACAGAGGGCGTGATGACCTACCCGGTAAAGCCCAGCACTCTGGCCACAACAAAAGTGGTATAAGAAGGAATTCTTTCTCCCTAGCTTGCTGCATACCTGTTTATGGGGAGATTTTTTTGTGTTCAGTCATTCCTGGCTTTGTTCACCAAAGTACTTTCCTTCTTCATTGGCTTTTTGTACGTCCCAGGCCTAAACAGTAGAACAATGTGCAGCAAAAATACGATCTGCAGGGTCATGAACTCTGGTTTTGCTTTGCAGGCAGTAACCAACATCAACACTCTCCTGGACAAGGCTGACCGAGTATACCACCAGCTTATGGGTCACAGGCCCCAGCTAGAAAACCTTCTCTGCAAAGTGAACGAGGCAGCACCCGAAAAGCCACAGGTACTGGGAGGCAGATTGAGAACCATCTGTGGCCCTTCTATGGGAGAATTTAGGTGAATTTACATTCAGAGACTGTATGCTTCAGCATTGGCAGTCTGTGACTGGAAGGAGCCAGGGAATAGACATAGGCAAATGTCTGGAGGATGAGGTGGTAGCACATGAAGCTGTATCACATTCCCAGTCCTACTCATCACGACTCGGTCAAATGGATTTTGATATCTGACCCAGGCCGGTGCATGTGCTCTTCAGACCTGGATCAATGTGTAGCTGTCATGACTTTTCTCCTCCAAACAATCCCAAGAGTTTCTGGCTCTGTGCCAAAGCTGGACTCTCTTTAACAATATCTACTCTGTTGTGGAGTTTTGTGTGTGTGTGTGCATGTGCGTGTGTGTGTATGCAGGTTCAGGTCTCTGCAACAGGATCTCTGCTCAAGGAGGCAAACACAGTTTAGAGTAGGCTTGGTAGTGCAGGAAAAGGAAAAAGGAAGAAAACCGCAATCCCTATGGCTGTTTATCAGTGGAGGAGTCTGAGCTTTCCTCGGGCATTTGCCCACACACTATTACACCTCTGTAGCTGTAGGAACTAGAAACTTACTTACCCTATCAGTATCCAATTAGAATGAATGGTCTCCTTCTCCTTGGTCAAGAGCTAGAATGGGAAAATGGTTTGGTCTGCAGCTTCCATTTCCTTTATTATTAAGAACATGCTGGCTGGGGATGATGAGAGTGGTAACTTGGAATATCTGGAGGGGCCAGAGGTTCCCCAGCACTGCTCTTGATACAAGCTTTAAATGCATTAAGTAAGCTCTGTCCCTCTTCCTTGGGAATGTCCTCCTCTCAGATCCAATCCTGCCTGCTTTACTTATCCCTCTCCAGATCTCCTCTCCATCTTGATTGGATTTCTTTGGTCGTTTCCTTCACTCTTGCTTGGGTGGGTGATTCCCTGCATTTCTAGTGAATCTAACAGCCAGTCTAACCATGATAGTGGAACATCACATACCGAGCGCAGCCACTGCTGCCTGGCCCCTCTAGTTTTGTTGCTGGGGGGCTTTGGGGGTGCTTTCTCCTGCTGTGCCTTGCAGCTTTCTTCCCCCAGCTCTGTGCTTCAGTTGCCTTTCTTTCCTGGTGTTTTTTTAGGACGACTCCGGGACTAGCGGAGGAATCAGCTCAGCCTCAGCCAGCGTGAATCGATACATCCTGCAGTTGGCACAGGAATATTGTGGCGACTGCAAGAATTCTTTTGACGAGCTTTCCAAGATCATCCAGGTAATGACCTCCAGGCAGCTGGTGCCAGTGTGTGCATGGAACTCAGCACAGGGAAAAAGTTAACCATCATTCCAAATGTAATATCCAGGCCAACAAGATGAAATGCAGCCTTCTGACCAGTTTCTGCTTCTCTGATTTGACATAGCTGAAGCTGGAGAAACTGGCACGTCAGGGCCAAACCTTGGCATTTATGACTCTCTTCCTTTTCCCTTTATTTTCATAGCAATAACCTGTGAGGTAGATCACGCTGAGAAAGAGAGAGGGAGCCTCACCTAGGATCAACCAATGACTTTCAGATTTCAGTGGGAACTAGAACCCCCAGATTTCTCCATTCACAGCCAAAGCCCCTTCTTCAGCATTCACTCAGTTCCAATGCTGCTAAAAATGTCCAGCTAGACAGAGGATAAGGGAAAGGGTATCTGGGTGGGTACAAAAAGGCTTTATAAAAAAGAGCGTCTTCATCAGAGGCTTTGTTCACAGAGGGATGGCTGTACCGTAACGTGCTTTACTTTGCAATAAATGATGTTTCTGAGATGCAGCTGTGATGGCTGAGTGGAGCCACTAGGGGGGTTCTTGTATCAAAATAATCTTTACTGAGTGCAATTTCTTGGTCACTTTGCTGAGGAATACTTTCAGTTTGAGAAGCAGGTGGCATGCACATGGGGCAGGCACACAGTGGGTCTTTCTGGCCTCAGCATGTTCCTCTTTTTGGATTACCTACAGAAAGTATTTGCCTCCCGGAAGGAGCTGCTGGAATATGACCTCCAGCAGAGAGAAGCGGCCAGCAAATCTTCACGGTCCGCTGTCCAGCCCACCTTCACCGCCAGCCAGTACCGTGCCCTCTCCGTCCTGGGCTGCGGCCACACCTCTTCCACCAAATGCTATGGCTGTGCCTCGGCTGTCACCGAGCACTGCATCACCCTCCTCCGGGCCCTGGCCACCAATGCCGCCATCCGCCACATCCTGGTCTCTCAAGGCCTCATCCGAGAGCTGTTTGACTACAACCTACGCCGAGGGGCTGCCACCATGCGGGAGGAAGTCCGGCAGCTCATGTGCCTCCTCACCAGGTTTGAGGGGTTCTGGTGTGGGGTTCTTTTTCAAGGTGGAACTTCAGTTGGTTTTCTGTTGCTGGCCTAGATACCCTTCTATCCTCCATATGCCATCCCTTCAAATATTTATACATGGCTATTATATCCCCTCTTAACCATCTCTTCAGGCTAAACATCCCAGCCCCCCAAGCTGCTTCTTATGGGGCTTCATGGCTTCCAGGCCTTTTATGATTTTGGTTGCCCTCCTCTGGACATGTTCCAGCTTGTCGGTATCCTTCCTGAATTGTGGCGCCCAGAACTGGACACCAGATTCTAGGTGGGGTCTGACTAGAGCAGACGTACCTGTGACCATGTTTCATTTTGACAGGGTCCTTGAGCCTTAGTTGGCCTGAGAACTGAGCAGATCAGGCCTGTGGGATTACATTCCAAAAACTTGGACCCTTCATACGTTTGGGCTGCAACTTCTGTCTCCTCCACCCAGTGACCAGGAAGAGAGGGAGCTGTTGTTTAAAACAGCTGGCGGCCAAGGTTTCTCCACCCCCGCTTCAACAATAAACTTGGTACTTTAAAAAAGGTTGATTAAAATGCAGCCATAAAGCTGCAACTTTAATTGACAAAAGGTTTTAGAAAAGATTGCCTTGATTTGGAACACAGTTTCTAAAATGGGGCCAAAGTTCAACAGAACAAGACATATTTGGTTTATAAAAGAAGTTTCTGAGTATATATAACTTCTTATCGTCTGTTTAGAGTGAAAAGGAATGAAAACCTACCCAACAAATGATACTGAAATCTAGCAGCTAGGCATCCTGCTGGGTCCCTCTATTCTGGCTCATGCTATTTGCTAGCCAAATAGCATAGTTTTCAGGCTATTTGAGTTGGGTAGGGAAGAGCAACGTCTTCCGCTGTCATGAAATGCTGGCTAAGCCAGATTGTTTTAAATTTTTTATGAACCAGACACTGAAGTGATGAGTGGCTCTGTGTTGGGCCTGGCAGGAAGCTTTTAACACTGTGTTGTTGGTGTTTTTTTTTTTAATTCTGTGTCTGGAAACCAGAGACAACCCGGAAGCCACCCAACAGATGAACGACCTTATCATCAGCAAGGTGTCTGCCGCTCTGAAGGGACACTGGGCGAATCCTGACCTGGTGAGGAGCAGGACAGATTGGGCGGGTGGCTTTGGGAGCTTGGCATTCTTTTCCATCTGTCCACGGTCCCCTTTCCGGTCACCTCTTAACTTTCTCAAGTTCCTTTCCCAAGAAGGATTTTAGCCTCAGTCACGCTGCAAAGGCCCCAGATGTCCAGCGTACATAAAAATTAAATCCTAGGGAACTTGATTTTTGGAACACTGCACCCAGAATCACTCTGGAGGATTCTGGGAGTTGTAGTCCAAAAAAGTAGGTCCTCGGGGCTCTTCTAGAAAGGTCTCTGGCTCTATGGTGACATATAATTTACAAATTCAAGCGTCAGTGAAGTTAAACTATTTATTTTGAAGACTTCTTGTGTGAAATCTTCTTGCAGAAATAGATCCACTCAAACTGGATGGGAGTCAGCAGAAGGAGAAAAAATTACTTGGACACGTTGGCTCAGAGATTCTAGGAGTCATAGTTACACCCCAAAATATAACTTTTCCCAGCTCGGGCTGGCAGGCAGCATGCTCCGTGAATTGTCTTGCCGGCAGGTTATGAAAGGCATCTGTCATCAAGTGAACTAGTCTTAATTTAGTTGTAGAATTCCAGTGCAGGTCAAAGCACAGAGCTGCAAACTTCACTTAAAGTTTCTCTTGCAGTTTTGCAACCCTTCTCTACTGTTGGAATCTTTAATTTGGTTAAAAGTGAATATGCTATTTGGGGAGGGGGAATGCAAAAAAAACACAGTATTCAGAATTATAAGCTGTTAAGGATGTATGTGTTTTAGGGGGATACGCTGCGTGTGAAGAGTTCCAGCTTGGGGCTCGGGGGGCCAGAAGTCTTTTACCCCAACCCTCCTCCCTCACTCTTTTCTTCCCCCTCTGCAGGCCAGCAACCTTCAGTATGAGATGCTGCTTCTGACAGACTCCATCTCCAAAGAAGACAGCTGCTGGGAGCTGCGGCTGCGCTGCGGTGAGTCCATGTGTCCAGCAGATGAGGTGATTGAGGTCCTTTGTGCCTGCGTGCAGAAGTGAAAGTTGAATTGCCTTAAAGGGTAGAAAGAGTCAACTGATGGCTGTCCAGCACTGCTCTAGACTGTTCTTTTGTCTCTGAGGTGCTGTCTTTGGGAAAACAGGTTCCAGTCCAGAGCCTGGACTGCAGCTCTCAGAATCCATCAGCTCATCTTCCTAGCTTGGGGATTCTGGACATTGCAGTCCAAAAAATATGTCACTTTTATAGGCTCTGGTCCAAGCTGACAAGGCTAAAGTAAAGCAACGGCAGGCTCATCTTGCTATGGGCTTTCCCTTCACATCTTTCTGAACCTGTGTGTGTATATGGCTGCTGCTTACTGGTGGCCCAAGCTCTCTAGTTGTCTGCCCGCCCCCCGCTCTGCCCCATGGAGCAGTCCCTCTGCCCTGTTGTTGCTCCCACTGATGTCCACAGGATGGACATCGGTGGGAGCACCAAGAGCAAGAGAGAGGGTTGCTGTGCTCTGTGGAGATCAGGGCAGCAAGTAGGGATGATGCCGTGTGGGCCCTCCTTGGAACAGAGGGGATGTGCACAGCCCAGCCCCCCCCAAGCTTGACCGCCTGAGGAAGGTGCTTCTGGTTGCCTAAGGGACAGGTCACCCTGGCTGCTGTTTGCCTGCGGGTGCTGTTTGCAGCAACCTCCTGATTCTTTTCCTCCTTGGCTCCTTCTCCAGCCCTCAGTCTCTTCCTGATGGCTGTGAACATCAAGACACCAGTGGTGGTGGAGAACATCACACTCATGTGCCTACGCATCCTCCAGAAGCTCATCAAGCCCCCAGCACCAACCAGCAAGAAGAACAAGGTACCCTCTTCTTGCCCCTTCCAACCTCTGAGCAAATCCCTCCCAAAGTCATCCTCAGGCTGGCTGATGGAGTTTTGGTGTCCCTAAGACAAACCTATCACAGGGTTTTCTTGGCAAGATTTGTTAAGAGGGGGTTTGTCTGAGGCTGAGAGAGTAAAGCTTGCCCAAGGCCACCAAATGGGTGGGGCCTTACAGGACATGAGCAGCACTTTGAATATCAAGAGGACTGCTCCTTGTTTATAGAAGGTTCCAAGTTCAATTCCTGGCAACTACTCTTCAAAAAATAGGGTAGCAGATTGTGGGAAAGATTTGTCTCTGCTTGGGAAGCCAAAGAACTCTTGGTGCCAGTGTCGTGGTAGACGGAGATGTTGTTTCAGCTGGTGTGAGATGACTCCGCCTGGTTCTTCAGTGTGGCTGTGCCAATTTTAAACACTTGTCCTGATGAAGATGGGTTACCTAGCCTGCATGGAATGATGGGCAGGATATCTGGAGAAGCACAGAGCTTGGTGTGGGGAGCTTCCTGCAGCTTCCTGAGTCTGTTACAAAATTTTCTTTTGTGTTGCAGGACGTCCCGGTCGACTCTCTGACCACTGTCAAACCGTACAGCAATGAGATCCATGCGCAGGCTCAGCTGTGGCTTAAACGCGACCCCAAGGCTTCGTATGAGGCTTGGAAGAAATGTCTCCCTGCCAGAGGTAAGGGCCCATCAGAGGAAAGCTTTGCCCTGAGAAAGTGTGATGGGCGAGGGGCGTGAGAGAATCAATTCTCTTTTACTTAAATGTTCTCATGTTGCTTCTATGTTTCTGCCTCCTTTTGAACTGGGCTCATGTCTTCTGTTCACTTACATATGGCTTGGTTGCTATGTCCCTTTCTCAAATGTTGAACAGTTGTCTGCTGCCCAAGATCTTGCAGTGTAGGGGTTACCACACTGGTCTGGGAGTCCAGACTTCCGAAGCCTCACAAAGCCATGAAAAATCACCACGGGACCTTGGCCCTGCCACACACTATCCTACCTCACAGGGTTGCTCTGAAGATAAACTGATGAGAAAGGAGGAAGGCCATGCACTCCCTCTTGATTGCTTCAGCAGGACGGAGGGATATCGGTGGAGTTAATACAGAAAGAAAAGAAGTTCCCTGGGAAGTTTGCTCTGGTGTCTTCAGCAGAACAGCAGCCAGCAAGAGGGCAGACTGCTGTTCTCCTGCTGCTCCTCTCTTCCCTCTTCTGTTTTCCTTAGATCTCCCTCTTTCTTTTCTCTCTCCTTCTCTCTTTCTTTAGGTGTCGAGACCAATGGGAAAGCACCCAGCAGGGCAGAGCTCCGCCATCTTTACCTGACCGAGAAGTACACCTGGAAATGGAAGCAGTTCATGAGCCGGCGTGGGAAGCGGACTTGCCCCCTGGACCTCAAGCTGGGCCACAATAATTGGCTGCGACAGGTAAAAAAACACACGCGCACACGCAAACACCACATGCATACATGTGTCCATCCCTGTGGCTGCAGGGGCATCTCCCCATGATCTGGGGCAGAGTGTGGGTGACAGGAAAAATTAGAGGCTGAGTTCTCCTTGCAACTGTACCTTGAACATCTAGCTCTCTGGCTTGCCATTCCTTCCCTGAGTCACTGCTCTGCCCCAGCTACCTCTTATTCCTTGTGGTACCTTTTCAAGGACATTTAAACCTGCCAGGAACTAGTTTGGAGAAGTGCTTAAGGCATCTCCTGGTTTGCTTCTTTTGGCAGGGTGGGTGGGTGGATTCAGAGCTCGAAAGATCACCCTTTCTGGAGTGAAATTTCCGATTCTGAGGTCAATCTAGAGCTTACAATTTTGGCGACCTCAGGAGGAATGGACTGTCCATTTGGAGTTTTAACTGGGGACCTCTCCCCTGTCCCACTCTGTCAAAATCAGGCCTCACACTGCCTCTGATGACTTAGTCTCACATCCCTGGAACATCTTTCCCTTTGATTTTTTTTTTTTTTTTTTTGCTGTTCCTCCAGGTCTTGTTCACTCCTGCAACCCAAGCTGCCCGCCAGGCAGCCTGCACCATCGTCGAAGCCCTGGCGTCCCTCCCCAGCCGCAAGCAGCAAGTCCTCGATCTCCTGACCAGGTACTAGCCCTGTGAGACATCCTGCAGAGGCATTCTGTATGAAAGCTCCAGCCCCCTTGCCTCCACTCCTCTGGAAATTAATACACCCCATCTCTCCCATCTTGCATGAGTGTCATTTGCTTTGTCAGGGCTCCTCTTGTTTGCAAAACAAGAGGCTACATTTGGGACTTCTAAACCTGATGGCGTTTTTTTCCTTCCCCCTAGTTACTTGGACGAGCTGAGCGTGGCGGGAGAATGTGCAGCAGAGTACCTGGCTCTCTACCAGAAACTCATCAAGCCGGCCCGCTGGAAGGTCTACCTGGCAGCCAGGGGTGTCCTGCCTTACGTTGGGAACCTCATCACAAAGGTAGCTCTGCTTGGAACCCAAAAATCAACAACCTTCTTCCCAGGGCCAGAAGAGAATGGGCGCCAGAAGTATAACTGGATTGTTCAGTTGTTTTAATGTTTAGGTGACTTACTGGGCATGAGTGGCTTCTTTAGCAAATGTATCTTTTAATCTGAGGATCTTACAGCCTATTGACTGCAAATAAAGACAATAGATTGTTCTGCGTGCAGAAGTTTCAATCCCCACCCTCTCCAGTTAAAAGCAATTGGGAACTCTGTGGCTCTCCAAATGTTGTTGGGCTGCCACTCCCAGCGCTCTTGTAGTCAACAGTGAGGAATGCTGGGAGTTGGGGCTCAACCTGAACAATTCCCAGACATCTGTGTCCTTGATCTCCCCCCACTGCCTTTGTGTTGTCACTCCTAATGTTCATGGCTCTTGTTTCTGTTTTTTTAGGAGATCGCTCGTCTCCTTGCCCTGGAAGAGGCCACGCTCAGCACTGACCTGCAGCAGGGGTATGCCTTAAAGAGCATTACAGGTATGCCAAAGCCGCCCCTCCTTATCCTTGACTTGTGTGCTCTCTGTGTGTATGTGGAACTGGGACTCTTCTTCCCACCTACATGCCCTGTTACCTCAGGGTGCCAGTTTGTCAGCAAAATTTCTCCGCTTTGCTCCCCCAGGCCTCCTCTCCTCTTTCGTGGAGGTTGAATCCATCAAGCGGCACTTCAAGAGCCGCCTGGTGGGGACGGTGCTGAATGGCTATCTCTGCCTCCGGAAGCTGGTGGTCCAGCGGACGAAGCTGATTGACGAGACCCAAGACATGCTGCTTGAGATGCTGGAGGACATGACGACAGGTGGCTGACGAGGCAGGGCGATGGAGGGGAGGGGGGCTGGCCCAGGAATGAAATGACGGGGCTGTTTAGAGGGCAGGGTAAGATACCCTGGTAGACAAAAGGTCTTACTGCTTTAATACGGGGCTTGGAGTGAAAAATGAAGAATGCGTGGCTGCTTTGCTAAGCATTTGTGGGATCATGGAATCCTGGAGTTGGACGGGGCCTCCTGGGCCACTGAATCCGACCCCCTTCTCCATGCAGGAATTCCAGCTAGAGTATCCCCAGGAGCAGGTAGCTGTCCCGCCTCTCTTTGAAGATGTTCAAAGGAGGAGACTCCAACCTCTCCTGTCTTCTTCTTTAAGTGGGAATACGGGTCACGGAACAGCCAAGAGGAAGATAAACAGCACACAAACCTGGATGTGCCTTAACATTTTCAGTCCACTGCTGAGGGCGAGAGAGGCAAAGGATATAGCAAGCCTGTGTAGAAGCAGTGCTAACTTAGGCTAACCCAAGGACTAGGGAGGGCCACTGCCTGGCCTTTCTGACACAGCATAGGAAGAAGGGGTACTCATAAACTGGCAGAAATTGAGGACATGGTGGGGAATGTCTTGTTTTCTCAGCAGAGGCCTTGAGAGAAGGAAGCTGATCTATTCTAATTTCCTGCAAGGCTGATCTGTTATTAATTTCCTGTAGTGGGAAAAGTTGCTTGCCACAGAGCTCCTACAAGACCGACTCATCTCTTTCTCTCTCGCTTGCCAGGCACGGAGTCGGAGACAAAGGCGTTCATGGCAGTGTGCATCGAAACCGCCAAGCGATACAGCCTGGACGACTACCGGACCCCTGTCTTCATTTTTGAGCGGCTATGCAGCATCATCTATCCGGTAGGAGAGCTGGTCTTTTCCCTGATAGCTGAGGGACCACATAGGCAGGGGGAGACTAGGGATTGGCCTCAGATGCTGAAATCCGCAGGGTGCCCCACTGAGCTGGATGCGTATCTTAGAAGAGAAAGCTCCTCTTTACATTGTTGGTGGGAGGAGATATTTAGACAAAGTTAAGCAGCTAGCAGCTGCCCCCTAAAACCTTCTGCTTCAAGGGGGAGTGATCACGAAAACCTTCAGGTCCGAAAGGCAACAAAGACAGTAATGAAGGGGAAGCTGCGGGAAACCCTACTCATGCTAAAAGTTAAAATTGGTACACAGCATCCCAGCCTATCTGGATGTCTGTTCCCAGATTTCGGATACTTGAAATGCAGTTGTCTTCTCCTGGAAGAAAACAGGACTCTTGTGACCTGAGAAATTTTATTTTGGAGAGAAGGTGTTAAAGAAAAGGATCAGCCTCCCAGAGCAATAGGTGCTTCCTGGGCACAGTTAAATGTTGTTAGCAGTACAGGAGAGGTGACCAACTCAGTTCTTCCAACTGCTGTTGCTGTTTTATATCTCACTTTGTCTGTGACTCAAGGTGGCTTATAAAGGTTAAGTCAGGTAACAGCCCAAAATTCACATCATACAATAAACCTTACAGTAGAACTGAAAGCAGTTAAAAGCCTGAGCATGAGAAGTAAAGAATCCTGAAAGATGCTTTTCCTCCTGAGCAATCAGCTCTTAAAAGACCCTGGCCACCTGTGGGGCTGTTGCAGCCAGACAGCAGTGTGTGCTCCCTGTGGCCAGCCCCGGTTGATTGTTGCCCCCGGTTGGCTTTCCAGGAGGAGAACGAGGTGACGGAGTTTTTTGTCACACTGGAGAAAGACCCCCAGCAGGAAGACTTCCTCCAGGGGCGCATGCCTGGGAACCCCTACAGCAGCAATGAGCCAGGGATTGGGCCCCTGATGCGGGACATCAAAAACAAGATCTGCCAGGACTGTGACTTGGTGGCACTGCTGGAGGACGACAGTGGCATGGAGGTGAGGAGGGTTACCTGGCAGTGGGGAGGTAAAGGCACCAGGGATGTGTATGGCAGACTATTGAGGTTAACGGGAATTTGGGAATCATAGCTTGACCGAGAAATAGCCTGTGGGGGATGGGGTTGAACTGGGTGGCCTTGTGGTCTCTTCCAATTCTGAGTCTATGATATCTAGCTCTTCAGGCCCTTCTCTCTAAAATGGGGGCTGGTGAAGAGTGTACACTCTAGGCTGTTGTCCTGTTCTGAAAGTAGTTGTTTTTTTTTAAAGTCACTGATAATTATTGCCTGCATGGCACTCACTCCGCCACTTTGTGTTCTTGTTGTTTTCCTTTTCAGCTCTTGGTGAACAACAAGATAATCAGCCTAGACCTCCCAGTGGCTGAAGTCTACAAGAAGGTCTGGTGCCCAACCAACGAGGTATGACGCTCAGCGTCCCCCGCTTACTCCTCTTTGTTTGGGCTCCATCTCTCCCCGGGCCTCTCCTGGCGCCCATCTTGCCGTTGTAAACGGTTTCCACTCTGTCGCCTCCAAATGCCAGCAGCGCCTTGGGCTACGCAACCAGACGTCAGCTCACAGCCCCCGAAAGCTTTGCCTGTTGCCCGGGGAAACCCGCTATTTGTAGGGATCCTTTAGCTGGCCTCCTGAGCAAAAGAGAGAGGTTTCCTTCCCCCACCCCCTTTATTTTGGACAGCAGCCATCCCACTGGCACCTTTGGCCCCTGCCTTTCAGAGCTAATTTCATGTTCTCTCTGCTCATGGCAAATTAAGTACTCCAGGTTACTTGATCCTATATACATTTCAAAAAATAGACACTGCAGAGATCCCAAAACTTACTTAACCATTTTGCTTCAGTCTCAAAGATATTGTACAGGGGAGACAACAGGGGCGACAACAGGGGCATGGATTTTTTTTTTTAATTTATACCTCCTTAACATGAAAAGGGCTTAAGAAAGCTAGCAGTACAGGTTGAGCTTCCTTTATCCAAAGTGCTTGGGACCAAAAGTGTCCCACATTTCTGATTTTGGAGTACAATACCTTTTTGGAATAGCCTCGCTTCTCATCCGTTTGCTCCTTGTGTATGAGATGTGAGGCT
The DNA here is from genome assembly GCA_948472985.1 of Iguana delicatissima. Classification (NCBI taxonomy): domain Eukaryota; kingdom Metazoa; phylum Chordata; class Lepidosauria; order Squamata; family Iguanidae; genus Iguana; species Iguana delicatissima. The sequence continues at coordinate 111,661 of CAOKZL010000206.1, forward strand.
GGAGAGAGACTGAGGATTTGAGAAATGGCTGGAATCCAAGCAAGTGCTCGGAGTGAAATCCATGCTTCCCTCCACTTCACAGATTGTCAGTCTCTTTTTGACAGCTGCTCGCTTCTGTCTTCAAGGTGAAGGCTGCAGTGCTCCCCATATCTGAGAGGCGAATGAGTAGGAGCACCACAGCCTCTGCTTCAAAGGCCAAAGTGGGTGGCTGGCTGATGACAAAAAGTTTTGGTTTTGGAGGTTTTCAGGTTTGGAGTGTCCAGATTAGGGAGGCTCAAACTGTAATAAATTACAGAGTAATAAAGTGTTAATTAAAACATAACCAAAACTTAGGTACATTAAAAGCACAATTTTTTTTAAAGGCATAGCCAGTATCCTACAGGTTACCTACCTTTTGTGAACTTTTTAACCCTGTAGGAACCTTTGAAATAGGTTTCAGGTCTTAGGGAAGCCCTACAGAAGTACTATTTTATTTATACCTTAAAAAAAATGTTATTTTTCTTTCGATAATAATCTCTCACAGAACACCTAGTGACCTCTGCAGAGCTCTAGGGTTCTAAGGAACCCTGTTTGACAAACCGTGGATTAGATGGTTTTCACCAGGAGGCCAGTTTGTGCACTGAAAGCCCTCTGGGGTGAAAGTCTCATTGCCTGCCAGCAGGAAAAAGAAAAAAAGGCAGACCTGGCCTCCCTCAGCAGGGAGCTCCTGAGTCTGGGAGAAACTCAGAACTCTGAAAAGGAATTTCTCTCTTTTTACAATTGCAAGAATGATTTTAAGAAGTGCATCCTGCCCTGGGTTGCATCTAATGGTGCATGCATTGTAGGCCACTGTTTGTTCCCTAGTGGGGATGAGCCACCGAGAATTGCTGTGGGTTGTCTATCCAAAACCATTTGCTTCTAGCCAAAAGACGTCGTTTGGTGGCCAATTCATAGTTCTGCAAGCCCTGTAATATGTTGGATTTATTTTGTGTCAAAATTAGGAACCAAATCAGACCATTTTTGAAATTTTAAAACAGCTAAGAGTTTCTAGTCTGAAATTAGGATGCAAGTGAGTGTTGTTGTTTTTTTTACTACAAAAGTTATAACGTAAGAAGATTCAGAAAGGAAAAAGAGATTGTGAGTATATTCTGTCAGAAATGCAAAATACCCAGGACATTTATGAAGGCAAAGAACCTCGAAAAGAGGGGAAGAAATGTATATATATCTCCCTTCCTACAAAGGGGGCATTTTGGAGGAAGGGAGGAATTAAATATTTGATGTCTTTGCTTTGACTATCAGTGCCAAACTTTGGGTATTATCCTCTAGAAAGCCTCTAGGAATGAATATGTTAAAATACCCCTGCCTTGTCATCTGAGTTCAAAAGAATCTCATGTTTGTCGAGGAGCAGTTGGGGAGATTAATGCATTCAGATGCACGGCTCCGAATGGCCTGCATTTCGAGAGTACTGACAGTTCTTGAATGGGGACCTGTGTTAACGGGATTTTAATATTGTGATGGAGTGAAGTGTGGCAGCAGCATTGGAATGTTGGGTCGTATTTTCATTTTATTTTTCTCGTGAGTCCAGTGAGTGCGTGGGAGAGGGGCAGAGGGAGAGACAGGTTTGAGCATTTACAGATTACAGTTTTATTTTTTCATTACCTCTGGATTCCACCATTCCGCTCATGAGCTCAAAATGGCTGACGCAGCTCTCCCTGCAGTATTTTATAACCCTCAACAACCACCCTGTGGGTTAGGTTACACTGAAAGAGAAAGTGGCTATCCCAAATTCAGTGAGTTTCATGGGTCAGTGTGGGCTTCAACCTGGATTCCCCAAGTACACAGTCTGACTTGCTAAATGCTGTAAAATACTCCCTCTCTTCTCTCTCCAGACTTCCTATACCTTGATTTTCTTTTCGCATTAGCTATCAAGCTTCTTCTCTTCCCCACCATATACTAGTGCAGGTCGACCACAGTGACCTAAGGTTTGAATTGTTTGGAAGAGCCACTCCTGCTCACAAATCACCTGGTTTTTCTTTAAACAAATAATCTAATGCCACTTTCCTCAAAGCTGGTTCCTGTAGAAGTGGTTGGACCTGTGTGTGTGTGTGTGTGTGTGTGTGTGTGTGTGTGTGTGTGTGTGTGTATATGGTGTCTTTATGTTGCTTTGTAAAATGTTGGGCCAATCTAAATGAATAATAATTGTAATGGTGTGTATCCTCTGCTACGGAATGGTCATTTCTATCCTTTCAAGGCAACTGTGATTGTCTGGTGAACCCATCATGGGGTCTTCTTGACAGATACGTTCAGAAGAGAGTTGTTACTACCTTCCTTTAGGCTGAGATAGGGTGACTTATCCGTGGGTATCCATGGCTGAGTGGGGATTTGCACGTTGGTCTCCCCAATGCTAGTCCAACACTGAAACCACTCCATTACCCAGAGGAGGTTTGCCCTTGCCTTCCTCTTAGACCGAGAGAGTGTGACTTGGCCAAGGTCACCCAGTGGTGACCAGTGGGCTTCCATGGCTGAACAGAGATCCAGGCCGCAGTCTCTCAAGAGTGCTGATCCAACGCTCAAATGACAATGCTACCCTGGTGCAGAATTTTTGAGAAAAAATTCTCAATTTTCTCGTTTTTAAAAGATAGTTTTCATCAACTCTAGTCCCCAATGGAAAATGTTTGACAAAATCTTTTCCATGTTACATACTGGTATCACGATCATTCATTGTTCTTGTTGGCAGGAATCGGGACAGAAATGCCATTTGGCCCTCTCTCCCTGCCCCATTGGATCTGGAGGTTCCTGCAGGGTGCAGCTATCCCACCAAACCCCAGGGGCTTGGTGGGGAGGATTGTGGTGGCGTTGGGGAGAAGGGGCCTCTCTTCCGGGAAGGGAGGGCGGAGAGGATGCCATCCGGCCAGATCGCAGGTCGTGCGTGACCGCCTGTTGCGTCTCCCCACGGCTTCCCAGGGTGCTCCGCAGCTGCCTGCTGAAAGGCCGGGGCTGTCCGTCAGCGTCGACTGTCAGCACACCAGCTTTCATCTTCCTCCCCTTGCCATCTCTGGGGCTGCCCTCCCTCCCTCCCGAGAGGGGAGATGGGCTCATGAGAAGCCAACCTCGGGGCTTCTACGTTTGTTTCCCTTGCCTCCCATTCCCCCGCTTTTTCCGCTTTGTTCGCCTGCCATTTTTTACCAGAGCCCCCCGTGGCGCTAATTGCGGGGCTCTGGCGCGGCCTTTGAGCAGATCCTGCCCCTGAGGGTTTTCCCCAGCGCTTTCTGAATCTTCTCCTGACATTAAGCGCCGCTTATTCCACATTAGGGCTTAGCAGCAGCAGACTTCTTGACAGGTCCCTCTTCTTTCCCTGCTCGCTTTCCCTCTAAATAAGGTCTCCTTCTTCCAAAGCTGGGATTTCCACCCCCCCTCCCCACACTCCATTCTTCTTTGCTCTGTATTGAGACTTAAACGGTATTAAAATAGAAAGTTCAGAGAGGGAGGGAGAAGCAAATGGTTGGTGTTCCTGGCACTGAACGCAAGCCCCCCTCCCCACAGGGAAAGTTGTAACAAGTCCCTTCTCTGCTTAGCCACTTTCCTAATACCCTGTTTTAGTTAAAAGCTTATTAAACTGTCACTCTCCTGCTCGCTCGCCCCTTCTCCCGATCCTCTTCCCTTCTTCCTGTCAGTGGGAGATTTGTCTCTCTCTCCCTTTCTCTCTTTTTAAAATGCCAATCTCACGTTATTTTCCTGCTCTCTCTATAAAGCAGAGATCTTGCATGCTCAATGTAAGCGCATGCATACATGCCTGCCCTTTGAGATGGAAGGAATATTCAGAAATATTCAGAAAAATGGTCAGAACCTGTGTTTTTCGAATGTGAAGAAATGCTGATGAGGAATCTTGGATTGATGAGAACCTTTGCAGTTCAGTTTAGTATGTGGTTGTTTTGCATAGAAAACAGCATTTTCTGCAGAGGCAGTAATATTTGTGTTGAAATATTTTCTGCGCAGAAAATGTGGTTTTCTGCACAGAAAAACGTGGTTTTTATGTACAAAACAACCATGTGGCAGTTTTTTGCATAATAAATCTCAAATTGCAAATGGAATTTCACATAGTTTGCATGGACTTCTGGCAGTGGGAAGAAAATTGCTAAGTTGACTCATTGCTTCGTTTGAGAAGAAACTTAGTGGAGAATTACATCTCTGTTGTCCATTCTCCCCCCCCCTTTTTTTTCTTTTGGTTCTGCTTCAAAACAAGGCAGCTTATGTATTGGGTGGGAAAATGAAGCAATGAGGTGACAGTAAGGGAAACACAAGCCCTACACTCAAAGTCCTGTCATCCTCAAGTTTTCTGGTTGGGGGGTCTCCCTCACCTCTTCCTTTGAGGGTTTTTCCAGAATAGCCCCCCTACTTCTTGAATCCCCACAGCCCAAGCAACGCCATTGAGCTTCTCCTTCTTTCTCCTTTCCAGGGAGAGCCGATGAGGATCATTTATCGCATGCGAGGGCTGCTGGGAGATGCAACAGAAGAATTCATTGAGTCGCTGGACTCCACAACTGGTACGGCACTTGGTTCTCTCTTGGGGAGGGAGGGAGGGGGGGGCCTCCAGAGTGGAAAGGTCTCCTGGAACAAAAGGCTTCCAGAGTTTGTTTGTTTTTTCAGTCAGGAGCATAGATTGAGAAGTTTCCCTTTTTTTAACTGCAACTGCCACAGTCCCTACAGCTAGGCTTCTGAAGTACAGCTCCCAGAATCCCCACAGCCAGGATTGAGAACGTTCTCTCTCCTGCACTATGTAATCCAAAAAGTCATAGACCAAAAAAGGGAACTTTCCCAAGATCTGCAACTAGAACTTTCAGTCAGCTCCCACCTGGAGGATTCACAGAGCAGAGCGGCTGGTGGAAATCATCCAGCCAGACCCTTTAGCTGCTCCCTGAGAACGAGAGAGGGAAAAGTTAGCACTGTCGTCACTGAGTCCCATTTCCCCCTCCGCCAGCAATACACTCGTGCATCCCACGGGCTGGCGTTGTCTCTCTGAGCTTTGTTGAGGCCGCTGCCTCTCTCCCCTGTCAGCCTCTTTGTTCTCCACAGATGAAGAGGAGGACGAGGAAGAGGTGTACAAAATGGCGGGCGTGATGGCCCAATGCGGAGGGCTGGGCTGCATGCTAAACCGCTTGTCGGGCATCAAGGACTTCAAGCAAGGCCGCCACCTCCTGACGGTGAGTACCAGTCTCTCTGTGCCCTCTCCAGCATGATGGGATCTTAGGACAGGGTTTGCGTGCCAGAACATAAAATGTCTCAGGAGAGGAAGTGGTCTTCCCAGCCCCAGAGGGCTTCCGCTGCTGTCCTCTTGCCACTGCTAGACATAACTCCAAAAAGTGGCTTATGCCCACATAATGAGGCATGAGGACAGCCCAGGATTCCACTCACTGGCCAAACTCCTGGAGCATTGCTGCCAGTCTGCGCAGAGGGCTCTGGGGGAAGTGATCTGGCTCAGCGTTAAGGCAGGCTCCGGGGCTTCTTTGCTCTGGAGGGCCAAGACAAGACTCTGCAGCCTTCTTTGGTGCTGTTTTGCCCAGACAGAGGGAGCACAGGGGGTCTGGAAACCTTTATTCCCAGCTTTGCTGCACTAGCCCCCTGGATCCTCTTATGTGGCAGGCGAGGAAGATTGGGGCTGTGGAGACCAAGGTTCGAATCCTTGCTTTAACATAAACACCCTCTGGGTGACTGTGGGCGAGTCATTCTCTCTTGAGCTTCCTCTGCACAAATCTTGGCATTTCATTTCATTTCATTTTATTACAGTCAACAGACCATTAAAACAACATATAGAATCATAGAAATGTAGAGTTGGAAGAGACCCTAGGGGCCAGCCAGTCCAACCCCCTGCTATGTAGGAACACCCTCAAAGCACTCCCAACAGATGGCCATCCAGCCTCTACTTAAAAACCTCCAAAGCAGGAGACTCCACCACACTCCATGGAGGCAGCAGCAGAGTCCACTGCTGGACAGCTCTGACCGCCAGGAAGTTCTTCCAGAGGTTCAGGTGGGATCTTCTTTCCTGCAGCTTGAATCCCTTGCTCCTTGTCCTGGTCTCTGGAGCAGCGGTAAACAAGCCCTCTCCCTCCTCTATATGGCATCCCTTCAGATATTTAAACATGGCTTTCATGTCCCCTCTTAACCTTCTCTTCATTTTAAAACAATACGAATATAAATAAATATGGTGGCTCATATTTACCAGAGAAAATACAATCAAGGTGATAATGGTAGCATACAATATAGGTAATTAGATATTTCATTTACATAGACAAGGAAGATCTGGTTAAATAGCTAAGTTTGAAAATTTTGCCACTTGAAGAGTAATCTCTTTGTCAGAACCTTGCAGTAAGATAACCATTAGAGACTCTATGGGATGCCCAGGGAAGCATTGTGTGGTGGGGTGTGATAAATCTTCCCTAGCCCCTTGGTAGAAACTACAACGAAAAAGTACATGTTATAGATCTTGGCAAGAAAACCCCATAATAAGTTTACCTTAGGGTGGCTGTAAGTCAGAAATGACTTGAAGGCACCAGGCAACATGGATGCCTCACTTTAATTAATTAGATTAATATTCTGCACTTTTCCTCAATGTGAGACGCAAGCTGGCTCACAGTTCTAGTTAAAACAGTGGGTGTTACAAAAGTTAAAAGGCAATTAGGTAATCCTATAAAAAGATGAACTCAAAACCATTTTTAAAGGTTGTTAAACTATATTTATGATAAACATACAATTTGGTACACCCCAATTAAAAGATTGTCTGGATACTGAAAGGCCTGAATGAACAGAAGGGCCTTTGCTGGCCAGCGGAAAGGGAGTGGGAAGTAGGAAACCTTAGCATCCTGTGGAGTTCCCACAGCTTGGGAGCAGCCACTGAGAAGGCTCTGTGTGGTGTCCTCACCAAACAGGCCTGTGTGGGTGGTGGGACTGAGATAAAGCCCTCCTCTGAGGATCTTAAAATTTGGGCAGGCTCCTATTGGACGGCAGAGGCTTTCAGAGAAGTTTGGGCTCGAGCAGGGTTTGTCTGCAGTTCCCTCCTTTGACCATGGGGTGGTGGAGGGAGGCAGAGTCCAGCCCATTGGGCTCTCGCTTTGAACCACACAGCACCCCACAGGAAGGAGTTTGTGCAGTACAAAAAGGAGGAAGAAGGTGTCTTGAGTGTCGCCTGAAGCGAGGCTCTGACGTCTCCGAAGGCAGCTCGCTGACGGTGGGCTTGGGGGTCCCCTGTCTTGTACCTGCAGGTGCTCTTGAAGCTCTTCAGCTATTGCGTCAAAGTGAAGGTCAACCGCCAGCAGCTGGTCAAGTTGGAGATGAACACGCTCAACGTCATGCTGGGGACGCTCAACCTGGTAAGGGGTCCTCTTCTGCCACAGAGGGAAAATGGAGACGAGGAGCTGGTTAGAAGCTTCTGGGCTGGTTCGGTGAGCTCGCGGGAGGCACAAGCAGGGTTGACGGTCGTGGTCATCATCATCATCCCTGACTTCCCTTTCCTTAGGCTTTGGTGGCTGAGCAGGAGAGCAAGGACAGTGGCGGGGCGGCCGTGGCGGAGCAGGTCCTCAGCATCATGGAGATCATCTTGGACGAGTCCAACGCGGAGCCGCTGAGCGAGGACAAGGTGGGCATCCACATGGGACACAGCTGAGGGGGAGGGTGGTGGCTGTTCTACCACAAGAGTCTCAGTCAGTTTGCGCCGGTGGTTCTTAACCTTTGGCCTGTCAGATGTTTGGGACTTCTGAAGCCCTGGCCAGTGTGGCTGATAGTGGGGGGTTCTGGGAGCCGGAGTTGAAATCTTATAGCCCAAAGGTTCAGAAATGTTGCTTTGGGTTCTGTCCTCAGAATCAGGGGAGGGTTGAGGCAAGAGAGGGAGAGATGTACTCTCTCCTGGTCTTGACTTCTTTCTTCCTCATTTGCACTGCCTGTCAGGTTTTTTTAGGTTTGTGTGCTCTTTGGTGGCAGAGGCCTGTCTGTGGGATGGTTGCGTTGGGAGGGTTGTTTTGGGAGAGCCAGCTTCTGGTGTAATTCTGGCTTCTGAAAGTGATTCCTGCAGGGCTCTGTGGGCAGCAGCACACACCATGCGTGGAACTAGCATTGTTGTTGGCATGCTGAGGCCTGGGCATCTTTGACCAAAACCTAAGTCAGGGTGTAGGGATGATACAGCAGGATGTTATGGTCAGCCTGGGGTGTCTAGCTTCCTTTTCTCATATGCACCCCCTTGGGGGTTATTAATAGGATCGCAAGACACAGCCACCCCATTAGCTTTCTGTCCATTATCTGCCTCCCCTCCCACTAGTCCAGAAACTCTCATTACTCTGCCAGCTCTGTCAGGGGATCGCTAATAACTGAGAGAGCCGCTTTGGTCGTTTTGGGTCCGGGGTTAAGGCAGGTCTGACCCTGAGAGGGTTTTAATGGCGGTCACAGGAACCGGGGCATCCGTTCATTAGATGTATTGGTTGAAGCCTTTTGTTGGACCCCTGGGAAGGAGCGTGGAGTGCCATTTCGCTCTCCAAGAGCCTGCGGCTGGTTTCGCTGTGCGCTGCTAGAAAAACAGCAAGCATTGTCCCACTAGGAAGTGGGCTGATGAACTCATGAAAGGGGGCGGTTAACCGTAGAGGGGGCTTCCTGCTGTACCTCTGCTTGAGTCCTTACTCCAACAGAGGGGTGTGTTTCTGCCGCACCTGTGATGGTGTTGTAAGCTGCTGCTCGCAGACTAAGCATGGCTGGCTAGGAGGATTCTGGGAGATGTAGTTCAGAAAAGGGAGCTTCACCAAGTACTAGATCCCCAGAAAGCAGAAGTGGAAGAAGGCGGCATATGTGCAGATGGGGGGGAGATTTGCCCCATAAACAGGGAGGAGGGCAACCAGAAGGAAGGGCTTGGCTCGGGAGGAGGGTTGGAGAGCCTTGTTCAAACCTTGGGATTGTTGTTCCTCCCCTCTCTGCTGTAGGGCAACCTCCTCCTCACGGGTGACAAGGACCAGCTGGTGATGCTCCTGGACCAGATCAACAGCACCTTTGTCCGCTCCAACCCCAGCGTCCTGCAGGGCCTCCTGCGCATCATCCCATACCTGTCCTTTGGGGAGACAGAGAAGATGCAAATCCTGGTGGACCGCTTCAAGCCCTATTGCTGCTTCGACAAGTAAGGTTCCCAAGGAGAGACACCCCCCCCCATCCCCTTCCCTCTGAGAAACCGGCTGCTGCGAGATCGTGGGGTCACAGCCAGGGCTGCCTGTTTGCTGGGTTTTTTATGCATGAAGCAAAGGGAGAAAAAGGGCACATAATTGAGTCATGCTCTGCTTCTCTTGGGGGTAGGCAGTGACCTGCTAGCCTTGCTCGCAGCCACTGCAAGTTTCCGCCCTGCTGATTTCTGAATTTAACAGGCATGGCTTGTATTTTTTTCAAGCCTGTCTTCACCATCATAGGGGCTAGAAACATGGTGCTTCCCTCTGTCTGTCTTTAAATGAAAGCTGAGTTTGCTCAGCAGGCTGAATCTTTATGCCCATGGATGTGTTGTTATCCATTGGTGATACTGGACCTTTCAATGTCTGTTGATTTGGTGTGCATTAATAGCAACAATCCATGCCAGACAGCAAAGAACAATAGATCCTTTTAGTATTGAATTTCCATATTCATGTTTTACTCTTTATTTACTTGCTTATTTATGTCCTGCCTTTCTCCCAGTATGGTCCCCAAGGCTGCTTGCAAGCCATGTTAAAACAAGACATAGTTAGAAAAATATTGTAAGTGAATTTTTAAAAAATTAAACAATCCAATGGAAACATTTAAAACAGTTGACAACACATGCAGGGCATACAGTGAGGAGGAAAATACAGCACGCCCCACGATTGCTGTTTGTAACAGAGACAATCGTAGAGCATCTTATGATAACCTTGAAGACTAGCTAGTTTTGACATCAGGTTTGGTGATGGAGTCCATCTGATGGCTGTAGTCCACAAAAGGCAGATAAAACCTCACTTTTTAAGGTGACACTAGCTCCTTGGTTGGTTTTGCTGCCACAGACTTAACGTGACCTCAGCCTTTCGGGTTATGAAAGGGTTCTGTACAGGCGTTGGTCTTTAAAAAGTGCCCGCAGAGTCTGCCGCTCAGGTTGTCTGTAGCTCTGCAAAATAAGAAGCCCTCAGAGGTAGCTCATTGGTGAGAGATGAATTGGAAGCAGCTTGGTGAGGGAGGTGAAGGTGTGTGGACCAGGCCTCGGTTGCTTCTGTGGACCGCTCTAACCTCCACTCCCTGTTCTCTCCCAGGTACGATGAGGAACACAGTGGAGACGACAAGGTCTTCCTGGACTGTTTCTGCAAAATTGCTGCGGGCATCAAGAACAACAGCAACGGGCACCTCTTGAAAGATCTCATCCTCCAGAGGGGGATCACGCAGAATGCCCTGGACTACATGAAGAAACACATCCCCAGCGCCAAGAAGTGAGAGGCGTTGTGTCGGTGGGAGCGGGATCACGGGTCTCAGCTATTGGGATGTGTCTTGTCTAGGGCTGTCTTCTAAGCTAGGTGTTGCCACTGTCCTGAGACAAGGAGAAAGCTGCACAAAGGGCTCTAGGAGCCTAAGGTGGTTCCTTTGGGCCTTCCTTGGGGTGAAGTGGCAGAGCAGGGAGAGGGCACAGACCCACTCCTGGCATGGCTGCTCTGCAGGGAGAAGGTTCTGGGCTTCGTCTCCATTTCAGAGAAGATCATGGCCCAAAGGACTTTGAGACCTTGGGCGGCGGCTGCTTCCTTTTAGGAGTGGTGATCTGAGAGGATTCCCTGGGACCTTCCAGTTCACCAGCTTCCTGTGGAACTCAGATGGAGCTAGGAGGCTTGCTAAAATGATTCCTAAGGTAATGCCAGAAAAAGAGATGCTTCTTGGTACTTTTCTTGGCATTTCTGTAACCCCAGTGTGCAGCCATGCCAGACACCCATCTGAAAAGAGAGGAGGACTGAGGGTTAGATGTCTGAATTGCCCTTAAATTCAAAATGGCTGCCACTTGGCAAGTGTCAGAGATCAGTGTTGGGAAGGGTCCAGTCATTGGGCTGCTGTCTTCTTTTTTCCCTCTCCGCCCCACCCTTCCCTGCACAGTTTGGACGCTGACGTGTGGAAGAAGTTCTTGTCCCGGCCAGCCCTCCCGTTCATCCTCCGGCTGCTCCGAGGGCTCGCCACGCAGCACCCTGCCACACAGGTGAGGAGCCAGGCGGCTTCCCCGCTCTTTTCCACACACAAGTGAAGTGGGAAGATTCCACTGCTCCCAACAAGCTGAGATCAGCAACTGATGGTGGAGAGGCCCACTTTGTTCCTCATAGACTTCGTGGCCCGGGGCTGGATAGAAATTCACGCATGTTCAGTGGTTCTCAGCCTTTGATCCTCCAGGTATTTTGGACTTCAGTTCCCAGAATTCCTGAGCATTGGGCATACTGGCTGGATCTCCTGAGAGCTGAAGTCCAAAACATCTGGAGACTCAAAGGTTGATAACCACTGATTTTGTAAGACAACATAGACATATTGCCGTAACACCTATCTGTGGGATGATTTTGTGAGTCATTCTTCCTTTTGGGCCATATGTCAGACACCTTAATTGGTACTTAAGTGGCATTTATTGCTTGTCCTATACCCTCATTAGGCTGAGGAATAGGAAATAGGCCATGGTTAAGCCACCAGAATGGCAGTCTTACTTGACAAATGTGCAACCTGAGATGAGAAGGGAGTCCACACACCCCTCAGAAAAGTCAACACATTATAGTTGTGGGAGAACCCCTGGCCTGGGGAAGCGGTTTCCATTTTATGTGCAAAATTACCCTGGGATTGAATTTAACTTTGGGGGCATGGCAGCCTAGCTTGCTTTCTGGCAAAAACCTCCACCCACTGGGCCGTGTGCTTTGAAACTTCCAACAGGTGCTGATTGGGACCGACTCAATCACAAACCTGCACAAGCTGGAGCAAGTCTCCAGTGATGAGGGGATCGGGACACTGGCTGAGAACCTGCTGGAGGCCTTGCGGGAGCACCCAGAAGTGAACAAGAAGATTGATGCGGCCCGGAGGGAGACGCGGGCAGAGAAGAAGCGCATGGCCATGGCCATGCGCCAGAAGGCCTTGGGCACCCTGGGCATGACGGTAGGGGGTAACCCTCCTTGTCAAGAACATTTTTCTCTAGTGGGAGACGAAGTCTTGTGGGAGGTTCTCGTTATTTAAGATTTAAGAGCAAGTTGGAGTGGGAGCAGAATTCCGGTTTTAGTGATGCAAAAACACCGTGGAGTTTTAACTCTGCCCATGGAGGGACATTGTTGGTTTGTCTGTAGTTCATCTCACCCTTCTCTTGTCATGGTTCTTGTTCTGCCTGATCTTTCAGACGAATGAGAAGGGACAAGTGGTGACCAAGACGGCGCTCTTGAAGCAAATGGAGGAGCTGATAGAGGAACCAGGCCTGACGTGCTGTATCTGTAGGGAAGGCTACAAATTCCAGGTAAGGCTCAGCCCTTGCAGGAAATCACAGTCCAGAACTGGGCAAGTTCTTCCTGACAGTGCCTTTCTAGGCAGTGTGGAAAAATTACTTTTTTTCTTTTAGTACATTTCTCAGAATTCTCTATGGGATTCTGTGAGTTGCGGTCCAAAAAATGAAGTTTTCCAAGTGCTGCTTTGTGCTTAACATCAGCAAGCATAGAAGTGCCCGCAAGGCCAAAGGGGAACTGGTGACCCACCAGATGTTGGCAAGCTACCACTTCCAACATCCCTGACCACTGGCCACACTGTCAGGGGCTGATGGGAATTGGAGTCCCACATCCCCTGGAGAGCCACAGGTTCACCTACCCATTTTACACCCCAAACAACCATTTTTGATTTGATTTTGTAACCCAAGACACCGGTCAGCTCGAGGAGCCCCCTATACTCTAGCTTCTGTTTTTTGCTACAGCCAACGAAAGTCCTGGGCATTTACACCTTCACCAAGCGGGTGGCCTTGGAGGAGTTTGAGAACAAGCCTCGGAAGCAGCAGGGGTACAGCACCGTCTCGCATTTCAACATTGTCCACTACGACTGTCACCTGGCAGCTGTCAGGTAAGGCCAGCGAGGGGGTCTACAGCTTCATTCGCAGGGCCTCAGAGGCACAGGCTGGCATCTGCACGGTCCATTGGGGGTGGTTTAGCTGGGGAAGAATCCCTGACCCCAACCATAATTAGACACAGCCACAACTTCAAAAAGTAACCCTCTTTTTGGAACACAGCTCCTAGATTCTGCAGTCCTGCTGGTTACAGAATTTTGAGGGTTATGTTTTAAAAAAAAAACCCTTTCCCCAAGCACTGTTTCTATCTGAGCAAATAAGATAACCCCAGAAACACAAGACTTGCTCAAGTTGGTCCATTTCTTAGTGTTGTGTTTATTTCAGCCCCTGTCCAAAATGGAGATCAAAAGCAGATTGCTGGGTTTGGAGGGTCACAACTCTGTTCTGGTGTGGGGGTGAGGGGTCGGGAGAGAGAAGTTATACCTCTTGGGGTCTGTGTCCTGATGGATGTGGCCGCACTTTGCCCCTGCAGGTTGGCCCGTGGTCGTGAGGAGTGGGAGAGCGCCGCCTTGCAGAACGCCAACACCAAGTGCAATGGCCTCTTGCCCGTCTGGGGACCTCACGTCCCGGAATCGGCCTTTGCCACCTGCTTAGCCAGGTGAGTCCATGGGAGGAGGCCTTTGCCTTCTATTACATTGCAGGGAAAGCAGCAGGGAGAGCTTAACGAATCCTGACTTCGTATCTTAAAAATAATTGCTGGGATGGGGAGGTCTTTAGGTCTTATTTCTCATTTCTGTCACCAAAAGAAGAGGAAAAGAAAATGCACTCTTCACCTGGGGATCAAACCAAATATTCGTGGAATGATAACATTTGCATATTTTCCCTGCTTTCTGACCCTTCCTGAAGACTGTCTCTTCCGTGGACGGTTTTCTTATTTAAAAATACAGGCACATATTTCACACGTTTATGCCCACACAGCCCTGGAGAAGCTCACAGAGAAAGGCAGTGTGACCGTCCCTGCCTTCCAGCTTACTGGCTGTATTTTAAGAAATGACATGAGGAGTAAGGGACAGGGAGGGAGGAGGAAAAATGAATGCTCAGTTTACAAGTTCGTATAATGACCAGATGGATGAAAATGAGATTCAGGAGTGCCTGTTGCTTGAGGGCAGATGAGGGAGAGCGAGAGGTAGGTGGTCTCCCTGCAGAAGACTTACCCTGATCCTTTTTTTTCTGCATTGGGCTGGAACAGCAGCTGCTGGGTGCCGGATGAGAGAACACACCTTTCTCTTTTTATGACTTGTCTCTGGAGCCTGGTGGCTTATTGACCCCACCCCACCGCAAGGCCTGCTGGCTGATTTCTTGGTGTTTTCCCCCGCAGACACAACACGTACCTTCAGGAGTGCACGGGGCAGCGGGAGCCCACCTACCAGCTCAACATTCACGACACCAAGCTGCTCTTCCTCCGCTTCGCCATGGAGCAGTCGTTCAGCGTGGACACGGGCGGCGGAGGACGGGAGAGCAACATCCACCTCATCCCCTACATCATTCACACGGTGCTTTATGTCCTCAACACGTCAGTACCCTCTTTTCCCGCTCTCCTCTCTCTCTCTTTCTGGCCCCGCATTTTCCGTTAGCAAAGAGAATCTTCTGGAATGCCGCTAGCGAGTTGGTGAACTTTCACCAGGGCCTAGTATGCCTTGGATGCTTGGCGTTTCCACGAGGAAGTAGAATTCACTACTGTCTGATGGGCTGGTCTCCCTCTGTGAAGGAGGGAGCAGGGCCAACTGTCAGGCTAGGGAATCAGTGGCCTTCCAGGCATGTTGGACTGCAGCTTCCATCATCCCTGGCTATGTTAGTGGGTACATGCTGGGAGTTGCAGTCCGGCAACATCTGGAGGGCTACATGTCACCCAGCTGTGCCATAAAGCAGCTAGAATTGAGTAACAGTGAATTGGAAGACTGGATTAAATGGCATCTTAGATTCAGCCCCAGCCAGCAGAGCCGGGGGTAAGGGGACATACAGTTTATTCAGACACTAAGTACAAATGGAATCAACACTTTCAATATTTTAGTTTTTGTTAGGAGCTACAAGGCCTTGAACTGTAAGGAACATCTGGACTGTGAGGAACAGGTTTAGTATTGCCAAATTATGAGGAGCGGGGGGGGACAATAAAGAGAAGAAACTCAGCATTAGCAAAACAAAGGAAATTATTTTGGAGTTCTCTGCTAGTCCTCCATAACATAAAGCATTTGCTTTCCTTAAAAGAACTGAAAAAAAAAGAAATCAAGACCAGGATTTCTAGTGATCTGGTTATACATGTAAAAGTCTTCCTGTTTCATAGCTTTTAGAAATAATTTTGGCAGAGTAAATGTATAAACACCTTCTCTTAAACATTTCATTTGTCATTCTAACAGAAAACATCCCATAATTAATTTCTTTTTCCCATGAGGGGATGTCTGAGGAACAAATGAAGTGAAACACAGTTTTCTCCCAAGTTTTTTTCACTTTTTTTTCTTCTGGGTCTTCACATCCCTACCTTTGCATATATCAGCTAGGCTTTGGATCTTGTTCAAGAAGTGGCTGGGTTTGCCTAGCCCCGTTCAAGGTCCTTCTTTGCTGGGTTTCGGGGGCTCCAGCGGCACCAGAGCACGCCTCTGTAAGGCCCTTCTCTCCCTCCATCCTTTTCCAGAACACGAGCCACCTCCCGAGAAGAGAAGAACCTCCAAAACTTCCTGGAGCAGCCAAAGGAGAAGTGGGTGGAGAGTGCCTTCGAGGTGGATGGGCCGCATTACTACACCGTCTTGGCTCTCCACATCCTCCCGCCAGAGAGGTGGAAGGCCATCCGCATCGACGTCCTGAAGCGTCTGCTGGTGATTTCCCACGCCCGGGTGGTCTCGCCAGCCGGCGCAAGCAGGTAAGCTACATCCCCCCACCACTGTGCCCCTCCCTCCTCTGGCTGCCCCGCGGAGAGAGAGGGACCAGTTCCCCATCCCAGAAAATAAAATGGTTCTTTGACGTAGGCTTCTGCCAGCTATGTGAGATGAGGAGGAGGAGGAGAGGGGAGATGCTTCTGAGGGATTGCTGTCCACAGCTCCATTAACACAGGCAGAGTGGTGAGCCATAATGGAAGGCTCAGCCTTTGCAATAATTTATAACCGCACTGCAGTGGTCTGGGGTCCTTCTGAGGGGCTGCCGACTCTGCTTTTGGTTGCTTTGTGGGGTTGTGCTGTTGTAAGGGAAAGATGCCTTTGGATCTGTGCCCCCTCTGGAGTTCTGGGGAAGGATATTTACCTCCCAGGAGAGCTGTTCCTTGAGAGCTTGCGTTCAAGGATCAGAGACAGCTTCAGTCTTCCTCTTTGGCTTTGTTGCATCAGCAGACCAGCGCTTTGCGTGAGGTTGGGAGGGGTGAATCTTTTAGTACCTCTCTCTAGTAGCATTGCTCTGAGTCGTGCCTTACTCCTTTGTCCTGCGTGCTGGAAGAAAATGCAGTTTTTATTTTCATGTTTAAGAGGAGAGGCTGTTGCAGAAAGAGGCCCTGTTTCTCTGCATCACCCAGCACCTTTATCCTAGATAGGTGCGGGTGTGTTCCCAGCTGCTCTGTGTGGTTGTTCCCGCCCGGCTGGCCTGTGCGTTTTCCCACATATATTATTGATGGGCTCCTGGCGGGGGCCGCAACTGAGCTATTCATCAGCTGAGTTTGAGGCAGCGAAAGGAAGCAATTAACTGCAGACCTTAATTTCATTTCTCTCTCTCTCTCCTCCCAGGCTAACAGATAAAGCGGTGAAGGACTACTCAGCCTATCGCTCTGGCCTTCTCTTCTGGGCCCTCGTTGATCTAATCTACAACATGTTCAAAGTAAGAGGATTGAGTGCTCTGTACCATCAAGAGCCTCTTAATCCGGCCTCCCCTTGGATTCCTAGCAGCCTCCGTGCGCGCCTGGCACAGCTTCATGAGTGGGGAATGTTGGATGGAATCCAGAGTTAAAAGAGGCTTCCAGTTCTGCCAACCAGTTGGAAAGGAGGGGATCGACTTGGATGTTTCTGCTTGCCCCCTCCCTTCCAGGCAGATGGGTTCCCAGTCCTGCAGATCTGGGGATGATGGGAAATGTAGTCTGGCACATGAAGTGGAGAGGCTGCTGTGGATGCTGTAAAGAAGGAGGAGGCTTCAGGCCCAGTGGCCAGCCCTCCAGGGGTTCCAGGACAGCTGTCTGGGGTACCCCAGGAGCTACGGCCCCTCATCCCATGACACCACCATCTCTTGGTGGTCCCCAGTTTTCATATGACCCCCCCACCCAACAGATTAAAATCTTTCTTTGGAGGCATAATCACTGGCAGTTAAGAACTGTAAAATGAAACATGCCATGATGTTTTCAGTTCCCCTTTTGCCTTTGGGTCTGCCCACTGCTAGGTTGTGAGCCCCCCAATCTGAAACTGAATGTGGTGCTCAAGCTGAAAGAGGTTCCCCTCTCCCTCCCAGCACCATGCCAGCTAGAACCTAGCAGAAAGCCCATGCGTGGGACATGGAGTTAATTTGTCCACAGCAGTCCCAGCGGGCAAGGATATCGGAAGGGGCTTGACTACCACAGACCTGAGGCATCTCATCCAGCATCCTTCCTTCAGAGCTTGAAAAACATTTCTTTCTTGGGCAGCAACCCCCAGAATCCCCTAGCCTGTCAAGATCTGCCTCTTTCCCATCCAGGCACCAAGCTGATGTTTCCTTGGGGGGCCAAACAACAACAGCTCTAATTACCCCACCCAGACTTGGCATTCAGAAGAACCTTTGTCTCTAAACTGGGGATTTCACTAATCCCCCTTGTTCCGTAGGTTCTTTTTTATTTGATCCCCATCATCTCAAAGTTCCCTTAGAACGCCTGCCTCTTCCTCACACCATCCTCTTCCCCTTCCAGAAGGTGCCTACGAGTAACACGGAGGGGGGCTGGTCCTACTCTCTGGCCGAATACATCCGCCACAACGACATGCCCATCCACGAGGTGGCGGACAAGGCCCTGAAGACCTTCCAGGAAGAATTCATGCCCGTTGAGACCTTCTCAGAATTTCTGGACGTGGCTGGTGAGTGAGGAGCGGTTCCTCCTGGAACTGCCATTTTGGGGGATTTTTTTTGTACATGTGCTGGGACGTGGGTGGAAAAATCCCAGTGCAACATTTCACCTATCTGATCATCTTCCTGTCATGCAGCCGTGCAGCTTGGCTCACTTGCTTGAGTAACCGTGGAGTCATTGTTTTACTATCTGAATTCCTCTGCAAAAAGGAGGGGAGGAGAGGCGCCAGTCCTTGTTCTGCACGTGAATCCCCAACATCCCCATCTAAAAGAGGGATGGGAGTCATCCCCCCCGCAAGAACTACTGTGAATCCCAGTACCCCTCACCCCTGACTCTGGGGCTAAGGGCCTCTGGGAGTTGTAGTACAACAATGTCAGGCGAATTGCCTGGTCCTAGCCTCAGATCTACAAGGGTCTGGGAACCCTGGGGAGGGGCTGTTCCACTGTGACTCCATAGAGGGCAGTCTTACTACTGCCATCGTGGCTGCCTTGTTTGTGGGCCACAGTCGTTTGGAGAACGTGGGCTGGTTGCATGAGAGGTGAGGGTGTTGACACACATCAGCATTTCATGGGTCAGGAGCTGGCCCGGGGTTCCCTTTCCTTTGAGATTTATTTAGTCATTTTCCTTCATTTTATTTCCTGCATATCCTGCCTTCGTCCCAATGCACAATTCGAAGTGGCTTACAAACCATTTAAAACAAATCACAGCTAAAATTTGCTTGATACCAAAGTTTTAAAAAAGCAGTCAAACAAGAATTTTGGAACGGCCGCTGGGTAAGAGACTGAGGGGCCGCTCTCTTTTCCAGGACTGTTATCTGAAATCAGTGACCCCGATGGCTTCCTCAAGGACCTCCTCAACTCCATCCCCTGAGCCTCCGGCCTGGAGCGGTCACACGAAGAGACCATGAGGAGCTTGCCTGCTGTCGTCCTTCCTCTGCGTTCTGCCCACCACCACCACAAAGGAGTGTTACAGTTACTTTATTTCAAGCCTCTAGCTCCCTTCTCCCCTCCAGTGCCCCCTCCCCGCCCCAAATCTTGGAGTGAAGTTGGGTTTGGGCTTGTCTTCCCACCCTGGGTCCCTTCTTGCCTCACAGCCCCACGTGCTCCGAGCCACTGAAAGGAAAGCCCGCCAGGACTTGAGGAATCCAAGCCAAACTCCCACCCCACCCACCCACCTGCCCTGGTCAGTTTACTGCTCCTCTCCCCCTCTTTCTGTGTGGCCATTTTACCCGTCAATAAATAAGTTAAATACGAGCTGGTAGAAATTAATTTGGCCGGCGGGTGAACCAGTTCAAGGGGTTGGTCTGGTTTTTCTGTGCCCTCTCTGCTTGGAAAACTTGGGAGTCGATGTTTTTCCTTAGAGAACTGCCTGAGATACGCAGCGCCGGACTCAAACTGGGATGCCCCAAGGGAGCTGTTCTGTCACAGGGATTCAGCCACATGATGCACCCAAACAGGCTGTTCTGTGTTTCTTACTTAGAATTGCCAAACCATCTTTCATTCCCACCAAGTACAGGCGGAGTCAGGAAGAAGTGAAAGGCCAAACTGTATGATTTCCCCCTGGTGTTTTCTTCTCTCTCTTTTTTTCTCAGCTTCTCTTGGAACTTATAGTGGGAGTATTGATTTGGTCTTTGGCCTGCAAAGGGTTGGCCAGTAGAAATGTTCTGTGCGCTGCTTGTCACATTGAAATGCACCAGTTATGTGTGTGTGTGTGTGTTGGTACACAGAGTTGTCTGTGCCAGCAACTGGCATCCTGAGTGTGGCAGCTCCCTAAATGTGATGCAACACACAGAGAACATTTACCCAGGTAAGCGCTTTACCTGTGAGTGGTGGTGCATCCCTTGCAAACCCCTGCACTTTGCAAATGGCTTTGATGGCCTTTATCACGGGTGTGGTGTTTTTGTTTATTTTTTTTGTCTTTTAAGATGACCTACTTTCTGGGTCTCACAATGGTTTGTTTGTTTGTCCCACTGCAAAAGTTGGCCTAGCTGGAAAACAGAATAATTCTAAACTTGGCAAGTGGGATCGGAATAGTGGAGAGCTTTGCAGGATGGAGGATTGGTGGTATCTTTTCAAAAGAGGACAACAGGTTGCAGGCTTTTGGACAACACATTCTTTGGAAGATCGCTAGCGGCCGTGATGAGCGATCTCACAATGTGCCAGCCTGCCCGACAGTAACTTTGGGTGTGGGCCGATAGGAGAAGGTTGAGGTGCCCTTCCTTGTTTTGCTGCTCCCTTGGGAGGTTCTCTCCAGCTGATAAAATTAATGAGCCGCCCTGCAAGAATCTCTGGGGGAATCTGCAGAGCAGGGCGGCCTGGCTTGAAGGTTGACTCGAAGTAGAGATGTTTGGGATTTCAGTACAGTGAGTGGGTAGACAATGTCGGGGTGAGCTGACTTCATCTTGACAGAAGGAGGACGCTTTGAAGCTTGGCAAATGTAACTCGTTTGTGCTCGGTGTAATTTGCTTATGCCGTCAGCACACTCAGCTGTTCGTGGAGGGACGTAAGCGAGGGAGAGGCCCCAGGCTGCAAGGCGCTTACAGTCCCTGCGGAGAGGACATGGCTGAGGCAAGAAGAATAGATCTTGGATTAGGACTCAAGAATATCTCCAACCATTGGCCATGTTGGCTGGGGCTTATGGTAGCTATAGTTCAGAACACCTGATAGGCACTCAGTTACCTGCCCTGGGTTGATGGGAAAGGAGGGGTTTGGGAAGACAGGGGGAATCTTGGGGGGGATTTTGAGGACGGAAGAGGAGCAGGGAGCTGTGTAAATCCATAGAGACGTCACTTTTTAAAAATATATACACCTTATTTTTGCTAGTGTGTAGAGTCTCTCTCTAAGGACAGTTCCCACCTGCCTCTCTCATGGTTCTGCCCAAAGACTAAGGCCTTTACTGATCTCCCTCCCTCCCTCCCGTCTTCCACATCCAGTGTTTGGCTGCCGCTGAACTCACTTCACCCGTAGAACCCAAACGGCTGCCAGCCTCGTATAGCTGTTCTGACTCGCCCATCCTGTACCTTTGCATTTGAGGGGTTTTTCTGTAACCACTGGATATAGATCCTTCTTGCTTTCCTATAACCCCTTCCAGCGTGTCCCCAGTGGGCCGCTACAAAGCACCTGGGAGTGTCCAGCCATTCCAAGAACACGGGGCTGGGCTGGAGCGTGACGGCCTCGGGGATCTCTCGAGCCCTTGGCAGGGGTGCAGGCCGGATCCTTGATGTGGTTTGGCAGAGCCAGCGGGGGAACTGCGGTGCACCTTCCCTGTTCGTTACACGTGTGCTGTCACGCGGCTTTCCCGTCTCCATCTACAGAATTCTGCCACCTGATAGAACGGGACCCTAGCAGAAGCGGCGGTCCTTCTGTGGCAGTCCTAGTCCTCAGAGATTGTCTGTTTCTTACCTTTTAGGTTGTTTGGTTTTTGCCTTGGGAATGGTTGTTCTGTTCCTCTGAGCTACGGAGATGTAGTGTGGTGCAGCAAGATAAAATTTAACCAAAACATGGAAATATTCCCCCCCTTTTTGAACTGCAGCTCCCATGAATCCTCCAGCTAGCATTGGAAATTGCCTTTAAAAAGTAAAAAAAGAAAAAAGGGGGGGAGTATGGAAACCCGGTGGGTGATTTTCGGGCAGTCATAGTCTCTCTGCCTAAGAGAAGGCAAAGACAGGTCTCCCTGAGTAGAGGATGGTCCTTTTCCCAAACATGTTTGAGGGGCAATGGGTGGATTGTCCTTGTCTTCTCTGCAGGGCCACGGTGAGGGTTGCTTGTGTAACCAAAAATTCCCCATCTGACTGCCAGGGTCGTTGCGCGTTTTGCAATCGCAGCAAACAGTCCCCTTGACTTTTTGGGCGGCTGCGAGGCTGACTCCCAAGATAAATTGGCCCAGACCCTGAGGCTCCCTTTTGAAAAGGCCGAGAGCGACAGGGAGGCCTTTGCGGCAGCAAAAAGAATGGGTCTCCCTTTGGATGACTTGGAACCGCCCTCCTTGCTAGCTTTGAGAGTGCCGCTCAGAGGGCCAGTTCAGAAATGTGCCTCTCCTCCGTCCAGATTTGGCACTACCTCGAAAAACAAGGCCTGTAAGCCAAGGAGCAAAAAAAGGTTCAGGTTCACGGCAGGACGGAATATGAAAGACTGTGAAAGAGTTTCATTGGTTTGGTCAATATTTGCAAAGGTCAAGGGCTTGTGTGGGGCTGCTTGGCCCCTTTATATTTGCAAAGATCTCAGTCCGGTGCTCTGAGAGAGATTGTCATGATGTACATGATACAAAGCAAAACACAAGCTGCAAACTCTATTATGCAAGCTTTCAAAGCTCACGGGCTTCTTCAGCAGCATGTCAGATGAAGAAGCCTGTGAGCTTTGAAAGCTTAGTGCGGTACTTTGGACCTTTGGTTGGCCTGATAAAGGTATTACTGCCACGTGTGGGTTTTTTTGGGATTTTGCTTATTTTGCTGCAGAACCAAGACAGCTATCCCCCGGAGAGAGATTTTTCACAAAGCAAGTGTGTGTTCCCAGCTGCACAGATCCCAGCTGGAAAGGAAATTAGCAATGCCAAAGTTCGGGAGCACACGTGAGCTTGTTTACCCTCATTCCTACCCCTTTCTTACCCACTCCTCAGCTTTTTTTTTGCCCCTGGCGCATTTTGCCATTTTCCTCCGATGCCCTTTTTCAGAACATCTCCCCAAATGGCGAGGCTGCTGTTTCTTTTCCCTCTTCCAAGAAATCCGCGTGCCCTGACACGAACACCTGGAAGGGAAACCGTTGGCTCTTTCCCACCCGGGTCACGTTTTGTGGAACGCACTACCGAGAGAGTTGGGAGCCTTTTTTTGCCATGCAGTAGTTCCCTTGGCACACACACACACACACAAACACACACAAACACACACACACTCTGCCTTTGGGTTGGGCTTATCTGGCCAGATTCTGAACACAGCCCTAGGTGATTTAACAGAATGCTAAATCGGGAGTTGGAAAAACACAGGGGCGTTGGGATTGCCAACTTCCATTTAGAAGTTGGGGCTAGATACGATACAGGCACAGGTGGAAATGGAAAATCTGCTAAACAGGGCTTTTGTAATGTGTTTTGTGCCTTTTGGAAGGCCCCATAAATGCATTTTTTCGATTTTGCTATTTTGGATTTTGCTATATTTTGCTGCATGGCTTGCAGAAGAGCTCAGGGACGGACCCAGGTGTAGGGCCCCATAGACTAACATTTGGTGGGCTGCAGGTTGCGCAAGAGCCAAGGTGATGGCGTGATTTGAATATTGGACTAGGACTCTGGGAGGCCTGGGTTCAAGTCTCTGGATGACCTTGGGCAAGTCGTGCTCGCTCGGCCTAAGACTCGAGAGGCAGAGAAAGAACTAAGAGGAAGGCCGGGTCGAACCTCTGAATAAATCGTGCCGAGGATACTCTGTGATACGTGTTTGTGAGCCAGCGTGGTACAGTGGTTCGAGGGCGAGACAAGGACTCTGGGAAACCAGGGTTTGAATTCCCACCCAAAGTTGGCCACGGAAGCCCACTGGGTGAGCCTGGGCAAAGCAAACTCAGCCTCAGAGGACAGTGCCAAACCACACAGTGGTACAGTTCCTGTCTTGATGCCCTCTTCCAGAATTGACAACATGCACTGAAATACTCCTGTCTGCTGGGTCCCACATCTAGTCTTGCGTACGCAGAGATCTCTTGGCCCCATCCCTCCATCCTTCTTTGGTTTTGGTGGGAGAAAACTGGATTCAGCTGGGAAAGGGCCCCTCCACCTGTTTCCACATCCTAGCCATTGGTTGCTGCTCCCGCTCGCTCCTGGGCACGTGAGGTCTTGCTTCACTCCTGCCCTAGGCTTTAATTTACATTGTTAATAACATTTCAGCGGATGAAACAATCCGGAGCTGTTAAATGCCAGTTTGTTTTTGCTGTCATTCTGTGCCGGCAAGTTGACGTGACCGTTGGAAACCCCGTCGCAGGATTTTCTTGGCGAGAGTTCCTCAGGTGAGGTTTGCCCATGCCTTCTGAGGCTGAGAGAGTGTGACTTGCCCAAGATCACTCAGAAACTAGGAATTTAAACTCTAGTTTCCTGGACTCTTAATCAAACATTCAGATCACTACACTAGTCTGGCTCTGTTAATTCGGTAGCAAACTTTTTAAAGAGAGGAATTCTGGAAAACATGCGGAGGTTTTAAATACAGTGAATTTTCAACAGGGGAGTGTCTCCATCTTTGTTGGCAACTGTGAAAGGGATAGATTTGGCTCAGGGGTTGCCAGCTCCCAGCCTTTTAGGACCGGGGAAAGCATCAACCAACCTTCTTTCTAGCTGGAAAACAAGTCGTTTTTCTTCTTTTTCTTTTTCTGCCCTTCACAGTGAGTTGTTTGCTCTTCCCATTGTCTGCCCCAAAGCGAGCAGGCTGACAAATAGGGCTGCAAATTCTCTTCCAGCACAGATCGCTGCCACCGGCTGAATGGGAAAGGGAGTGAGTCAAAGGAGCTGGTTTGAGCACCAAGGAGGAAAACTGAGCGTAGCAGAATTGCAAGGTCGTATTCGGGGGTGGCTTTCGTGGCATCATTTATCAATGCCCGGCAGACAAGCTGAATGCCCGGCTGTGTTCTTTTCCCAGCAAAGTCTGGGCAGATGCCCTGGACCCTGCTCTGAATGAAAGCGGCCCAGAGGGGAAAAAGTTCAGCCCTTAGAGCAAAACTTTGGTAGGAGATTTCTGCCCACTGTGCTACGTCTTGGCTCTGCCATTGAGGTTTGGCTTGCCTGCTTTGCAAGCCTTAAACCATGAGAGATGGAGGAGGAAAGGCCATCGGGCTCAGAATTCATTTTCTGGCTGCCCTTTGAATTGCTGGGCATCTCGGTACTACAGAATTTAAAAGGCTAAAGCCTCTTATCTCTAATCGGAGAGAAGAGCAGAAGGACAAAGGGATACTCTCACAGCCATGGAAGCCCATTGGCAAGTCACACTCTCTTGGCCTCAGATGAAGGCCAAGGCAAACTCCCTCTGAACAAAGGTTGTTCCCCCCAAAAAATCCTAAGACATACGGCCTTGCAATTTTGTGCCTTCAAGTCATTTTCGACGAGGAGACTCTAAGGTGGAACGAACACAGGGCTTTCTGGGGGCTGAGAATGCGTGAGGCACCCGCAGTCACCCAGTGGGTTTCCGTGGCCGAGCAGGGAATCGAACTCTAGCCTCCAGAATTGCAGTCCAACCACTGGCTCGCCTTAGGGGTGCCCTAAGTCAGAAACAGCTCGAAGGCACACAGCCGCAGTGCGAGGATCCATTGGGCTGAGTCTCTCCGGGACAAGGACTTGTGGAATCTGTGGCCATCCCCAAGCGCGACGGCACGCTCGGTGCCACCATGCCCTCAGATGACTCTGATGTTCACACCGGGAAGAAAACAACCACCAGGATCCCTGACCTGTCTCCCTGTGAGAAGCAAAAAGATGCTGGCGTTTGCTTTATCTGCCTAATTAATTTCCCCTCATCAGGCGGAACACGTGAGATGTGAGAAAGTCTTTCACCTGCATGCCTTGCAGAAAAGAGCCCGAACGCAAAGCCAAGCAGGTGTGGCGTGTGTGTGTGTCTTCAGAAGTGTGTGAAATGCTTTGTTTTGCAAGCGCCTGTGGTCAGGAGCTGGGAGCCGGAGGTGGAAGGGCTGCTTTCCAGCAGCATTGACGCAGCGGATTCCTCTTTTAGAGGATCAGGTTTTGCATCGGGCTTATTAAATGTTTGCTGCTGTTCTGCCTGACAGCAAAACCCCTTCGAGGTTTGGGGAGCTGATGCTGGGAACCCCCGTTTTGCCCAAACGCAGCTCATTTGGCTCCCTTTGCCAAAGGGGTTGGAGAAATTGCTGTCAAGCAGGGCTTCAGTGCCTGTTTTCCTTCAGGAATGCTTGGGCTGGAAGGAAAAAAGGACAGAAGGTCCTGGAGACCCTGGACATACGCAGACCTGCAATTCTGCATCAAGATCGTCCCCATTTTGCAAGGTTCTATATTTGCTGTTGGGCAAATATTGTTTTGGGCCTTTGAGTCATTTCTGACTTACGGCAACCCCAAGGTGAACCTATTCCCCGTTTTTCTTGGCAAGATTTAGTCACAGGGGGCTGGCCTTCTTCTGAAGCTGAGAGAGTGGGACTTGGCCAACACTCCCCAGTGGGCTTCCATGGCAAGGCAGGGATTCGAACCCCGGTCTCCCAGAGTTCTGGGCCAGTACGCAAACCATGATGCCTCTCCTGGTATTTTCATGTCCAGATTTATTCAGAGAACGTTGCCATGGCCTTACCCCAAGGCTGAGACAGTGTGACTTGGCCAGGGCCACCCGCTGGGTTTTCGTGGCTCAGCAGGGATTTGAACTCTGACCTCCCAGAGTCTTTGTCCAGTGCTCAGACCTCCATCCTACACTTGCTCTCTATTTTACGTATTAGACACACTCGTATCCTGTAGGATTAAGGTAATGTACATGTCTCTCCTCTTCCCCACATTCTGCTCAAAGCAACAAACCTGCAAGGTAGGCGAGCCTTGAAAGAGAAAGTGATTAGGCCAAGGTAAGTTTCTTGGCTTTGAGAAGACTCGAACTCAGATCTTCCAAGTCCCAGCCCACCACTCTTAAGCCCTGCGCCTCTCCAATGCTAACTTGCATTTCTTCTTCCGTATTTGCTCTTCCATGGCAATCCACGAAAGCTTGAGTTGGAATAAACTGACTAGCCTTAACGCAGCCACAAGACTACTTTTTCCTTCTCTTTTAAATGCTGAAACAGACTGACGGGGCTACTTCTCTGCAAATTATTATCCCGTCTACTTCTGAATTCTATACGTGGTTGTGAAAACTGGGCAGTGAAGGGAACCGATAGGAAGAGGATCAACTCCTTGGAAATGTGATGCCAGATGCCGTGGACTGCTAAAAAAGACAAACGAGTGGGTCCTGGAGCAAGTCAGGACTGAAATCTGACATAGAAGCCAAGCCAGGCTGTTGTGCTTTGGTCATATCATGAGATTTATTAATTAAAAAAGACAAAAATGCTTGGCAAGGTAGAAGGCTTGTCACAGGTGGATAGATTTCACCAAGGAAGCCATGGCAGCCCTGCCTTTGCAAGACCTGAGCTGTCGATGACGGGATGACTGAGGTCTCTCCTTCAGAGGGTCACTGGAAGTCCAGGTTGATTTTTCAGCAATTTTAACAACAAATAATAATTTATTTGGGGGTTTGCTGATGAGGCAGCTGCAACCACCAACTGCTGAAATCTTGCTGAGCAACTCCCTTGCAGATTTCAGCCAGGATTGCCTGTGGGATGCCAAAGCCTGCTTTCAGAACAATAAGGACTGGCATCTTGATCTTCCACAACCAAGAAGCAGAAGCTCTCAGCGTTGCATTTCTGTTGCGGTGTTACAACACAGCCGTCACCTTAATTATAGTCAAGGGCGGTCCAAGGGGTGAATTACTCAACTGAACCGGTCCCAAAGGTGGCAGAGGCTGCCTTGGCACACAAAGGCAGGGGAGAACTGTGTCCTTGCTGCCGGTGCTTCATCCCGTTGACGTGTGGCTGCCATACAGGCGGGGGCACCACCCTTTGCCGGTTTGTCTCCTCTGAAGTTCCTTTTGTCTCGGTTTTCCCCAGCTCGGATCTTGGTAAAGCAACCCGCTTTGGAGCCCAAGCATCGCCGGGCCCCGGGTGGCTCTTGCCTCCTGACGACAGCAAATCCTGTTAGAAATTTCTCACAGCCCGGTCTTGTAAAATCTTAACGAGATGCCAGGTGACGTTTATCAGTTTGGGAGGCTCTGTTTGTGCCGGTTCCCTCATTTCATGCCAGAAGAAGTGTAATCTTCTAGTATTTGTGTTCTTAACAGATCTTTCCTCCCACCAACCACCACCCCAGTGTGGTGCCAAGATGCCTCGCTGATGAGAATATGCCAAATCGGCACTGACGGCGAAACATGGACACAAGTTGAAACAGTCTCTCTCTGAGTCTTGTGCTTAAAGAGGTGGACATTTTCCCCACCTCCTTCCTAACTTAGGAAGCCCTGAGGGTGGCTGTGAAAAGGCGAGTATGGGAGGATAAAGGTTCTTGATAGGTTCTCAGACAATGGTTCTTAATGGCCATCAGGTTGGCTTCCACTTACGGGGACCCTCTGAATGAGAAAGCGGCAAGAGACCCGGTTATCCGGTCTTGCAAAATCCAGGCTGTGGCTTCCCCGATTGAGCTCTCCATCCATAGTGCCATCTTCCTCCATTCCTACTGCCTTCCACCTTCCCAAACATTTATCTTCTTTTCCAGTAAGCTGGGCAATCTCACGACGTGTCCACACTGCGACCGCCTGGCTTTTAAGGGGAGTCCGTGCCCAATTTGCTCTCAGACCTGTGGATTTGTCTTTTTGGCAGTCCAGGGCACACATATCCCACTCTCTTCTTGCAACACATTCCAAATGCTCTTGTTCTGTTCAGCTTTCTTCACTGTCCATGTTTCACACATCATTGCATGCTTTCAAGTTTCCAACTTATGGTGAACCCATCATGGGGTTTTCTTGGCAAGATTTGTTCAGAGGGGTTTGCCTTGGCCTTCCTCTGAGGCTGAGAGAGTGTGGGTCTCCGTAGCTGAGCAGGGATTCAAATGCTGGGTCTCCAAAGTCATATTCTCAATGCTCAGGTGGCTACACCACAGGAAGGAATAATGACATTTTCCTGTTCATCAACTTGGCTCTTTGGGAAGTTTATGGCGGCTTCTCTCCTTGGCCCGGAAGAGTAGATCTTTTCCTCTCAACACAAATCCTCATCTCAAATAGTAAGGAAAATTTGTTACAAACACACTCTGTCTTCTAAAGATCATGAGAAGGGGCAGGTAATTGAGGTTGAGGTTCTTCAACTTTGGAAAAATTCAGAATTTGGAGACTGATATTGCATTGCACTGGGAGTGCGACGCAAGAGCACAAGATGGCAACTGTGCCCAGAAATCTCCCCCTTCCTTCTGAAATCCTCAAGGCTGAATGGGGATTTTCATATTTAGTATCAGTTCAGAAGGCAGCCCTCAGGTTATGCAGCACTTGTGTTATTTTGCCTTGTCAGGTAGGGCCTGAATGTTCTGCTCTGTGCTTTTCTGCTCCAGTTATCTTTTGCTGAGTTTGCTGGCCCAGGTGGCAATTAGCTTTCCTAAACCAGAGCAGCCAGTTTGCTTGAACTGGAGGTGTAGCCAGTCAGAAAATCTGGGATACAGGGCTGCCAAGGTTCAGTCTAGTTGTCTTGGTGGCCTTTATGCTTTCTAAGCAAAGCTGAAGTATTAAAGCTCTTCGCTATAGCAAGGTCAGCTCGTGTGCCCAGCTGAAGGGCTGGGAATTTTGGTTGGGGGCCTCTATGTCAAGGTATTGATGGTGGTCGGCTTACTGGTCCTTGAGAGCATTGCTATTTTGCCACTCAGAGATGCACAACGATGCTTTGGGAAGTTCCCCCTGTGAGTGGTCTAGGCTGTCTGGCTTTGCTTTGATACAGCAAGCTCAGCTCTTGTCCGATGGGCCTAAACTAAGAGCACAGTTCAAGAACCTGTAGCATTAAGACAAATGTGGAAAATTGTCTTCAGAGCCAGCTGCGTCTCTGCAGTTGCTTGAGAAATTGGCCGATCTGAATTGGTGTTGAAGATGCAATCCAATCAAAAAGCCCCCTAAGGTAAACCCCAATGAAATATGGGGACTGTGTATGAGAGCAAGGGAACAGTACTCTGAGACGGCTAAATGGCAGTCGTGATGGCTGGAGGATTCTGGGAGATGCAGTCCAAAGAATGTACTTTTCCTGAGCTCTTGTGGAATCACAGGTGTATTCAACTTTAGTCACTAGGCTACAGCTTCTGATCTGTGAGGTTAATAGCATTTTTTCATCATATGCCATGGATCAATACCATTTTTGTGCCCATGGGCTACCTAGTTTCTTTGCTTCCTTGCTTCCTTGCTTCCTTGCTTGCTTGCTTCCTTGCTTCCTCCCTCCCTCCCTTCCTTCCTTCCTTCTTGGAAACTTACCATGGACTGGCAGACCATGGCTCATACACTGGGACTGGTCTATGGACCAGACTTTTGTGTAGCACTGATGTAGCCCTTGGGTGAGAAATGTGGGGCCCTGCAGATGTTACGGAGCTGGAACTCTCAGCAGCACACACACCGATTGTGAAAGCTGAAGGAGCTGCAGTCCAACACCATTTTTAAGTCAACATGTTACCCATTCCAGGCCTTGGCATTAAAAACAAAATTGCTGGAGAGCTTGTTTCCATAAAGGTATTTTTTGGGCACCAGATTCATCTTCGGGTTGTTGTTTGTTTTGTGTGCCTTCAAGTTGTTTCTGACTTACAGTAACCCTAAGGCAAACCTATCACAGGGATTTCTTGGCAAGATTTATTCAGAGGGGGCTTGCCTTTGCTTTCCTGTGAGTCTGAGAGAATGGGGTTTGCCCAAAGTCACCCAGTGGAACAGGGATTCGAAGCCAGGTCTTTGGGGTCCTAGTCAAATGCCCAAACCACTACACGACAATGTCTCTCTCATCTTCAGGATAGACCCTCAGACCTGTTCATTAATCCGTCCTAGACTCTGTTGTGGCGTTTTTTGCTTCTGAATTACTGCAGCAACGTTTCCAAACGTTGCATCTAGGCATACCTGGGTTGCTTCCAAAGACATCTTTTTGATCCCAGCAAAGAGGTAATTAAGATCTCAGCTTCATTAGGCTTTTTATTACCGAGGCAAGTGAGAACTGGTGGTTGTTGGGCGCACCCTCCAAAGAGGCTTAAGCGGGGCTTAAGAGATGGCACCCTTCTTGGATAATACAAATAGCGCACACATGCCGGATAATCGCGTGGGCTTGTTTAATGGGCAGTGATGTTTTGCTTTGGTTAACCAGCCAGCAGGAATGATGGGCAGCCAAAATCATATCCCTACTTGGGGAGGGGGGGAAAAGGCCCCTTTATTTCGAATGTTGTTTGTACAAACACACAAAGTGAGCTGAAGTTCCCACCTGGTTCAACCTGTGCCATTTTTGGGAGCAAGGAGGGAGACCAGAGCCTTCGTGTATTCTTTGCGGCGCTGAAAGTCTTGATGCACAAAACGAGGAGGCTCTCCTCTTTATGATTTAAACCAGCAGGTAAATGAGATTATGCTGTGTTCCTAAGTGGTGAAGATGGTCAGAGCCAGTGTGAGGTTGTGATTTGAATATCTGTCCAAGACACCAGAAGACCGAGGTTCAAATCTCCGCTCAGCCATGGAAACCCACTGAGTGACTGTAGGCAAGTCCCACTCTCTCA
The DNA here is from genome assembly GCA_948472985.1 of Iguana delicatissima. Classification (NCBI taxonomy): domain Eukaryota; kingdom Metazoa; phylum Chordata; class Lepidosauria; order Squamata; family Iguanidae; genus Iguana; species Iguana delicatissima. Next base: position 142,956 of record CAOKZL010000206.1, read on the forward strand.
GCCTCAGAGGAAGGGACTGGCCAGCCTCTTCTAAATCAATCTGGCTGAGAAAATCCTAGGTCACCCAAACTCAGAATCAGCTTGAAGGCATGTACTGGCAACAACAAAGGGTGGAACTTTGGCTTTTGATGTACGTGAGTTTTTCAGTAATGTGGAATTTGGCTAGTCCGAAAGACCATCTGCCCTGGCTGTTCCGGTTCTAACAGGTGTTGGCCAACTCCTCCTTGCCCAAGCCACATTTCTAAGAGCAGCAAAGAGTGGTGTCATGCTAAAAATGATTAAAAACTGAAATGCAAGAGCTCAGCATGATAGTGATAAGGGGAACCCACGAATGCATGCAGCCATTTTGATCTAACCAACAAATTCCCACTATTTCACCTCCTGCCAGGGTCAGATATTTTGTAAAGCTAATGGCTCTTAACTGCTCCCTCAAGACGGTTCCACCCCCAAAGAGCTGGCATCGTAACAAGGACAATTCACAGCAATATATTGTTGGGAAATCCATCTTGCGCCAAGCTGCTCTGAAGATGCCATGAAGCTCGCAGGGAACAAGGAAGCTGTAGGTGTGGGCGCAGCAAGTGACAAAATACAGAGTAATCAAGACAGCTGTTTGGTGTTCCTGCTGTCCTCCTGGGCAGGGCCGTCCCAGGATACTTAGCTGCCCGAGGCACAGCGGAAAATGGCACCCTGCACTCACTCGAGTCAAAATGTTTACTACCTAAAGGCAGCTGAGTTGTCTCAAAAAGGGCCTGTCCAGATTCCTAGCTGTAAAAACAGAACAACGAATTCGCTCAGCGAAGACTTGCTTGGCCACATGCATCCCGGCTTTTCCTTTGTGAAACCTCGGAGGGTGTTCACTTGGGACATGGGACTTGGGCGGTAAGAGATGCTGGGATTTTTATTCCCACCCAGTTTTGCCTTTGGCCCCATCGACCAGATGAAAATGCCAAATCGTTCAGACTTCCTAACAATCCTACTACAATGGCGGATGAAAAGGAACCGGGTTTTGGTGGGGACACACAGCTTATATCCATGCAAGAGAGGGGGCAAAGTTAGGGTTAAAATAGCTCGAGAAGCTTCTGAGATCTCCACAAAGGCATGGAATCACCCATATGCATTTCACTCTGGGGGAACCTGGTGTTTATCTATTGACTTTTTAAAATAAAATAAAAATTGTATCCCATCCTCTATTGAAAGATCTTGGGCACAAGAAAAATCAACCCAACTGGTTCAAAACAATGTAAAACTCAACGCTATTTTGAAAGTCCAAGAAGATACAAGTTAGAAAGAGAGGTTAAAACTGGTTAAAATGGTTTTAAAACAATTTAAAACCATTAATATGTGAGGGTTTGTGCAAAACCAGCGAGGCCCTGAAGGCTTTAGTGAGCGGCCGTGTTCTCTCTTGGCGCTGGATTGATGGCAACGTTGATGCCCTTTATGCTCCCTCCAATTGGTGTGGCAGCTCCAGTCCAGTAAATGCTGTGTCACAATATCACTTTGGCCTGTCTCTGCCTTTTTTATTGCAACCTTTGTGTAACAGGGCTAGAGCTTTATAACTGTTCCTCAGAACCAAACTTCATTTAAACTAGCATGTTATCTTTATTACAGTGACTTTAGGTGGCTCTGACCGACTTTATTATAGTTACAGTGCAAATAAAACATCTGGTTAGAGTTCAGTTGTAGTACAGTGTTGATACATCAGCAGTTTAAACTTCTGACCAATTTTGACATTAAAAGTCCCTGCTTTAGACACAGTTCCCTGTGTCTTTTCCTCCACTGCTTAACCACAAATGAAAACCACCTTCTCTCTGGCTAGTTCTCACTAAATGCTCAAACATGCACAGAAAGTTTGCTGCATATAAAATTCCTATCATCCATAAACCGCTCCCACGCACATCACTTCGCTGAATTTTATTCTTGCAGTGATCTTCCTCTTGCTTAGCAAACAACCATCAAGTTGCACTGGCATTCCAAATAGTTAACTCACAAAACAACTTTGTCACCGGAGGGTATTCCAAAACTAAGGTGGCACAGACCTATGCCACTGAACATGCACCATTTTAATAGTTACAGTAACCCCCTAAAGTCAATATTTTCCTTCCCACTTTGCTGAAGATGAATGATATTCACTTTGCCAGAGAGTCTTGAACTTGAGAATTTACTGATTTCTTGGCTTAGCATCCATGTCATTATGCAGCAATAGCTCTTGCTAAACTTTCCAGAGCTAGGAATGCAGATGTTTCATTTAAGATAGGCAATACTCTGGTTTCTCTTCACATCATATAAATCTTTCACCTTTTCATTTAGGATAGGCATTCAGGTTTGGAGCGCACATAAAGTGTTCCAGATATTTTTCCTCTTGTCTAAAGACAGACCCCATTCTGGGTTTACAGATGAGCCAAGCAGGAGCTTAATCTGAAAGGGTGGTGAGACACTGTGGTCCAGTGGTTAGAGCAAAAGTGGTGAATGGGTGGGCCTTGGCATGATGTCAGACTGCAGCACCCATCAGCTTTAGCCAGCATAGGAAGGATGGGAGATGCAGTCCAACAACATCTAGAGGGCCATAGTTTCCTTACCATGTTGGATTGGGATATGGGAGATTGGCGTTCAAGTCTCCAAGAGGTGATAGAATCATAGAGTTGGAAGAGACTCCGAGGGTCATCCAGTCCAGCCCTCTGCCATGCAGGAATACACCATCAAAGCCCTCCCTTTGACAGCTGGCCATTCAGCCTCTGCTTAAAAACCTCCAGAAAAGGAGGAGACTCCACCACACTTCATTCAGACAGCAGCAGATCCCACTATTGAACTCCTCTTTCCATCAGAAAGTTCTTCCTAATGTTTAGACTGAATCCCTTTTCTTGGAGTTTGGAGCCATTGCTCCATGTCCTAGTCTCTGGAGCAGCAGAAAACAAGCTTGCTCCATCCTCTGTATGACATCCCTTCGAATATGTAAACATGGCTCTCATGTCCCCTCTTAACCCTCTCTTCTCTAGGCTAAACATCCTCAGCTCCCTCAGCCACTTCTCACAGTGCTTCATGGTTTCCAGGCCTTCTACCATTTTGGTCGCCCTCCTCCGGATACCTTCCAGCTTGTCCATATCCTTCATGAACGGTGGTGCCCAGAACTGGACACAGGATTCCTTCACACGAGGCCTCACCGAAGGAGAATAGACCTTTAAAAGTGGCTACCATGCTGCCTTGGAACCTTCACTTCTCCAGGCTAAACCTACCCAGGTTCCTGAGCTGTTCCTCAGAGGGCTTCAGGATTTCCGGCCCCTCACCATTTTAGTCGCCCTCCTCTGGACACCGTCCAGCTTGTCCATAGCCTTCCTGAACTCTGGTGTCCAGAAGCGGACGCAAGATGATTCCAGGTGAACCCTGACCAAAGCAGAAGAGAGTGGTCCCCGCTGAGCCATGGGTGACCTTGGGCCATCTATGCTCTCTTTGACCCTGGCTTGATGCAGAGAGTGGTGCGGATGAACTATGAAGGAAGAAAACCAGAGATGGAAAGGAAAAACAGGACAGGAGTATAAGTAATAAACAACACAGCCCAGTTCCCTCCATGTCCCTCTCCGAGTAAGTCCTTAGCTCTGATGCACCAGGTAAGACTGGCACGGAGGTCATCTGAACCTCTGTGCCACCGCTTGCCTTTTCTGTGGACTCAGAAGAAGCTGAGGATTGGGGTGTGTGTGTGTGTGTGTTGGTGTGGTTGCCTCTCCTTGGGCCCTCGCCCTGAAACCCTTTGGAGATCTTGGGAAACGTTGTGAAGGAACCACACCAGAACCGAGCTGACTCACTCATGAACATAAAGCATAAAATGCTTGGTGTGCAACATTTGCTTTGGATTGTGTGTCTCTCTTGCTCAGCCCATTTTAAGATGGTGCTGAGCATACAAAGCTTGCCTTACACACAACCCCGCAATGCATTTCTCTGGCAAAGTTAAGGAATAATGACCAACATAGTACCTGCAGAGGGGAAAGGTAAGAAACAACGCTAGCTTCATCTAGTATCTTTGTCCTGATATCCTGGCCTTTTTCCCCAGAAATCGAGGAAGCTAACAACATTAAAATCCCTGCAGAATAGATAAAATAGTATAAAAGATTGCCATTGAAATGTACTTCAATTATAACATTAAAAAAATGAAAATAATAACAAGCCCTTTCTTTAAAAGTACTCAGTTCTCCAGAGCCTGCCGGAATAATACTAATAAAAATGCTAATTAAAAAAAAGGCTTTGCAAGGAGGAGATCAGGCAGGATTTCCTAGAGAAGCAGTTCCAGAACCCGGGAGCAGCCACTGGTAAGACTCTGGCCATCTCCACACTAGCCCGTTATAGTGCTACTATTCCACTTTCAACATCCTGTGAAATCCGGGGGTTGTGGGGCAGGGGCTCACATTAAGTTAAAAAGGAATTGCAGAAGTTGGAAGGAGCCGCTGTGAAGGCACCGTTCCGAGGCTTCCACAAATCCACCCATGATGGTGGCAGGACGGGGCGAAAAGCTTTCCAAAAGTCAGGAAAGGTCATCGAAGGACATATGCATTTTCAGGTAGCCTGACCCCAAGCCGTATAGGGATTTACAGGTTATAAACCATCAGTTTATAGGTTGCAACCCATCCCTTTCTGGTTTACAATGCTCTTAATTAATGCACAGAAAAATTGCCTTCCTCAAGCCCAGAAGGCTGATTTTATCACTTTTAAGAGCTGGTGAGGTTGGTGAGTCTTTCTCCAGAACTGTTTGTCAACAACAGTGGGGGAACCTCCAGATTTTGCTGGACTGCAGTTCCCATGTTGCCTGACTAGTGCCCATACTGGCTATAGACTTATGGGAGATGAAATTTGGCAACACTTGGAGTTCCACTTATTCTCCATCCTTGCTCTAGTGCTTGTTGCGCAAAAGGAGGAATTCACCAGTTGCCAAGATGCAGGTGGTTATACCCAGAGGAGTGGAGGAATCAGAGAATCCTAGAGCTCGAAGAGACCCCAAGGGGCCATCCAGGCCAACCCCCTTCTGCCACGTAGGAAGCCACCATCAAAACATTCGAGGCTGGTGCCCATCCAGCCTCTGCTTAAAAACCTCCAAAGGCAGAGACTCCAACACACTCAATTGAGGCAGCAGTGTATCCCACTATCAAACAGCTCTTTCCATCAGGAAGTTCTTCCTAATGTTTAGGTGCAATCTCTTTTCTTGATGTTTGAAACCATTGCTCCATGCCCTAGTCTCTGGAGCAGCAGAAAATAGGTTTGCTCCATCCTCTGTATGTCAACCTTTCAAATATTTATAAATGGCTATTATATTGCCTCTCAACCTTCTCTTCTCCAGGCTAAACGTCCCCTAAGCTGCTGCTCAGAGGGCTTCCTGGTTTCCAGGTCTTTTCCCATTTTACCACCCTTTTGTCACTGAAGGCCTGAGATATTTCTGGACTCCACCCCCTGTGTTGGGGTTCCCATTGTCAGAGGGGTGGCGAATCTGTTCTGTGTTTTAGTCCAGGTTTATCCACGATGCTGAGTCTGTTGGGGGCTTGCGTTTAGCACCCTGGACAGCTCCTTAAATTCCAGATTCACCACAAAAGATCTCTTGGCCTTTTACTTCTGACGGTATCAGGAAAGGCATTGGGTGAGCTGCCTATAATCAGCTGCTTACTCAGAAGTTACTCCTGCAACTGCCTTGAGCTGTTCAGCTCAGTCAATAGCAAAAAGGCAAACTGCAAATGTGCAGCTGCTCATTCTTTAAACTGGAGAAAGCTTGCTTCCTTGCTTGCTTGCTTGCTTGCTTGCTTGCTTGCTTGCTTCCTTTTCCTTCCTTCCTTCCTTCCTCTCTCCTCTCTCTCTCTCTCTCTCTCCCTTCTTTCTTCCATGTATGTTGGTATTTGTTTCTGGGCCTCCAAGTCTATTCTGCCTTATGGGGGACCCCCTTGTGGGGTCTTCTTATTTTTTATTTTATTTATTGAAATATTTATATCTTAAGGTCTCAGAGCAGCTTATAATCGAATCAACTTTAAATAATTACAAAAGTCCTGGTCATTTTCTTTTCTCACCCCCATCCTTTGCTTCTTTTGCATTGACTGTTTCAAATGGCAAACTTGACTTTAAAAAAGAAAGGAAAGAACTATTGTTAAGTGCAGTGAGCAGGGTCTCTGTTACGGGTGGGTGGGTTTTAGAGTCCTCATTAGCACCATGGCCAAACAGTGGCACAAAAGCTTGAATTTGTATTAGAGACCGGGTTGGATGCTTGCTGCATTTGCTTGGCAGTTTGAGCTTGAGAAGAGACCTGAGGGCTGAGAAGAGACGAGGGGAGTGAATTTTTCTCCGTTGTAACCTGCTTACCCAGTTCTCACAGCTATGGATGCGGGAAGATGGGTCACACCAATGCAGTTTAACTTTCTCTGCTTCTGTACTGTGCAGAGTCCATCTTCCATTGGTCTCACTCCGAAGGGGGTGCGCCCCAGCCGAGAGATCCCCTTTATGGGGCCATCTTATCCATTAGGCACTTTAGGCACAGTGTCTAAGGCCAACAAAAACATTTAGGGCCCACGAAAATAGGATTAACAAGTAATGTAGGGCTTACAAGCTAAATACAAGAGTGCCTAGGGCCTATGAAACCTTCATGCCACCCTGCCCCTTTAGCCAATGATGGGGCACTGGATTGCCAGCCGGTAGAATTAATTGTTTAGGGGCCCAGCCCTACTGTTGGTTGTGAGGGGATGCTGCCCCCCATTAGCCAAAGGACTGGAAGGCTTCTTTGCTTCCACCCATAAATCTTACCCTACAGCAGTAACGGGTGTCAGTGTTTGGTACCGAAAGAGTTCCTGGAGGGGCGGAGAACTGCAACCAGTTCTGGAGCAAGACCTTAAGCTGCTCTGGGGACCACGCCAGCTATCGAGCAGGGTGGAAATAAATGAAAACACTGGACTACTTTGCAAGCTGGGCATTAAGGATTGCTGCAATCACGGGCCACGCTTGGATAAACTGAACCACGCTAGGAATTGTATCGGGGCTGGGTCCCAATTAAGGAAATCTTAGCTGATTGAGGCGGATTGGATTTGCATGTGAGTCAAAGCGATTCCCAGCCTCTTCCAAGAGGACTCCCTGTAGTTTTAATTGCCTTTGAAGCAAGCAGACGGCCTTCCTTCCGACTCATCCGTCTCCCTTATAGCTGATTGAAAAATCCAACCAGCCTGTCCATCAAGCTGTTTGGTAGTCCAGGTCGTGGGGGGCTTTCTAGACCCCACCAGGGAGGCAGGAACTCATGGCCCATCCGGATGATATTCAGCTGCTTCTCCCATTGTCCCTCACCGTTGACCATGTCATAAGGGAGGCACAGTTTAAATCATCCGGGAGGGCCCTGCATTCTTGCCCTCTTATCTTATCTCAGCCAAGTCCTTTCCAACTTGCCAAGGAAGGACTGTTTGTTGTGTTGGTCGGTGGCCAATTTAGCCGTGACTCAAAGCAGGGGTGACAGCACACCGCCTTTGTTGTCCCTGCCTTAGCAAAATTGCCAGGTGGGGTCCCAGCAGTTTCTATTCTTCTTGTAGGCGATGCTTCCAGGAAATACCTGTGAGTCTAGCCCCGTGCCTTATATGGCAAGCTGGGTCTCACCTGGGTGAGTCATCTCTCTCCTTCTTTCCACCTCCCGTGGCTTAAAAAGGTAGCCACACGAGGGGCTGATGGTGTGATGTCAGCCACGGGGTTTGAGTCATGGCTGGTGAAGTCACCTTGGCCTGCGCTCTCCTCCAACATGCAAGTTCTTGCCCAGCAGAGCCCAGGGGCCACTCCTGTCCCGGGCATTGCATTCCTTCCCAATGTGCAGGCTGTTCTTTCCCTTTCTTTTTCTCCGGGGGAAGAACTGGGAAGGGGCAAGTAAGGTCAAAGGACTGCACAGAAGATTTTTGGCTAGCAGGCATGAGAGGCCCGGCCAGCCAGGCGCCTCTTTATCTCCGCAGTCTGTCTGTATCGGGGTAAGGGAGAGCCTCTGGCCATCCAGGGGCTTTGGCCTTCAACTCTCAGACACCCCAGCCAGTAGAACCAACGGGCAGGTATTGCAGAATTTGTACTTGCAAATGCATGGGCAGCTGCCTGTTCCCTATCTGTTTATCTGTCTATCCAGAAATTTGAGTTTTGTGTCTTGCTTCTCTGCATCCAGTCATAGAGAGTGCCAGTACTTCTCTCAGAGCTTGGAAAAGCAACTTTTCTAGACCAGAGCTCCCAGAATCCCCAATGGACACAGCCAGTAGACATTCACAGAGACCCATCTTCCTATCTTTATCTAGCTAGCTAGCTAGCTAGCTATCTGAATCCTGTGCCTTTACTTTTCTGCATAGAGTCAGAACCAGGAAAAGTCCTTTGTCTAGGCTGGAACTCCCAGCATCCCCAGCCTGCATGGCCAACAGGGTTACTCTTTCAAACCCTCTTTCTCAGGGGAAGAAATCACAGGGCAAGAAGGAATGGGGGACCTTGCTGGCTGGAAGATTGTAGGAAGTGGAGATGACTTGAAAGCACGCTGTCACAGCATCCATGAGGGGTGGCATCCCTCTGAACGGACCTTGGAAATGGGGTGAGGAGGATGAAACTCCAAGAATCCCAGATCCTGAGACTTGTGGTCCAAAGAAGGAATTTTCCAAGCTCTGTCACTGATTCCAGTTGCTGGGAATACAAGAAGGCAGTGGTGCTCACACTGGAGATGGGAATTGCCAACTATGGGAAACAAGACGCAAGCCAGAAAGAAAACAAGGCGGCCTGTGCTCCCATCCAGAAGGGTTTTTCGGTCTTCATGGAAAACTTGCTGCACTGGAGAAAACTGTGAATATCCAGAACAGAGCTCTCTTAAGAACTGGGAGAAATTCATAGATATTGGGAGGTCTCCGCAGGCATTCGGACTCTTAGCATTGATGTTCCATTCCGCTCTCTCTTTGCTAACCATTATTTGCAGCTCAGAAACAGTGTTGTTTGTGCATCACGTTAAGCCACGGTTTACATTAGCCATGTTTTCTTGCTTTGGCTTGGAACCGTCCCTGAGATGTTGTCTTGATTTTTGGTCTCTTACTCCCTTTGTCGGGTCCTATTTCGGGACAGGCAGCTTGAGCAACAAGCCAGAAGTAACAACAAGCCAAGATTTGGGATCTACTCTTTCTTCTGTGAAAAAATAGACAAACTTCTCAGAAGTCCAGCTACAGTGAATGGAATTAACAACATGGTTTAAAGAAGCCGGAGTTCAACAACAAACCACAGCTTCCAATTAGGGTTTATGGCAGAATAGTAAAAGTTTAGAGAGGTGTGGTTTGATATTCCAGTTTGGCCCTCTTGCTGTTTACCCCCAGACTTGAGTGACTTGAAATATGGATTTTTCCCCCCTAATTTAGAAATTACAGGTGGAACACAGGGTTTGTTTTCACCTTGAGAACAAGAAAGAAAGAAAAAAAACAGCAGGAGGCACAGTCATTGTTATCTGCAACTGGCAAAAAGATCTATTGAGCCTGGAAGATTTAATGGAATCCCTCTAGCAACATTTCAGAATAATTATGGGGAGTTGTCCGCGAGATGGTAATCCCATAGAAAGAGACAGAGAGAGAGAGAACACCCTTCGAAACTCCGGCAGTTCAATGGCCGTGTGTGTCGGGTCTGCGGTCAGACAAATTCTTTGAGGAGACAAAGCTTTCTCTTTTCTTCGGCTTTAGCAGAAGGAATTCCTGGGGTTTATTAATTCAAGCACAGACACTTTCGCTGGGGATGAACAAACGGCATAGCAAGGGAGTGAGGTGGCGGCTTGAATATTAGCTGCTGGGACTTGAACTGAGAGCCGGGGTGGTGTAGCGGTTTGGGTTTGAATCCCTGCTCAGCGCTGGAAAAAAAGAGACACTGGGTGACACTCTCTCAGCTCAAAGGGAGGCAAAGGCAAACTCTCTCTGCACAAATCTTTCGCGGAAACGCTCGTGATAGGTTAGCCTTAGGGGTCACTGTAAGTCAGGAGCAACTTGGAAGGTGCACAATAGTGAGAACTTTGAGAAGTTGCTTTCTCAGCCTACAGCTCCCAGAATCCTTCACTGGCCAGAAAGGAACGTTTCTAGACTCTGGGAAAGGTTTCTGTTGTTCTACTTGCTTAGTTCAGCTGAACCTGTCAAGGCAAACCCCGGGGCCCATCCGAATTACAGAATTATAGTGCTGTTATCCCACTTTAAATTCCAGGGTTCCTTCCTATGGAATCATGGGAGTGGTAGTTTAGGCAAGGGCGTTTAGCAATCCCAGCCACAGGGGCTCACCAAACGACACACCCTGGGATTCCATAGGATGCAGTCCTGGCAGTTAGAGTGGAATAATAACACTATAAGTTGTCTAATGTGAATATGCCCCCGGCTGAGGCAACCCATGTGAATTCTCCCTCTGTCCTTGGACTTAATTGTTCTCTGAGGGTTTCAGCTGCCTAACTATCTGTTTCTCCCATGCATTACATGCAATCATCTTCCCCACTGGCCTTTTTACTTCTTTGCAAGGGAATCGTTACGATTTTGAGAGTTTGACAGAAATACACAGGCTGCCAAAACGGGTCAGAACTACTGGCCTCCATGGGAGCTGAAGGGAACTTGGAAGGAGCAGCGAGTCATGCAGGGACGCGGCAGGCAGCCTCCTCTCCGACTCCCCAAGAATATGATAGTCCTTCAAGGGGGTCTTATTTGTTTATGTAACTAATTCATATCCTGCCTTTCTCCCAATGCATGATCCAAGGCAGGAAATGTTAGGATGGTGGTGCATGGGACGAGCTGAGCATTCAACAGGTCAGCCAAGGGATGTTTAGGAGGAAGTCCGGCACCACCCTTGATTTCCCAAACAATCAAATCGCCTCCCACTCCATGGCTGGAGAAAACATTTTAGGCTGCGGTGTTTGGGGAGCTGCAGTGACATTTTATGGCCTCACGCCTCTCAGGTAATACCTGTCTCTCATCCACATTAGCACCTCCGCCCTGTATAATTATTTCTGCAGAAAGCGTTGACCAACCCGACTTCTAGAAAAGTTGCTAAGCCTCAGGTATGCTGGGAGTATGCTCAGCAGAGTCTACCTGTCCGCCTAAGGAAGTGCTACGCCTTAAAAGGAAAAAGCCAAACCTTAAATGTCTTTTAGGCCACTCATATTACATTTGCTAAACCTGGGAGACCGAAGGGGCCCCTGACACCTGATTCCTTCCAGTGCATTTTGCCAGCTATGGCGCATGTCATGCAAACTAGATTGGTTTTAATTTTTGTGTCTCCGCACTGAGCTATGGCTTTTCTCACGCCTGGCCACTGTCAGCCCTGCCAGATCTTGTATTCATGCTCACCCTCCAGCATTTCACAGACGAAAACCAGGACACATTTGACCAACCGCCGTCAGAATATTGTCACAAGGAAGAGCAGACAAGACAGAAAAAGTTGCAGCAGTTTGCTTTGGCCTGAGCTGACAGGGCAGGGCAAGATTTCACCCCACCTCTCTTCTCCTCCACTGAGTGAATTCATTGCAAACTACTTTTTCACCCTGAACTCAGTTTCAGCAACAGAAGCTGAAGATGAAGGGGGGAAACAGGAGGAGGAGAGAGAAACCAGGACATTGTAAAAGCAGCTGAGAAAGGAGATGAATTGGCACTGTCCCTACCAGATTGGGGCAATTGGAGGGTATGTTGATGTGGTTTGAAGTCTTCTGAGCTTTCCATGACCTCCCAGCCAATGGCTGAAGATGGGGCAAGCACAGGTATGTTTTAGTCTAGGTATTAAAGGAGCAAATGGAGGCAAGGCTTGGTTCACAAAGCGTTGTCATGCGTGTGTCTTTGTTTCTGGCTTATGGTGAACCTATCATGGGGTTTTCTGGGGCTGAGAGTGTGCAATGCACCCAAAGCCACCCCGTGGGTTTCCATGTCTGAATTGAACTCTGGCCTCCAGGGTTGTATTTCAGTGCTCAAACCACTGTGCCACAGTGGTTCTCAGTTAACAGAATAGCTTTCCTGCCACTGACTGGAGATCTGTTTCCAAGAGCGCCTTGCTTGTGACTGATCAACCATCACAGCCGCTAGTAGCTGGGATGGTTGTCATCTTTACAAGCATCCTGGAGAAATTCACGGAGGAAGAGGGTATCAGTGGCCACGGGTCATGGGCTGTAGCCTTCGAGATCTGGAGGGCGGGAGGTGGAGCTGGACTCGTGCCTTGCGTGCGGGCTTCCCACAGGCGGCTGAGCAACTCCCATGCGTGTTGGACGGGAAAGGCCTTTGGTCTGATCCTGCAGGGCTCTCGGTACGTTTTTAATTAAGAGCTTCACGGATCAGAGTGCTGTTTTTCCCACACCGTTTATTTACCAGTTGCATTAGCATTTATTAACACGGCGGACAGGGAGGGGGAAGAGGCTGTTATGAACGTTGCTGTAAAGTGGGGCTGACGCCAGCAAAGAGGAGGAAGGGGAAGGGAGAAGAGGAGCGCAATGGTTTTGTGAGCTGGGGCGTGTGCCTTTGCAGCTGGAGAAATCGACTGGGTGGCTTTTCGTTAGACCCGAAGCCCCTTCTTGGCAGAGGTCAGAGCAACTCCGCAGGCTCTTTTTCGGCAGACCGCACCAGGCCTGGGTGGGCTTTTAGGAAGAAGAAAAACATGGGTCTTTTCTAGCTCCGCCATGCCAACATCCCACGCGAACTTCACAATGCCCAAGCTGTCCAAACTCTCCGGCACGTCCATGAGAGATCTCAGAAATGGCAGGAGTGGCCTTGCTGTTCCACACAATGCTTCCTCTGTGCGCATAAGCTGACAATGAGTGCGGTGACGGATGGGCCGGAGGCTGGGGCTGACACATCCGCTCCCTGGTGGAAGCACGCCGGCTACTGTCCTGTGGGGTCTCATGGCCGGCCTCCACCAGGCTTGTTTGGCAACATACTTGGCCTTCCAGGACTTGGGGGGCTGCTTTTGCTGCGTGTCCGGGAAGAACCCCAAAACATGGGGTTTCTCAAACGCCTGGTGGGCCTCTGATGGCTGTCTTGACTTTATCAATTCCATTTCCATGCTTCCCGGGGGTCTCTCTGATTTTCTGGGTCATTTGCAGTAGGTTGGCAAGGATTTCTGCCCCTCGGTTCTTTCAGATCAGGAAAGGAAATTATTCCTGTCTAGGGTTGCGAGTTCAGGGTCGTCCCTGGTCCTGAGATCGAGGGATGGGCTCTGGTGATATCAGCATTATTCATTAAGTAACAAACCCAGTTGCTCACAGCTTATTATTCAAACACAAGCAAAGAGAGCCTGTTTTCCTCTTTGGAAACTAAGACAGCAATTCTAGCTAAAGCGACTGATTTATGGAATTTATTGTCATATGATACCAGTACAGTTCAGTTAACAAAGCAGATGTTTTCCTCCACATTACTTCTTTAACAAAAAATTTGGTACCAGAGGCAGAAATAAGATGAGACCAGGATCCCACTGGGTGACCTTGGGTGCATCACACACTCTCAGCCCCAGAAAACCCCTTGATGGGGTTGTCTTAAGGTTGCCATAAGTTGGAAATGACTCGGAGGCACACGACAACCACAGAGTTCCCACGCCACAAAAGAACGAAGAGCAGCTTAAATGTTTCAGCAGACTTTTTATTCAAAAGAAACAATATTCACGTGTGAAATGAAACAACCAGGTCAGGGAAGCCTTGGATATGGAAACAGAAATGTTTCGAGCCTTTCAGAGACTACATGGAGAATTCTTCCAAAATGCATCCAGAGATAGCGTTTTCTTTTTCCCCACAAGCTTCCATTTCCTTATGATTTCCATTTTGGTGGCCAAAATTAATGATCTATGCTTTTTATATTTTTTAAAAAAAACATGCTGGGGAGAACCGGTGTGGCAGGCTTATCTGCTTCTCCCCTTTTCTCTCTGTTTAGCTCTCCATTCGTGCTCCACCAGGGAATGTGGGGGCAGCTCCTTGTGTCTTGTAGGTGGGCACACACAGCTACCTTAAGATCTCCTCCTTCTCCAGTTCAAGATTTATGGTGTCATTTATTGCAGACACGCTCCTGCAGCCTGACCCCACAAGGCTGTGTTTCTTCAGCCTGCCTTCCAAACACCATTCTGCTAAAAAGCCTTCCAGCTAGACAGAGAACAAGGGGAAAAGAGGGCTGACCAGCTGTAAAAAGACTTTATAAAAAGCAGCTTCTTTGTTAACTGAGGTGTGCTTGTACCTGGTTTTCTTTTGCACAGGTTTGTTTAATGCAACTCCTGTGGCTCATTTGGATCTTCAGGTTCATGTTCCCCTCTGATTTTCTGTTTGCATTAAATACAGGAAAATTTATTGTGGGGGGGGGAGAAATTTGGGGGTTGAAGGGCAATCTCATCAGGGATTGGAATTCTTATTTGGGGGGGGCAGTGCCATCCTTTTGCCCACTCCTGGTAGCTCAGCCCCTGGTCCCCAAGGAGGTAGCTGTGTTGCAGCAAAAACAACGGAGGCCACTTCCGCACTAGACGGTTATAGTGCGATGATTCCACTTTCCACACCCTATGGAACCCTGGGATTTGCAGTTTAAGGAGGGGCATTGAGAATTCTCGCCCAGAGAGCTCTTGGGCCTCAGTGAACAACAAACCCCAGGATTCCCCCAAGGAGGAATGATAGCACTATAACAGTCTAGTGCGGAAATGGCCGGAGGCTTGTGATACCCAAAGGGCTAACGCATTTTAACTTTTGTGGACAGCAGAAGTGGGTTGTAGCCAGGAACTTCTGTAACACGACAAAGTCTGTTACGGTGACGCAAGGCTCTTTCAGAACCCCGGTCGGGGCAACACCTTTATGAGGCTCCGAAGGGAAATGGACGCTGGGCGGATGCCGGAGCCGCGGCGTCCGCATGATGTCTTGAAACGGAACGAGGGAGCTGCGGACACCCAAAGGAGGCTGGGCCAGCGGATGCAAGATTGAGGAGTCACCTGGAATAACCCCCTGCGAACGCTGGGAGCGAGAAAAGCAGAGGCATTTGCTCCGACGCGTTTGGAAATAGAAAATCCAGCTGTAAACTTCGGCACTGTCTCCATCCCTGGCAAAGCATCTTGTCTGCTGTATTGGAGATAAATGGAGAGAAAGTGGGCTGGAAATCATTCCAGATGGTCAGCTAGATTTTTTAAAAAATATAATTTTGGAAGCCAAATTTTACCTAGAGGCTGGAGAGTTTTTTCTTCTTCTTCTTAAATGCCTTCCATTTATAGTGACCCTAAGTTGAATCTATTGCAGGGTTTTCTTGGCAAGATTTATTCAAAGGGGGGTTGCCTTCCTCTGAGGCTGAGAGAGTGTGGGCACCCAGAGGGGTTTCCATGGCTGAGCAGGGATTTGAACCCTGGTCTCTCAGAGTCTCGGTCTGTCACTCATTATGCCACACTGGAAGGGAGGCAAGAATGAATCTGAGCATACTAGAAGTGCACAGATGAACTTTAATACCATAATAAAGCTTTACGGCACCACCGGACTTTTTGGATATGGATAAGCTGGAAGGTGTCCAGAGGCGGGGGACCGAAATGGAAGAAGGCCTGGAAACCCTGAAGCCCTGTGAGGGTGGGTTTAGCCCGGAAAAGGGGAAATGAAGGAGGGACATGGGAGCCACGTTTATGTATTTGGAGGGATGTCATGTTGAAGATGGAGCAAGCCTGTTTTCCGCTGCTCCAGAGACTAGGACATGGAGCAATGGCCTCAAACCTTAAGAAAAGAGAATCCATTTAAAAACTAGGAGGAACTTCCTGATGGTTAAGAGCAGTTGGAGAATGGAATATGAGTGGAGTGGAGTGTGGTGGAGTCCCCTTTCTCTGGGTTTTTTTTAAGCAGGGGCTAGGTGGCCACCTCTCAAAGGGAGGGCTCTGAGGGTGCCTTCCTGCGTGGCCGAAGGGGGTTGGGCTGGATGGCCCTGGGGGTCCCTTCCACTTTATCATTCTGTGACACTCCGTTTTAACTTGTTAGCTGCCTTGGCTCCCCCAGTGGGAGAAAAGCAAAACTATGAATAAAATAAAACAGATCAAAAAGGTGGTGCTCCAAGATCCCCTGCCGTTGCTGGCGAAGGTGCCTCTGAGCACGTGCAGAGTGCAAATTGGCGCGGCCGGCCAAACCATATCACCGCCCAAGCACCCGCGATGCCTGGCCACGCAGACTTTATTCCCCCCGTTTCGTGCTTAAAGAAAGGGACCCATCCGAGAGCCCGCGACCGGCTTCCCCGAGGAACACGTGGCCGCCCCATGCGTGGGCGTGGCCAGAGGAGGCGGGGCCGAGGCGCGTCCCACGTGGAGCGACGTCCGCGTTCCCCGCGGAAGAAGGGGCGTGGCCTGCGCCGCCGCGGCGAAGGTCCGCAACGCGGAGAGGAGGCGGAGCCGAAGACGTCATCACCACCCGGAGGGAGGGCGGGGCTTGGAGCGGTAGGCGTGGCTGCGGCGAAGGAGACCGCCTGAGGGGCGTGGCCTAGGGGAATAAAGTCTAACTAGATAGAGGAGAGGGCGGGGAAAGAGGCGTGGCTTGTCTTTTTTCCTCCAATCCCCGCCCTTTCGAGCCCAGCAGAAGCCAGTCAGGGGCCACCTCGGAGGGAGGGGGCTCTCAGTCGCCGGCGAGCACTGCAGAGGCAGCTTGGGCAGCCGCGGCGGCCGCGCATCTCTTCCTCTCGAGAGTCATAGAGTTCCCTTTTCGTCTCTGGGGGGCCGGCGGGGCAGAGCGTCGCCCTCCGCGCGCGCAGGGCCAGGATGGCGGCTCGGAGCGTTCGGCCGTTCGAATCTCCCCTCAGCGGCGGCGGCGGCGGCGGCGGCCGGGCGGGTGGCCGTTACTCCCCGACGGCCGGGCCCTGACGGCTCCGCATATTTAATTTTTTTAAAGCTACTACCAGTTTACCTCAGGAGAAATAAGACTAAGGGGCGGGGGACCGCCGGGGGTGCTCTGTGTCGCAGCCGCCCCGGTTTCCGCTGGGCGCGGGGCCGGAGGGCCACCATGATGCTGAACTCGATGCTCTTCGGGGAGATGGCGGCCAGGGCTCTCCCGGCCGCGGCCTCCCCGTCGCCGCTGCTCCCGGGCCTGGGCGAGGAGGACGCGGGCGGCGGCGGCGGCGGCCCCCCGGTGACGGCGGCGCTGCGGAACGACCTGGGCTCCAACATCCACCTCCTGAAGGGCCTCAACGTGCGCTTCCGCTGCTTCCTGGCCAAGGTGCACGAGCTGGAGCGCCGCAACCGCCTCCTCGAGAAGCAGCTCCAGGCGCAGCAGCTCAGCGAGCGGGAGCGGCGGCTCCGCTACAAGCGCTTCCCGCGCCACCAGGCCGTCCAGACCGACCCGCTGCCGCCCGCCATGCCGCCCTTCGCCGCCGGCCCGCCCCAGGCGCCGCCTTCGGCGCTCGCCCAGCCGCCGCCGCCGCCGCCCCCCTCCTCGGCCTCTTTCTCCTCCTTCGCGGCGGCGGCGGCGGCCCCCTCCCCTCCGGCGGCCCCGCCGCCGCCGCCGCTGCCGCACTCGCACACGCACCCGCCGCCCTCGCTGGCCTCGCCGGGCCACTACAGCCGCCTGCCCGGCACCATCTGGAGCTACACGCAGGTGCGGCGGACGGGCGGCGGCGGGCTGGAGACCCTGCAGGGGCCCGGCGTCTCCTGGCTCCACCCGGACGGCGTCGGCGTCCAGATCGACACCATCACCCCGGAGATCCGCGCCCTCTACAACGTCCTGGCCAAAGTCAAGCGCGAGAGGGACGACTACAAGCGCAGGTGGGGGGAGCCCGGGGGTCCGTGGGCTGCGGGGGCTCGGGCGAGCCCGTGGAGTAGAGAGCCTCGGGGGCGGGTGAGCCCACGGAGGAGAGGAAACGGGGGAGAGCGAGCCCCGGGGTGCGGGGATGCAGGGGGACGGGCGAGCCCGTGGAAGAGAGGGAACGACGGGGAGGCGAGCGCGTGAGATGCGGGGAATGAGGGGGCGAGGGGCTGCATGGCTGGGGGGCCTTGGGAGTGAATAGACCAGGGAGGGGGCAGGGGGAGGACGGGGCCATGGCTTGGGGAGGACGGGGGGGAGGGAGGCGGGCGACCCCATGGACGGGGGGGCAGGGGGGATGAGCCCATCATGGGGGGCGGGAGAGTCGAGCCCACGGGTGGGGGGGACGTGGGGGAGGGAAGAGTGCGTGGACGGCGGGGAGTGGGCAAGCCATCGAGGGTCGCAGGGTCCAAGCCCACGGAGTGAGGAGGGACCGGTGGAGGGAGGGGGGAGGGGGGAGGGGGAGGGGGGAGGGATGGGCCCGACGGCTGTCCTGGCAAAACGTGTGCCTGGAAGCATTGCGGGTGGCGGTGTGGGGGCGGGTGGGAGGTGTCCTCGGAGACCGCCTTTCCCTTTGCGGGTGCCCGAGGCCTCCGACAAAGTTTGCGAGGGAGAGCGCTGGAGTGGTGGGGATGCAGGGGCAGGACTGGTTTTAGGGCGGCTTGGAGAGATCTGGGTGGATGGGAGGGGGAGATGAGCGGGACTCACGGGGAGGCGCTGTTCTCCTCCTAGGGCAGGCCACCCTTCCCCTTGGGGCACTTGTGGGGGGGCTGACACCGCTTAGCTTGGAAATACTTGTGGGGCGGGATGAGGTTGCACCACAGACTTCTGGAGGTTTATGCAGGGAAGGAGGGAAATGACTGCGGTTGTCCTTCCCTCCCCCTGGAACTAGGCTGTGGGGAGGGCTTACAAAAATGACTGTGGATACAGGGACAGGTTCATGTCACTAAAAATGCAGGCAAGAGTTAATATACAATGAAAAGGGGGGGATTATTTGGTTTAGACTGCAGATCCCAGAATCCCCTCCCACAGCTGGAGTAGCCATACTATCTGAAGGATTCTGGGAGTTACCCTTCAGGGCTAGGTGTGTTTAAAAATCACGTCTGGGCAGCATGAAGCCCTCTGGATTTTGCTGGGCTGCGGTTCTCATCCGTCCCCTGTCAGCATCGCCAGGAGTGGGTGAGGGATGCTGGGAGCTGCAGGCCCTGGGGAGCTGGAAGGCCACCCCTGTGGCTGTGGTTCTTAGCACGCTTTATCTGGAAGTAGATCCCATGGGTGTCAGACAGACTGCTTAGTTCTTGGTGGGCAGGAAGACGATCTGGCTGAAAGGTGAGAAGATCATCCTCAGAAGGAATGCAAATAATAAGGAATTCAGTTGCTCTGTTTGTCTCTTAGGTTCTGTGTGTGGTATTAAGATGCAGCACATGCGATATGTGAGGGTAGTAGGCTGCTTTCTCCTGGTCATGTTCAGGGCAGCTTGCAGCCTTTAACAGTGGGGTGGATAGAGTAGAAGCAAAAGCCAGGCCCTGGGTTAGAGAGACAAAGCTGTTGAGTTCCTCCTGGACTGTGGGAGATGGGAGCTAATTACTTACTTGTTAAGTTGGGTGCTGTTAAGATAATTAGATTGACAGTGATGGGATTTCTCTCCTTTGGTGAGGGCAAGGCATCTCAGAAAATGGCTGTTGGAGTGGGGAGAAGGGAGTGCTTTGGGTCTTCCTGTCCAGTGCTCTGCATTCCTTGGATAAAGTGAGTTGCCTCTCTTTATCTCAGAGCTCAGTTCTAGGTATGTTTACTCAGCAGTCCTTGGGATCTTTTCTCAAGTAAACCTGCTTGCAAAAGATGGCGGCCTCCATCATATCTTTTTGCCTTTCAGTTGGGACATGCAAAGCAGCTAAAACTGTCTGTAGATGGGTGATGTGGGATTCTGATGGACCCAGTTCTTTAGCATTTTGATGGAAGTCTAGATTGTTTTTCATTAGCTTTGTATTTTTCAGTTTTCACTGACCAGCTCAGGTTTTATCAAATTAACACTGAATGGTTATTGGGCTGGGGGATGAAAGAGGAAATTGGCCTAAGCTCTCTGACATCTTTGTTTGATGTGCGGAGGGAAGGAAAGAAGTAAATCCTTTCCACTTTCCTCCCCCATCATTTGAGGAGAGGTGAAGCAGAAATGGAGTGAGAAGGAAGCAAGTTAACTGTTAGAGAGAGGAGGGATGAAGGGAGAGAGGAAAGGAATATTATACCTAAATTCCCTGTGAAATTCATGGGGTTGCCATACATTGATGGGCAACTTGAAGGTGCACACATACATACACAAACAGGAAATGGAATGAACAAAGTGTGAAAAGTGGATGGGAATGCTTGGAGGGCAGGCACTTGTAAGAAATGAAGAGAATCGGTGAAAGGAAAGGCTGAGTAAGGGGGAGGAAATTAATAGTGGTGGGAGCAGGAGAGGGCAAGAGTGCAGAGAGGAAGGGGATATGTGAATGGAAGGAAGGAGAAAGGGATCCCTGTGTGGAGGAGGGGAGGGGTCGCGTGGGAAGCAGCAGGAGGGGTGAGTGAAGGGGGTTATGTGTGGGGTAGAGAGAATGGTGGAAATCAGGATGAAAAGATGTGAAATCAGCAAGGGGGTACTGAGTCCGGTTGGAGAAGAAAGGTAAGGAAAGGAAATCACAGAATAAAGGAGAAGAGGTATGTTGGAGGATGAGGGATTGAATTATGGGGTGGAGAGAAGAAAGGGGTAAGATAGCAAAGAGAGCTGCAAATTCATTTACTCTCTCTGTCTGTCCTCAAGAGCCAGATGCCTGGGACTAACTCGAACAAGGTGGTGGTCTCACCACCTCTGGTCTCTCTCTTCAACCATCTAATATTCAGAAGTACACTGCAGTGTAAAAACCCAAAGCAAACATGGAAGAATGAGGGCAGATTGGCAGAGAGGTGAGGGAAGGGTAGGAGTCTTGTAAGAGAGGAAGCATGGAAAGGGGAGAGGAGTGGTTATAAATGTAGCCGGGTGGGGAAGCCCGGTGGGGAAGGGTGGCATGACGTCTGGCCTGGGAGTAAGACAGGGCAGGATGTGACTAGTAAATAGTGCAGCAACTCTTATGCTCTCTTCAGGGCCGTTAGGCAGAGACTTTATGTTTACTGCAGATAGTAACAAAGGGGGAAATCCACTACCTTTTGGCAGAAAGTCATATTCACAATGCAGTGCTTTGTGCTCCTCCTTGTATTTCTATTGTGTTTTTTTAGCATATCTCAGGAGAGTTGAGGGACATGGGAAGAGGTGATAATGGCTGGGGTGCTGGTGATGACATATCTGAGAATGGAGGGGCCTCCGGGCAGTCCAGGATTTGGGTATGCCAATTTTCACACTCCTTCCCCAACCCAGTAGGAAGAGTTGAGGGGGAATGTGTCAAGCAGAGGAGGGGATTAAAAGGCAGGGGGATGCTTGTGGGAAAAAATAGTACTTTTGTGATTTCCTGCACCCCCCCCCCCGCGTGCTTGCCAGTAGAGCAGGAAGTGACTTCTTGGGTGCTTGGACAAGGAGAGGAAAGGGTGGGGTGGCATTTGAATAACAGGAGACCAATAAAAGGGAACTTGGGGGTTTAAAGATATGTTCTTGCCTTTTCCCTGTAGAACAAGAAGAAGGATATGATGGGGAGGGGAGGAGAGAGAGAGAACGCAGGGGACAGAGGGGGACAGATTGACTCTGGGGTTGGCCCCATAAATAATAGGCTGTCAGCATGTTGGAATTTCCCATCTCTTAAAGAAGAAATGTGTGCCTGAAGAAGAGAAAAATGAATCTACTATTTTGGGCATTGTTAAGGGGAGAAGCAAGCAATTTTGTGCCCCTTCTGGGATAAAGGCAGGGTGTGAATGAAATAATTCAGTGTGAAAATGGAATGTGAACTGCTGTTCTGTTGATGGCTTTGTGGGCTGTTTGTTAGAAGTATGTTATTATGAGAGATCAACTTCAGGGTAACACCTCTGTTGCCTTGTGCTTGGGATGATGGGATTTAAAAGTTCCAGTTTTCCAGGAGCAAGGCAAGTGCTGTGGGGCCCCTAGCTGCACGGGACTATGAAAACAGCTGGTCAGTCAGTTCAGTGGATTAATGAACGTGAGCGACTAGAGTTGTCTCTTCAGTGGGAGGTCAGAGGGTGAAGGAGCAAGAGCAGAATTGTTTGGCTTCACGGGGAACATATTGGAGGGTGAAGTGTGGGCAGCAGGAGCTGATGGTGACAGTTGAAGTCCTGTGGTGTTAATTGTAGGTCCCAGCCCAATGTAGAGAGTGAAGACAGTGAGTGCTGGTTTGCGTGAGACAGAATCTTTCCCTGGGATGTTGGGTGGTATGTAAGTTTGCTGGCTGTCACTACAGGAGAAGGAGAAGGCTGGGAATTGAGAGGTAGTACAGGAAGGTATGAGTGGCATAGAATGAGTGAGGTGGAATGGAAGGGTATGTCTCCCCAGGACGTGGGGCCTGGAGGGTCTGAGTAGCCACAGGGTCAGTGCTTTGCAAAAAGTTGGAAAATCCAGTGTGGGTGACAGAACAGGCCTCTAAGGGTGATGCATCATAAAATTAAGGTTTCAAGGTAGAATTGAAATCGGGAGTGGGGAGAAGCATTCAGAGTGCCATCTGTCCTATCCATCTGCTGGGAGAGAGAAAGAAAATCCAGACATTCCTGCAGTCTAGGAGCAGGGGGTGGCAATGCAGGTGGTATTTACTGTCTGATCATAAAGAGAGCTCTGGCAAGGACGTTGGGGGACATCTGCTTTTTTGCTCTGTGTTTACAGTTTTGTGCCGAAAGCCAGCTAGGGATTCTGCTTTCTGGCTCCCGCGAATGAGCTCAGTGGTGCAGTATTTGGCCTGAAAGCACTGCAGGGGAAGCATTGCATCCAGACCAAGATGTTTCAATGCAATGTTTGCTTTAAAGAAAAAAAGTCAGGTGAAAAACACTGGGGCAGCCTTGTTCTCTGCACAGAAATAGGTTTGAGCTGGCCTGGATTGACTGTTTCATTTGCTACCTTCACATAATATCTGCCTGGTATGAACAAGGATCTGTGGGAAGCCGGCTGCATTTATGGCTGACTGCCTTCAGAGAGCAACTAAGAATTAGCTCTTTGTTAAAACAGTTCTTCTATTGCCTTAAAAGTGGGGGGGTGGGGGTGGCGATGAGTGGAACTGTATTACTTGCTTCTGTCTTAATGGTGGACAGCGTTGACATTTTTTCTGTGCTTCCTGTTTTTGTGCCAGACTGGTATCTGATTAACAAAGTAACAAAATAAATAAGTTTTTTTTTCCTAGATAGCATCTCTGAATGTATTTAATGGTAAAGTGTGGAAATACTGTATGGACGACTGCTGCTTCCACATGTATTGTTTCTGTCTGTATCCATCGAATAGTTAGATTTCCTCCTCTGCTCTTTTAAATAGTCACTTTCTTATGAAATCCATAGTAATTTTGTGCGTTAAAATTCAGAGTCTGTATTGGCTTCATATTTCTTATAGAGCAAGAGTGACAAACATTTTTTGGTCTTTGTTTGTTTGTCCTGGAAAAACTACCATGGCATTAATTTTCTGGTTCTGATAAGAGGTGGAAAAAAACTTGACTGAGCTGTGGGGTGTGTGAAAATGACATATGTAGTTGCAAAATAATGCACAGCAAGCAGCAGTGGGCTTTAGTTCATAGTCTTGAGAAACAGAAAAGCTCAAGTGGATCCAGACCTCATAAAGGGAGGGATGGAAGTTTTCTCTCCCATGAATTCTTTACCACAGCTGAGATTCCTTTCAAAAGGGCTTATTCACAGAAACATTTGATGGCTATTATTCCTAGCTGATCTTTCTATTTAGTCAGACCAGAGGTGGGCAATTTATGTTCGTCCTGTAATGATTGAACTTAAAAGTTCTACCAGCCTTTGCCATATAGCCTATGATGGAAAGATGGTGGATGATGATTTCCGTTCTTCATTGTTCCAGGGGTTTTAATCTCTGAAAGTACTTTCTAAAAGTTGCTACAGATTTATTTCTTTGTAGTTATTCTGAAGTGGCTTATGCAATATACTGTGGAATACTTAAAACTGTTCTGTTTATTCTTTCCCCTGTGGAGTGAGCAGCATTGTAAATGTGGAGGGTTCATTATGGTTTTAGTAGATTACTGTCAGTTGCTTTAGTATATATTTCAGCACTTAGTGGTCCTGAAGGTGGTGTGTGGGATAAGAGCCTGTGAAGTTGTCACAAAGAAGTACAGCTTGGATTGGTCTTTTAATCACTGGGAATCCATAAACTTTAAAATAAATTCCTCTGTTCTCTATTAGGGATTGAATTGCAAGAAAAAATTGCTAGTGCCTGTGGCGGTGGGGCAGCAGCTTGGAAGCTGCGTGGCTCCTTTTCCAAGCGGCCAGTTCACAGATGTTTGTTGCCAAGTGTTAGTTGCTTTATTAGCCTCCTAATAAAAACTCTGTTCTTTGCAGTCAACTGCACTGCAGAACAAAAAGGTTTTGGCAGAAAGAGGAAACTTCTGAAATCCAGCTTTTCTTGATGAAGTTCCTGGCTAACTGTGCTTGAGTGTACTACCAAGAGGAGAATCATATCATGCAGAATGTTTTTCAGAGCAGATAATTAAAATACCCCATCATATGTTTCTAAAGACATACTTTTAAGACCAACATTCTTAGCAGCCACGTCAGTAGCCTTTGGCCCTCAAGACTGGCGTTGGCTTTTCTCACTCTTGTGTGTATTTTTATAAACTGTCTTTAAAAGCATGTTTTGCTTGTTGAATGTTTTCATCTGTTATACATCACCTTGGGAACCCTGGCAGGCCAAGAGGTGATAAACAGTTCTCCGATAATTGAAATGAAATACAATAAAATGTAAGTGTTAAGGGCTTTTCTGGAAATATTTTTATGAAATTTTAAAAGCAGTTAAAAGAAGCTTCTGATGCTAAAGACCTTGCTTTATTACTCTGTTTCTTTGACATTCGTTTAGTTCCGTAGTATATAATATGGGAACTATGCTCTTCTGCAAATTGTACAACAAAGAGTCTTGTGGCATTTTTAAGACTAACAGATTTATTAACTCTGAATTTTTGTGGTGTGCAGTTTGACTCCTCAGTTGCCAGCCCTGGGATTGTAATCTACAAAATTCATGGTTAAAGATTCTTTAAGCACAGTTCTTTTCTTTCTTTCTTTTTTTTCCTGGACAAGGCTATGAAAATAGTTGCTACTCAGCAAAACCTTTTAATTTATCTTGGAGGGATAGACTGAAATACCATCTGATCAGACTACTGTTACAGCCAAGTTGACAGTAGGGGCTGAGAAAATGTCCCCTCTTGCCCAAGTGTGTCTGGGGGGACTCCTTCCTAACTTGGATGTTTCAGTCTATCCTTACAACTTTAATAAACTAAAGAGAGAGAAAATTCTTCCTTGTGCTGGCTCATAAACAGTTGCTGAATCTCTTTTCCTAATGCATTTTAGTTACATTTTCATTTCACCCTTCTTCCACTCTGCATATGGGTAGACCTGAGGGTGAAATCCAGTATTGTCTGCTATGCCACACCACATTTTAGTGTGGGGTAAGGATTGGCATTAGACAATGAAATTTGCAGAGGTAAAGATGAGTGTTTTTTCTTTCTTTCCCTCTTGTCTTGCGTGCCTTAAATGACTAACAGGGGTATGTGGCCATAGACAGGCAAGGAACATTTTTGTGAACATGTTTGCCTTGGTGAGAGAGCAAGAGAGCACTCACTAATTTGAGTGACTCTGGGAAACCAGGGTTCGGTTCTCTCTGCTCAGACATGGAAATCTTGGGTGATCTTGGGCAAGTCACACTCTCAGCTCCAGAGGAAGACAATGGCAAAACCTTCTCTGAACAAATCTTGCCAAGAAAATCCCTTGATAGCTTCTCCTAGGGGTCACCGCATGTCAGAAATAACTTGAAGGCACAAGATGACAGTTTCTGTAGGTGATAGTGTGTGGTTAGGTGTAAAGAGACGTGGTTAGCACAGTATACTGGCAAGAGAGCAACCTCGCTAGAACTCTGTCTTGGCGTATTGATGATTTACTAGCATGTTTGAGTTTGACACGCCACACTGATCTTAAGACTTCCGTTGCTTATGTGAGTGAACAAGCAGTAGATTCTTAAGAAGAATGTGTGACCACAGGTTTTCAGCATTGGAACAAATGTGAAACCAGCTTATTTTTATAACTGCTATGGTCCCCATCCTTGCAGCTGCACAGTATGTTCCCCTGCCATGCTCTCCCGAAGAAAACTGAACCATAATATGCATGTCTTGGGGTCATAGAATGGAGTACCCGAGAGAGCCCTGGGTCTTGGGTGTTCATCAATGCCAGCCTCATGGCAAGCTGCTGGGGGAATTGAGGGCTACAATCAGCCCTCCACATTTGTGGGTATGACTTTCATGGATTTGATTATTTGCAAGTTTCTTCAAACCTTGCACGCACACACCCTCGAAATACACTTCAGGCACTTATTTTCTGGGAAAACGTTCCCTCTGAGCTGCTCCAATCAGGCTATACAGACCTCAAAAAATCCACTTCTGGTCGTCCTCCTCCTCCACCAGCTGCTGCATCCCAATTGCTCAGCACCACAGATTCTCTCCCAATGCCCCCCACACACCCAAGGGAGGAGATGGGTGACAGAGAGGAAGTATAGGGCCACTATGGCGACCCCCCGCCCTTCCCTTCCCTTCCTCTGATTTGGTTTGGATGCTGGGAGTCTGCTCCCCTCACCGTGCCCCAGCCCTCTTCCCACAGGCACACATACACATTTTGATACTTGCTATTTTTTTTTACCTTTGCAAGGGTCCTGCACCCCAACCCTAGCAAATGTGGAGGGCCAGCTGTAGTGTCAGGGCTTGCTACTCAGGGCTCTTGCTCAATAAGGGGGGCTTCTGTACGCACACCTTTGGATTTGACTGAAATAGCTTTTGTCAGTTTTGGCTGGTTGAACACACACAGGAGAGAGAAATATTCATGCACGCAAAGTTATTTTCTGAAAACTTAATGGCTGTCATTAATTTTTGAAAACCCATTTACTTTTTTCCAACGAGAAATGTGCAGAGAAAAGTATGTGAGGAATTAAAATTAGTTGTGCCACCTTAGTTAAGAAGATCAGCAGCTTTTCTTGATATGTTTGTGGGACTTAAATGAAAGATGAGAATTGAGGATTTACAATCTAGACAATGGGTTTGAAGGAGTTTATGCTGAACACGCATAAACAAATCTTGAGTTTTTGTCTGGCATAACAGCAGCGTAATGGTACTCTTGTGGATTGCTCCTATGCAAACTAAGTCAGACTGAACTGAATTGGGATGCAGTACCCAGTCAGTTTATTTATTAAATAAATACATTTGGATTGCATCCTTTCGCCTGTGTAGGCATGTAACTTACACTGCAGAGGAGCCTTCTGCATTTCAGTTAGATCGTTGCTTTAAAGACCTTTACTCAAGGCTATTCATTGTAAGAAATATATACTTTAAACTGAGGGCAAATATCTTTTCTTGGACTGACTCATCTTAATTCAGGCTTATGTTTCCGAGGCGTCTTTTGAAGCCTGGTTGTTCAAAACTAAATTAATAGAACCTCACGACTTCCTAGTTTTCTTTGGAATGCTTACTCTTCATCTAAACTCTTCGTGCTCCCGTGCAGGAATCAACATGTTGTTTCTGCCGTGGAGTTTGGTCTGATAAGCTAGTGCACCGAAGAAGACACGTTTAGGGTCTGCGTACGTGTGGGATGGCTTGGATCCTCATCTTTATGACGGTGTGCTAACTGTTGATAAATGCGGCAATAAGGGCTTGGTGCGTGGTTTGAATTAGAGCTCTGTGTGGCCGGTTAAAGTCTGCTTAGTTAGTGAAAATCCCTTATTGAGAGTCCTGTAGTCTCGTTTCTGAGGGGTTTTTTTCTTTCTGAAAGTTTCTGTAGAAGGCCTATTGATCAGTCTGTCTGGAACTTTAGTTCCAGCACTTGAATGGATTTGTATATTATGGTTCCAAAATTGTCTTTAATTGGTCCAGACGTTGAGTGTTTTATCGGGCAGTTGGGCCCTTCCTTGCGACGGTGGAGAGAAACTAACTTGTTAATAATAGTTGAGCTGGAAATAATTGCTTTTCCTCAGGTTGCACTTTGATTTGGCAGATTAATAAAGTCCAGTTGAGGGTAAGGATTATTCCAAATTTGCTGCAGCTGGGGAGGGGAAAGGTTATCATTGCCAAAGGGAAAGCGTGACAAAGCCAACAAACTCCTTGTTTTTCAAAAATAAGGAACTTAATAAAAATGTGCTTAAAAGCAATCTGTGAGGAATGTCTAAATCAACTTTTAAGTTAAAATATCACTCTAACAAGATGCAAATGTTATACCAGCAGAAGCCAATCAAAAACAAATGATGTTTGATATGGGAAGAAATTCCAGCAAAGTTATAACTCTTTCCTGGCCATGTTTCTTGCTGAGCTGCTCCCAGCTAGTAACTGTGTAGCATTTCTGATTGGCCTTTTAATGTGCCTGCCTGTTTTTTAGAAAAGGAAAAAGGTCTTATTACAACTGACTTGTATCAGCTTGTGAAATGCAAACAGCAGAATGAAAAGCGTGTGCTCAGTGCGGTGTTTCGACACAATGTGTTTTGATGCAGTGAACTGTTATTTCTAAAAGTTGACTTTGGATGTTAGTTTTTAAAAATCAGAAAGGATACAGTTGCATCAAACTTGAACCTGCAACTCTGCTTATAATGAGTCTTAAAGAGACAATTGTCCTGGACTATATGTATATTTTTGTGGTGGTCTTGTAATGCCAACAACGGAAACTTCTCAAGACATTTCTGTTGTTCTTTTTTTTTTTTTTAAACACCTACTCTCATTTGAAGATGGAGGGGAGAATATGGAGTTAAAATGGATTTTTGTGATGTAGCTAGATGAGCAAGTGAAATAAAATTCTTCGTCTTATGTTGTTTTGTTTTCTCCTGTTTGCTTGTTGCAATTCCACCACTGGTAAGGTTGGGTGACCTGCTGCAGTTCAAAAGCTCCTTGGTTCAAAAGACTCAAGGAGTGAGACAGGCTCAGGGAAAAGGGGAAAACAAATTGGCAATAAAAATAATCATTCAGGAAAATGATTTCTGATCTCCCCTAGCTTGACACATTACTGACTGTTTCAGTGGATTCATCTCCTATATTTCTCCTTATCTAAAGTTCTTGTTCTTATCTCCCTGTAGGGCCATAATCAGCCATCACAAAGATATCGTTGCTTATAATGTCAAAGTGCGTTACAGATAAGCCCCTGAGGTGCTAGCCAAGATGGTCAAAAGAAACATGGGAAGAATAAACCTTAAGAATTGAAACCTGATGAATTTTTTGTTTAAAGAATGAAATTGTCCCTATGGGCCAAAGCAAAAAAAAAAAAAAGTTAGCACCTATATTAGGGTGATAATCATTCAAACTGAGATTGACCAGGTTTCTACTTACAGCTATTAGTCTCTCAGAGGTTATTGGGAGGGAGAAAGAGACAGTAGATCTAAGATGTCAGCATTGCCCTGCCATAAAAATTATTTTTTTCCTGCTGCAATTAAGATATATGGAAAGTGTTAAATTAACATAGCAGGAATAGTAGCAGAATATCTGAACAATGAGAAGGAGAGTAATACAGTAAACAGAGAAGATGGGCAGTAAAAATGGATCAAAGAATATATAGCCATAATAGCTGGGATGTAAGTGTGAGATGCATTGAGATGACCAGAATGAATTTTAATTGTGAGGGTGAAGGGCAGTAAGAGGAACTTTCTTTACAAGCAAATAAAAATGAACAGCCACCAGAATGTCTCTAACTGCCTTTTTGTATGTATCCACATGACTTTTTCAGTCCTGAATGTCAGGTTTTTCAGAAAATGGCAAGGACCACACTCTGACCATGATAGTTAGGAGTTTCAAATCTTAGAAAGTTTCCCCTTTGCTGCTCCTATTAGTCTCTTTGAAGAGATGTGGTTAATTTAGAAAGCCATGGTTTTAATGTTGGCAGTCTGGGCTCCGTACATTCTTGAAGTGCCAATTGCTCTGTCTGTCGTTTGAATGTTTTGGCCCCTAATCTCCAAGGGAGCTCTGCTTTTGTTCTTAAGGTAAGGCTCAGCAAAGCAAACCGGTGTTTAAACTCCCACTCAAATGGTTTCTAACGACATGAGCCTGGAAGACTTTGGTGAAAATAGAAACCTCGGCCTCAGATATTTCTAGCTCTTCATTATGTGTAATCATGGGCTGAAATAGCTGGATAATGAAGTCCAAGTGCTGATCTGTCTGTAGCTAAAGTAAGAATGAGGCTGAGCAGCTGCCATTTTTCTTCTCTAAACTGTGGTTCAGGCTTGGTGGGGACACTTCCAACTTTTTCCCTTTTGTTTAACTTTTATTTTCCCCCTAGGGTTGTTGATTTATCTCAGAAATAGGCATTTAAAATGTGAATGTACAAAAGGTTTTCTCTAGGTTAGTGAGAGAGACAGCATCCACAAAAATCAGATTTGGCCCCTTTTCTCTTGAGGGCCTAATGCATTGCTCCCCCTTCACTCTATGTCCACAGTGTAGACATCACCAACACATCAGTAAAACCATTGACCCTCCATATTTGTGGGTTCAGCACTTGTGGATGGGTTATTTATTTATTCTTAAAAATCTTAGCCTATTTGCCCCACCATGGGGAAAAAGTTCTAGGAATGTCTGGGTCCTCTTCTGCCAGTATTGAATCATAGAATAGTGCTGGAGGACCTAGAGATTCCTAGACAGAATGCTTCTCTAGGCATTGATAGATCCTCCACCATGACTCTGTGTCCCACATCCACCAGAAGTGGACCATAGAATTGCACTGGAGGACAGATTCCTAGAGAAGTGTTCTCAGGTAAGAAAAATAGTGTTCATGATTTTTATTTTATTTTTATTCACGTTTTCCACTTTTCCAGGTCTTGCGCCACAACCTCTGTGAAAGTAGAGGGCTCACTATATATAATCGTAAGATATTGAGAGGGTAGGTTCAGCAGGCCAGATAGAGCTCAAGTTGTGTTTTAAGTACTGAAACCTGCTTCTGACTTTGATATCTTTTGTGGGTGGCTGGTGGCTGCTTTTGTCCATACTAAATCTGAAGACCCCTGCTGGGTGCTGGGGCTGTTGGCCTCGTTTCTTTTCCTGTTTCTCTGCATCTCCTACCTCGTGCCTAATGTTCAAAATGTACATGTGTAGGTTACCATTGCCGTACAACACAGACAGCCACCAGCTGTCCCTTCTGTTGTATTAATGAAAGATAGATGTGGGTCCCAACAGCCTTGTTCTATCAAAAGATCTAGTGGCCATGTCCCTCCCCAGAAAGAAATTGCCTGGGGGTTTCTTATATCTTACACATGTCTTTATTACCCTCATAATCCTATTGGAACAGAGGGAATTTATGACGCTTTGTTAAGGCTGAGAGAGCTTTTATGCACTCTCAAGAGAGCCTAGCATGGTGAAGTGGTTAGAGTGTTGGACTGAGACCTGGGAGATCTAGATTCAGCCCCGGAGCTCACTGGGAAAGGGGAAATTTGTGTTAACTCTCTGAAGTTCATGAACAGGTTCTGATAGTAGGTTGAATTTAGCAGTTTATTTAATGACACAGTGCCAGGTGGACTGTGGTGTTGGAAGCCCAGGTTCCACCCCAAATGAGCAATTAAACTAACTCTGTGGAGGGTATTCTTAAAAAAAAAACCACATGCACGTTGTAGCAGCAGTTTGACCACAAAAGGCTGTAACAGTTGTACAAACTCATCGATAAGGACCAAGCACTATATCCAAACTCTATACATCACACTTGTTCTTGTACTTATCCCGGCCTTCTGTGTATTATCAGCAGAACGCATGGGGATGTTTTGGAACATGGCTCAGAATATTTCGTATATGTTTAACTTAGCTTCAGACCACTATGTTTTCTGTATCTAAACAAGCTGTTTCCTTCAGCCTGTCTCCAGGTCAGTTAGGCCTTGATGGTCAGCTTGTGAGGCTTCCTCTTCACTGAGCAACCTTGGATCAGTGCAGAACTCTCATTCTGACATTCCTCTCAAAGTTGTTCCGGACAGGAGAGTCTGTGCTCAGTTGAGGACAGCTGTTGTAGAAATATAACCAATGATCAGGGCTGTAATCTGTGCACACATATCTGGGCTTACGTCTCATTGAACATAGTAGTACTGATTCCATAGCAGACAGCTTACAAGGTTGCGGCTGTAAATATTCCCAAGAGGATGGAGTAGAAAAGATGCATTTGGGTTCTGTATGAAAGTGGTAAGTGGTTAAGATCCAAAGCAGAGACCCATGCAATTGAAGTAAATCTCTTAGGCTGTACAGTATTGCTGTGTTCATACTGAGATTGTGTCTGCAAGTGGAACTGTAGCAGAGAGATAGAGAGGTTGTATCCTGGATTTTTGCATGATTTCTCCTGAGTGTGAGCTCTTCTGCTTGGGATCCTGATTCCCCAATTCGTTAATTGACAGGCTTTCATCCCCTCACCACTGTTTACTTGTAGTGCTATTATGACTTATTTTTCTCCAATTGAAAATGTGTGTGGATGCTTTTCTCTTTAACCTCTAGGGAGAAAAATGCTTCTACCCCACAAGTGCAGAGCTATTTCATCTACAGCCTATTACATCACTCCCGTCCCTAAGTCTCCTTCCCCGGCACGAACATTGAGGCAGCTGAGAGAATAGCGTTCTGTCTCCCTTAATGATGTGCTCTGTTTGTTAATCACACAGATCTGCGCCCATGCTGCAATATTGTGCGAAACTGAATCATAGATGATGCATTTTAAGTGTGAGCATGTCTAGCGCAGGGTAATCCGCACTCATGTGGCAAACATTCATTCACTGCCTGCTGTAGTCCTGCCAGAGTTGGCATAGTCTACTTGAGCCAACCAGAATTGCCTGGAACAAAAATGTGGACCACTCTAGTTGAAGGGAAGTGAATCTTTGACTTGAATGTTTTTGTTTGGAAGAGTTGCTCAAGCAAGACCTTGCAGGAGCAAAGCAATAGGAAAAGCTATGTTGTTGATACTGGGAGACACTGCTAGAATCCAGTGGGGAGGTACAGTAAAGTGTAGGATTGTACTGTGTGTTCTTTAAGCACTAGACTGTGGGGGGAAAAAGAGTATTTTTTAAAAGTTAAGTGATTGCCACAAGGAGCAGAAAAACTACATTCCCCCTTCCAAACTTTTAAGTGCCAGCTTTTTGAGAGCTGGAGAAAATGCCAACATTTTAAGGTACTGTAATCAGATGTTAAGCATTCAAAGTATCTGAAAGCTAGGATTATACTAGTCCTGTTGTCACCTGGAGATCTCGTTGCAGGAAAAGATACACTCAGTTGCAAAGGTCTTATTGTCCTCTTCTTTGTGATGATTTATTTAAGAAGATGAAAACTGGGGGGGGGGGACACGGTGTCAGCAGAAGTGTTGAGAGATACACAAAGGAGAACAGAAGCTAAGGTTTTTTTGGTTGATAAGGTGGTCTCTTCAGTGATTTTCCTTCACTTCAGCTGCTGTGTGGAAGCACCTTTCTGTAAATCTTAACTGCGATTTCTTGCTGTACTTAACATCCTTTGTTTATGACTCCAGACTCTTATCGGGTTAGCTTTATTTCCAAGAAGATCATGGGGTTTATAAGAAATAACCTTCTCTTTTCTTTCTTTTTTTTTAACCTCCTCATACTGCAAAGGTGCTTTAGGCAGCTGGGTAGTTTATCCCCGCCCTCTCTCGCACTTGGCTTTCCCCATTTTGTGGCCTTCCCTTGTGATTCAAAGAGGATGCAGACTCATGCCCTGGGCTAGCACTCTTGTAACTCGGGTGCCTGGTGTCGCCCTAAAGAGAAGGGAATGAGGTCATTGTGTCTGCCAGTGTATTCCTCTGCAGCCACTGCTTTGCATTTAAAATGGCATCCGGGCTGAAATGCTTTCAGTGTAGTAGGTCTTTTTTTTCCAGTTCTGTGCCCTTGCAAGAGTATTAGTAAATGGCTGCCATACCTGACTGAATCAGAAGCAAAATGTAGGAGGAAATTTAGCATTAGCCTGATTCCTATGGTAATATTTCTTCCTCCCCCCTTGTGTTATGCCCAATATCTGTGTGAGTTTGAAATAACTCTTTTCTCATCATACAACCAGAGGGGCAAACCAAGGCAAAACCAGACAGGAGAAAAACAGGGAGAGCTTTGTTAGCCAGGTGAACCTAGTCATCTTTCATGGGATTGGTGCGATTATGGAGAGCCAGTCGAGGGGTGTTTAATTGTGCACAAGGCCCCGTTGTTCTTGCGGACCACATTGCGCTTTTGAATTTCTCCGCATCCCCTCTTCTGTCGTGAAAGCTTGCCCTTCTTCTGGCTCTGTTATATTGGCTCCAAAATAAACTGTCTCAGTGCTCAAAAGAAAATAGTCCGTTGCTATTTGTAGTGCTTCCAAGTAAACTGTTACGTGTGGAAGTCTTTCCTGAGAAAAATGCACTATATATGGCTTGTCAGTTAAAACGGTACCCTGTTGTCTCCTTGCTCGTTCCGAATTCCGCTTGCTGACATTCTCGTGTAAGAATGAATTGAGTTGTGCCTGAAATATAACAAATAGCTTTAAATGGCTAAATGTTGGTGATGTTTTGAGTCTATTTTGTAGTATATTGGTATCAGATTATGTGCTAGGATGAATATGGTTGGAGCACTTTTCTGTATACATTCTTTGTTCTTGTTGGGTGCCTTCAACTCATTTCTGACTTGTGGTGATCCTAAGGTGAACCTGTCATGAGGTCGCTCGGTGGGTTTCCTTGATTGAGTGGGGAATCGAACCCTGGCTGTCCTCAATACATGGGCAACTTCTCACTTGCTGGTATTCCCAAAAGCATCTCTCATGGATAAAGACTGATATCTGAAGTGCTCCAAATAAATTCAGTTTCAGATAGCATTCAACTTGTGGATGCTTGAGAACAAAACGTATCAGCATTCACGTTTATCCACGGGCAGCTTTTTATGTTCATAGCTTCTTAATGAAAATAAGCAAGGGCGATATAAACATAGAGCTAGTGTGACATAGTGGTTTGAACACTGAACTAAGACTCTGAGAGACCAGGGTTCAAATCCCCTTTCAGCTACAGAAACCCACTGGGTGGCCTTGTGAAGTCCCATTCCTTTGGCCTCCGAGGAGGACAGTGGCAAAACTCCTGAATCAGTCTGGCTTAGAGGACCCCAGGAGAGAGGGTGACCATAATTAGGGGTTCATGGGGAAGTAGGATGATGGTGGTGTCAGGTAGGGCAGAATCTGTGGGCTGCTGCCACTTGTGGTGAGCCGCTAAACTGCAACTGGGCAACCTCTGGAAAAATCTTGAGAACCAGCATAGTTTATTGGTTTGAGGGTTGGACTAGGAGTCTGGAAGTCCAGAGTTTGAATCTCCACTCAGTGGACACTTGCTGGGTGACCTCGGGGAAGTCACTCTCTTGTCCTAAGACAGTGGTTCTCAACCTGTGGGTCCCCAGATGTTCGTGGGCTTCAGCTCCCAGAAGCCCTGAGCATTGACCGTAGTGGCTGGGGCTTCTGGGAGCTGAAGTCCACGAACATCTGGGGACCCACAGGTTGAGAACCACTGTCCTAAGAGGAAGGCAACAGCAGACCCCCTCCAGAGAAATCTTGTCAAGAAAGCCCTGGGATACCGTCACAGTAAGTTTGAATCAACCTGAAGACCCAGGAGGACAATGACAGGTGTAAATATGTCAAGATTTTTATGATGGTGGAGAACTTTCAGCTTTCCAGATGTCTCTGAACTGCAGCTCCCATCAAACCTCACCACTGGATGCTTGGGTTAGGGTTGATAGGAACTAGAACCTGCCAACATCTGGAGATGGAGATTCTGCTTTACAGGATTGTGGGTGTGTTTTTCCAACCTTTTATTTCAACAGGTATTCAAGCTGAGTTTACCAAACTGAACAAGAAGTTTTTTCCATGTATCTTAACTCCCATCCTTCCCCGTAACGCTCTTGTTTTCTAGCTCACTGGATGTTCAGATGGTCAGAGTTGCCAATAGAGGATATGGAGTGCTTCAATCTCCTTATCTTGCTTCCTTTAACATATTGAAATGTTGCTTAACATTCAGTAGACATTTGAGTATTAATATAATGCAGCTAGTCTGACAGGTAGTTTACAATGTGGCGATATAGATATTGCTTAGGCAAGGAAATGTTCTTTAAAACATGAGTTCTGTATTTAATTATCTTGCACCCTGGAGCTCTTTTCAGCAAGCTAATCCTCTGCTCTACAGATTGCCAAAATAATTACCTCTTTCAAAAGTGAGCCAAAAGAATCCTGTTTTTACCTCCAGTTATAATAACTACAATTCTACAGAAAGCAAAGAATGGCTTTCTTTTCTTTCTCTTTTTTACCACAAGAGGTTTCATAAGCCTTGCTGCTAATTGTTTTTCCAGGAGGACTTAGATCATATGAAAGCAGTTAACATTCAGTTTGCTAAGGGATTCTCTTTTTTTCTGGAGTAAAGAATTTCCCACATAGGTGGCAGGAGGGAATGCTCACTGTGGCTTTTGAACCAGTTGTGGTCAGTTCCTCTTGATGTATCCCTGTAGAGTAGACTGAATCTGCAAAAGGAGGTTCTTGCTTAAGAGTTGGCACGTGGGCATCCATAACCACAAGGTCTTGGGTTGTCGTTTTAGGTGGAGGAATGCTGCTTAATGCAGAGGAATAAGTCTCAGTTTTTCCTCTGGAAATGAGTGTACTGACAGTGAACCAGTCTTGTGACTGGTGCTTTAGATAGTTGGGTTTAGATAGCAGGATTGCATGTCACTTTAAGGAACTCCCTTGATATAGAGCAGGAGCAATTCCATACGTGATAGCTAAAAAACAAAGCAATGAGGTGAGAAGCCCACTGTATTTGTAGATCTGGTTGAAACCTACCTCCTAATGTGGCAGACTGCAGCTTTAAAGAAAATTATTTGTCCTAACCATCCCTCTGGAGATGACTACTGTGCTTTGTTAAAACTGCTTCCCTCCCTCCACCCCCACAAATCATGACTGACTGGTAATAGCTACTACAGTAACCAAGTTCTCCTACAGGATGTGGTTTTAGAGTAATTCCCCGAGAGAAACAGTTGCTGTAGAGCTTGTCATGTCTTTTGCCTGTTTTTTTCCCTTCTGAATTCATTTCCACTCTACTGGATGGTGGAGGTCAGGAATAACAAAGGCTTTGGTGGCTTTCATCCCAGTTACGAGGCAGCGTGCTACAGTGTGTGCCCTTCAGCAGACGCAAGGAAGGTGATTCAGACGCATTTGTTCACTCTTGGCAACTTTTTGAGCTAACTCATGATAGAAAGCTTGCTCCTTAAGGGACTGGCTTCTGTTGTTTCATTTAAGTTTCTGAGTAACACACGTCCTGTTTGCAGTGACACGTTTCAGCATGTCCCTGCAACGATTAGCCCTTTGAAGTGTTGGCCAGTGTTCAAGGTATTCTCCAAAAATTCAGTCCAACCTGTGAGTTGCAAAAACCTGCAGAGAACATCTTTTGAATCTGTTACAGCACAGGATTAAGATGTCATGCCTGAGGCAAAAACTGGGACTAAGGTCCTGATCCAAGTGAGTAATATTCTTCTCATCCCAGGAGGACATAAGCTGAGCGTTACATAGAGGGAGGAAAATGCCTCAGGCAGCTGACTTCCAGCTGGTCTCCTGGGCTATCAGTTTTGTAGGGTAGCATGCTGTTTAAAAAAAAAAGACTTCAAAATGGTTTGTTGCTTCACTTTCAGAGAACTAATTTTTTCTTTAGAATCCATGTGAAATATAGTGTATTGGAGCTGACTCTGCAAATACTAAGTGACAATTTTTGTTTGCTGTAAATTGGAAGAATTTTGAAGCAAAGAGCACATACATCTCTATCCATCAGCTTTTTTTTTCAGAGCCATTCCTCTGGGATTTTTTTAAGCAAAAGAGATCTTTCTCCTGGTAGCTGGGAGCATAGCATAGCATACATACAAATGGGACTGCAACAGGCGATAATGACTTGCAAATCCTGCACAGGAGCTGCTTGCGAGGTGTGTCCCTTGTTCACATTAAAAGCAGAACCTGAAAGAATGCAGCCAAAAACCACAACCCAGCACGTTCCTGTCAATTCTTCTGTAAACTTAAGCACGGAGGAGTTTTGCTCTGACAAAACTTGGAAACAGATACAGCTTTGCTCTTTTGCTAAAACGAGGTACGCGTTTATTGTGGCTCCAACAGCAAGTTGTTTTTTTTTCCCTTCTAGGTGAATTTAATTAGTGTGCATAATTTTTTTTTTTGTGCTTACAAGGTACTAGCTCACCTCCAAGGCATTAGCATTGTTTTGATGTGTACATACCATGCCCATGAAATCTGTTGCTAACCTTCCTACCTCTTGGAGAAATTATATTTCCATTTTAGGGCAGAATTAGGGAGAATAGTTACATAAAATGGAGAGTTCCTAACCAATCCCCAGGTGTCTAAATCTCGTAACATTATCATAGTTGGGAAAGGAATCTTAATTAGCTATTAGTTAAGACTTAGTGATTGCTTGCCAGCTGAATTACTGTATCTGCATTTTCTTTAGGAAACTACTTAAGTCTTCCTAGATATAGAGCTTGCTTGGCAGGAGAATATTGAGAATTTGCTCCATCAAGAGGAGGAGGCGTTGGAGAAACTCTAGGTTAGAGACAGAAGACATGCTTAAATCTTTGACATTTGCAGATAGGGCTAGAAAAGTCCACTCTCTAAAAAGAGGGGAAGCCACCGCAATTGCGAGTAATGCTGTGCTACATGGCCCAAGGGTCTACTCTTGTGTCAGGGTGTATTCCTGTTGGTTGGGGAAAATGAGAGCCATGCTGTTTCTCAGCTGCAAGGGCTTTCCTGCTGCATTCGAGCCAGATCTTAATGGAATCAAATGTTCCCACTAAAATTAAAGTGTTTTGCGTGGAGCTTCTTCCCTGATCATTTAATTTGGTATTTCAATAAGAGCCCAAGACATGAGGGGGCTAAACTGCTGGAATAAATAAGTGCCTTCACCTGGCTGAAATGCTTGTAATTATCTTAAAAGCCACAATCATGTAATTAATACCTGTAACAGGCCAGCTCAAAGGTCATAGTCTCAAGCTCTCAACAGGCAAAATATTATAATAACAGTTTGGCTGCGGGTGGGGATGTGGGAGAGGCCCAAATTGTTGTGGTTATGATACCTGCATAGACAAAGGCTTAAGAAGAAATATGAAAAGAGGATTCATAGATACTCAGATTGTAGTCTGCCGAATGATGTGATTGTTTCCAAGATTTCACATAAAGCTGTCTCTGTGACTGCTGGCAGCAGGAAGAAGCAAACCATGGCTGATTCCCCATTTTCTGCAAATATAAAATACAGCTGTTACCAGAGCTTGGAAACAATTTTTTTGTCTGCAGCTCAGGGAATCTCCCATTAGGCAGTGGCTGTGCTGTCTGAGGGTTTCTCTTAAGGTGTTGCAGAATGCAACTTCCCAAGCTGGTGCTGTTATCTGTCAGTATCTGTCACTGAAACACATCTAGGCTTCTTGGTCTGTTGTGTGTGGTATACTCAAGAGGTATTTTCTCAGAATGCTGCCTTTTGTTAAGCTGAATTCTGTACCACAAGAAGCTGTATTCTAAAAGCTCGGAATCTTAATAGTTTATGTTTTCAGTGGGGTTGCTATGTTGGTCCGTTGCAGCAAACATAGCAACAAAGAATTGATGAAGCTTTGAAGACTATTAATTTTGCTTGGTTCAAGCTTTCATGGACTCTGCCCCGCTTCATCAGCTGCATGGTTGCCCAACCAATAATTCTGCACTTACTTGGTGCATGGGAAATAAAAATAAAAGGATATAAATATTGATCATTACTTTAGCAAACAGTAGTTGGCTGGTAACACATGCTTTCCAACTTAAGTTGGAAATGACTTGAAAGCACATAAAAACAACAAAACAGATGCTTCCTAATCAAGGAGAAGGGGCAAGGAGTTACAAAGACCACCCCATCACTGACAGTGGTAATCTTAGGTTTTCTCTCTAGCTTCTACGTTCTTGCCTCCCCCATCTTTTCTTTAAAATAGAAAGTAAAGGTTGGTAGCAGCATTCTTGACAATGAATTGCCTTGTTTCCACATGCCTAGATCTTAAAGAAACAGAATAAAATTGTGGATTTAGAGAAGTTTGGGGATGTCCCACAGCCCTCTGTTCCTACCCTCAAGGACTAAATGGGAATATAGGTAGTGGTTTTGGCTCCTCTCGCAAGCACTGTTTAGAATGCTGTTTCTAAATTATCAACTTCAAGTCATTTCTGACTTATAGTGACCCAGAGGCGGACCTATCGCAGCCTTTTCTTGGAACGGTTTATTCTGAGGGAGTTTGTGATTGCCCTTCTCTGACAGTGAAAGAGTGTCACTTGCCCACGGTCAGCCGGTGGGTTTCCAGGGCCGAGCAGGGATTCACATAGTGATTTCCCAGAGTTTCCCACTGAAACCGGTACACCATGATGGCTCTTTGTTTCTGAACTGTGGTACCCTTTTGTCACATGAGATCCACGCAGTCAAAAGATGTGACCTGGTGAGGGTAGGATTTCAGTTAGCATTCTTTGGCAGATGCTATAGCCGTATACTCTGTGGATGGGAAGATGGTGGTTGAAAAAGGTTTGTCTTCTGACTTTGGGAGGGGGATTAATGGACATTTTCCTGCAGACTATGAATAATACCGAAGTGTTTACGCTGGCTGTGTTGGAGCATGTGGAACATCAAATCTCCAGCCAACATTAGCAAAGAGTGGGCCACACCCTGCGGGTCAGGAACACCTTGGGAAAAGCATTGGCGTCAGAAGATCTGAACCGATAGAACAAGGAGGGTTGCCATAGGAAGAAAAACGTGTCTCCAGCCCGTGACTGTGGAGGGGGAGAATGGAAACGCCCAGGGTGGGGCCCCTTGCGTGTGGCACCTGATGCTCTTTGTTCTTCCCTTTTGTCTTCGCTGGTGGAGCTTT
Source organism: Iguana delicatissima (assembly GCA_948472985.1). Lineage (NCBI taxonomy): Eukaryota > Metazoa > Chordata > Lepidosauria > Squamata > Iguanidae > Iguana > Iguana delicatissima. The sequence continues at coordinate 183,680 of CAOKZL010000206.1, forward strand.
TGAGAGAATACCTTGGATGCTTCTCATCAGAGGGATCAGCAAAATGAGGTGTGACGCTGACATTTGGATGAAAAAATGACATTGGTCATGACATTCTTGTCAGTTGTCATCTTGCAAAATTGATTATTCACTTCATTAAATGGGTGGCATGGGTGTTCCATGATGTCCTTGAAATTAGGCCTGCAAAAGTCTGCATTGGTGCATCAGGCCCAAAAAGAGTTCAGGACTCTTTTTCAGTGATAGCGCAAAGGAAGCGATTGGTCCATTTTTTCCCTAGAGGTGAGCTGATGGTTAGTAACCGATGGCTTAATTCTTCTGCATTCGAGGATGCGTGGGCTGAATGTGAATTCCTTCCTTTGCCATACTCCATAGCTTTTTCTGCTGCAGATAAGATCTGTTCTGAAACCTTGCCCCCAAACCCTGAGGCATTATAGCCAATCTCCTCTGCAGTGTCCCTTCTAATACCAGACTTGGTGATACGGTGCCTAACAATTTGGCAGCGAAACAGGGCTGCCCTCAAGTAAGGTTGTGGGTTTTGCATGTTATGTAGACTTCCCTAGGTGAGGCCTGCAGGAAGTCTCGTCCTCCAAGTGTTGCTAGACATCCAGCTGTGATCCTGCCCCAGCATTGCCTAGGCTTGGTGAAGCTGGCTGGAGCTGGGGTGCAACAAAGTCAGGAGGGCGACAGGTTTGGCAGTCCTGCCCTATGAGCTCCAGAAGACATTGGTTTGTAGATTTGGGGAAAGACATGTTATATCTCACATACCCCAAACCAACCTGAGGAAGATGCTCATGATGTCTAGGACCTATGGAATGCAGTCAGTTGTAGGAAGAGAAAGGAAGGTTGGCCCACTGGAGGCCATTAGCATTTCTCAGAGCTCTGGATGGTGTGATGTGTACCATGGGGGTTAAAACAAACCTCATTGCACCAGAGGAGGGGGGTTCACAACATCTTCTTTCCTTTTTCCAATTCCAGAAACATGGCCTCATCTCCGCAATATGCCTTCAGGTTTAGGTTTGGCTCCCAGCCTCTGAATCTGAGTCCCTGAGCTCCTTATAGCAGCCAGGGAAGATTTCATAGGACAGTCAGAAGTGAGGTGAGGGACGGTGTCCTGTTTCTCTTCTGAATTCTTGAACAAACCCACTCTAAACCTTGTTCCTTCTGTCCAAGATTTCTCTTTGGAGCTGAGGATGCTCAGCAACATTTTCTTGTAGGTCCTTGCTTGTGATTTTAATAGGGAGAAAACACACAGTTTGACATCCAGTTTTTCCCTGGTGAAGAGGCAGGAAGCAGTCTGTCTTGGACTCTTTGGAATGCACAAACCCCGAAGAGGCTGTCCTAAACTCTGGGAAATTGTTCCCCACCCCCTTGGCAGCCTGGAATCTGGTCTCAGAAAGATCAGTAAAGAGTGCTACTGTCTATGTATGGTGAAATTTTGAAAAGTCTGACCCGAAAAGTATCATCTGCCCACCCAAAATCGAATGAATTCTACTCTCCCCATGTTCCTACTCAAGAAAATAAAAACGATTAAAAAGAATTGTGATTGTCATAGGCAGCTTGTCCCCTCCCTTCCTGGGAATCCTCTGCTATTACGGTGGAGTCAAACAAGGTGGAGTCAAACAAGGAATAGTTCAGAATAGTTCAAAGGGAAGCAGTGACTTAGGGATAATCCAGATCTAGGTAAACATTGAACAATTTCTGTTACGAGCTTTCTCTGGAAGGCAGCTCTCAGTTGTGGCTTTCTGTTTTGCCCCGTCTGAAGGACACAGTTAAACCTCTGACTCACCTCTAGAGTCAACACGGCTTTCATCAGTCCTGGTGCCTCTTGCTTTGTTACCTTAATGTCTAATACTGTAACTATTCTTCTATTAGTTCTGGGAAGTGTGTCCAACCTCGCCCCCCCATCTTTTCTCCTCCCAAGCAATGTAAGAAGAAGCACTATGCCATTGGAGGTAGTCCGAGGTCTGAGGCTGCAGTGACGGAAGAGACGTGGAATGCAGGGCTGTGTATGGAAATTGAGGGCTGGAATTCCTCGCTTCAGCTCAGACCATCCGTTTCCAGTAACTATAACAGTAAGCATGTGAAGGTTGACGGTAGCCAAAACACTTTTTAAATGCCTGCCGTTAGCAAGAGGAAGGAGCTTAGCTCGTGCTTGGTGTTTAAATATTTTGGAATTGAGATCTTATTTAAAAATAATCCCAGTAGCCTGCAACTCTGCTGCTAATGGCTTTTCTTTCTTTCCTTTTTTTCTTCCATCTGTAAATCCTGCTTGGCAGCGTTTTTTTGCTCCAGCGCTGACTCTCCTGCCTTGGCTGCAGCTGGACATTGTGGGAACGGATGTTTGAGCCAAGAAAAACCTGAGACTGGGGAGAGCAGCTGTCTGCTGCAGTGCGAGGGTGAGGGTGTCATTTGTGTGTTGCCTGCTCAGGCAACCCCACTGCCCTCTTGCTGGCCAGTACTGGGATTCTCTTCCCACCAGAGGCCTACCAGTAAAATGGCAGCTTCCCGCATCCTTGTTGCTAAAGGGATGCTGCCAAAGCAGCCGGGCATTTTCTCCGACTTTTGTGGCAGACGGAAAAGGAGACGGGTGTGCTTGGAGATTGCTGCCTCAGCATCTCTTCAGCTCCTTTTTACAGCAGCGCCACTTCCATGAGCAAAGCCTCTCCACTCACTTCAAAGTCAAGCGTCTCTTTAGAACAGCTGAATCCTGCATCCTTTGCAGCTCTTTTGGCAAAAGGAGCAGGTGAATTAGACTTTACAGAGACATCCTCAAGAAACAGCACCATTTTTTCTCCTTTCGGTTGCTCTTCCTTACTTTTTATTCATTTATATTCCACTTTTCTTCCAATAATGGGACTGAAGGTTGCTTACATCCTATTTAAAAATAGTGCAGGTTGAAACTATACAAAAAGTTAGTAAAAGTGTGAATATAAAAGTTATTTAAAAAATGATTAAACAATTTATGAAGTTAAAAAAATGAGGACAGCAGTCTCCTGATTAGACTATTGTAATGCCCTCTACATGGATATTTTTTTTTTGTCCCTGTGTTATTTTAATCAGTTTTTATTTGTTAATTGCCTCAGGAGCCTTTGTGGGCTGGGAGGTAATGCAGAACTACTTTAAATAAATAAGTTCACTGAAAGACTATATGCACAGCATAAAAGGGCACAGCACGCCATTAATACCCCTGCCCAGTCAGTTTCTAAAACCACGATGACATAAAAATGTTCTAACTTGCTGGCGAGGAGGAGAAGGCCATCCTGGCCTCCATATGGAAGGGATTTCGGGATCTGGGAGTAGCCACCGGGAAGGCCTTCTCCCTTGCTCCCGACAAATGCACCCGAGAAGGTGGTCGGACAGGGAGAAGGGCCTTTCCGGAAGATGTAGTGGAGTTCTGAGTTTGCCTAAGGAGCAGGCCTGGTGGACTGTACATGCATTTTTGTGTGCTTTTGATTGGCCTCATAAAGATATTCCACTACTCAGATTTTGGAATTCATAGGAAAAAGCAAAGAAGTGGTCCTTGAACCAGTGCCAGTCCCTGAGCCATTGGCACTCATTCCCTGGCAAGTTTACAGGAAAGAAACAGTTGATCCAAGTGAACACAAACATGGTTCCTGTCCCTGGCATGTGAGAAAGTGTGAGAGGCACTGGGTCAGAGCATAACTGTGAGCATTTCTGGAATATGTGTACCTATGTTTAGCTTGTGACGCTTCAGTTTGATCCACAGGAGCTGTGCCTATTTGTTCCGGGGTCAATTTTTAAACAACATTTGCTTCTGGATGTGGTCCTTTATATATGGTGTGCTAGTCTTGCCTGGTCTAACGTACGAATCTTAAAAAGTTGTTGGACTGCCTTGGCTTTGGTCCTTGTGTCAGATTGCTCACAACTGTGGGAGCTGGTTTATACCAGTAGGGGGAAAAGATGCTTGGGTTTTTGAATATGTGGAGGCAGGACTTGCATGAAATTAATCAGTGTCATGGGAGAAACAATCAAAGCCAAGTACAAAATAGCTTTTTTTAAAAAATGAGTTAGGCTGGGGAGACCTGACTTCCCATTAGCAAAATGCAGTGGCTGGCTCTCATTCAAACGCAGTCGTTGTCTGATAAAAATTTCTCCTCTGGCTGAGCATCCCTGCAGCTTGAAAGCACTGGGGTTTTGGATTGTTCTTTAAATAGAGACATCCACAGGGTGCACATATGACCTGACTTTGTCGCTTCCCAGCCTCTCATCTTCCCCTGGATGATACAGTTTGGTCAAGTGAACTGGGTTGGATCCTCTTCCCAGCCCAGTCAGGCCAGTTAAGTGGGCTTGATCAATGACGGTAAAACCTGTCACAGCTATCCTGATGAGACTGAGGCTAACAGGTAGCCCACAGGCTATGTCAAAGCGGTTGTTTTTGTCCTATTATATATATATATTTGGCACTCACTCAGAATGACTCAAGGACTGAGAAAGGCACCTCATAGCTTTTGGCTTCCTCACTCTGGTCTTGCTTTGCCTCATCCTGCAGGGAGCTGGCACTCCCTTCCGGTGTGGTGTATTTCTCAGAGGGCTGGACTAGGACTCAGGGGATCCAGATCCAAGTCAGCATGAGCCGTGAAGCCCACTGAGCGAGCCTGGGTCAGGCCCAGCCTCAGCCTGGTCTCGACCCCAGAGGGTCGCTGTGAGGATAGGGGAGCTGTTTATCTCACTTGGAGCACGTCGGAGGAAAGTCCAAATATTTTTTGTTGTTGTTCAAGTAATTTCCACATTACTTCCACCCTGAGGTGAACTTATCCTGGGGTTTTGGGAGCAGGACTTGTTCAGAGGAGATTCGCCATTGTCTTCCTTTGAGGCTGAGAGAGTGTGACTTGCCCAAGTGGGAGTCCATGGCTGAACAAGGACTCAAACTCTGTGGTCTCTTGTGAGTCGCAGGCTATCCAACCACTACCCTCTGCTGGCCACCCGGGTTTCTTCTGAGAAGGCTGAGACAGGGTGGCTTGGGTGGGTTTTCATGGCTGAGTGGGGATTCTGACCCTGCTCTCCTAGAGTCCTAGCCCAGCGCTCAAAGGATGACACCATGCTGGTTCTCCAGATGGATGCTAGAATAGAATAGGATGGCTAAAAATGATACATAAGGACTAGGTACAGAAGTTGTTGGAGTGCAGTTCCCAGCATCCCTCAGCATTGCTGGCTAGAGCTAATGGCAGCCGTAGCCCAACAACACTCAAAAGACCACCTTGTGCCCACCGTGCTTCTACGGTATGCCAGTGCTTCATAAGTATCCACTGCATAAGCAAAGGAGAACCAGCTTGGTTTTCTGCACCATTGCGAGGGAGTGGTCTTAGGTGAACAGAAGGCGTTGCGGATCAGGCTGCCAGAGTTCATTCTTTCTGACTTCTCCCAGTTTCTCCTCAAACTTTCGTTGGTGGTGGTTCTATCCATCCCTGGAGTCTCTGGTTCATGGTATTAGGCAGTAGGGGATAGAAAAAGAGAGGCCCTGTTGAGGCCCTTGTTAGTCCTCTGTGATTGTAGGTTAGATGGACAAGCAACCTAACCTGATAAAGGGGCACTTTATCTGTTCCTGAACATACTTCCTTCTGGGGACATGAGTACTCTTTTGAATAACCCTGAGGCACTACATACCCAGCTAATCTCCTCTAAAGAACCTGAAGCATTCTGGCCAAGAGCCATTGTAATCCAACCAGCCAATTTGAGCTTGGAGATCTTGGCTGCCATATTTATCTTTCCCTGGGGTTTGTTACTGTCTTACATTGACTGTGGCCAGTTCCCAGTTGCTTTTAGACGAGCATCTTCTCAGTCCTCCTTGCCTCTTCATAGGGCTGAGCTTGGGCTGGTGAGCCAGCAGAGGAGAAAGAAAGTTTCTGTTATTTGCAAGGTTAAGTGGGTGACAGATTTGCACTTCCATCTGTTTTTCTACAGGGGAACAGGACTTGGGAAGGGGGCACTTCTGCATGCATATAAATACTCAGGTGGTCAGTAATCTCCACATAAGTAAGGTCACCGGAGTTGAAGTCCAAAAATGTTGGATGTCACAAATAGATTCCAGGCCCAGTATATAAATGGCTGGTGATAAAAAGCGAGGCCCAAAATAATCTCTCCTGGACCTCTTTCTGCTCAAGTCTGCAGTTCCTTCCTGGGGGATAGGGGTGTTCAGTTTGTGCTCGGTCTGCCCTGCAGACATAAAAGTGGCAAGAGCCATCTTGTGTCGCAGTGTGCTAGTGGCAGGCCTGTGTTCCTGCCTCGCTCATGTGCAGGTTGCCGAGGATTGGGGCCAAAAACGACAGCCAAACAGCTGCTGTCTTTGTTCTTCCCACAGGAGAGGATCCGCCTGGCAAGTGGCTGCCCATAAGTTGTATTGTTGTGACTTGTTAATGTTCCGTCCTCACAGGAGCTGCTTTTGGAAGCAATTGAGTGGGATGTGGTTGGACGAGAAATATACACATCTCCAGATTTCTTTGGAAATGTGAAAGCTTGGCAGAGAGTTTTGTCTCCAGCAGCATATGTGTTTCCATGCTGCTGGAACAGCTCTTCTCCTTTCCTAATTTGTCTGAATTGCCATGGGTGAGCTCTTGCATTTCTAAAATGTCTTTCTGCCTGGTCACCTTGTTAATGTTAGCCGATTGAACTGGTAAGCTTCTGTAACTTCTATTTTGTAGCTTCTTATAATAATCGGGCTTCTTGGAGCATTTTAATCCTCCTTGGACAGAGACCCTTTACTGCTTCCCCAGTGCCTAATGGTTCCCATCAGTCATCTCCTAAATATTCTCTAGCAGACCCTGCTTAGCTTCCAAAACCAGTCCAGGTGTGTTCAGAATAAAACGATGGTTTTACTAAGGCAAAGCATTAGTGACTTTCCCCCTGCCAAACAAGTTGGAATAATATAATTTGAGGGCAAGGTATGAATTTACTTACAGAAACGTCAGACTCTGAAGGGTTAGCCAAGTGACCCTGCTGCAGCAAAACCGGCAGGGCTCTGTGGTGCTTTAAAAACTAGCAGACTTATTACAGCATGATTTTTCCTGGCATAAAACCTGCTTCATCAGATAGAGTGGGCTGTAGTCCATGGAGTCTCAGGCTTTGATAGGTGTGTGAGTCTTTTAAGGTGCCACACTCTTGGTGATCTGTGGCCAGGAAGGAAAACCTGGCCTCCCACTCTTCCAGTGAAGAGGCGAGGTCAGGGCCAAGAGAAGAAGCCTGTGCATTCTCCCAAGTGACCATTTTCAATTTTTGATGGAACAATAATTGAAACATCAGCAGGCTATGTAAAAAACTTGGCACTGGAAATAATCATAGGTACCATTGTGGAAAGCTCTTTTGGGAACCAGTAAAATTGAGCTGTCTGTTAAGTGTTAGTTACTCCAGAGGACACTTACTTTCTCTTTACTAATCTTTCTCCCTTAACTAATAGTGATTCTTGCAATTTTTCTTTTCTAGATGGGAGGAGGAGCTGGCAAAGCGGATGAATTTGGAATCCATGGTGGAGACACTGCAAGAGGTAAGTGTTAAATAACACTTGTATGCATACGCTCCTTATGAGGATGTTGGTGACCTGGCAACTTTGATTGTCTTCATTGTGAATGTTGGTGGCACCCCTTTGGTTTCATTGGCTACTACTAGTGAAACACTATGCTGGTAGTAGCAGCCAATGTATGTTTATTGCTTCCTTTATACGAATATGCATTCAGCCCAAGGAGTGGCTGGTTCTACGTGTGAACTAAATGAGATGCTAGTCCTCAGTAAGCTGTTCTTTGTAAGTTGTATCACAGGATAATGAGGATGGAAGATTTTTTGAGAGCAGGGATGGGCAACTTCTGGCCCTCCAAACATTGTTGCCCTGTAGCCCCTTAAGCCCTAACCAGCACAACAACTCTCTATTTTGGGACACCATGAACACTTAAGAGTAGAGGAACAAGTTTATTGGTGATGCAGTGGGGCCGGAGACCTGGTGGCTCAGGGTGCTAAAGGGCAACTCACTTCTGGTTTGTTTCTTGGTAGCTAAGACAGCCATGTTGATTTGTGAGCATGTCCCTTGCTAGACACGCCCTGGAGCAGTCTCTCTGCTCAGTTGGTTTGTTGTGGATCTGTCACTTTGGATGTTCTGACACCCAAAGTTGATGCATATCCTAGTATTCGAGACATCAGTTAAAATTATGGCTATGTTAAAAGTGACTGTTGCTGCCAGACAGTCTGTAAGTACCTGGCTTAATACCATGGTGGGCAACTGTAGAGGGTTAAGGCAAAATTTTTGTCCCCAGATGGGTTGTTGGGGAATATTTACCTCTTTTTGCGCCTCACCAGGCTCTTCTAGGGCCAAGAGGAGAGAGGTCTTTTCTTTTACAACAGGCAATGAACCAGAAGTCTCTTCTGGCTCAAATGCTTTTTTTTTAAAAAAAAATTCTCTCCTGGGCCTATAATGGTCTGGAGACCAAAAATATGGTGAAATGGCGCACAAGCCCATTAGAGAACATTTGGGGACAGAACAATTTTTTTGGAAGAAATATTTTTTTGGACCCCGAGGGCCACAGAAACGGTCCTGAGGGGCCAGCCCACAGGCCACACTTTGCTTGCTTCCTGGCTTAATACAAGCTCAAAAGTCGGTTGGCAAAAGTGTGCCTTCCCTTCTGTGGTCCCTGTGCCTCACACCAGTGGGTTTTTCTCCTGCCCAGAACTGCTGCCATCAGAACGTTCTAGTGCTGAGTAAAGACCTCTGGGGAACTTCCTCTTCTGAGAGCCATGGCCGCCCTCAGACGCCCTTTCCTTAACTTTTGTTGACAACTCTGTGGCTTTTGGAAGTTGACATCACCCTACTGATCCCATGGTTGGCCATCTCATGCTCTTCCTGCATGTTTTCTTTGTGGCTGAGAGACTGAGATTGTGAAGCCTATACTCTATGGCTTTAAAAGGTTTGGAGAGGCATGGAGTGATGGAGATGGGTGCAGTTTGGCCATTCCTTTGCTTACCTGGAAGCTCAAACTGTTAAACCCTCAAGGCACAGCGGGACTGAGACTAGATGTAGCCATACAAAGCTTAGCTGACTTACTCTCACTGACTTCAGGGAGCCCTCCTCTTTGTATGGGATTAAATCTGCCTCCTGCCTCTTGGATGTGGATCTGATCCTGCACCATGATTTCCAAGGTAAATGTTCTTTTCCTGTTGTTCTTTCCACCATTTGTGAACCATTTATCCCTAGGAGGCGCAAGAAGCAGAGGCTCTCCAGGAAGAGTTGAACGAGAAGATTGAGAGGCTGAAAGCGGAGCTGGTTGTCTTCAAGGGTCTGATGAGTGACGTAAGTACCTTCGCCGGCTGAGTGTTTCCTGGCTCAGCTGCCTTTTTAATTTATCTTTTTTTTCATTTAAAGCCATCTTCACAGCTTCATTAATGAAAAAGTTACAATGTCAGCGAGTGCTGCTTGCAGATAGTCTGATGGCTGCCTGGTATGATGATCTAATGCATCGGACCGATCCCTCCCTCTCCCTGCTTCCCGTCTGGTCTGTGTAGATGCATTAACTTGCTGCTTTTCACACAACCCTGACTCATCCCCCCCAATGCTTTTCACACCCACGAGCCATGCTGGGTCCCCCCAGCTGCAGCCTCTGGCAAGAGTGCCGTGGATGAACCTCCACTCCTTAAGGGGGTTTTGTTCTTCGCCGGAAGGACATAGTTGACAAGGAAGCACCACACAGGAGGTTCAGGTCAGAAACAAAATGAAACAGCCCCCTTCAGCTTCGCATGTTATAGAAGCGCCACACCCCAGAGGCCATTTTGGACTATTTTGGACCCCCGGTGGCTGCGTGAGGCCTTTAGGCCGCACTTTGCCCACCTCTGACATGGGGGTGAGAGCGCTAAGACTGGTAGTCCAGTGAAGAAAAGCCATTTCTGGTCCTGGACTCTTCCATACGCAGGCATCGCTTGTTTTTTTTGTCCTCTGGTTTGACAGCAAAGCTATTCCCTGTCCTCTTTCTTCTCCCTGGCCTTTCTGCTTTGTAGTTCACTTTTCTTGTCAGGGGGCAACTTCTGACACTGCTCCAAAGCGTATCACCCTGCCTCTGCCACCGAAAGCAAGAGAAGTACATGCATCTTTGGAAAGGCCCAGTTTGGTGCATATGTGAATGTCCCTCCATCCCCCCCCCAGTTGGGGCACGTTATCTCAGATCCAGGCTCCAAGGAAAATATCCGTTGGGTGCAAGATTGCTATTTCTTCCTTGTTATGAAGGCTGAGTGAGGATGTCGTTGTGTCCCACAAGAAGGTTCACAAGGGCATGCGATACTGGGGGTGGTGGTGGTTGGATTCCACTCCCATCAAAGCACACACATCTTCCAATCTTTTCCACGATGTAAACACATGGTCCATGATTTTTTATCTTTGTGATTTAACCTGGCACAGTTAAGGACACTTTAATCGCAAGAGTTTTAAACAAATGCATTGGGCTTATTCAAAGATAAGCACAGTAATAAAGTCAAAGCACAATCTGTGAGAAATATGTAGAAAAAATGTATGCTTTGTCTAGACTGCACTAATTGGAGAACAGATCATGGAGAGTTTTGGAGGGGGGCAGTTTGCAGATGAAATGGTTGCTTAGATTACCTTTAGAGTGAATCTTTGGGAAAATTTTAATTCCAAAATATTGCAGCCATATAATACAGAAAACGTTGCATTGTCTCTGCCCTTATTGCATACAGAAGAAACAGTAACCGGTCTGGAGCAGTGTTTCATACTGAGGCATACTGTAGGTAAACCTGGAGTTGACTGAAGTGTGTGTGGTTACTAAGAAACTTGCCTCTTTGCTTCAGAAGTAATTTGGGAATTTTGAAAGACAAACAGTACAGAATAACCCTAGCACAAACACAGAGTATTTTGGGCAGTGTACATCCGTATTTCTTCTGGAAGTGGGTCTGTCTAGAAAATGAAAAGCTGAACAAAGCTAGGAAAAATGGAAGGATTTTATCTCCTCCAGTTGAAATCTCATCTACTCAAATTAATATTTTAGGTTGTCACTTTTTTTAAAAAAAATATCTTAGTATCTGACTTGAAGGCATATAATATGTCAGAACTCTTCTCCTACTTTTGTGAAAGGCAGTTAGAATTCAGGTATATCATCTTGTAAAAAGAATATATTTTTAGTATAATGTCCCCAGAAGAATTTTCTGACATTAAGTACTGCCTTTCTACTTACGGCAGAAACTGCCTCCCACACATACTACTTCTGGGGAAACTTGCAGAAGCCATTTTACATACAGGTTCCTAGAATAATAGGATTATCAGTGTGAAAGTTTGGGCTGGCAGTTTCCTTAAGCTGTAGTTTCTTTCCTGATCCTTTGCATTTGTTAGAAGTCAGCTCTCAGCTTGCAGTGATTTGACCACCCGCCCCAAACGCTGCATCTCCTTGGATGTTTTATCATGTCTGGAGAACAAGGCAGTATTCGTGTGGAGGCTGGCGTGATCTGCGTTGACAGAGATCCTGTAGGGTATCTCTTCTCCTCCTCTTCTCAAACTGTTGTTAATGGAAGATAATCCACTGCTGTCCTTCCTGCAGCCTATGACAGACCTGGACACAAAGATCCAAGAAAAAGCCATGAAAGTGGACATGGACATCTGCCGTCGAATCGATATCACAGCCAAGCTGTGCGATGTAGCGCAGCAGCGCAACTCGGAAGACGTTTCCAAGATATTCCAGGTGACTAGGCCCCGTCCTGTCCTGTGGAGAGACATGGCCGTGTTAGGGAGGGAGAAGGAGAGAGAGAAAGCGGTGTTTTGGAGCCGGAGTTGTTGGTTCAGAATTTCCACTTGTAAAATGTGGGTCTGACATAGGAGCCTCTGTGGGTAGCGTCCCACTTCAGAGGCGTTGTTGTTTTCATTTTGGAAAGAAAAAAAATCCGAAGTGGGAACACATGACCTTGCCCACAGGGAGATCCTGCATCCCCCCAGGTCACGTGCACTCAGAGGAACATGAAGGTCTCAGTTTCTTTAGAAGAAGCTTTCAGAAAAGTCACAAGAGCAGCTCTGGCCTCTTGAGACAGAACACAAAAAAGTATTGTCAGGGTCTACTTGGCTTTAAACCTCCAGATCTTTCCAGATCTTGAGGAGATGGAGATAAAGCTAAGCCGTTAGCAGATGTTAAGGAGACAGTGTAGTAGGCAGCTGCTCGAGTCTCCAGCCACAGCTAGGCCTGGGGTGTGGTCCGAAGATCAAAAGGCTAAAGATAAGCTGTCTCCCCGTAAAGTGTCGTGTCATTCCCCTTTCTGGTTACTGCCCCTAATTGCCATGGCTGTGGATACATTCAGTCCACAGGTGGGGAGATTTTATGTGACTTTAAGCCAATAAAGCCAAGAGTTCAAGAGCTTACCTTGATTACTCAAATGTAATTTTACGGGTACCTGCTTCCAGGTAGTGATGTGCGTTCAACAGTTGTAAAAGCTAATCTGTCCCCCCCCCCCCGGAGGAAATGGGTACTAGATATCTGAATCTTTGAGTTTCCAAGCAACTTTTCCCCAATTTTTTGTCTGCACATCGGCCTCTTCCAGTTGACTAGTGCTGCTTCTGGGTGAAACAGCAGCAGGAGGACTGGGCCTCTTTGGGCAAGCTGTAGCTGCCCAGCCTAGTCCTTTCTGTCAGGGTTAGCAGAGGGCCGGGAAGCGGAATGCTATTGGGGGGTGCCTGTCCTCTCCAGTTTGTCACCCCGAGCGCCTCCAGCTGCTTCCACCTCACCCTTCTAGCCTTCTTCGCATGGCTGGCTGTAGTCCAAACGGCTCTGCCACCGAGGCGTGCCCCTGTGTCAAAGCGCTAGCCGCTTGCTTTTGCTGTGTGCCATCTCAGTTTTGCTTTCCTGTCTCCTGTCTTCCACCACCTGTAACACGTGCGGGTTCCTGAATCTGGGTGTGAGATGTCACTTTTGCACTCATATCGTTGTGGGTGGGAGCCTCCGGTGTTCTCTTAATCCCTGTCCTTTCTTACTTCTCTTCCTTCTCAGCTCCGTGGCTTGTCCTGGCCTTGCTAGTCACTGTCCTTCTTTCTGATTTAAGGTGGCCTCCAAGAAGAAAGAGCGAAAACTCCTGTCGGATGATGACCTCTCGGAGCAGGACGCTGACAATGCCCGGTTCTCGGATGACGAAGTCAGTTCGCTGAACATCACGGATGAGATGAAGAGGATGTTCAATCAGCTGTAAGCGTTTTGAGGGGTTTGGGGAGAGGGGGTCTTGGTTTTCTTTGGCCATGGTCCCAGGAAGGAAGTGTTATGTCGCATGCACCCGGGGGCAGGAGCACCCGAATCCTGTGCCAAGCTGGCTCATGTGCTCCACCGAGGCGAGCAGAATTGTGTGTTTGTAAACCTTTGCAAACCAAATAACCCTCCTGTAGATCTGCTTGCTTTGGGTAATGCTTGTTTCTGCAAGGGACAGGGTGGGCAGCCCAGGGCTTCTCCGCACTTCTGAATCTCTGTTGGAGCCAGGGTGCTTTGGAAGTTTGGCTCTAGCTAGATCTGTGCTTTAGAGGAAGCTGAGTCAGGCTGAAAAGGCGGCTTCAGAACAGTGTCCATGTGTGAAAGAGGGAGTGTGGCTTTAGGCCCATATCCCCTCAGCATACTGTAAATATCCTCATGCAGATTCAGGCTATGCTGAGTCATATATCCTTTCCCTGACTTACCAGAAGGCCCTTGAAGCTGTCACGGTGGATTCCAGGAGTGATAACGGGGAGCTGTAGTGGGCTTCCTCCTGAAGAACTCTTAACATCCCATATAGCCATTCTATACTTCACAGCAAGGAGGCAGGGTTGGAAAGTCCCCGTCGCCAGGAGCACAGTGACGGCAACAGCACTGGATCTTGGCAGGATGTGTCCTGTGGGGACAGAGCCAGGTGCTTCTCCAGTGCTCTCTCCCATTCTCTACCAGCCATGTGGGGAGGGCTGTCAAAGCAGGACGGTGAATCCTAGGGGTGGTGACAGGGGAGCTATAGTGGATTTCCTCATGCGGAACTCTTAATGCTACACACAGCCATGTAGGATCTCAGCTTGGGTTAGGCATTCTCCCTCGGCCTGTCCCACCTTGAGATGATGTTGTGAGGAGGATCACATGCACTATCTCAAGTGACATGCAGGAAAAGTAGGAGGTATAAATGGTGCAGAACTTGGATGTCAGTGCCTTCTTGAGGCATTGGCCTTGGATCACTTCACCTAGTGCTCCTTTATTATTTATTATTATTATTATTGATTGGCACTTCAGTTTGCAGTCCAAGTAAGACACTAGATTAGTAATCAAAGTGCCGGGCCTTAATGGCTCTCTTTATAGGGCCAAAGCTTTGAAGGACTGCTTGCCTCGGCTAATGGACCACCACAGCCGTGGCACATACCTGCTCTGCTGACCTTGCTGTGCGGGAGCAAAACTTCTTGGTCCATGAGCCCACCAAGAAATCTTGTTGTTTCTTTCGAGGGTGGCCACCGTGGCTGAGACAGTTCTAGCTACACCTTTAATGTTGCTGTATTGTTGGAAGGGAAAATAAGTTGAAAACCCAAGTGTATGACAAATAGCATTAATGCTCAGCATCTTCTAGTAAGCCGGTTGGGCTTATTCAGATCAAGTGGCTATAGCTGAGCAATGAAACACCTGCGAGGGCTGGCAACGGGGAGGTTTTTTCCTTTGATCCAAGAGCAGACTGTAAAGGGCCTGTACCTAGTTTAACACAGCTTTCTCAGAATCTCAGAACTTCTCAACCACTTGGCTGGTTTGGGAAGCTGGCGTGAGCTCCCACGCTGCCTCTTCATAGCTCCTGCCAAACTCTGATCCTTTTCATTGTGAGATAAGCATTGACCTCGGCTTCCTGCTGTCTGCTGGGCAGGAAATGAACTCAGAAGGCAAAAATGCCGTCCATTGTAAGACTCCGTGGTTCAGGCAGGACAGCCTAGAGGCTGTGATATTTGCTCTTCTTGAGCCTCTGTCCTGTCAGCTTTTTGATTGCGAATTCAGGCCTTAACACTTTCCATTCTGGACTGGTACAAGCTTGCGAGTTTCACACAGTTTTTGTTGCTTTGATATAAATTGGTCCAGTGAAGGGTGTCGGTTTTTCTGCTGGATCATCTTAGCGCTGCTGTAGTAGTCCTTCCAGAGGAAGGGTGCTGCATTGCTTCCTTTGTGTGATGTTCAGTGGATGGAGTAGGAGACTAAACAAGCCCAAAGCAGTGAGCATAAGTGGTTAGTGAAACTCTGCCTGACTTTGAAATATGACCTTGTTTCATGTTTACATCTGAGGAGTGCCAGTTTTCCTCCTGCTTCCCTTCCTCTTTAGTTTGTCCTTTTCTTTTTCCCTACTTCATTGGTGATGGAGGGGGCAGGACTACTTTGATTCAGACAGGAAGGCTTTTGTGGAAAATCCCAAACCGTTGGTTTAACATACAGCACCACCTGGAGGGGAACAGTTGAATTGTTGCTTTAAATTTAAATTTAATGTCGGGATTTGGTGCCTGCCCATTCTGCAGCCAAGATGGAAGGCGTATACTTTTAAAAACAAAAGTCTCTGGATGCAAATAATCTCTGGGTGGGGGGTGTGCTGACAGAGTCCCCCAGAAGGGCTCTCAGCACATGGTCTTTCAGTGCAGAAACCTTTCTTCCAACAGGCGGGAGACCTTTGATTTTGATGACGACTGTGACAGCCTGACGTGGGAGGAGAACGAGGATACCTTGCTTCTCTGGGAAGACTTCACCAACTGCAACCCGAGCATTGAGCTCCAGGGAGAGGTAAGTCTTAGATATGGACTATTCAAGGCATTACTTCTAGTGGCTGTTCTGTAGATGCTATGGCCTAAATGACTTCACATTCTTTCTTTTTTTTTCAGAAACAAGTTCTTGAGTCTTTGAGATTGCTTTTTTTTAAAAAAAAAAAACAGATTTAATTATAATCCGCAACATCAAGCCAAACTCCCAAAGGGCTTTAGCAAAGTTCACATTTTGGCACATCCACTCAGTTTAGAAGATAAAGTAAAGCTGCATTTTGCAGAGACAGGGCGGTGAGCTGCTGCATGGCTTGGCAGCCTCTTCTGTTTTTGATCTTGCTCTGTAAGTAAACAGAAAATAAGCAAATGTGGATTTTAAGCTTTGCGATTCAGATGTTGGCTACATCTTCTGCTCCCCATAACTCAAGTACACGTTTCTTGTCCTGATGGCAATACGTGCATTGTTCTTTGCTGTGTATCTTGTCTAATCTTTACCACGCAGATACTAGCTATTTATTTCTAGTTAAAATATGCATATCCCTATTTATGGCCAAGGCCCCTCAAGGCAGTATGGATTCTTTAAAGCAGTTGAGCTTTAAAATGTTGACAGCCGCTGCAGAAGAAAACATTTTTTAAATGGCCAAAGAAAAATTAATCAAAATGATTCCAAGCCAAAGGCTTTCTTTAAAACTTCTGGTTTTGTCACTTTCCAAAAGGCAAATGGTGTGGAAGTTGTAGAATCATAGATCTGGAAGAGACCCCAGGGGTCATCCAGTCCAACTCCCTTCTGCTATGCAGGAAGACACAATCAAAGCTCTCCTGACAGATGGCCTTCCAGCCTCTGTTTAAAAACCTGCAAAGAAGAGACTCCACCACACTCCATGGAGGCAGCCGCATATTCCACTGACAAACTGCTCTTACTGTGAAGAATTTCTTCCTAATGTTTAGGTGGAATCTCTTTCCCTGAAGTTCGGAGCCATTGCTTCACTGTGTCCTAGTCTCTGGAGCAGCAGAAAACAAGCTTGCCCCGTCTTCCGTACAACATCCCTTCAAATACTCAAGCATGGCTTTCATTTCACCTCTTAACCTTCTCTTCTCCAGGCTGAACATCCCCAGCTCCCTCTCTCAGCCTCAGAGAGAGTTTAATAATTTATCTGTCCCAAATCAAAGCACCATCCAGCCTCTGCTTAAAAACCTGCAAGGAAAAAGACTCTACCATGCGCCCAGGCAGCAGCAGATTCCACTGTCCAATTAAGACATCAGCTTTCTGTTCCAGGGGTGTTGTATCAGCCACTCTGTAAAACCTCCTTTGGTTATGCCAGGCTCAATAAAATATGGAGCCACTGAGCCTGCCAGTGATTAGTGGACTGTCTGGACAGAGCAGTGGATATTTGACTCTCTTGCCCACTGCAGGGTAAAAAAAAAAGAACTCCTAGAGTTGTGTTGAATGGACATGCTCCTTTTCTGTTGTGCTTTTGCCTCTCAAATGCTATGAAACAATGTCAGGCAATCTCTGAATCCTGGAGTCCCTATTGTGAAGCCAGACTGTTAATGTCTAGCTTCCTGGCCTGCATAATATCTTGACACGGGTGTTGTGGTGAGGGAAGATATATAGAAGTTGCTTGCTCTTTTGCTCAGTGACAGAACCACTGTGGTGCTACCCTCTCTTGAGCCTTGCCTGGTGAGGACTGTGAGGGACCTCCATCTGTTAATTTTGCCTCTTTCCCTTTGGTGAGCTCCACCCCACGTGGACTGAAATGGCGAGAGATTAGGACAAAGTGCTAAGGCTGCAAAATGTGGAATCTTTCCTGTGAGCTGCAAGCTGCTGGGGCCAGTGATAAAGTAGTTTAGCGGTGGGCTGGAATTAGCGACAGATTATTTGCATACAGTCCTGCTCTGTGTGTGTGTGTGTGTGTGTGTAAGAGAGAGAAGTACAGCTATCAGTGGAGTATTACAGAATTCAGGCCTACCAAGCTGCCACTCTAGCAGTTTTAAGAGGCTTAAATCCCTTCTAACTGAAAATTACACAACGAAAGGGTAGATTTGCCTTGTAGATGCAGATCAGGAATAAAGGCTAATTGACTCGAGGAGACGCTTGCCTAGTTCTGTGCGCTGCTGCTCATTCTCTCTAGACCTCTGACTCCCTAGATGGAGCTCCAACCAGTCATCTAGACTTGAAAGTTCCATCACTCCTATAACAGCTGTAAATTTTTCCTGAAGGCCATGGAGTGTCATAGAGATTGGCTCAGGAAAGGTTGTCTTAAATCTGAACATAATAGGGTGAATATTTGCAGGAGTGGATTGTATCTGCCCGATTGTGGGTTTTAGAGTTAGACTATTGCCTGGCTTTTTGCTGCTCAGAAAGAATAGACGCCGACCCTCACGTCTTCATAACCTGGGTGTTTTCTTTCTGTTGCTCACCTTTTAGCAAGAAGAGAACCTGGGCAACTTGATCCATGAAACGGAATCTTTCTTCAAAACAAGAGACAAAGAATACCAAGAAACGATAGGGCAGATTGAGGTAAGGAAAGAAAAAGGCTGGAATGCGGTTTCAAGGAATTGTGTTGTCTGGCTGGGTTTAAACAAAGGGCAGCCTCTTTCTTTTCATCAAGGGAAGGAAATGTTTGGTCCTCCAGGCGTTTTGGACTTCAAATCCCAGAAGCCCCACTGCATGGGGCTGCCTTTGGAGGCTGTTTGGAAACCACACCTTGTCCAAAATGATGTGGCCACTCTGTTGACTGGATGTGGTTGCAGGGAACATGAAACTCTTCTGTTACCACAGGCCCACTGGCTACTGCTTTGTTTCCAGCCACAGTTCAAAATGCTGGTTCTGACCTATATACAGCCCGGGCTTTATAGCTCCACTTGGATCCAGGCTATCCGTATCTCCCATCCAAGTCTGCCCAGGCTTTGATACCTGCAGGAGAAGCCCTTCCCTTGATGCCATCGCCTTCTGAGGCATGTTTGAGACAGACGCGGGAGAGGGACTTCATTACCACATTGTGGGACTCCTTTCCAAATGTGGCTGGGTTAACCCCCTTCCCTCTTGTCCTGGTCAGCCGGCAAAGACATTTTTGTTCAGGCAGTCCTTAGCAGCTGATGGCCTGTCTCCAGATGGATGTGCTAGGCCGTTAGATACTTGACTTTTAGCATCTCTCACGCACTGAGGACCAGCGTGCACACATTGATGGCTTTGTCCCTTTGCTTTTGCACAGCTGGAGCTGGCCACGGCCAAGAGCGACATGAACCGCCACCTCCATGAGTACATGGAAATGTGCAGCATGAAGCGGGGTCTCGATGTGCAGATGGAGACCTGCCGGCGGCTTATCAAAGGCTCGGCCGAAAGGTAAACTGGAGTGCTTCTCTCCGCTCCTCCAAAAGCTTGGTTTCCAGTGGCAGGAGAGCGTTCCTGGTGGGAGACAAGCTGAGACGAAGGTGTCAGACACCTTGGAACCCACAACCAGTGAGGGAAACAGCCCAGAGATGCCTGATACCCTCTTACTAAAATGGTCCCTTGCCACTTACTGAAAAGTAGATCTTCTGTTCTCAGGTTTTCCCATGGCTAGGGAAGCAGGAATCTGAATTGAGGTCAGCAGCTACCGGCCTTCCTCATGACGATGGTCACCGTGCCCACCAGAGAGCTTGAGAGAACAGACCCAACAGCCCCTGAGAACAAAGGCAGTAAAGCTTTTATGCCCCTGATGTTTTAGCACCTCTGTACCCAAAGGATGCTTGATTGGCAAAGGGTACTCCCTGATCTTACTGTTTCCTGCCATCCTGAGTGATAAATTTTAATCCCTTGTGAGCTGGACGTAGCTTGGTTCGTAGCCACTAGATAATGTGTGGGGACATTACTGAAGGGGAATTTTAAAAACTTCCTAAGGTTCCTGCATGGAATTTCGTTGTGGATGTAGAAGCCTCTGCCACTCTTGCCAGCTGAGGCAGTTGGGGTGGAGCAGAGCAAGATTTAATCCTGCCTTTCTGAGGAGTTGAAAAATACAGTTGAAACAACATCTTACAACTAGGGGATTAGTCTTAAGTCCTAAATTTTTTAGTTAGTTTTTAACTATGATTTCTGACCTGATTTCTTGAAGAGAAGGGCCTGCTTTGTGGTGGCCCTTGTTTTGTCCTCAGAATAGCCCTGTGAGATGAGCAAGAATGGAGGATGTGCCAGTGGCCTAGGGTTGATAGAGAGCATCTTGCCAAAGTTGGCACTTTGAAAAGCCACCGTTGCCTTTCAGAGCTTTCCAGCCACTGTCGGAGTTCCAGGAAGCAAACTGCAAAATGTTGGTGGTGGCCCCAAATGTTTGCAGATGCTGCTAAAGCCCTTTATGTGGCACAGCAGAAGGCCTTAGTCTTTATAGTGACAGCACTGAATCTTACAAACTGCCATGAAAAGAACATCACGAGCATAACAGAAAACATTAGCGCCCAGATGTTAAAAACATATGTTGGCAAAGCACGGTCTCACTGCACGGTTATGGGGGCAGCTGCAAAAATGACGAGGGCTCCTCTTGCTTGATATAAAGATTTTGATGTGTCTCTGTAAAACCCTTCATACTTGTTGTATGTTGTTATCAAGTCCATTTTGACTATGGCCATTTCTGCACTATCCTGTTACAGTGCTATTATTCCACTTTCAACATCTGATTGCCCTAGAACTCAGAATTCTAAATGGCTCTCCTGAGACTACAAATCCCTGGGTTCCATAGGATGAAGCTTTAAAGAGTCCCGACCTTTCGCTTTTTCTTGCCTCCACAGAAATTCGCCGTCTCCCAGTTCGTTAGCCAGCAGTGACTCAGGAAACACGGACGAGATTCAAGACGAGTTTGACCGAGAAGCAGATGTAGAGCCCATGGTCAGCTGATGAAAAAAGAAGGAAGGATGTTCAGACAGAAAAAGGAAAAAAAAAAGGAAAAAGAAAAAAGGGAGAGGGAAAAGGGACAGTGAAGAGGACATAAGAACTGGACAGGGTGGATGACAAAGAGAGGAAAGACTATGGAGCCCTTGCCAAGAATGCCTGAGGACTCGGCCTAGCGCATTTCCCCACCCCGTCCAAGGATTGGTGCTCTTAAAAAAATATATCTACTGTTCTACAAATGACAATGTGGAATTCTGTGTAGGGAAAAAAAAATATTGGTGTTTTAATTGTGCCTTTGCCCCAAGCTGAGCCTCTTTGAGCTCCACCAGAAAAAAAAAATCATAGTGCTTTTTCTATAAAAATAATATTAATCAGATTTCTGGGAGCAGAAGAACAGGTTGCTGTAGAAGAACCGAGAGAACTACTGGCTGGTTGGACAGAGTAGCCTCCGTCGCAATGGAGCTGTCAATATCGCACTGTTAGGAGGCCAAGGGGCCTGCCTAAGCAACAGTGAAGCCCACCTTCCCCGCCCCACGTTCATCCCTCAGGGTCATCCCCTCTTGGCTCATGCGGGGGTCTGGAGTCTTGTCTGTGGATCTTTTGTACCTGGGGGCTTAGCAAGCATCCTTTTCTGCCCATGTTCAGAATTCCACAAAGCTTGGGGGCAAGGCAGAAGGACACAGAAGTATGGGTGGGGTAGGAGGAAATGTGGGGGAAGATTCCTGTGGGTTTTTTGTTTTTTTTGTTTTGTTATTACTATGCAAACCAACCAACCCACACACGGGGGGGGGGAGCAAGGCGCTCACCTTATTTCTCTGGAAAGTGGGGCCCCTGCTGGGTTTCCTGACCTCTCGTTAGAAAGAGAGCTTTTCACTTGGCACACCTCCTCTTTGTGAAGGGGAGGGGGAGCTGGAGGGATTTTACTTTTCTGCAAGAGGAGGGCCAAATACTGCAATATTGCTTCCCCTAGATCCTTCAGTTCCTGGTTTCCTTCCTTTTTAGCCATCCACTTTTTTTTCCCCCCTGGTATGTACATATATACAGGAGAGTTGCTGTTTGCACTGCTTTGCTAAGCTTTGGAGCAAGATGGCCACTGTTTCAGGATAAATTGGCACGCTGTACCAGAGATAAGTGTTAACAAAACTGGGGTGGGCAAGTGACTATCACAAGGTGAGGTGATGGCAGAAGGGGAATCTTTCTCAAGACATACAAAGAGATTTCTTTGGCTTGTGACCTCCCCCTTCCCGAGGAAGGAGCACAGCCCTAGAGATCTTCAGGTCCTGTTTCTGCTTTTGAGTTGTACAGAAACTAAAGATTTTGCTCAGAGTATTTATTAGCAGCGCCCTCTGAAACTGAGGCACAGTTGCCTTGTGGTTTCTCTGGGGAAGGAAATAAAACCATCACCGTTTCAACCATGTCTGCTCACCTGCGCTTTTATGGTTTGAATGCTGAGCACTGGAAGTTTATTTGCCAAATTGGCTACTTGGACCAGTGGCATACGGTAGTTTTTGGTCCTAGTTCCTCCGGAAAACAGTGGCTATCTCCAGAGAAGGTTGCGCCCTCCTCTCCCTGCTGTCCAGATACTCTGCAAAGCTCTGCTTAGGGGGTTAGCAGTGGGGCGTGTGATGTATTCCTTTCCTGTTAAAAATGCCTTGTTAATGTTTAGAAATTAGCTGGAAGAAAAAGCTCTGCAGAGCAACCCTGTTGCAAAGAGTGTGGGCATAGCTGGGGGTCACCAAAATCTCCTCTTTCACCAAAAGCGCTGTCTTGGCAGGTGGGCCTTGCTTAGACTGAGCATGGCTGGACTCGCTGTCCGGATGACTTTTGAGTTAATAAAGGGGGGGGGCTTACCATCCCCCTTCTGACCCCCAGCAAAACAGTGCAATGTATAAACAGACCCTTTGTGTATGTCCTGGTTTTTGCTGCTTGAAAGTCCATTTCTTGCTGCTTATCTCTGGTTAGTAGCTTTATTCGTATTTTAGTGATGCTTTGGAAGTGTGTTCTGTAATGTTTTGTCAAGCACTTGGCAATCCCTCTTCTATTTTATTTCAAGGAACTGTATTCACAAGTGCGTATTCTTTGCAGCTCCTTTTGAGCCAAAGCCATATTCTGTTTGTACATTTTTGGGGTTGGTGAAGGCAAGCAATCCTATCCTTTCTTTTAAAAAAGAAAAGAAAAAAAGAAGAGGAGCTAGGACTTGGCCACTTAAAAGTCCAGCTTGAGGTCCTGAAGCCAGTGTTAAATTTTGGCTGTGTTACGGGCGCAGTTTCTCAAAACTCTTGAGAACCCTGCCTGTGTCCAAGCACCCAAGTGGGGCTGTAGGTCTGTCACGTGTCTCCTTGTTCGGCTTTTCTAAAAATGTGGAACTTAGCTGTTTTCCGTAGCAGAGGAATTGAGCAGTTTTTGTGGCCGTCCCGTTTCACGGCTGCTAAATTTCTTTGGTTTTTTTTTTTCTTTTGTTTTTTTCTGTTTTAAATCCAAGAGCATGGTTCAGTGTGTTTGCTTTTAATGGCTGGCATGTTAGGATAAAGGGGAGAGGGTTAGGTTTGGGTGGTAGCGGGCTGTTTCTTGTACGGTTGTGTACGTGGGCAGGGGGCACGACCAACAGATACAAGTCGGGGCCCTTATCGTAACGGTTCACCATGTATTTAGGCGGCACTTAATATGTAGGAGCTGCATTTTTCATACGTGTAGAAGGTAGGTGGGAGTTGGCGAGCGTAAGAATAAAAATAGAGTGATAGAGTAATGATGGTTAAGGTGTTGGTGGGTGTCTTTTTTTTAAATGTATCCAATCTATATGTAACTTTTCTGCCTTCACCTTTTGGATATGTGGTTTCCTTTTGTATAAGGGAATGTAGGATTAGTTAGTGAATGGAATCAGCCCCGTAATAGCTGCTGGGAGCCTCCACTGTAGCTTTTGTACAGTATTCTTTTTCTGTCGATGCTGCTGACTTTAAATAGGGAGGTGGTTTGTTGGGTTTTGCATTTAATCCGTCTGAAATGTAATAAGCTTGTAGGATGGGGGGGAATTATGAAAATGCTGGACATAATTTAACAACCTCTTCTTTATTTGTCTCGTGTAAAGCTGTAAATACTTTATTTTGTATTCATGAGGCAGTGTCATATTGACACTTTTTTAAAATGGGTGGGGTGGGGACAGGTCATGTTTCCTTGTGGGTTTTTAAGGGTTTTTTGAAGCAAACAGTGTTTCTTTGCTTGTTAGCGGGGGGATGACAGTTGTAATCCTACGCAAAACTGAGTTTGTATAAAAACGGCTGTCTTGGACAGACGGGCCTACTTTGTGGATGCATGTTTTAGAACAAATGAGCAAGTCGAATAAAGCTGTCCAAAGAACCATCACCCAGGCCCGTTTGCGGGATGTCCCTGTTTCTTGCCATTAATCAAAACAGTGACCAAGCTGTTTCCAAAAAGGGGTTTCAGGGAGAAACAGCAACAGCTGCCCTAAGTGACTTGCACTTCTGAAAGCCAAGGCTGCATTTTAAAGGTGTTAAATTTGGAGAGCTGAACAGTTGTTTGGCAGTGTTTTGGGGGAAGCTGCGTAGCAAACGGCAGGGACTGGGAGACCCAAATTTTTTTGCCTTCCACTAGAGGGCAAGCATGCAGTTAGCTAGTTCCTTTCCCCGTTGCTCCAGATACATTATTCAAGAAGCAGAGGCGCATTTCCCCCGTGTATCTTTCATTTGGGACCTAAAACAGTGATAAGGATCTGGTATTCGGTTGGGGATTGAGCGTGCGTTGTGTGTGTTTTTAAGAGAGATCAAATGCGGTTTTTGCAGAACAGGAGGACTCGGGGAATTAAATCAAAGTACTCCTGCGCTTCAAGCCATCTCTTGCATGTTTCAGAGTGGAAAGACGGTTATAAATGGAAGCAAAGACCTTTTTATTTCATTTTTTTAAAAACGTTTTGCCTTGAAGCATTTGGCAAATTAGAATCTGAATGATGGAGGCCTGTGAAGGTTGCCTTATTCTTCTACTGCTTCATTTTATTTTTTAAGTGGCACCAACCAGTTGTGCCTTCCAAATAGCATGAAGTGCCATGCCCTGTATATATATTTTTTTCTGTCAGCAGTTTGAATAGGCCTGACTTGGTGCTTTTTACTGCCTGTTGAGCCTGGGCTGGGCTTGGACAACAAAATTCATCCTCTTCCGGGCTAAACTTTCTATGGTAGTTAAAAATGTCCTTTAGTGGCATCTCTGCTGTGTTGAAGATGGGAGGCTGGCTTGGAAGGGACCTCTTCCCACCCTCAGCTCCGATCAGGCCTGATGGTGGACGATGCTCTCCCGTTGCTGGTGCACATGATCTAGCTACCAATCTGGTTGGCTTTTATTGAACGTGGAATGGAAGGTGGGCTCCATTTTGTTCTCCAGCCTGCATTGAACCTGAGAGAGGCTTGGAGCCTGTGGTGTGTGTACATCAGGGCAAGAAATCACTCAGTCGTTGGATCGGTCTTGAAGATGAGCTACTCTGGGGCAGGCATCCACGCAACCTCTTTTCACTTAATCCATAGGTATCCCATTGCAGAATTTTGAATTGGGCACTGCCCCGATTGCGAAGAAGTCTGGCTGTCCCTCTTAAAGGATGAGCCTTTCCTTCCCATCGCATCTTCCAGCTGTTTTTTCCAGACAATTTGCAAAGGTGAACTTGAAAGCTTTGGCCTGCCAAGTTCTGCACTCTGTCCTTTGCTGCCTTTGCTTTTTTCTTTGGTTTGGTTTTGTTTTGTTTTTTGTCAGGGAGAAAACAGGAGGCCCGCGGCCTGTCTTGGCAAAGAGGGCTGAGACAGAACCAGTTGGAAGCTGGCCGCCTGTGTTTGTCCGCATTTGTACCTGATTTGAAAATTCTTACTGTCTCCTTTGCAAATCTTGTTTGTTCTCAAGAAGCAGAGATGGCAAAGGTTTGGGTGGGTGAGGCAAGATCTGAATGTTCTTGTGTTTCAAAAAGGGTGCTCAGTGCCTGATCTTCCTCCCCTCTCTCCCTTGGAGAGTCTTTTTAGGCAACCTGCCACCTATGGCGAGAATTCTTTGGCAGGCAAACATGTCCACTTGTACCAATTCTTATTTTTTTCTCTTTTAGGCCACAAAAAATGGATTTCGCTGGGTAACTGAACAGTAGTTGGGGGCTGTGACAAGCTGTGAGCTAGCAACTTTTTGATTTTCCAGACTTGCTTGTAGAAATCTCTACAATGTGGTACCTTATTTTTAGGCAAGGATAGTTCTGAAACAGAGGCCCAGTTGCGCTTGCAAAATCGTGTTGCAGGAATTGATTGGTGGGGAATTGCTGTGTGCTAGGCTATCTTGCTGCCGAAATGCGCGTTGAAAAGGTTTCTTTGCAGCCGATGGTTGTTACAAGTCTAGCCAAAGGGACGCAAGGCCCTTTTTTTGCCCCGTGCAAATCAGGGATTTGCCATAATTCCGTAAAACGAAGATCACTTTTGCAATGAAATGTTGTTTTTTTGGTGAGGGGCATCCATGGTTTGCATATGTAAGTGGACTTACTGAGAAGCAACCTGTAAAGTCTGTCACCTGTGGGTGGGGTGGGGGAGTCAAAAATAAAAGAGACCAAGAGCAGCTTCCCCCTCTTGTGTCCTTCCCTTTTGCGACAAAATGTCGCTTCAGTGTTTTGTTTCCACTCGCAAAAAATGGTCTCCTTAGCAAGAGCGGAATGGAACTGTTGACTGTATTGTTGTACATAATTGTGCTTTATATTCTGTATATTAGCATCCTTTCCGGGGGGTGGGGATTTGACCAGATTTAATGTTATTTGTGCTGCTGGCGGGAGAAAGGTCCCAAGGGTGAACCATTTCTTAAGCTCACTCCGCAAGAGCATTGCCTTCTCCGTCCCTCTCTATCTTGCTAGCCTCTCCTCTCCCTTTTTATTTTGGCCTTCAATTTTGAGATTATGGGGAATTTCCCCCCTTTTTCTCAGTTGCGGCACCCAAGTGAAATGAAAGATTGAGCTGGATTTTACGGGGCGTTGGTTCTGTGTCCAGTGATGGCACCTGCGGCCTCTCACTTTGGGTGGAGAGCCGGAGCTGTGAACCTCTCCTCACTCTCCCCGTGCACCCCGAAGGCCCCTGCTGGCACTGCGCAGGGGGTGCTGTCCCCCACATTCCCTTTCTGAAAAGGGGACAGGCTCCCTGTTTTTCCGTCCTCGCTCGGCCGTCCTGCGCTGCCCTGGTACTACTTGTCGGAAAGGAGCGCTGAGATTTCGGTTTACCCTTCAAACTCTCAAGATCTTTTGGTGAAGAATGTTTATATCTTTGGGGTATTCTCTCTCTCCCCCTCTTCCTTATGACACATACCAAACAGGCTTCTCTGTGAATCAGGGATGTTCCTGAAGCTTGTTGGTGGGGGGGGGGGGACGGGTTATGGTAATTCTCTGTTTAAAAGGAAGAAACCCCCTTACAATAAATGCCAAACTTCCTGGTGACTGAAGGTTCTGTGTCTCGGCCTCTCTTTCCTCTCACACACGCATCCCTTGAGGTCCCTGCAAAGGGAGGGGTGTCTGAAGGTTGCATGTTGTGAATGACAACATTCAGAGGGTAACACATTCCCAGCTCCTGAATTTAGATAGCTACGCAGTCAGAAATGGTGTAGAACAGCCTCTCGTGTTCCTCAGAATCTCAGGTTCCAAGCATGGAGAAGAGCTTTCTGCCTGAATTTGGTGAAGTCAAGGCAACAGTGGCTGGTTTAGATGTTCCCTGGCCTCCGTCTTTATAAGGTAGCTTCCCCGACTCGGGCCCTTAAAATGGGCAGCATGAAACAGTCAAGCATATTTTAGACTAGCATTTCTCAAAATGGGGTCTTCTAGAAGCACCAGCCAAATTTTCCCAAAGAAAGATGCAAATGAGTAGAGTTGGTTCTCTAAGGAGCTTGGATGGATAACCCTTGACCCTCTAAATGTGACCCATATTACTGTTGGCCACGGGTTGGACAGGAGTAAGAGGCCAAAACAGCACCAGGCAAGCCAAAAAAATATCCCCACCATTGCCAGAATCGATTGGGGCCTTTTGACTATTGAATGACAGATGGGGAGTCAATACCTTGTCAGTATCTCCAACCTTGGAGACTTGAGCCTTAGAACAAAAGTGTCGGCATCCAGGCTTCGGGTGTGTTAACCACTGATTAATTCCGCATTGGTGGAATTAAGTTTAGAAGATCATCCGTGTCTATGAACACTGAAGGTTTTTCTAATCCAAAACCGAGGTAGCTATGAATGGGCCCACCTTGTTTGCTGCAAGGAAGCATTATGTGTACAATATAGCCAAGGGTAGTGGAAGTAGACCATTTCTTGTAATGGTGCCCCAAGCCTGTGCTAAAATTAATCCGCTTGTCTTATGCCAGCAAGACTCCACGTTTTAATTCCTCTTCTTTATGTACTGGAACAGACTAGCACAGTGCCTTCTTTAAAAAAATAAGAATAAATGGAATGCACAGGGTCCCGAGACAGGTGTGAACTTCCTAGATCCATAGGGCAAGTTGATTTTTAGCAAGTGTCAGCGGAGCCATTTCCTGAATAAACCTCCAGCAGTTTTCCCAACAACTTAGGCGGAGCCTTCCCTAACCTTTCTGGAGGTCAGACTACAAAACCCCACGATCCCTGACCACCATGGATGATGGGAATTGCAGTGTACAAGAGTGTGGCACTTCTGAGTTGGCGGAAGAAAGCATCAATGCGCATGGGTCATTTTGCTGGCTCTGCTACGCAGTGACGTAACACTAGCCCTCTCTTGCATATGGACATAACACAACTGCACAATTCCAGTACCCGCAGACACAAGTTCCACTGGCGAAGATGTAAATCTCCCAACAGGATTCCCACCCGAGCCTTTATATCCAGTCCAGTCTTTGTTATTCTGTCACAGACTCCATGCAAAACACGGCACAAAAAGCAAGTAATGTCAAACAGACAACAGTTGTATCAATTTAGCAACTATTTAAAATTTTAAAAGGTTGTTCTTGCATGCCTTCTAGTCGTTTCTGACTTATGGCGACCCTAAAGCGAACCTATTATGGGTTTTTCTGAGGTTGAGAGTGTGACACGGCTGAGCGATGGTCTCCAGGGTCCGTCCAAACCATTTGACTACGCTGGCTCCATTTCAAGAGATAATATTCTACCCCACAGACGAGGATCCCAGGGCAGCGTACAGTGGAACTGATTTTAAAGGCTTCAAACAATTGAAATAATGAAAAAGGATTCAAAGACGAAAGGATAATTAAACCAGTGAACCCTTAAAACAGGGCAGTTTAACAGCTGTGCAAATTTGGACAATGTCATGCCCCCCAAGTTCCTGCAAACAGCCATGTTTTTATTGAGCTTGGTTCGTAACCGGGGTACCACGGCAAATGAGGCCCCGCTCTCTCATTTCGTTCCACAACAATATTGCCTGGACTTCCAGGACACAGGAAGGGCTCTCTCGTATTATAAGAGGATTTCCGTCCTCCTCCAGCGTTCCAAGGTGAGTGTTGCAGCTTTGGGGGCCGAAACAGCACCATCCACTCACCGCAGGGGGAAGGTTTTGGACATTTGGGGATATACCTTGCAAAAATGTTACTGTGTGTCTTCAGGTTGTGGGGTTTTCCTGACAAAGTTCGCTCAGAGAGGGGGTTTGCCTTCCTCTGAGGCTGAGAGAGTGTGACTGGCCCAAGGTCCCCGGGAGGAGACCCACGGCCCATGGCTAAGCAGGGATTCGAATCCTACTCTCCAGAGTCGTTCAATGCTCAAGCCGGTACGCTACCCCGGCTGTCTCGCCAAAATACACAGATTTTTAGGATAAAATTTTTTAGGATTTAGATTTTTAGGATCGGCTGCACAGCAGTGACACAGCGGAGGTGGCTGGGTGTGCAGAAACAAAGACGAGGACTTGGGGTTGGAGTGTCTCGAAAGGGCATGGCTAGCGGGAACCCTAAACTGTAGCCCTCAACGCTGCAACATTTTGTTGCCGTATCCACTTGTGTCTTGGTCCTCCTACCCAGCAGATCAAGTTGCTGTGGTGTGTCTTCACGCAAGCCCCTATTGCTTTCTCCCCCAAAATAGTGTGAAATGTTGGGTGCTTTCAAGTCGTCTCTGACTTGCAGTGACCCCAAGGCAAACCTATCATGGGGTTACTGGGGCTGAGAGTATGTGACATGCCTGATACCACCCAGTGGGTTTCCGTGGCCAAGCGGGGAATCGAACTCTGGTCTCCGGGGTCGTAGTCCAACGCTCCAACCGCACTATTGTTAGATTTCTACACAAACGACAAAAATATTTCTTTCAAATATATCTGTATACTTTGCACACACACTAAACAGCAGCTTAGGGTGATGGGATATGCAGTCTCAACTGCCGAGTGAAGGCTGCATTTACAGGAAGGGCTGGCAAATCATGCCTCTCCAGGTCTGGTCAGACTGCATGTCCTATCAGCCTTAGCCAGCATAGGAAGTGATAAGGGATGATGGGCACTGCAATGCGGCTACACCTGGGAGGTTCAAAGTTGTCAGACTGCAGTTCCTATCAGCCTTGGCCAGCACAGTAAGTATAAGGGATGATGGGTACTGCAATGCAGCTACACCTGGGAGGTTCAAAGTTGTCAGACTGCAGTTCCTATCAGCCTTGGCCAGCATAGGAAGTGATAAGGGATGATGGGTACTGCAATGCAGCTACACCTGGGAGGTTCAAAGTTGTCAGACTGCAGTTCCTATCAGCCTTGGCCAGCATAGGAAGTATAAGGGATGATGGGCACTGCAATGCAGCTACACCTGGGAGGTTCAAAGTTGTCAGACTGCAGTTCCTATCAGCCTTGGCCAGCACAGTAAGTATAAGGGATGATGGGCACTGCAATGCAGCTACACTTAAGAGGTTAAAAGCTGCCTTGTCCGACTGCAATTCTTAGCAGCCTTAGCCAGCACAGTGAGTGATAATGGATGATGGGAACTGCAATGCAGCTATGCCCAGGAGGTTAAAAGTTGTCCTCCCGGCCTGGGTTAGAGGAAGAGCTTGGAAAAGTGGTTTTGCAACGTTTCCCTGGAACTGGGACTTCAAAACCAGTACATTGTAACCGAAAAAATGCATTTTCAGCAAAACAAAATTAAAACTATTCTCAATTCAAAACATACACCAAAAAGTGACAAAGTGCAGTTTGAAAAACAGCTCAGTCAAAAGAATACATCTTTTCCATCCTGGCAGGCTTTGCAAACGAAAGTTGTTAAACAAGGGCTGCTGTATTAGTTTTGCCCTGTTTCACCTTTTCCATTGCATTTTATCTTTTTAAGGGGAGCGTTGAGCCATCTTAATGCCGTCCGTGGTTTAAGCTTACTTTCACTTTCACCTTTTTGGGCGGAGGGATGCTTTTAGAGGTATAGTGTTGTTAAATTGCAAAACTGATTTGAGTCCTACATTTTGGAGGAAAGGCAAGATACAGATTATTAAATAATAGATAATAGATAACGAAAGGCAAAAGCTGCCTGAGCCTAGCTGGCTGTCCATCTGGTGTTGTTAATTTTAACCCCAGGTATACAGTATTTGGAAAAAATAATTCGCCCCTTTAAAAAAGAAATACCCCCCCCTTTAAACCGCAGATCTCCTCAATTTTGCACCTTTGCAATATCAGGCAGGTAAACCCACAGGGCAAGCTCGCCCTCCCTCTTGCTTCCTATCCAGGGATGTCTGCACCGGTTGGATTTCTGCCTGCTTGGGCAGCTATTGTAATTGCAAGTGGAGGAGATCCTTGCTTAGGGTGGAGGCCACTATAACCCACTAAAAACGCAGCAGCATGGGTGCTTCAACGCGTCCACACTTTCCCCTAGCAATCCCGAATTTAATTTTTGGGAGAGACGGTGTCCCTTTAAATGCCTTAATAAGGTCTTGCAGCTTGAGCGAGGGGAGGCCCGATTGGACGGAAGGTGGGGCGAGGAGCGTTCCTATTGGTTGAGAAAGCTTCCGCCCCCCTTCCTCGAAGAAGGAGAATGGACTGGACCACGTGGGGCTCCTTTTTTGGGGGGGCAATTAAAAGTCTGGGGACCTATCAATTTATGTGTATACATATATATATATATACTTCTCTCCTGGGGCTAGGATTGGGTGAGGCTGAGGTCTGGACGCGCGAGGGGAATTGAGCAAAATTAATAAATGGCATGCAATGCAAGAGCAACTTTTGCATTTTTTTTATTTTTTTTGCAAATCGAGGTTGCGGGAAAAAAATCCCCCCTCCTTTGAATGGAGGTGGTGCGGCCCAAGTTCAGCCCGGGGGTGCCCCGTTTCAGGCGCGCTCCGCTCTCCGCCCAGCATTTCCTCTCGCGAAGTCTCTCCCGCCGGCCGGAGGCGCGATGTTGCTGCCCTGCCTTCGGAAGACGCTGCCCAGGGTGGGGTGAGTCTGCGTTCCTTTTTTTGGAGGGGCGGAGGAGGGACCTGGGGGCGCCCCTGTGCAGACTTGAACCCAGAGCTTCAAAGTTGGGGGTCCCAGACAGGCCCCCTGAACCTGGTAGCTAGGACCCTTCGTAAGCCTTGGCTGCACAGAATTATTTGCGCGTGGAAAAACCCCCGGAACTTAGAATGCAAGTTGGGTTTCTCTTCCTCCAGCGAGAAATATGTAGTTCCCTATAATGCTTTTTATTAATTGCAGAGTTCGTGACTGCAGTTTATTAAGCCAGTTGCACCTAGAAAAAGTGGAAGAATATCTTCGTAGAGGATGCCCCTCCTCTCCCCAATTTTTTGGAGAGGGAACGATATCTTTTCCCCATTCTCCTAGCTTTACTTTATGTATATCTCTGGTGCCCCTTAAAATTTGGGAGCATAAGCTCCCAGCCACACAGAATCTCTCTCTAAATAAGCAAAAAGTCTTTCCTAAATCATATATTCTCTCCTGTTTTTGGTGACTAGACACACACACATACGCCTTCTTTCTCTAGGAATTAACTTGGGTCAGGCGTAGGGAAAGTGTGGGGCCTTCTGGATGTGATTGGATTGCAAACCCCATCAGCCATCTTCATAGGATTCTAGAATTGGAAAGGACCCCGAGGATGGTCTAGCCCATCTCCCAGATGAGGGTTGAGCTACCGCTGCCATCATCCTTGACCGCTGCCCAGCCAGACTGCAGGAATCCAGCTAAGATGGGCAGTGGTCAGGGATGATGGGAGTGGTGGTTCAACCACAACTGGTTGTGGAGCAAAGTTTCCCCGGTTGCTGTGTGCCTTCAAGAACTTTTCGACATTTTGGTGACCTTATTATAGGTATTTTCTTGGCAAGGTTTATTCAGAGGCAGTTTGACTTTGCCTCCCTCCGAGGCTGAGAGAGTGTGACGTGCCCAAGGTCACCCAGTGGGTTTCCACGGCCAAGCAGGGATTTTGAACCCTGGTCCCTTAGAGTTGTAATCCAAACAACTACACCGTGCTGGCTCTCCAAGTTCAGATCGTTTGGAAAAAAACAGTGCTCGCAATTTTCGCAAGTACAATTTTCGTAGGAACTTTGGGTGAGACCGGCTGGTGAGGGTGTTGAAATTTTCTGACATGTCGTCACCCGGTGGAAATTTTTCTCTGCCTTCCTTGCCTCCCAGCAAAGTAAGCCGAAAATGGCGCTGCGGCACAGAAATTTCAGTTTTCAAAGCCCCTACAACTTCTCACCCGTACAGCTTATACAGGTGACCTCCATAACTTCTCAGATGCTCAGTTATTTGGAGATTTTACATTAAAATATTGAGAACTCGCTTTTCCAACTCAGCGAGGCCCCTGGAGGAGTCTTGAACCGGAAAAAGCAACAAATAGAATCCTCATAAGAAGAAAAAAGCCACTGAAAATACAAAACGGAATAAGTATAATAAATAAATACCAAAGATTGAGGTTCTGCCTCGCAGATAACGGGGTGTAATTTTCCCCCATCCGTAACTAACGGCCCTATCACACTATGCTGTTATAGTGCTATCGTTCCTCTTTAGCTGCCATGGCAACTTCCTACAGAATCTTGGGATTTGCAGTTTTAAGGAGGGGTATTTAGAGTGCTCAGCCAGAGAGCTCTTTGGCCTCAGGAAACTACAAAGCCCAGAATTCCACAAGGTGTTGAAAATGGAATAATGGCACTATAACAGTGTGGTGTGACAAGGCCCTAAGTCGTAGAAATGCAATGAAGCCCTGAATCGAGAAGATGCTCGTTTGGGTACCAGCCGCCGCGCTTGGAGGTGCATCGGGCACTTCGGATGTGCATCGGTCACCCCCGTTGGGGTCTAGACTTTCCCAGCTTGTGCCGGATGGGCATTCAGATGGCCCAGTGGACGCTGGGCCACGGCATTTCGGTCACTCCACTGGGTGCCGTTGCGTAACGGACGCCCGCGCGTCGTAACGTCATGGCAGCCCCGAGCCGAATACGGAGATTGTGGAACTGCGCAGTTTTCTTTTCCGCGCCCGTACGCTTACTTCCGAAGTCATAAGCGCCCAGCGGAAAGCCAGCCAAAAGAAATGGGCAAATTGAACTTGCTTGCAAAAAATAATTTCTTTACATTTAAATTTCTGAGTTGAATTTAAACTTTTTGAAAATTGAGTTCGGAAGTTTAAATCCAGCTAAAACATTTAGATTATTTATTTATGGGAGCCGAGATAGCTTTCAAAAGGTTAAAAAAGCGTTAAAAGCATAAAAACAATTAAAACATTAAAAAACATATATACCATTATAAAACAATAGATTTTCATTTTAATTTTTTTTTGGTTGGAGAAGGAACCCTGTATGAGCCTAAATCTTTGTCTAAACCTGTTTGCTGATTGTTAGGAAGATTTTGACCCTTCTCTGTTATATTAGCTAGAAAAGGCAATCCACAGTTTTAAAGAGCTTTCTGCCCGGAGAGAAATTTTAGCTCGGAAAAACAGGACCTGTTCGGAAAAAGGAGAAAATGTGGTTAAACCTTTTGTAGCACTAAATCAAGGTGGGTTTTTTGTTGTTGTTGTTGTTTGAAAGTTTTGCAGGTAGCGATTGCCCCTGTCTCTCCATGCCAGGCTATCTGTGTGGCTTATCTCCTAATTGTCTATTTTTGGCACCCTCTTTTCTTGCACGTCCCAGAATTACAACAGTGCTGAGCCGTGCTCTCTTTATCTGCGCCACACCTTTCCAGCTGGCTGTTATCGGAATTAATGAGAGTTTTGGACTTTATCAGAGCGAGATAGGAGACGTGGGTCATAAAAACAGAGCCACCGTCTTTCGGGAAAGTTAAACACAGCCCGGTGATTGGTTTCCCACACTTGGGCCCCTCGAGACTCCTTTCCACCACCACCCCCTAAACTTTTTAGTCTTTCAAAGAATGGAGTCACGAGTCACGGGCAAGATTATGGCCGGTCAAGACGGAACAATGTGAGGAATTTCAGACTTTGGACCAAGGTGCACGGCTCTGGCCACTTGAGCGTGGAGTTTGCTGACCACACATTTCAGCTTTGGACCTAAAGGGTGAGAAAGGGTCACAGACATGGGGCACTTTGGAGATGCTGTCCTTAAGCCCATCATGCATGCCAGTTTCCCATATTAAATAAAGAAGTTATAGCTGGCCCTCCACATTTGCTAGGGTTGGGGACGGGACCCCAGCAAAAGTGGAAAAAACTGCAAATATCAAAATGTGTGTGGGTGTCTGTGGGAGGGGGAGTGAGCCATGGTGGGGAGAGTGGGCACTCGGGGTCCAAATGAAGTCAGGGAAAGAAGAGGGGGAAAGGGTGGGTGGTCCTAGACATCCCCTCTCTCTCACACATCCCCTTCCTTGGGGGGCATCAGGAGAGGGTTTGTGGTGCTGATAAATTGGGCTGTGAGCCCTCCTTAGCTGGCCGGGCAGTGGCTGGTGGCACAAGGGGGTCAGAAGTGGGTTTTTAAAGGACTGTGCAGCCGGATCAGAGCCTCCAAGAGAGGAAGGTTTCCCTAGAAAAGAAGTGTTTGGGGGTCAGGGGTTGGAGAAACTTGCAGATAATCAAATCCGTGGAAGTCAAACCCGCAAATGTGGAGGGCTGACTGTAATCCCCTTAAAGACCCTGGCAAAAATATACAGGGCTTCCCAAAGAAATGGACGCACTCTCTCACAGCTAACAGTAGCTAGAGTGATTATATCAAGGCTGAGTGCATACATATACGTTGAAGAATAAATGTTATAATAATGATTTAATCGAAGTTACAAAACTCACTTAAATTATGATTTCATGTCAGGTGTTCCAGTTGGTGTCCCCGGGTAGCAATGTGTCGCTCGCATTGGTGAAGTACGGAGTTGAAAACTTCACTTAAAATTTCTCCTGCAATTTTGCAACACTAGTGTTGGAATCTTTTATACTGTCTGGGGGGGAAATTGCCTCCCCCCCCAGAATTATAAAGTGTTAAGGATGTATACATTTGAGGGGGGGAATGACACCGTATAAAACAATATTGAAACAGCTGGGGAAGAGAAAAGCCATAAATCAGCAGTTTAGTGGGAGCACCAGAGAATTGTAGAGTGGTTTCGGGCTCCTTATCACAATGGTTTGAACCGGGGTAGGTGAAAGGTGGCTTGTGGGGTGTGGTCTGGGGAGGAAATTGGCCCGTGGAGGGGGCCACCCCAGGTCTAAGTCCACATGGGGCGAAGAGACCTCCCTCCAGGTGTGATGGAAGTGCAGCCTTACCCAGCATTGGATCGAATACCGAGAGCTGCTGTTTATTGATATCGAGAGGGCTGCTTGGTTCCCACCATGACTTAATGGCCATTGCTTCTCCCAGCTTCATCTTAGCATCCTGAGGCTTTTAAAACCCACAGGGAATAGAGATGGTAGAAACAGAAAAATTAGCATCCTCTTTGGAAAATAAACCAATACAGAAGTTCGAAAGGGAATGGAAAGGAGTATTGGGCTGGGTAAAGACATAGATTTATACGATGTAGAGATATGGAAACAAGATAAAGGGTGGTTGTTTTTATTAACAATAGAAATGTAATTGCTCTTCTTTTGTGTAAACAGAAATAATGTAGTTTCAACTGGAGAAATATAAATGGAAGTGGGGGAGGTGGGATATATTTAAAGAAGATGTGACCCACTTGTTCCTTTTTTTATTTGGTAACTAAGCTTTAATAAAAACATTACAAAAAAAAAAAACCCACAGGGAAAACTTATATGCTGTGTTGAATAGCCTCTGGGATAGGCTGCATACTGTATCAAGGGTGGGGAACTGTTTCTTTAGCTCGTGGGCTGAATTTCGATGTGGAATGGACCTCTATTTATTTTAGCCCCGGGTGAGGCTGAAGAATTGTGCTGGGACCTGCTGGAATTCGTAAGCAATTTATACATCCCCCCAGCTGGAAACACAAAAGCACAGTTAACTTCCAGGCATGCCTGTTTGAGTAGTAAGCCTCTGAGCCATAACTTTCCCGCTTGCAAAACTCTGCAGGGAGTTTAAAGTTTTGCTATCTTCTTATCTCCGATCGCTGATTCGAGGTAAGAGCAGAAGAAATTTGCAGACCCAATTCTATGTTCCCTTGAGGACATTTTACTTCCTCCTTTTTTCATTTACTGACCGATGTACCTCACTCTGTCCGGCCTAAATACCCTAAAAGCACCAGATCCCATCTGATCTGGGATCAGCCCCGGTTAGTTCTTGGACAGGAGACCACCAACGAATACCAGGTGCTGTAAGCTCTATGTAATTAAAAAAATATTAAAAAAAGAAATAAAACAGACAGGCATTTGAACAATAAGGGGGGAAGAACCCCATGCAAAACAAATAATCATACAGCCGTACAGTATAAATACAATACAAGCATCTATACAGTAAACAGTAACCTTATGCTATAGTTAATGATATAATTGATATTACAGTAACACTATTTCCGAGGAAGGAACTGGCAAAATCACCTTTGCGCATTCTTTGTCCAAGAAAACCCTGGGAGATTTATGGGGTCACTGCATGTCGACAGGCGACACGCACGCACACACAAAGATTTCTCTCTTCTCGGGGCAGTGCATTGAGACCTTTGTCCCGTGGAAACTAGATCTCTCGATGCATCACTTGAGAAGGGGAGGGGTCTTGAAGGAGCAGCAAGACCCTTTGCAGACGGACCCAAGGAGATCCGATTAACAACCTGGTTCTTTGCTCTTCAATTCCCACCCGACCTCCAGGCTGCGATGGCAACACCGTGCCCCCGCCGAGGTTGCCAACGAACCTGTCTTGGCATTCACGCCTGGTAGCCCGGAGCGAGCTGCGCTGCAGAAGGTAAGGGTGCTGAGGAGTTGGGCGCTTTTGTTTGCGGCAGAGCATTCGAGATGCATCCGGCTGTGTCCTCGTAGGCGGGTGCGGACTGATGACATCGTCGGCAAAGGTCCGCTGGGAGTCCTCCGGAGTTTTTGGTGGATGATACCGTCATTTTCCATCTGGCTATAGGGATGTGGCCGGGGGCTTTTCTGATCCCTCTTGTGATGAAATCCTGGCTATCTGAAGTACCAAGTCAGCCTGGAAGCAGGTTGCCAGGCAACCAGAATAGCACCTCCGGAGAGAAACCCCGCCCAGTAGTGTGTGGGAGGGGCTTGCGGCTGAGAGAAAAAAGTTATATACAGCCGAGTATCTGTGATCATTTGTGCTTTCAGGAGCTAGGGAGTGGAGCCCCCTTAAGCAGCCAGAGAGTGTGACTGTGTTGGGAGGTCTAGTTCTCAGTGGAAGCCTATGAGTGGCAGAAGAGTAACTGGACCTTAGTAGAATCTGGTCAGAGAGTGTCACCTAGATTGGGGGTTGAGCCTTTGGTGAGAGTAGAGCCAAAGGGCTGTTGTATCATTCTTTATGTGAGAGTTTAAAGATATAAGGGAACTGTCTAGAAAGTGCACGGAGGAAGTAGTTCAGTCAAAACTTTGATAATCCGGCCGAAGAGAGGGATGAGAAGGCGAGGATGGCTGCTAAGAGACCTGTCTGTGGAGCGGTGAGGATGAGTTCGTATCAAATGTGGGAGGAGCCGGGTCACCATCGTAGGGATCTGGGTTAGAGGAGCCTTGCATGGTTTGAGTCTTTGGGGTGGCAATTAGCTGACAGGCCGTTAAAAAATGTGCCGCTCTCTTTCTATAGGCCCTCGCAGACTTGAAAGGCAAGACTGAAGCCATTCCGTGCGTTGTTGGGGATGAGGAGGTCTGGACGGCTGACGTCAGGTATCAAGTGTCGGTGAGTTCCGCAGATAAATGTTGGTGGCTTCTTCTTTTTCGTCCTCTCCCTCTCACAGCTCGTTAGCAGTCTGACGTGCAATGGTCGTCAAACATCTCCTGCTTCCTGAAATCAGCAGGTTGCCAAAAGTTTTACCAGATCCTTGAGAATTATATTATACAAATATCTGTCTCTGTGTAAAAAGCCACTAATATTTTCTGAGTTCTTAGCTGTATCCAATTGTCAGTCCCTCTTTGTCATTTGTTTTATTAGCAAACCCTAATCTGTTATTGCAGAGTTTCTTTTTTCAAAGATAAAAATCACATAAACATTTACATTTGCAAGCCAGTGCTTCCCCCAATGGCATATCCGCTTACCTTCTGCTCTGTCCTGAATAAGAACCTGTGTTTCTCAAGAGTTTGAAAAGTTACTCTTTTTTTAGACAACGGATCCCCCAGCCAGCCTGGCCTGCAAGAGTTGTGCACAGTCTTTAAAAATCTTTCCGAAGCTTGGATGTTTTGTGGAAGTTGCAATTTAACTCTGCAACCTAATGCGCCTTTGAGGTGTTATAAGTTCCATTATTTTCCTTGGAACTTAACTTCTATTTAAGGCTGTGTATAGGATGAGTCAACATGGTGCAGTGGTGTGAGCATTGCACTACAACCTTGGAGACCAAGCTTCAAAACCTTGGGCATGTCACACACTCTCAGCTCCAGGAAACCCTGTAATAGGCTCACCTTAGGGCCACCATAAGACTTGAAGGCACACAGCAAAAACAACAGCAACATTCCTCCCCTTGGTTTGGAAACTGTGATTCTGTTCATGCATGCTAAAATAGTATTTGCCTTCTTTGCTGCAGCAAGACACTACTGGACCATGTTCGTGATCAATTTATGAAGAAGCCTATGAGCTTCAAAAGCTTACCTAATGGATTTTACACCTTTAGGTTGGCCTGATAAAGGATATCGACTTGAAGTGTGTTTTGGGTTTTGTATTTTTCTGCATGGTTGACACAGTTGTCTTGAATTTATATACATATATATATATATATAGACTTCTGAGTAGACACACCTAGAAATGGACTGGGACTGTATGTTAGATTGTAGTTTGGAGATCTCAAACGGATGTTTACTTATTCCTGTTCTTCTCCCTTCTTTGTAGCCTTTCAACCATTCGCACAAAGTGGCCAAATACTGCTATGCTGATAAGGTGAGGCTTGCTTCATTGGAAACCGTGTCATGAAGGATGTCTGACTTGAGGTGGTGCATCTTCTTGAGTTCATAATTGCTCACTGGGAGAGGGCGTGGGTGTACAACAAGAGAAAATTAAAAGACGTGGAGAATCATTGGCTGTCAGGTGTTGTTGGACTACAGCTCCCACAATTCTTGTCCCTAGGACATGCCAGCTAGGGTTTTCTGGGTGCTGAAGTCCAGGAGATCTGGAGGGCCAAAAGTTCCCCACCCCTGAAGTATAATGAAAGCTTCTGTGAGCCTGGAAGGACCCGTCCACGAATGAGGGTGACCGCTGCGTCTCTGAATGATTCCCCGTTCTGTCTTTTTGGCTAGAAGAAGATCGGGCTGTTGAATCGCTCTGAATGCAACAGGACTGAACCACTTTTGCACTGGTGCATTTGAGTGCTCTGGAAATGGTGGCTCGTCACTCCTGTTCTGAGATGGGTTTTGGATGGCATTTTGGAGAGGTTAAGAAGGAAAATAAACTGCTGCGTTTGCAGCTGAGGAGAAAGGCAGACAAATATTGCAGCGGGATTTAGAGGAGCGCCCTTGCCTTCCATGGGAATATGTTGCT
Organism: Iguana delicatissima; assembly: GCA_948472985.1. Classification (NCBI taxonomy): domain Eukaryota; kingdom Metazoa; phylum Chordata; class Lepidosauria; order Squamata; family Iguanidae; genus Iguana; species Iguana delicatissima. The sequence continues at coordinate 224,147 of CAOKZL010000206.1, forward strand.
CCAGTATTTCCCTGTTTCTTGTTTTTAAACCAGGATTTGCTAAACAAGGCCATCAATGCCTCTCTTGCCGCCCGACGGGATTGGGACTTGCGGCCCATCCAGGACCGAGCTCAGATCTTTTTCAAAGCGGCCGACATGTTGAGCGGACCCAGGAGGGCCGAAGTTTTGGCCAAGACCATGGTGGGGCAGGCAAGTATATAGATATTTGGGAACTGTGGTGGACCGTGATTGCAGAGGTTTGTGGGGAAGTGAAATCCAGCTTTGCAATGCTGTGTTGGATGGAAAAGTCGTATTTCAGAGAATCATAGCATTGGAGACTCAAGAAATTCTCTGTAATTTTTAGAGATCCAGAAGGCCTACCTAGTCTAGTTTTAATTGTGCTTTTAATTGTATTTTTAATCGTACTTTTAACTGTATTTTAATTATAATATATTTGTATCAATTGTTCTCTGTGCATTTTAACTACAACTTTTAACTCCCATCCTTCCCAGCCTTGAGGAGAGGCGAGTAATGAGTAAAATAATAATAATAATAGGAATCTCATGGAATTTGAACCCACTGGTTCTTGTCCTAATCTCTGGAGCCCCAGAGCCCAGCTTATTTTATTGACATGTCTTTCCAAAATTTCTGGACATGAAGCAGGATGTTCCAAAGACCACTGCGGTTATTGAAACATGAATTAGAAACTTACCCCACCCTTGCCAAATTGCAAAATTAAGATCAATTTTGTATTTGTTGAACCCGGTTTCTCGACCTCTCCTGCCCAATCATGCTTGCTTCTCCTCCAGGCAAAAACCATCATCCAGGCGGAAATTGACGCAGCCGCCGAGCTGATCGACTTCTTCCGTTTCAACGCCAAGTACGCCGTGGAACTGGAGGATGAGCAGCCCCTCAGCGTGCCCCCCAGCACCAACAGGATGGTCTATCGGGGGCTGGAGGAAAAGCAAAAGAGCTGGGGTTCTAGTTTGGGAGGAGCCGGAGGCAACACCACTGGTGGACTGGCCGGGATGTTGACCACTGGCCGATTGGGGCCACCTGTCCGTAGTCCCTGCTCTGGCCGCCAAGATGGTGGCAGTGGCTATCTGCCGTAGTCACGGTGGGCATTATTGCTTCTCGGCCAGGACAGACGAGCCAAGAGAATCAGGAAAGAAGTACATTTGGCCCTCTACGTAATAAATTTATTATTTGCGGGTTTCTCCAACCCCTGGCCCCCAACCTCAGGTGCGTCTTTTCCAAGGAACCTTCCCTCTTGGCACCTCCAATTAGGGCATGCAGACCTTTAAAAACCCACCTCTGGTCATAGAATCATAGAAATGTGGAGTTGGAAGAGACCCCAGGGGCCATCGAGTCCAACCCCCTGCTATGCAGGAACACCCATCAAAGCATTCCCAACAGGTGGCCATCCAGCCTCTGCTTAAAAGCCTCCAAAGAACGAGACTCCACCACACTCCATGGAGGCAGCTGCATATTCCACTGCCGGACAGCCCTGACTGTCGGGAAGTTCTTCCTGAGGTTCAGGTGGAATCTCCTTCTGCTCCAACAGGCCAGCTAAGGATGGATCGCAGCCCAGTTTCTCAGCACCACAAGCCCTCTCCCGATGCTCCCCAAACACCCAAGGAAGGAGATGGGCAAGAGAGAGGGAATATAGGGCCACCAAGCCAACACACCCTCTTTTCTCGCTCTTTTCCTGACCTGTTTTGGACCCTGGGTGCCCGTTCTCCCCAGCACTCCTTGCCCCCCTTGCCACAGATGCACACACACACGTTTTGATACTTGCAATTTTTCCACTTTTGCTGGGGTCCCGTGCCACTAACCCTAGCAAATGTGGAGGGCTGACTGTAGAGCATATATAAAGAGATGGTAAATTAATTTAAAAGGTCAATGTGCAAGAAATCCATATATAACTTTAATGAATACATTACCCTTATGGTTTTGTTATTACACAAGGAACAACACTAGACATTTAAAGGCCATTTTTTCCTCCTAAATCCTGCCTGAAATGCCAGAGAGGCATTTCTGGTGACCAGAACTGAGCTTATTGGCTTAAATAGGTTTGGAAATGGGCGGCTTTCTGTCTTCTTAGGGCAGGCTTCCTTCCCTCCCACCTGAAAATCCCATTCTCATGTTTATCATTTGCTTTAAGTGGTGCATGGTGTCCTTTAGAAGTAACCGAAATGTTCATATCTTCTTTTACTCAGAATAATTCTGATTTTTCCTGATGGTTGGGGAGGAACTGGGGCACTAAAGCCCTACCCTCAACCCCAAGAAATAGTCATTTCTCCACTTTCCTCATCATTCCTGACTTTTGAGATCTTGACACAGAATCATAGAATCGATGGCCATCAAGTTCAACTTCTATATTTGAATCCACAGGTAAAAAATTCCCAAGAGGTTGCCATCCAGTCCCCAACCTGCTAAAGAAAGAGGCTGTGAAACATTACCTCCTTAATTTCTAGTCTATCTTGACATCATAAGGACTACAAACTTTACTGTTTTCTTTCGTTGTTTAAAAATATGAAAGCTCAGTGAGATGTGCTCGGCATCACATTCTGCAGATTTTCAAAGCACTGGCAGAATTATAGGATCAGTGAAAGCAGAGCTGGAGGAGGGGAAGTTGCTTATTTTTTGGATGGCAATCCTTAGAACTGAGGCACAGTGTGGTGAATGATCCAAGCGACTAGGATTCAGTGAGACTAGGGTTCGAATCCCTGCTCGGTTACGGAAACCCCACTGGGATGACCTTGAGTGAGTCACGCTTTCTCAGCCTCGGAGGAAGGCAAAGGCAAGCAACTGAAAAAACTTAGCTAGGAAAACCCCAAGATAGGTGGACCTTTATAAGTCAGATCCGACCGGAAGGCCTGCAGCAACAGTTCCCAAAATCCGTTGCCGGCTTGGGTAATTCTGGGGTGTCGAGAAGCAACTTTGCAAGCTTCGCTCTCAGAGCTTTTGCATAAAATAAATAAATATATGCAAACGGGGATGTCTCGCTCGTGCCTTTCCACGGAGAAGCGTCTACCCTTCCCTTCATGGGTGCCGATTGCATGGTGTAATCGATCCCGTTCTCTCCACTCCTCCAGGGTTTTGTCGCTGCCGTCTCTCCCTTCAACTTCACCGCCATCGGAGGCAACCTGGCGGGAACTCCGGCTTTGATGGTGAGGATCTGTGCTCGGAAGGCCCCAGACGGGGCCTGGTTCTTGTTTTTCCGGTGGCGCGGGGAAGGAATTTTTGACGAGAACGTGTCTTCTTTCCGTAATTGTCGTGCGAGAGGCGTGTTGCCGCAATCAGGGTTGGAACACCGGGGCACCTATTAGCCAACTGCTGAGCTAAGAATTGCAAAAGAAACCCCCCACCCCGGTTTTTCATATGCGTGCATACGTGGAACAAGTTTGAAATAGAAAGTTTCGTGAAAGTTTTCACTAGAATATATAGGTGGGTCCGCTGTATATGTGGGAGCCCTTCCAGAAACCCTGAAGTAAAACAAAAAAGGGTCCCTTATGGAGAGGCAAGTCCTAGGCAGAACATCTGCCATCTTTGTTGTTCCTTATTGTCTTTGAAGGTTTAATACTTATTAATTTTAGGACAGAGATACAGACTAATTCACAAGCGTGGAGAAAGAAAAGAAAGAAAAAACAAGCTGTGCATAAACAATATGCTTGTATAACTGAAACTAAGTCAGTTAAAATAGAATTAAGCTAAAAGTAAGACATAATAACAAACGCTGTTACTAAAAAACTACTGTCTTACACTAAACACATCTTAGCTAGTTTTAGTTTACTAACTAAAACACAAAAGGACTCTCGTCCCCACCATATAGACTGTAACAAAAAGGAGAAATCAATTCCTATTCCATGTCTTATTCTGCCATTAAGAATCTACGTACATTCAGCTTGCTAGAATTACTAATAGCTGTAACCGCAGATTATTATTTACTGCCGACTTGTCTTAAATTGATTTTGTTGTACACTGCTTTGAAACCTTCAGGTATAACCCGAGATGCAAATAGTTTAATAAACAGAGGAATATTAAAAGCAAGCCCCTCTCTCCCAGTCTGCTTGAAGCTGGCATCGATCAGGTGCGTTTGGTGTCTGTCGATGGACAAATAAAACAACAGGCGCGTTCAGAAGTTGTACCGTGGGGGCCAAGTGTTTGTCGAACGTCCTTCTGGAACCTGACCTGCTTCTCTGTCCCTTTTCTCCTCCTCCTCCTGCCAGGGCAACGTGGTCCTTTGGAAACCCAGCGACACGGCCATGTTGGCCAGCTACGCCGTCTACAAGACCCTCCGGGGAGCCGGGCTCCCTCCCAACGTCATCCAGTTTGTCCCGGCCGACGGGCCCGTTTTCGGCGACACCGTGACCGCCTCCGAACACCTTTGCGGGGTCAACTTCACCGGCAGTGTGCCGTGAGTGTCATTCGGGGAGGCAGAGCGAGGCAGGCGGGGGCCGTGTCCTGCCTCTTGTGGGTTGCAGCCTGTTGGGTGATAAGATGGGCCTCCCCCAAACTTCATTTGGAACCAAAACCAGATGCATGTCATTTTTTGTACAAAGAGCTTTTTTGGCGGTGAACCCGCAGCGGAGGAAAGCGTCTCAGCCCTTTAGGTTCTGGCATCCTCTCACAGCAAATGGTAGAACCGAGCCCCTAAATGAGAAATTGCACGTGGGTGATCCCAAGACAAATGCTCCCGATCCCCGTGGCTGGATAAAGGGTCCCCTGGGTTGAGGCGCACCCTCCCTTTTGGGGCCGGGATGCTGGAAAGCTGGTCCTTGAACTACATGGGACAGAAGAAACAAAGGAAACTGAATTGCACAGGTATGAGAACAGTATCAGTAAGTTCTTCACAGGAGGAGTTACGGTTCCACTCTCAGCTGCCTTTTGTAGAAGCGTAGAGTTGGAAGAGACCCCAAGGGTCATCCAGTCCAACCCCATTCTGCCGTTCAGGAAGACACTGTCAAAACATTCCCAACAGATGGCCATCCAGCCACTGCTGGAAAACCTCCAAAGAAGGAGACTCCACCATATTCTGAGGCAGCAGATTCCATTGTTGAACAGCTCTTACTGTTCTAGCATTTAGCTGGAATCTCTTCTCCTGTAGTTTTGAGCCATTGCTCCGTGTCCTAGTCTCTGGAGCAGCAGAAAACAAGCTTGCCTGATCTTCCATATGGCATCATTTCAAATATTTAAAGAGGGCTGTCATGTCACTTCTTAACCTGTTTTCCAATGATCGCTTTGTCAGCTCTGCGATGTAGTAAGGTATCAGCAGCCCTCTACTGGATACCAAGTTTACAAAACTGCCCAATTCTAATTCCCACATAGGTAAATTCATTTATAAAGATGTAACTTCCACACAGGGTTCTGGTCATCGTACTTGAGGAAACGTTTGTCTATTCAAACAGCCAGCGTAGCTCTAATCCAGTTTTCGAGATTTCCAACACTGGCTGACATTCAGTGTTGCAGTTATGGATTTGTAACCTAGAATTTCAGATCTGTACCTGTCCTAATCTCTGGAGTAGCAGAAAACCAGCTTGCTCCTCCTTCCATAGGATATCTTTTAAAATATTTAAACATGTACCATCCTTGCAGTGCCGGGGTGAAATATCTTATGGGCCCCGTTGCATGCAAGAGATTGCAAGAAAAGAGATCCCTCCTAAACATGAAAAAGACCTTCATGATGGAAAGAATTTTTTGATGGTGGAATGGGTTTTGATGGTGGAATGGATGATAGAGTCTCCTCCTTTAAACAGAGGTTGTCTGGGCATCTTTTGGAAATGCTTTGGTTGTATATGCCTGCATGGTTTCAGAGGGTTAAGCTAGGTGGCCCTTGGAGTCCTGGAGCAGGAAAGCACCCCATAATTCAAATTATTTTTATGCCACTGGGTAGCTGTAAATATTTGACCATGAAGCTGATGAGGAGGATTCTAGAACCCATATTCCTGGTGATGGTGGGTTCAATAATCCACTACAGGAGGTTTTCAGGACACATTGAAATGAAGTTACTGAATCTGGGGGCATCTAGAAGGAGTCATTCATCCAGAAAAGGGGAAATTTGGGGGGCCACAAAGGCAGCTTTGGGGGGACCACACGTGGCCCGGAGGTCGCCCTTTCCTTGCATAAAAGTGTGCCAGCGGATGCCCTGTTTCCAATGGAAGGTTGCCCACTTCCCGGAAGCCATGTCCACCTATGGCGAACTTCCGTTTGTAGGTCACCGACTTCCTGTTGAGCAGCAATTCCCAAAGAGAGAGAGATTGAGAAGTGGTTCACTTTGTTCCCTCTCTCTCTCTTTTTCCTCTCCTGTGCACCTCTTCTTTTTGATTTCAAGTGTGACCAAACTCTTTGCTTCTCAAAACAATAAAAATGCTAATGGCCTCACACCAGGAGTTCTACCCGCCCGGCGCTAATTTATGAGCCCCCCACCTTTTAAGGAGCAGGGTGCATCCGAGCGTGGCGTGCGCGGAGGTAGCGAGCGGAGGCCTCGGCGGATTTTTAATAGTCTTTTTCAGAACCGGAGATTGGAGGCGAGCCGAGGCTCGCAAAAGGGGTTGGGGGGCGGCCCCAGGAAGATGTAAAAATATTAAGCGTATACCCCGATGTATGAGAGAGAACTTCACTTGCTGACGCAGCCCCTGAGAGGCGCGGAGTGGCTGGTCGGCGGCACGGCGGGATCCGGCACACGGAGAATTGTCAGGCTTTTGTTTTCTATAAGTTTCTAGTTCTTAATGGCTGCCATAGGGTGGGCAGGAATTTGCAAACGGTGACTAGAGTGGTTTTTCTCCATAACCCAGTTTTGCACTTTTGTTCTCAGGGAGATCCTGGGAATGGTGTTTTGAAAATAAATTCTCTGCCCCCAAGGCACTTACAGTAATTCGGCATTTGGTATTGGATGCAAGGATGGGAGGGAAAGGAAGATTTGGGGAGTTAGAGTCCAAAAAGAAGGTATGTTGCAAAGCTCTGGATCTGCCCTCCATCTGGGGTGGCCCTGCTCCTGAAAACTCTCCCTCTCCAAATTTCGTGAGGGTGCAATGGCTGGGGGATTATGGGAGATGCAGTCAGAAAAAAAAAGCAGGGAGTCGTGTCCAAACTCTGGCCCTCAACCTGGCAAATTTGGCATACGATTCTTTTACAGTCGGATAGTTTTATTATTTCTTCTTTCCCTATGTTTGTGTGTATATACCTATATTTTAGATTGTGGGCCACTGGTTTGGGTTGTTTTCCTTGTAGAGAGCCATGCGCCTAGATGTCGATATAGAAATAAAAGAAAATAAGGCTGACAGTAATAGTTGGGAGGCAGATGTTGGAGGTAAGCAGATGGGATAGTTCCATGCCCTGGGGCAGCAAGGGCGAGGGGCCGGAGTCGTTTTAGGAAAGCAGGGGGTTAAATGGCACATCTGGGAGCAGGGGGTTAACATCTGGCACATGGGAGATGCGTTCTGTGCAACCCGGGAGGCGCATGGTGTGCCAGTTGCAGGTATCCTTTGTGCCCAGAGGGCTTTCTGGCTCTCTGCCGCTCTCCCAATGCTCCTTTTCCCCTCTCTTTAGGACCTTCAAGCGCCTTTGGAAGCAGGTCTCTGAAAACCTGGATCGGTACCGCACCTTCCCACGTCTGGCCGGAGGTAAGAGGCTGTCGTGGGCATGGATTTCTCCCCTCTAGAAGAGGAAGGTGCAAGATGTTCTGGTGTCTTCTGTGGTCTGAACCGAGCGTTACTCAGGGTTGGGAATGCTGAAAAGCCCTCCCGAGGTTGTCCGACTGCCAGACCCAGCAGCCCCAACCGATGGTGAGGACTCCTGGGCCTTGCAGTCCCAAAGCACCTGGAAGTGGTTCTAAATGGTTGGGTTTTGAATCCCAGAAGGCCAAGCTGGTGTAAGCAGTCGTAAGGGACGATGGGTATTGTAGACCACAACCTGTGCAGGACTAAAGAGTCAGAATCACCGATGTAGTTTATCTAACCTAGCCATAATTTATCCCGGGGCTGAGAAACAGATGTTGCTGGACTCAAGGGCCCATCATCCTCTGCAAGCTTGTCCAAGAGTGGGGGATGATAGGACTAGTAGTTCACCGAGATTTGGAGACTTACAAATTCCCCACCCTTGTGGTGATCGTACTGTAGCTGACTCTTTCCTCAAGTTCCTTTTATTCAGCGACAGGGTTGCTCAGCCCGGGGTTTCCAGGTAGTTCAGACTGTGGGTCCCATCATCCCCAAGCCAAAATCACCCCAAACTGGGTGTGCTGGGGGTTGTAATCCAAAATGTCTGGAGGCCACCAGGTTGTCCTTAGTCTGGGTATGCCAGTAAGCATGCATACAAATGCAACTAGGTACAGGAAACAAATCCCAGGGCATTGTGGGAAAGGAAGAAAGTGAGTCTGAGTGCATTGTGGGTAATGAATGCCAGTGCATTGTGGGAAAGGAGGAAAATGACTCCCAGGGCATTGTGGGAAAGGAAGAAAATGTACCACAATGTGTTGCAAGAAACAAATTCCAATGCATTGTGGAAAACGAACCCCTGCAATTTGTGGAACGCAAAAATGCGAATCCCAGTGCGTTTTGGAAACGAAACCAGACCCTCCCCAGGTTCCTCCACAGTCCTGTCTTTGATGCAGCCCCCTAAGAAACTTTGGATGCCCCCTTGCAACAAAACCTGAAAAATCCGGGGGGGTCACATAAGATAATAAGCATTGCACAGAGATCACCGGTCCTTCATTTTAAAAGTTTGCCTGCAGCCATTTTGTGGAGGCGACGAGTGGCGGTGGTGAGGGGAGAGGGCGTGTTTTTACAGAACTGAACTTTTTTGGAAGAACAGCTTTTAAATCTTTTTGCATCTGTAGCAACTGGAAAGCCTGGGAGGTGAAGGATGATGAGAAGAGGCTATGAAAGCCATTTCCTGCCTTGTTTTGGGGAGACGCTCCCTTCTCTGTCTTCTAAGGTCTTGCGTTTCTCTCCAGAGTGCGGCGGGAAGAACTTCCACTTCGTCCACGCTTCGGCCGACGTGCCCAGCGTGGTGAGCGGGACCCTCCGCTCGGCCTTTGAGTTCGGTGGGCAGAAGTGCTCGGCCTGCTCCCGCCTCTACGCCCCCGACTCTCTGTGGCCCCGCATCAAAGCCGAGCTCCTGGAGGAGCACCAGAAGATCAAAGTGGGCGACGTGAGTTGGGAGCTTCTCTCCCGCTGAAGGGGCTTTGCGGCTCAGCAGGCGGCTGATGGGATTATGGGCTGCACTCCCCGGCTGCTAATTCCTATTGAAGGCGCCTCTTTATCCCGTGGTGCTTTCCCCGTCCCTCGTGCGCGGCTCCCCGACTTCTCCCATGCTCGGCCCCTCCCCAGTGCAAAACGCACACCCTCACAAAACCCCAACACCCAGTTTTCTCTTTATACTCCCCCTCTCTCTTTGGGTGCTCCGGCATCAGCTCGTTTAAAACCTGCTCAGGATAGTGCGTTCGTTCTTTTATTAACTGAAATGTTTATATCCCGCCCTTTATCCAAAGCTCTCAGGGCGGTGTACGAGAAAAGCGATCCATCAGATTTGAAAGGGTGCCCAGTATTTTGGATCAGCCGCTGAGTTAAATGCAGTTAACCGAGTACCCTCTCCTAGCCTGATCCCCCCAAACCCGATGGGAATGTCATTCCCCCGTGCTCCAATTGCCAGCAGAACGGACCTCCGTCTCCCCGTGCCGGTGATGTGCGGCAAAGTTGATTAAATTGGGGAGATACGGTTTTGGCAATAGTATCCCAATTGTGGCTAAGCAGGGATCGTGAATACAGAACAGTTAAGGTTTGGATAGCTTTTGTATTCACTTTGACTGCTTTGTCATGATGGTGAGGCTATCACAATAATTGTAAGTCCCTCTCAACCTACTTTTGTAACTCCTTTCCGACCTGTTTTATCGGACATCAGCTCCGTGGGTCCACTCTGCCAGCCATCGGAGGAATAAAAGTTCAGGATCGCTGATCTTGGTTATCTCATGGATATCAATGATCCCGGGATGAGAAGCCTGTGGCCCTCCGGGTGTTGATAGACTCAAGAGCCCATCGTCCCCTGCCAGCTTGACCAAGAGTGAGGGATGATGGACACTATTGTCAGGATTATAACTCCCATACAACCTGCGTGGAGAGAAGGAGGTCCATTCTGCCGGCATTTGGAGCATGGGTGAAGAATGTTTCCATCAGGTTTGGATAGGAGTCAGGCCAGGACTGTTTCCTTAGTTAAATATACTTAACTACCATATTTCCTGGCATATAAGACACCCCAGTGTATAAGACACATCCCATTTTCAAACAATATTTTTTGGGAAAGAAAGTAACTCTTATATGCCAACAAATACAGTAAGCTATACTTAACTTAGTTATTAATTTTCCATAGTTCTATTTATATACCAGTCTTATTAGTTACTATACTAAAGTTACATGTTTTACTTATTGGTTATTATACATACTGGTTATTGTGCTTCATTATATTATGCTTATTATATCTAAATATAAGTTATAGTTGACTAAGTAGCTGATACAGAATACTGACCAGTATAAATAAAGTAATTTTAAAAGGCCAAGATAATATTCATTCACCAGTCTTTATTGCGATCTGTGGCCAGCACTATAAAAGAAAAAGCGTACAACAAAATTAATTAAAATGAACAGCCAAGTGAGTGATTTTCTTGAGCAGCCATGCTTTGCTTGCGGAGATGCTGGCGCCCATGGGCCTCCATGGGGAGGGTCTTCCATACTTTAGAAAGGGATTTGAACCTGTGACCTTCTGAATATCAGACTGGTATTTTACCTATTGAGCTGCAGCTCTGTCCCTTTAAAACTGAGGAGGGGGAAACTGCAGGGGGCAGGGGGCGTTCGTCCTCTCCGTGCCTACTTGGCAGGTCACAAGGGTGGATTTTGGCACTCCTAAAGTGACGTCACGTCGCTTCCAGCTCTCATTTTGGCTGATCTTCTATTCTTTTGGGTTCTTTTGGGAGAGGGGGAGAATTGTTTAGGTTTTGCGGGATTAAGAGAAACAAACCATTGCATTTTTAGGTGGTTTGGGTAGCTTTTTTAGACATCCCCCCCCCCAAAAAAAAATATCACTGGAAAATCTCTTCCAAAGTAATTTTTGGGGGGTCTTCTGGAGCTCCATTGCGGGTTGGACTGGGTGGTCCTTTGGTTCTTTCCAACTTGATGATTTTAGGAGTGTTCATGCATATAGGGTGGGGATGATGGAAGTTGTAATCCCCTAGAACGGAACAGAACATTTGCAAACTGCTAAAGTTTTCCTTTTTCTTCTTCTCCGCAGCCAACGGAAGATTTTGGAACTTTCTTTTCGGCTGTCATCGACCACAAGGTAACCGACCTTGTTCGTCTTCCACAAAGGCTCCCCTTTCCCCCCCTTTTGGTGGCTGGTTGTTTCTTCTCCTTTCCCTGATCTGCTTTGGATCTTGGTACCCGTTCTGCCCAGCGTTGGCCCCCTTCCCACAGACACACACACGTTTTAATGTTTGTGGTTTTTCCATTTTTGCAAAGGTCCTGTGCCCCTAATCCTAGCAAACGAGGACAGCCACCTGTACATGGGCCAGGAAAGAGTTCCATAGTTAAATATACTTAACTAAGCAGCTGGTACAGAATTCTAGCCAAATTAGTTTCATCCAGGAGGCCCCCCCCCCAAAAAAACTCATCGTCTTCCCTGGTCCCTGGCAGTAAAAGTATAATATTCTAAAGAAGCAAATAACTTGTGTATTTTTAATCCTTTTACAACTCTTAAAATCTGCTGCCTGAGGCTGCGTCTTTGCTGTGCCTTGGGGGCACGTTTGACCCCTGTTTTAATTTAAAGCAGGTGTGGGTACAATATGACCCTCCAGATAATGTTGGAATACAACTCCCAGCAGGCCTTAGCCAGCGGTCAAGAATGCTGGGAGTTGTAATCCAACAGCATCTGGACTCCCCCTCTTAATTCCCAGCTTAAACTGCGCTGAATCAAGGTCGTGGAATCAAAAGGTGCCGTTCTAAAGGAATAGCGCGCAAATTTGATTCGCAGGGTGGGTAAGCCTTTTTTTTTAAAATGAAATAAATACACCAAAGAATATGGGGATTGAATGTAGGGAGGAGAAATTTTATTACTCTGACTCAGGCTTAAAAATGGGGAATTCATAAAGCTGAAGTTTGGGACAATTCTGGGTCTCATTTGCCTTTCTCGTTGAACAGAAGCGTTCCCTAGACTGGCTTTTCCCTTTCTGTGCATGGGTTGGATTACTTATCCCATCATCCCCAGCCAGCCCAGGGTTGGATGATGGGACCATAGCCCCCAACATCTGGCACGTGGGGGGGTGCTGGTTTGGCTGGGGGGGCTGTTGAAAAAGTTCTCCCACCAACTGCTCCCCAGTTCTGTCCGCGGTGCCCGTCTTTCCCCGTCCCGTCCCACTCCACTGCATTCCCCATATTGCTGCCTTTTTTCTGTCTTGCCCCCCCCAAACCCATCGCTGCCGCTCTGCTATCTCCACCTCCCAGGAGCTGAGCTCCTTTTCCTTCCTCTCCCCACAACTACCTCATCTCCTTTTCCTTTTTTTCTTTTTTTTTGCCGAGCGAAACCCTGCTGAGATTATGGCTCAGCCGGCAAACGCTTTCTTTAAAAACGTATTTTCACAGCTTAAGAGCAGGCATCTGTCAATAATGATAACCCGGCCGCCCCCCCACCCCACAACCAATCCCCGGCCCCCGTCTTCTCCACCGGCTCGGTCTGCGTGCTTCCCTCTTCCAGGCGGCTGGGGAGGCCTTTGAAGTCTCCTGCTTCTCCTGTTGAATTCGGCTAATCCCCCGTCACACCCTTCCCGACTTTGCTTTCCTTTCAGGGAGTGGTATTTGGCCGCGGAGGTATCTCTCTTTGGGACAAGGTGGGGGAAAAGATCCTCCTCTCCCAGCATCCACTGCACCTCCCCTCGGCCTTCCTGCTGTGCCGAGCGGGAATTGTTCCCCTGTTTTCCAAAATTTTACCTTTGCAAAAACTTGGTGCTTGTGCCTGACCGGCAAATGGGCTACAACCCCTGCGTGTAGGAGCCCCACGTCTCAGAAGAGTGCCTTTTGGTTTGGATTGAAGCTCCCAGAATCCCCTATATTGGCTACACTCCCCTTCCCAATTGTCAAGAGAGGGATTTAAGTGTTTTTAATTGTCTCAAGTCAGTTTTGACTTATGGCAACTTCCAAGTTCACCCTCTCCTCAACTGCACAACTCAGGTCTTGCAAATTCAGGGCCGTGTCTTCCTTGGTTGAGTCTCCCCATCTGTAATGCTGTCTTCTTTTTTCCCTACTGCCTTCCGCCTTTCCAAGCATCATTGTTTTTTCTAATGACTCATTAGCTGTATCTGTACAGCAGCCCCTTGGCTTTTGCAAGGTTTTGGGGTGCAGAACCCTTGCAAAAGTGGAAAAACTACAAATAACTCCCCCATGCTTCTCTCTCCGTTCCCTCGCCTTTCGCCTTGGGGCGCATGCTTTTCTTCTCCGCGCCGGGGCAAAAGGCAAGGGAATGGGGGCGGGAAGGCACGTGCTTCCCCCTACCATTCCCTTACCTTTTGCCTCGGATTCGTGCCCAGTGGATTTGCAAAAATACTCAGTCTCTCTCCGGGGTTTGCATCTCATATGCAACACAAGTAGCGAACGGATGAGACGTGAGGCTATCCCAAAAAGGTACTGTATTCCAAAACCTGGAAAAAATCCAAAATTGGAAACACTTCTGGTCCCAAGTATTTTGGAAAAGGGAGACTCAGCCTATATAGAGCTTCACTGGCACTTTGAATCATCTCCGGAAAACGACCGGAAGCCAGTGGTTACGGAATTTCGCTTGGGAACCCGACCCGTTCATCACCGATATCTTTTCCTTCCTTCCTTTTGTCTCTTCCAGTCATTCGAGCGGATCAAGAGATGGCTCAAACACGCCGAGAGCTCGCCCAACCTCAGCATCCTGGCCGGGGGCGGCTGCGATGACAAGGTTGGCTATTTCGTGCAGCCGTGCATCGTTGAGACCAAGGACCCCAAAGACCCCATCATGCAGGAGGTGAGTCTTCGGGGGGATGTGAGGGAGCACCTCTGGCGTTCTTTTTCTCCCCCAGGGGAATGCTAAGGATGCTCTGTGGCCTGATTTTTGTAGCACTTAAGACCCCCTCCTTCTAATTCTTCTTTTTTTTAAAAAAAAAAAATGTTGGCATGAATTCCAGGCAAAAATTGCCTGAAAATTGCACCCAGAAGCACCCTATTGTAGAATCCTAGAGTTGGAAGAGACCCCCAAAGGGCATCCATTCCAAACCTCTTCTGCCGTGCAGAGAGACACCATCAAAACCCTCCCTTTGACAGATGGCCATCCAGCCTCTGTTTAAAAAGGAGGAGGAGACTCCACTGTACTCCATTGAAGCAGCATCTTATTTACACTGTCAAACTGCTCTTACCATCAGGAAGTTCTTCATAATGTTTAGGTGGAATCACTTTTCCTGATGCTTGGAGCCATTGCTCCATATCCTAGTCTTGGGGGCAGCAGGAAACAGGCTTGCTCCGTCTTCCATATAGCATCCTTTAAGCATAGCTATCACATCACCTCTAAACCTTCTCTTCTCCAGGCTAAACATCCCCAGCTCCCTAAGCCGCTCCTCATAGGCCTGATTTCCAGGCCTTTGACCATTCCCAGGCGTTTGACCATTTGACCCTCTTCTGGACACCCTCCAAGTTGTTGATACCCTTTTTGAACTGTGGTGCCCACAACTGGGCACATTATTCCCGATGGGGATTGACTGAAGAGGATTAGAGTGGGACGGCTACTTCCCTTGATACTTGTCCTCTTGTTGATGCAGCCCAGAATTGCATTGGCTTTTTGGGCTGCAGCATCACACCACTGGCTCATGTTCAGTTTGCGTTGTATCGTAGAGGATTCCAGGTGAGGTCTGACCAAAGCAGAATAGACTGGCACTACGACTTCCCTTGGCCTGGACACTGTGCTCCTGTTGAAGCAGACTTGGATTGCATTGGCTTTTTTGGCTGCTGCATCACACTGCCGACTCAGGTTTCCCCTGTGGTCTACTAAGACCTGCTAGATCTGTTCGCCTTGTTTTCTTTAAGGCAGATTCCCAGCATCTCTTTGTACAAAACTATCCAAAGATGTGCGGAAGGCTCACCAGCTCTCAGTGATGCTCATTCCAAAGCTGGACTGCCCATCCCATTTACTGTTCTTTCCTCCTCTTTATCTACAGGAAATTTTTGGCCCAATCCTGACGGTCTACGTCTACCCGGAGAAGCAATACCGAGACGTCCTCCAGCTCATCGACAGCACTTCTCCCTACGGCCTCACGGGGGCGGTATTTGCCCAGGATAAGTAAGCCGTGGGACGGTTCCCCGTTTCTTTTTCCCCTGCTCCCATCCTGACTGCAGTTGCCAGTGAGGTGCTGAGAGAAATGGGGAACGGAGGGGACCCCAAAGTTATTTTTTCCCCCTGAAATTTCACGTTTTGGCTTTGTTCTGTTTTTTTGCACGCGTTGGACCAGAGCTTTCCCTCTATTTTAGAACCGGGATCCAAACTTTTCTTCTAATTTGTAATTGCATGGATGAATTATTTTTCGCCGCACTCTCAGAGCAGGGGAGCAGCACATTGCTTCTGCTGT
Source organism: Iguana delicatissima (assembly GCA_948472985.1). Classification (NCBI taxonomy): domain Eukaryota; kingdom Metazoa; phylum Chordata; class Lepidosauria; order Squamata; family Iguanidae; genus Iguana; species Iguana delicatissima. The sequence continues at coordinate 239,745 of CAOKZL010000206.1, forward strand.
TGTCGGTGGCTTGAAATCCCGTTGGGCATTTACATCTTCATTAAGCGGACTGCTTGTTGTAATTGTTGTGTGCCTTCCAACTCATTTCTGGCATGTGCTGGCCCTAAGGTGACCCTATCACGGGGTTTTCTGGGGGGTTGAGAGAGTGTGACTCGCCCAAGGTCACCCAGTGGGTTTCTGTGGCCAAATAGGGAGTGAAACCCTGGTCCCTGGTCCATATCCAAAGCACTACGCCACGCTGGCTCTCAGAATTAGAATTAATTAGAATTTCTGCATACGCAAGTCCATTCATGAAGATGTAGGTTCACAACACGATTCTTGCCAATAAATTATATTATCTGTCATATTGTATCATCATGTGTGTTCGGGGCTGCACGTAATTAAAACACGCGTGACGGTTTAAAACTATACCTTTTATTGTCTTACTTGTTTTCATTATTGGAATGAATAACAGCAAACGGAAACCTTCTTAAACCCTCCAATGAGGGAGAGAATGATTTCCTTTTAAAAAGTAACTTTTCATGCTTGTTCTTGGAATTTGCCCTTCCATCTCTCTTTTTTTCCAACTCCATCTGGCTTGCTCTCTATTTGAGATTGAGCAGAGCGAGCCCAACCTGGGTGCGTGTGGATTGCAGCTCCCATCATCCCTTTCTGAGAAATGCTAAAATTGCCAAACTTAATTGCTGTGCCTCGTTTTGCTTTGGCCTTCCGCGGTATGCTAGAGCGGTTTGGCTCGGCGCGCCTGCCGCTGAACCCTGGATGTCAAACCGTTTTAATTTCAACGCCCTCCTCCTTCTCTTAGATCCGTTGTTGCTGAAGCGACAAAACTCCTGCGCAACGCGGCCGGCAATTTCTACATCAACGACAAGTCGACCGGCTCCGTCGTGGCGCAGCAGCCGTTTGGGGGTTCCCGTGCTTCGGGTATGCCGGGTCCAGAACTTGGGTGGGATTTGGGAGCAAGCAGGGGAGGGGGAAAGGTTTTCCATATCCCACCTGAGAAGCGGACAGGGGCCGCGTTCCCGCGGTGGGTGGGACGAGGAGCCAAAGGGGGCATCGCCGAAACCACCACCCTCTTTTAAGCCTAAAATTCTTACTGCTGGTGATGAGGAAAGGTGCTTGCACTTTTAGGATGGGGAACTGACTTCATACAAAATCTGGGAAGCCGTGGGCAGATGGGAGTCGTGGAGAAACGGTAGCATTGCGAAACAGCAACCGGGGACGGCCGAAATTCATCACACGAGGGGCTGACGGTTAAGAAGCCAGCCGTTAACAAGTTCCTCTTCTTCCTGAAGACCAAATGGAAGTCTTGGCTTCTGTTTGCTTAGCTCCCATGCTAGGAGCAAAGCAGGATATATAAATAAACAGAAATAGAAATAAATATAAAAATCGGGATAAATAAATAAACATTCCTCAATTCATACTGACAATTTTATTTTTTAAAAATTGGATCTTTAAAAAAAAGTTACAACAAAGATATTGGAGGTTGTACTCCTGGAGTGATTGTGGTTTTTTGCTTGTCTCCCCCCTCGTGTTACGAATTTTTAACTGTCACTTTTTGCTGTTTTGCAACCATGAAGGATAGTGACTTGGGTTTGTGTGTTTAAAAGAATGAGCGGGGTTTCTCAGATTGATGTCCTTGTGTTAAGCCATGTTGGCGTTTCTTTTGTTGGAAACAGGGACGAACGACAAGCCGGGCAGCCCCCACTATGTCCTGCGCTGGACGTCCCCCAGGCCATCAAAGAGACCCACGCGCCTTTGGGGGACTGGAGGTACCCCTACATGCACTGAGGAGACCCAAATGTGCCTTCCGTCTTGGAACCGCAGCCGAACGACCGAGGCCCGGAGCTGAGGATCTGTTACAACCCTCACCGATCGCTCGTAATGTAGAATTGCATTTAGGAACCGGCGTCCTTGCAGCAGCCTGGAAGTGACCTTTTGAGTTTCCCATTTTGGGAGAGTCCTCCGAATGAGAACGGCCTTTGGAGAGAAACGGAACTCAAATCTCGGGATCGGAAGTGAATCTCAAAGGCTCCTGATTTCGAACCCAGCCTCCTCCTTCTGTCAGGGGCTTAGTCTGAGAATATGCTACACCAGCGGTTGCAAAACTCTGGTCCTCCAAGTGTTTTGGCTTCCAGCTCCCAGAATCTCTGAATGCGAGCCAAGCTGGCCGGGACTTGAGCTGAAATCCAAAACTTCCAGAGAACCAAAGTTTTGCAACTGCTGTTTTGTGCCTACCAGGCTCAGATCAAGCCCCTGTCTTCATCCGCCCTCCGCTTGCCATCCTAAGTTGTTTCTTTCCTTCCGCCTCTCTCCTGGGGAAGATGGAAGAACTGGTGTAGGTCATACTCGTGCTACTGCCTTCTGTTCTGAATGTGCCCAAAAAACCACCTAAAACAATTATTTTCTTATTTTGTCATCATCCCCAAAGGACGAGAGTTGATAACTTGCCGGGTTTAAGTGCTGCTATAGCTATCCTACAGTGTTACTTTTGTGCTGTAACACACTTTCCTTTGTTGCATATTTTAGTTTGGTAATAGAAAAAGGGTCAAACCTGTTAATTCCTCCCCATAATCACCCCAAAGTCTCAACACTGGATAATATGTGTATATGCTCTGAATAAAACAAATCCAGTCCCTTCCGGATCTGCTTAATGGATCGTCCAGCTCTGGAAGTGGGAAGCAATTCAAAGTGGTGTGCGAGATGGAATACCTTTTGGTTGTGGTTGTTGTGATGCCGGAGGGTGTGGAAGGCAGGGGGATGAGATATTCCTACTGTTTTAATGCTCCAACCGGGGGACGCTGGATGAGTGGATCGAGATGTATGTTGCTGTCGACTTGGATCAATTTTATTCTTGTTGGATGACCATCAAAGGTTTCATAAAAGGAAGGAGAACAGTTGTCTTATGTGGAATTCCCCTGCAGGAGATGGTTTTAGGTTCTTAGGACTTGAATGGTGCATTGCTGGATGTCCCCGTATTGTTATTATTGTTGTTACTGCTACTAATGGTACCACGCTGTTCTGCTTTGGTTAGACCTCGTCTGGAATAATCCTCTGTCCAGCTCTGGGCACCTCATTTCAAGAAGGATATTGACGAGCTGGAGGGTGTCCAGAGGAGGGCGACCAAAATGGTGGAGGGTCTGGAAGCCATGAAGCCCTCTGAGGAGCATCTTAGGGAGCTGGGGATGTTTAGTCTGCAGAAGAGAAGGTTGAGAGGGGACGGGATAGCCATCCTTAATATTTGAAGGGATGTCATGTCGAGGAGGGGGCGGGCTTGTTTTCCGCTGCTCCAGAAACTAGGACAAGGAGCAATGGATTCAAGATACAGGAAAGAAGATTCCACTTGAACCTCAAGAAGAACTTCCTGAGGATCAGAGCTGTCCGGCAGTGGAATAGGCTGCCTCCATGGGGTGTGGTGGACTCTCCTTCTTTGGAGGTTTTTAAGCTAGACGACCATTTGCTGAGGGTGTTCTGAGTGTTTGTTCCTGCATGGCAGGGGTTGGACTGGATGGCCCCTGGGGGTCTCTTCCAACTCTGTCATTCTGTGATTCTGAGATCTTAGTGTCTGGCCTGACCCTCCCCGTCTTGTTTTACTGGCAGCAGCTGCTGAGAGCAACAGGGGTCTATTCTATCCATCAAGATACAGGAGGACGAGGTTTCTGCCTTCTTCCAGCAAATGATTTCTGGTGTGACAATCAAAGTCAGGATCCTTGTTGCAAGTCCTTTTCACACACCAGAGATTTCTGGCAGCAGTGGGGTGGAAACATTGGTCTGCTGCAACCCAGTTGAGAGGAGAAAGTCTGCTGCCTGCAGTAGCTGCTACCCAGGCAGGCAGGATTGGGGGGCTTCTGTGATCCCGGAGTCTTCCCCTTAGGATGGAGTATGTAGGGACTGTGAATATCTGTCAGCTAAGAATGCATAATTCTGGGTTATGCTTTTTTTTAACTGTGATCGTGAATTCCAGCCATCGTCGTCAATAATAACAACAATTCCAAATGTGCAATGGAATGAAATTACCACAGGATAGGACCTGTGAAAAATTAGAAAAATTAGCACTCCTTGGAACAGGCTGTGTTGTCTGACTCACTGAGGTCTGGAGTCTTGGACAGAATCGATGTCATTAATGGTTCAAAATTCCTGTCGGTAAGATCAGGTAAACTGTGAAATCAATTTTTTTTCCAAGCTCTGGGTTGGTTACTGGTGCGTCACTTGGGTTAGCCTTAAGCATGGGTGTGTGATTTTGGGCAGGTCACACTCTCTCAGCCTCAGGGGAAAGCCGTAGCAAGCTTGCTCTGAAGAAATCGTGCCAACGAATATCGAGATAAGGCCGTTGTAAATCGGAGTCAGCTTGGAAGGAATATGATGACAGCCGCAACGAGGCCCTGCCCCGTTTCCAAATCTCCGGTTCCACATGGCTGGCGGAGAAGGGAAATCAATGCAAATGGCAGGTTGGAACCCAAACAGCTGGGCTTGGTGGAAAAATCCAGTCTGCACCGCCAGCAGGTTTGCTGATGTCTCTGTCCCACGGCTGATGGTATGAAGGGAAGCTGGGCTGCTACTTGCAGGGAGACCGAGTCCTACCTAGGGGGTCTTCCAGGCACCATGTTGTTTGTGTGTTGCGTGTCTTCAAGTCATTTGTGGCTTATGTGGACCCTAAGGCAAACCTATCATGGGGTTTTCTGGGGGCTGAGAGGGTGTGACACCCAAAATTTAAGATTAGGCTGGGATTATAATGCAAACGAGTAGAACAAGATAATGCAGAAAATAACTGAGCTGTTTCTCCAGGGACAGAGTTCACAGTGTGCAATTCACCATGTTGTTGGGTGGACAGAAGCAGAGCTTGAAGTTCCTTTTTTTGGACGACAACCCCCATTACTCATAAGCCACATCTACAGGGATGCTGGGAGTTGTAGTCTATGCCCCCTCACTGAAATCCATGCCTTCCAGAAAAAAACAGCTGGCAGCACGAGGTAAAAATAAGATTTTGGGCCAGCTGATCTTCCCAAAATGCAACCAATCTGTCTATGACCGAAGAATGGGACTGTCCTTCTGACAAATGCAAACTGGGTTTCCATGCAAATCTGAGGGAGAGCCTAATTTGGCTGAGAAAAACCAGTGTTTGGCATGGAGGGAACATGAGTGTGTGTGTGAAAGAGAGAGACAGAGAGCTGCAACTGGCATTTTGAAGCAGGATTTCTCACCTGTGTTACGCAGAAGTTCTCAAGTCTTGGTATAAAAGGCTGAACTTGAGTCAGCAGTGTGATGCGGCAGCTAAAAAAGCTAATGTGATTCTGGGCTTGCATCAACAGGAGTACAGTAGGTCGAGGGAAGTGATCGTCCCACTCTGTGCTGCTTTGGTCAGAGCCTGCCTGGAATAATACTGGGTCTAGTTCTGGGCACCAACATTCAAGAAGGATATGGACAAGCTGGAACGTGTCCAGAGGAGGGCGACCAAAATGGTTGAAGGTTCCGTCTGGGGGATATAAGCAATGACAGAGGATGAAGTAGCAAAAATTAAACCTGCAAGTCAGCTTAGTACTCCTGGTTGGGGTAGATTGTGGCCCCCTGTGTGACCAAAATTAATCCTCCAGGCCACATTAAGACTTCTGTTTCGGTTGGATTGTGGCAATCAACCGGACCAGATTATGCTCATATTCCAGATTAAGATTGGGCTGGGTCGTGTCTCACTTTATCCCAGACTAAGGCCAGAGGCTGGACTAAGACCCCCAACGGGGCTGGTTTATAAATCTCAAATGGCCCAGGTTAAACCTGTTGACCCTTAAACTGCCGAAAGAGCAAAGCCATCCAGAGGGAAGCATTTCAGCCTGCGATGGAAAAGCACCTGTCTGTCGAGGCTACGACCTGCTTCCCATCCCCGCGGGACGTCGCTTGTTTGCTTGTGGAGCCGCAGCCAGCCGTGGAGGGAGATTCAGCTCCAGGCAAATGAGTCGGCCGCCAGCATCTATGCAAAGGAGCCGGCCAGTGCTCCAAATGGGTCTAAGCAGACCCATCCCCCTCGGCACTCGATGCCAGCAGAGAGCACCGCCGGATCATGGGGCTCGCCAGGGCGGCCCTGGCCACCTGCCTCTGTGCCTTGGTGGCCGTGGCGGCCTTGGAGACCACCCTTCCTTCTCAGTTCCACCTGGAGGGGGATTATATGCTAGGGGGCTCTTCTCGCTGCACGTTGCAGCCGTGGGCACCCCTTTCCTGAACCACACCCAGGTGCCCATCTGTGCAACGTAAGTGCTGTGGGGAGGCTGCGGAGAGAAATTTCAGAGAAAGGAGACCATAGCCGGAGCATCAATTTAAATTTTGGGATAACGGGGCTTGGGTTGGGTATCTTTAATGAGACTAAAATGAAGCCCACGTTGGCCCCATAAGTGAAGTTCTCTCAATCCAGAAAAGAGGGAGAGGTGCTCCTGGTCAGCTGGAAGGCAGATCAGGGAAGAAATCTTTGGAAAAGTTCCCCTTTGGGGTTACAGTTGGCCCCTCTGGTGGGGGATTTTGGGAACTGTAGTCCAAGGTTAGGAACGTCTCCAAAGTCCTTTCCGGCTTCTCTCAGGTACCCCCTGAAGATGGCCGGCTATGGCAACCTGCAGGCCATGCGTTTTGCCGTGGAAGAGATCAACAACTCCAGCGTCCTCTTGCCGGGGGTCTCCTTGGGGTACGAGATCCTTGACGTCTGTTACCTCACCAACACCATCCACCCGCTCTTCTATTTGCTCTCCGACAAGCACTCCCAGATTGAGATCAGGAGGAACTACACCAACACAGAGACCCGGGTGGTGGCCGTCATCGGCCCTGATTCGTCCCCAACAGCCGTCACCGCCGCTTACCTCCTGAGTCAATTCCTTGTGACGCAGGTGAGTTGGATGGGAAACCTTCTGGAGGAAGGAAGGAGGATGAAAGCCATGGGGCAGAACGGAGCGGCGTATGGCAGCATCCATCCTAGAGGGTGGGAAACATCTCTTCTTTGGACTGCAGCTCCCAGAAATTGCCCCTGTGGGATGGGGATTTGGGGCAGTGCACTCCCACCCTTTCCTGGCTCTGTTCATTCTGCACAAGTCGTGGGACTAAAACATAGTGAGGTTCCTTCCCAGAAAACGGAAAACATTACTTTTTTTGATTGTAGCTCCTAGAATCCTCACTTTGCATGGCCAACAAGTTGTTTCGGGCTTTGCAGGTCAGCACCAGGACTTTGAACGGAGCTCGGAAGCAAACTAGAAGCCAGTGCAGTTTTTGCAGGACTGATATTATGTGGTCTCTAAAATGCACACGTGACACAAGTCCAGTGGCTGCATTTTGCCCTTCCGAACAGTTTTCAAGGGCAGCCCCACCTAGAGTGCATTCGAGTAGTCTAATCAAGAGGTAACTAAGGCACGAACCATGGGGGACAAAATCTGCCTTCCCCAAGAAAGGGTGCAGCTGGTGAACAAGCTGAATCTTCATGACAACCCTGCGAGGTAGGTCTGGCAAAGAGAGGATGACTGGGCAAAGCTCAGGGGGCAAATTCCAAGGCCCTGCTTACTGCTTCTCTGTAGTGCCTGTAAAATCAATTTATTTAAAGCAGAGACAGAAGAAATGCTGCCCATTGGCTGCATACTGCCCTCAGCACTGTTTTTCTGTTTCCCAGGAGTCATTCTTTTTTGCAAGGATTCTTTTTTCCAATTTTTGGGGGGGTTCCAAAATGTCCTCTAGGGGCTGTGTAGGGCAGTCCCCCCATATGTGTGTGTATGCTTCCAAATGCTGTCTAGGAAGCGTGCGGGGCGGGGGGAGCATTTCCACCATGTTTTGAAAGAAAGTAAATAGTGAATTCCTCTCACTTCCTGTTGTGAGAAAAGGTCTCTCCTGACTTAAAATGGCCCCAGAAGGCCCAAATCCTGGTGAAAATGCCCCCCTGCCACATCTTCTAGAGCAGTGGTTCTCAACCTGTGGGTCCCCAGATGTTCATGGACCTCAGCTCCCAGAAGCCCTGAGCATTGACCATAGTGGCTGGGGCTTCTGGGAGCTGAAGTCCACGAACATCTGGGGACCCACAGGTTGAGAACCACTGTTCTAGAGGAAATTTAGGGGCAAAACCAAAAACTTGATCATGATTGTATGGGTCTTTCTGCACCTCACTCTTACAGTGTCATTATTCCACTTTCAACATCCTATGGAATCCTGGGGTTTGCGGTTTAGGGAGGGGTGCTTAGAATTCTCAGCCAGAGAGCTCTTGGTCCCCGGGAAACTAAAAATCCCAGATTCCACAGGAGGTTGAAAGTGGAATAATAGCACTATCACAGTGTAGTGTGGAAAGGACCCATATCATGGTCTATGTTGCGTGACTTTACGCATACTTAGCTACACAATTTACTAGAAACCTTCCAGCAAATTCTGACAAGTTACCGGAAAGACTTTCCCAACACGCCCTGGGCTTTTTCAATGCGCACTGCATTCCCTAACCAGTGTCTTCATGTGCGATAGTTGCACCTTATGTTGTAAACCTACAACAGTCCCTTCCTGAAGGTTGCAAAACTGCTCAATTCTATTTCATGCAGACCAAAGCTCACTTAGATAGATGTAGTGATGTATTTAAGTCTTTTGCTCCAAGTCTCAAGTCAAGGCTCAGACCTCTGCCTTCGAGTCTCAAGTCCCTGTGAGAGACTTTCAAGTCAAGTCTGGAGTCAAGTCTCGAGTCTGGGAGCCAACTTTATACCCCAGCCTGTCTTCCAGAATTTCTCAACGGAGTCAAATAAAGTCAGACTTCACCATTTTAGTCGGCGCTCTGCTTTTGGGATGTTCCATCTGCAGCTTCGGAAGTGGGGAATGGGATCCTTCTTATCCACATTTGCAAAGCTGGAGGATTTTCAGAAGTGGGGAATAGGTCCTTCTTATTCGCCATGACGGAAGCTCCAAAATCTTTAGAAGGAAGGATCCGTCCTCCCCGAGCCCCTTGTCTGACGCGTTTTCTGGTCCCCTCGGAGATGCATGCCCTGCGCTCTGGGCAGGAGTCTTGCCTTCTGCTCTCAGGAAAAGTTTTAGGGAGCTCCTCCTATATGCAGCAGGGAGAGGCTGCCGAGCAGACCTCCACCCCGCCTCAAGCCCACTGCCTGACCCATTTGCTGCTCCCTCTGAGAAACGGGTCCACGCTTTGGGCTTGAGACAGATGCTCATGGGACCGGTAAGTCGTAAGGTTTCCGGGTGGATGTGTTACGTGACTGAACCAAGGGCGGCAAGTCAGTCACCAAAAATATGCAAGCGTCGAGTTGAGTCGAGTCAGTTTGTAATTTTTGCTGAGTGAAGTCACTAAAGTGACTTAAGTCTGACTTGAGTCCAAGTCAATCGATTCCTCACTGGATAAATATAAGTTCCATAGTGAATTCAAGCTGCTGATTTTTATTTTTATTTGTGGGTGTTCACGGGGTCCCCTGGAAGGGCTGAGGTGGCCCCTCAGCTTTTCCCATTTGCCCAGCTCTGATTTAAAACAAAGCCACGGCAACAAAGCGGCCTGATGTGCTCCTTGCCTGCCTCTCCAGATCAGCTTCAGCGTGACCGCCGAGGCCCTCAGCAACCCCAAAACCTTTCCGGTGGCGTTCCGCACCATCCCGAGCAGAGACCAGCAGGTCACCCTCCTGGTGAAGCTGATTAAGCACTTCCGGTGGAACTGGATCATTGTCCTCTCCAGCGACGACGAGTATGGCCAGGAGAACTTGCAGCTGCTGCACAGCAAGCTAGGGCAAGCAGATTCCCAGGTAGGGAATTATTTTCTCAATCAATTCTTTAATAACCAGGGCCTGGATCCTGTATCAGCTACTTAATACTCCACCAAGGAACCTTTCCTGGCCCAACTCCGTTCCCAAACCAGTCTGGTCATCTGGCCTACACTAATTAAGTCTATCCATCTTTAACGTGGTCTTCCTCTTTTCCTACTGCCTTCTTCCTCACCAAGCATGAGTGCCTTTTCTAGTGAATCAAGTTGAGACCCGCATCCCCACTTCTCACTGAATCTGAAGTTTTAAAATAGTTGAATGCGGGAGAAAACTCAAGTAACTGATTTTCTTTTTCTCCTCTGGCAACCAGTCTTTGTGGGTCTGCATCGATTTCCAGGAGACCATCCCTGTCCCAGAAACGGGCCAAAAGAACTTAAATGGTGCGGATCTGGAGCGGTTCAGAGATATTGTCTCCAAGATCAACCGCAGCTCGGCCAAAGTGGTGGTCGTCCTGAGCACAGAGCTGCCCCTCGAGCCCCTCTTCCGAGAGGTCATCCACCAGAACGTCACTGGCTTTGTGTGGATCGCGGCCGAAGGCTGGGCCACCGATCCGAGCATATACGCCTTGAGCAACATCTCGAGCGTCGGCACTATCCTTGGCGTGGCTGCGCAGGACATTCAAATCCCAGGACTGGACGAATTCCGAGTCTGGCCCGGCCCAACAGAAGGCAAGGAAGCTCCGGCCGTCAACCTGACCTGCAACCAAAAATGCGACCACTGCCTTTCAATGGCTCGGAATGCCAACCACGGCTTCCAGATTGCTGGGGACCGCATCACTTTCAACGTCTACTCCTCTGTTTACGCCATCGCCCACGCTTTGCACGCCTTGCTGGGCTGCAACAAGACCGGATGCCGCAAGGAGAAGATTTACCCCTGGCAGGTGAATGGTGCTTGCATGTCTCCCGCATGTTCTCCAAAACTGCATGCACCCTTTAACAGCTAATAATAACTATGGCGATTACTATATTTGCTGGCATATAAGACTCACTTTTTCCTCCCAAAAAATACTGTTTGAAAATGGGGTGCGTCTTATACGCTGGTGTGTCTTATATGCCAGCAAATAATTTTTGCCAGTGTATAAATGGGTTGTGTCTTATGCATTATTTGAAAGCTAAGTAAATACATTTATATAGAGAAATTAAATGTTATAATAATGATTTAATTAGACTGCAAATTCCATTTTAAGTTACAATTTTATGTCAGATGTTCAAATTGTCATCCCTGCATAGCAAGGCACTGCTGCACTCACTTCTTCATCATTGTTATTGTTTACTATTATTATCATTTTATTTATATCCTACTTTTTTTCTCCTTGGAAGGACTCGAAGAGATTTACAGTACTTATAAAAGTGAAAACATAGTTAAAAAAATCATAGCGTGCAAAAGATAAAATGCAGACTAAACAGTCAAATAGTGAGTGAGTCGGGTCTTCTCATGATATGTCCAAAGTATGACAGCTTGTCATGTGCCGCGTAACTGGCTTCCCAAGAAAACACTCAGAGTGTAGCAGCAGTGTTTTTATTTTATTTTATTGAGGTAGTATCCTGTGCCAGCAGCCAGCCAAGGTTTACAGCTCTCTAATAAGAGTCTTTTATCAGCAGCCATGAACAAAGGTTATAATAGTTTGTTAGCCAGCTACCAGTCATTGTTCTCGCAGTCCGGGTCTGTAGTAAATCCAGAGCGACAGTCCAGTAGCGAAGTCTGTACACAAAGCAAGGGTCAAGGTTTCCAGGAACACAAGCAAGGGATCTGAACATGAGGCATGCTGCTTTCACCGACAAGATCAGTTGTCTGCGATGGCTTCTTCCCATCCCGTTCCCTGTTTATATAGGCTGACAGCCTCCCCCAGCTGTTTGCCTAATTGATGCATTCTTATTATATAAATGCACTGAGCCTCATGGGGTCTCCTTTTTCCACCTACACTGGCTGCCGTAAGGATTGTCCCCTTCGTGGCTCTGTGTTGTGGCTGCTGGGAAGGGTCCGGTCTGAGTCCTGGGGTGGGGGCATGACAGCTAGCGCAAGCAATTTAGCAGTTGGCAAAAGTTGCTAGGACTGAGATACATCGGTTAGCAGGCAGGTCATACAGTTGAGCATATACATTTGGGTATGAAGAGCATTGATTTGTTGGGGGTCATAAATATCACCCATGGCCTGTGCTTTAGGGGTCTCACGTGGATGAGTTTAGCCACCTTGGCTCCTAGAGAGAGTTCAGACTTGGTTTGCTCTTGGACCCATTCATTCGTCTTTTTAGCAGTCCAGGGTATGAACAGAACTCTTCTCCGGCACTGTATTACAAATGGATTGATTTTCTTCCTATCAGCTTTCTTCAATCTCCAGCTTTCACAGCCATACGTAGAAATGGGAAATCTGACGGCATGGACCGTCCCAACTTTAGTACCACAATCACTTTTTCTTTTCTTCGATCATAGCTTCTGGAGGAGGTGGGGCGGGTGAATTTCAGCCTACTGAACACCACCATCACATTCGACGAGAAAGGCAACCCCCCGAACGGCTTCGAGGTGATCCAGTGGCAGTGGGACGACCCCGAGAAACCCTTCAGGACGGTCGCCACCTATAACTTCCCGCGGGAGGAGCTCTGCGTTCATGCTGAGAAGATCACCTGGCACACGGCAAACAACACGGTAAGCCAAAACGTGGGGACTGCGGTTCTTTCTGCGACAAGGATAAAGCTGAAAACCTAATGATTGAAAACTTAAAGCATCCTCAAACGGGCTAGCAGGCTAAAACACCCTGAGTTTAAAAAAAATAAAGATTAAAATCATTTTTAAAAAGTAACAATAAGGATTAAAAATGCAGGATATGCACCTCATAAAAAGGTGATTTATGGTGATCTCTTGGGGTTTTCTGGGCAAAATTCCTTCAGACAGGGCTTGCCTTTGTCTTCCTCTGAGGCTGAGAGAGTGCGACTTGCCCAGGGTCACCCAGTGGGTTTCCACGGCCAAGCAGGGATTTGACCCCTGGTCTCCAGAGTCTCAGTCCAATGCACAAATCTCTTCACTGTGCTGGCTCAACAATCATCCAACTCCTGTTTAAATGAAAAGATCTTTAACTTCTGGAAAAAAAGGCAAGCAGAGAGAGGCTGGTGTAGCTTCCTGTGGAAGGGAGTTCCGCAGTTTTGCAGCAGCCACCAAGAAGGTTTACTCCTGTGTTCTTAGCTGATGACAGTAGTGGGAGTGGACCACCCTCCTAGCTAATTAATGTACCAGGTATGGTTTAGTTATTACTGGAAGGATTAATTACAGGAGCTGGCAGCGTGTAGTGGCTTGAGCTCAGCGACTCTGAATAACAGGTTTCAGGTCCCTGCTTGACCATGGAGAGCCACCTTGGGCAAGTCACACTCTCTCAGCCTCAGACAGAAGCAAAGGCACCCCTACCCCAAAACACATCTTGCCAAGAAAACCCCAGAATAGGTTTGCCTTAGGAAGTGACTTGAAGGCATATGACAATAAAGTTATTTCTCTTAACTTTCTTCTGAGCAATGTCCCAGATTCCAGAACCAGATCCTGGTTTTGGGCTCCCAGGTTGCCCCCCGCCCCTAAATGGGCGCTCACTATTTTGCACAGAAATTGAACCAGAAAGGTTCTCCAACTTGCTCAACGTTGGCACAAGTGTGCCATCTGGTGTCCGCTCTTGAGTTGACTCCGAGCGACTTTGGGTTGGCTGCGTTCTCTGAGATGTCCTGGAAAATGGAGCTCAGGATTCTGCTGGAGCCTTTTTTGGAGAATCGTTTGAGATGGAAGCCATTTTTGACGTCATCTCATTCTGGCTTGGAGCAGGGAGATTTTGCAAGTGCTGCCTCCATGTCTATCCTTAGAGCAAAGGAAAGACCCTCCAGCTGCAGAAGGTCAGAACCTTGGAAGATGTTTCTCCTAAACTTTAGCCAACACTGGTCTACCCACCAGCCTCCAATTCTTTGTTCTAATTCTGGAGTCGGACTGGATGGCCCTTGCGTCTACACACACACACAAACTGAAGGACCCAAAGGGAGGAAACCGTTGTTAAGTTGTCTTCCCTTCTCCTCCTCCTCCTTCTGCAGCCGCCGAGGTCGATCTGTTCGGAGCAGTGCAGACCAGGACAGCGGCGGAAAGTGATGGACTCCCTTGCCTGCTGCTTCACCTGCGAGGAGTGTGAAGCGGGGACTTTCCTCAACACCAGCAGTAAGGATGGATTCATTTAAAATATTTCAAGGAGGGCTTGAAGGGCAAAAGCCCTCTTTGGGCAGGTCACACAAGGATGTGTCATGCCATAAAGTTCCACGGAGAATTCTCCTCCTCTTCCTTTCCTTCTTCCTTTTCCTTCCTCTTCCTCCTCTCTTGCCCCTCTTGTCCTTCCTCTCTCTCTTTTCTTTTTTCTACCTTCTCTCCTCCTTTCCTTCCCTTCCTCTCCTTTGTCTTCCTCATCCCCTCTTCCTTCTCTCCCTCTCTTTCCTTTCTTCTTCCTTCTCTAATCTTCCTCTTCCTCCTCTTCCACCCCTCTCATCCTTCTCCTTCCTCTTCCTCTTCCTCTTCCTCCTTCTCCTTTTCTTTTTTCTTCCTCTTCTGCTTCTTCTTTATCTTTATCTTTCTTCCTTCCTCTTCCTCTTCTTTCTTTCCTCCTCCTCCTATTTCTTCCCCTTCCCCACTTCTCCCCTTTGTCTTCCTCATTTCCTCTTCCTCTTTTTCTCTCTCTCTCTTCCTTCCTCTTTCTGTCCTTCTCCTCCTGCTGTCTTTCTCTTCCTCTCCTTTGTCTTCCTCATCTCCTCTTCTTCTTCTTCCTCTTCCCTTTCCCTCCTCTTCCTCTTCCTCCTCCAGCTTCTTTCTCTCCTCCTTCCTTTTTTTCTTCTTCCTCCTCCATTCTTCTTCTTCCTCCTCTGCCACTCTCATCCTTCGTCTTTCTTCCTCCTTTTCTTTTTCATTCTCTCCTCCTCTCCTCTTCCTCTCCTTTTCCTTCCTCATCCCCTCTTCCTCTTACTTCTTCTTCCTCCTCTCCTCCTCCTCTTCTTCCTCTTCCTCCCTCCTTCCCTTCCTTCCTCGTCTCTTCCTCTTCCTCTCCTCCTCTTCTTCCTCCCTATTTATACTCCATTTCCTCCCAAAGACAGTAACTCAAGGTGGCTCATCCTCATCCTCAGTCTGTGACGACGATGAGAAGTGATTAACATTGAAAATACAATTGCTAGTCAAAACTGAATTGCTGTTTTGTGCTTTCAAGGCAAATATGGTTGATGGTGTCTCTCTCCTAAGGTTTTCTTGGCAAGATTTATTTTTCTGAAGGGGGTTTCACCATTTCCTTCCTCCAAGGCTGAGATAGTGTGACTCGTCCAAGAAAACCCAGCGGGTTTCCATGGTTGAGCGGGGATTCGAACCAAGGTCTCAATCCACTGGTTCATGCTGGATCCCTTAAAACACAGCCTGAATAAATCCCAGTAAGACTTAGGGAAGGGCCTGAACACAGCTGGAAAGCACGGATATTTGGGACTACATTTAAGGGCTGATCTTGGGCTAGCCCCCTTCCCCAGCCTTGGAGGAACAGATGGTCAAAAGAAATCTTGAGACCCAATGCAGTGTCATGGTTTGAGGGCTCGATTAGGTCTCCAGGAGACTGTGGTTCGAATCCCCCCTCAACCATGAAAACCCACGAGGTGTAGGACCCTGCCCCATTGGTCCTCTTTGAGGCATGGGCAGTAAAAAAAAACACCGGTCCAGCTCTGTGGAGTTACTGGTTTTACCACTCCAGCCCGACCTCCATTTTTGCTCTGTCTTCTTCCATAGACATCTTCAGCTGCCAGAGCTGTCCGCCCAACATGTGGTCAAACCCGGGCCAGGAGGAGTGTTTCATGAAGGTGTTGTTGTTCCTCGCCTGGGATGACCCCATCTCCATCCTGCTCCTGTCCTTTGCTTTGCTTGGGCTCTTGGCTGCTCTGGGTGTTCTGGTGACATTCGTCCGCCATTTGGACACCCCCGTGGTGCGCTCCGCCGGCGGCCGGCTCTGCTTCATCATGCTCGCCTCCCTCATTGTTGGGTTCTGCAACATCATCTTCTACATCAGCGAGCCGACAGTGGTCATCTGCATCGGCCACCAGATCACCTTCAGTCTCTGCTTCACCCTCTGTTTGGCCTGCATCACCGTCCGGTCCTTCCAGATCATTTGCGTCTTCAAGATGGCTGCCCGGCTGCCCAGAGCTTATGACCTTTGGAAGAAGTACAACGGGCAGCAGGTTTTTGTGGCCACTGCCTTTGCGGTGAAGATGGTCATTGTGGGGCTGAATGTCTACTTCTACCCTCCGGTGCCGGCCCAAATCAAAGTTAGAAGTGACCCATCAGCCCTCCTTCTGATGTGCACAACAGACTACAGAGCTGCCATGGTTCTCAACAACGCCTTTGACATGGTCTTGTGTTTTCTTTGCTTCTGTTTTGCCTACACGGGGAAAGCGTTGCCCAAGAACTACAACGAAGCCAAGTACATCACCGTATGCATGACCAGCTACTTCACCCTTTGGGTCATCCTCTTCCTCTTCATGTCCGTCTCCGATGGGTTATCAGTGAGTAAAATGGACACGGCTGTCATGCTCTCCAACTTGTTCAATCTTTGCGTGGGCTACTTTGGACCCAAGTGCTACGTGATCTTCTTCCACCCGGAGCGGAACACAGCCGCCTTCTTTCAGACGGCCATCCAGAGCTACACCATGAGGCAGGAGTAGCCCAGGGCGCCCCTGGGGAAGACGGGTCCTCTTGGCCTACACCAATCTTGTGTGTCAGGAGTGAAGATTGCAATGGATCGTCCAACTGGGAAAAGAAATAGATTGTCTGACTCAAATGCCTTGGTCCATCCAAGTTGGTGGACCATCCAACTTGGGGAAGCAATGGATTTCATAACTCAATAGCTGTAGATCATCCAACTGGCTAAACTCATGGCTCATCCAACCCAGTGGCCATGGATTGTCCAGCTTGGGCCACTAAAGGATCATTGGACTCAAAAGAGATCCCACAACCCGAGGAACCAATGGATTATCCAACATGGATGATCATGCAGTTTAAACGTGAAGGATCACCAAATCTGGGAAACCAGTGGATTGTCCAGCTTAAATGCAATGAATCACCCAACCTGAGAAATGAATGGACCAACCAACACAAATACAACAGGTCACCAAGCTGAGCAGATAATAGATCATCAAACTCAGATCCAATAAACCATCCATCTTGAGTGACTGTTCAGTTTAAACTCAATGAACTGTCCATCTTTGGAAATGAATGGATCCTCCAACTCCATTACAATAGATCATCTGACCTGACTTTTGAACAGTCTGAGATATTGCAATGAAAAGTTGTAAAAATGATATTGTCATCAGAAAAAGTCTCCTGCTCTTTGAGATCCATGTATGACCATCCATCTGTCTCTCTGTCTGTCTTTTCTTCCTTTTTTTCCCTTCCTTCCTTCCTTCCTTCCTTCCTTCCTTTTCTTTCTTTCTGTTTTAACTGGAAAAGCCCATGGCAATTTCCCCAAGACATCCCAGACCTCCATGTGGCCCCCTGGGGGCTTCATGGACCCTGGGTTAAGATTTACATGTTAATCCAAAAAAAAATAATATTTTTTTGAAGGCGCGTTTTGTAATGTCAGCAGTGCTTTTGGTATTACGGAGAAGAAATTGCATAGTAAATACAGGCTATTTAGATATATGATAAAAGCTGCAAGAACCTTGTTTGCTCAAAGCTGAATTACCGACCACAGAAGAATGGATTAAGGTTGCCGAATTACCCCAAAATGCTAAATTAATGTGGGTTCTAAAGGATAAGCCAACTCTTTTTCTTTTTGAAAGATTGGAAGCTGTTTATGGACTTTTTTAGCCATAAGAAATCTAACAATGCAATAATTTGTGGCCGGGGTTACTAGTAATTCTAACAGGATTACTTAGTTGGGTTTGTAATGGTAGAATAACATATTTTCCCCGTTCCGCCCCCCCACCCTTCATTACAGTTTGGTTTTGGGGGCGTGAGAGTCCTTTCGTGTTTCAATGAGTTAGGATCTAGCATTTTAGTAAGTGGTCGATGTTTAGTGTGTTAACATGGTGTTTTAGATTTAGAATTTTTTCAGTGTAGGCTTCTTTGGTTGGTTTAAGACTAATGAATAAATACTTATTTTTAAAAAAGGGCCCAAGATTAATTTTAACCAATCTTTTTGCCCGCCACTCATATATGTATATATTAAAATGTGGGTTTCCCGCCCCCCCAGAAATTTTTAAACATTTCCTTGAGATCCATTAGGAGAGTTAATTCTGTGTGCAGACGTAATAAAATGGGACCATGTTGATTCAGTGCATCCATGATGGTTATTCCTCACAAAATTCTCATGTTCCATATCCTTGGCCAGTTGTCCAGGTATGGTGAGACTTTTAAAAGTTTTTCAGTGTACGATTACAGTGTTGGTCAGTTAACAAAACTAAAGGAAGTTTAATGCCAGAGGCAGAAAGAACATGGAAAGTTTAGGGACAGTTTCCTGCATCATAAAACAGAAGAGCAGTTTGACATGTTTCAGCAAACTTCTGATGCAAAGTTCTATTTTGCTTTGGCAAGACCCCACAGGGAATAATCCTGTGTCCAGTTCTGGGCACCACAGGTTGGGAAGGAGATGGACAAGCTGGAAGGTGTCCAGAGGAGGGAGAGCAATTTGAAGAAGGGTCTGGAAACCATGAAGCCCTCTGAGGAGCGGCTTAAGGAGGAGGGGGTGTTTAGCCTGGAAAAGAGAAGGTTGAGAGGGGACATGATAGCCAAGTTTAAATATTTGAAGGGATGTCATGCTGAAGATGGAGCAAGCTCGTTTTCTGCTGCTCCAGAGACTAGGACATGGAGCAATGGTTTCAAACTGCAGGAAAAGCAATTCCACCTAAATCTTAAGAAGAACTTCCTGAAGCTAAGAGCAATTTGACAGTGGAATATGCTGCTGCCTTAATAGAGTGTGGTGGAGTTTCTTCCTTCTTTGTAGGTTTTTAAGCAGAAGTGGGATGTCCATTTGTCAAAGGGAACTCTTTGATGTTATCTTCCTGCCTGGCAGAAGGGGGTTGGACTTGATGGTCTTTGGGGTCTTTTCCAGCTCTATGATTCTATGATTCTAACTAACAATATGAGCCTGTGAAATGAGGTCAAGTAAGCCTTACAGAAGTCAACAAACGCATTTTGAACCTTCCCGAAACCACTACAGAAGGGGAGCTATGAAGGAACGAGATAATATCCTGAAGTCTAAAGGGATATCATTAAATACAAGGATCTGAATCATCCCTGATGTGGGTTTTCCAATTTCTATGTATGATTTTGAAAACCGGGCAGCGAAGAAAGCCGGCTGGAAGAGAAGTGACTTGTCCCAGCTTTGGTGCTGTGGAAGAGTTCTGTGGATACCTTGGACTGCTAAAAAGACAAACAAATGGGTCTTAGAGCAAACCAAGCCTGAACTTTCCTTGGAAGCAACGATGAGTGAACGGAGGCTTTCAAACTCTGGATGCATTGTGAGATGAGGTGACCCAGAAAAAAAAAGTAACGCTAGGCAAAGTGGAAGGTGGTAGGAAGAGAGGAAGACCACGTTACAGATTGATAGAGTCAGTTTTGGAAGCTATGGCTGCCCTGATTTTGCAAGACCTGAGCAGGGCTGTTGGTGGCCGTGGCTCTTGAAGACCGAAGCCGACCTGACAGTCCAATAAGGATCCTTGGAAGCCTTTGAAATCAGTCCCTTTGGATACAGCAGGGCTTCCTTCCAGGTAAGTGAGTATAAAATGGTGTGGCAAAACCAAAACCAAGAAACTCATGGTTCTTGTACAGCCATAAACTGGACCCTCAAGAGACAGATTTCTTCCCTCCAGCCCCAGTTTACTTTCAGATCTAACAAAGCCAGATGTGTAGCAGAATCGGGCCCGTGGAGGAGAAAGTGTGGGGCTTTTTAATTAGCTGAGATGATATTCTTTCTTCCTCTAGCCCCGCTCCTTCTGAGCCTCTCTGCAGTCGTTTAAGAAATTGAGATGAATTTCCTGTATTATCCATTTAATTTTATTTATTTATATTGCACAGTTTTCTGGGACTCAGGAGGGTTTTGCAAAGAATTTTCACCCTTGTTTCCCACCTAGGGATGACCCATGAAAACTGGAGACTCAGGCCTTGAGAAATTGCCACCCGAGGCAGTTGCTTCGCTGTGCCCGATAGGAGAATTGCACATTGAAAAATGCATTCAACCTCCTCCCTTGTTTCTTGCAGAGTGTAAGAGCAGCGTGTTGCCCATTTTAATTCAGCAAAGACGTGTGGCTGTTTTAAAAAAAAAGAATCCCTCCTTCCTTTTCGGTAGACACTGCGATAAGGTATCGGCCCATCTGCTTTCGGTTAGCGACCCACTGTGCAGCTAATTGGCAAATCAAACTGTCTGACGTCTCCCCTTGTTAGATAAGTCGTTATTATTACAAGCCGCCCGATGATGTGTGACGCCGCTTGGATCCGGCCCAAAGTTTTGGGAGTTTTAAATGTTCTCACCACACTTACTCTTTCTGGCTTCTCTCCGCATTCCCTGCCCCATCTCCTCACCTCTTCTCAAGTTGGTAACGCAAAACACATGGGTTGCCGGTTTCCTGGATGGCGGGATGGTTTGCACCAGTGTGCGCATCCGTGCAAACTGTGCGTGCGAGAGGTGCACGCGTGTCCAAAGAGACTTTGAAGCCCTCCTGGCTCTCTTCAGGCCCAAAGATGGATTTTTAGACACATCTTGGAGATATTTAAGATCAGCTATGGTGACTGGCGTCTCTCTCCTGTCAGAGACGTGGTGATTCTCCTCCGGGTTTTAGTCTGAATTTTAAAGGAGCTGTCTGAGTTGCTGATGTCTCGCACCCTGAATGGCACGTTGGAGAGCATTTTATGACTCAAACCTGGAGTGGATTCAAGGCCTCAGGCACTTTGGTTCTGTCTGTTCGTTAACTCTTAAAGTTGACTTCAGGATTTTCTTTATGCAGAGCAAGGGAAAGTTGTATTGTAGAATCTTAGAGTTGAGGGGACCCCCAAAGGCATTCTAGTCCAACCCCCAGCCATGCAGGAAGACACAACTAAAGTACCCTGCAAAGATGTCCATCTGACCTCTGTTTCAAGACCTCTAAAGATGGAGAGTTTACATTCCCTTCCCGAGGGAGTTTGTTCTGGTCCTGAGCATCTCCTACTTTCAAGAAGTTCTTCCGAATGGTTATCCAGAATCTCCTGCAATCTCTGTCTGTTCTCTCTGGAGTGGTGGAAAACAAGCTGCCCCCATCTTCCCCATGTCCCTCTCTTCATATATATATCGTGTCTCCTTTCCGTCTTCTCATCTGTGTGACTGCAACTCCCAGCTTCATAGCTGGGGGATTCTGGAAGTTTTCAACCAGCCAAAAGGAATGTTTCTCATGCCTTTTTTGGAGGGCGGCGGTGGTGGGAAAATTTGCCAAAATTTACCATTTGGGTACCGCTTGAGATATGGTTGGATTGCAGCCTTCAATTGGGAGCTGCAGTCCCACAATATCTGCAGTCACCTCCTGCAGGCCTTTTAACGCGCTCCAAACTATCAACCTCACTGCAAAGGGTGCTTGTTTTGAACTTGCCTCCTCCTCCTCCTCCTCCTCCTCCTCCTCTTTCCCAGATTTACTGGGTTCAGGAAGGCAGGAAAACTCCACTAGGAAGCCCCCCAACTTGCTGGAGGCTTAAAATCTGTGCCCCAATCAGCCGGTAGATGGTGCTCTCTCCTTCATCCTCGAATATGAAGCCTGGCTCGCTTTTGCATCCGTGCGGCGCAGAGGACGCGAAGGCAAAGGGCGGATTGGGGCCCTGTGTTTTGGGAAGCTTTATTGCAGAGGCAGCTTCTGGGCAGAGGGTCTTGTTTTGCAGCAGGGCTGAAAGAGGAGGGACTCCCACTTTGAGCCCCCTTGCTTCTACGCTGCAGCTGTGAGCAACACATCGGATGGGTTTGGGAGCAAAATGGGAGCATCAAATCCCCCCAATATGAATTCTGCCCTTCCAAATGGATTTTTCTCCCAACCTCCAAATTTCTAGCATTGCACTGGCTTGAAACTTTGGTCGAGCTTTTAGAAAATAAGAGTTTAGACTCCAAAGCAAAGGGACAGGCCGAGAGACCTGGGAATGCAGACACAGCAAAGAGAAGCATTCAAGAAGCGAATGGTTTCCAACCTTCCCTCTTTGCAATGCTGGAAATTTAGGGACTGGAGGAAAATTTCATGGGAAGGGGCAGAATTCTTATGTTGGTGGGGGAATTGCCTTTCATGTGCCCTCCTCTCCATAGCGACACCTCTTATGTGCAACCTTCACATGTGGTTGTGCGACTGGTATGTGACGTCCACTGTTTTGGCCGAGGCCATTTCCGCACCAGACTGTTATAGTGCTATGATTCTGCTTTAAACATCCTATGAAATCCTGGGGTTTGCAGTTTAAGGAGGGGCCTTTGAGGCCCCTGATTCCACAGGATGTTGAAAGTGGAGTGATAGCACTGTAACAGTCTAGTGTGGAAATGTCACAGTTCTTCCAGGGGCATCTTCAGCCCACCGTTGCCCAAGCGGAGTTTCGTTCAGGGTCAGGATCTCACTGTGGGCTTGGAAGAAGGTGAAAAGTCCTAAGATTTATGCATCATTTTAAAGGTGGGTTTTGTGGGGTCTCCAGAAACATTTTTGCTGGGTATTACAGATAAGGAGTCAAAGAGTAAATATGGACTTCCCCCTTAGATATATGACAACAGCTGCACGGACATGGTTTGCTCAAACCTGGAAGCCCCGGTGACGGAAGAACGGGTGGTAAAGTTTTCCAAGTTAGCCCAAAGGGCTAAACTAACCTGTGTCTTAATGCATAGGTCAGTTGAAGGGTTTTTTTTCTCCTTCATTATTTTTATTAAACACATTTTTTCATTCCTTTTGTTTTTTTTAGATAAAAAAAATTTATTCAACACATTTTTTAAGCAATCTAAAATTGCACATAAGGGAAATGCAAACAAACAGTGTAATAACAGACAGGATGAACCTAAACTAAACTGGCCAAGCTAAAATACTACACATATGCCTACTAATCTGCTAAACAATTGCTAATTGTATAACATAATAAGGATAAGATTTCCCACTCCTCCGATGACGGGTTATTGCACAAATGTTATTATACTTCCTCTAACCTATGACATTTGATAATAAAATTTATAATATGAATTACTACTTGCCTTTATACGGTATAAAAAGCATGCTATTCTTGAAAATTAAGGTTCTGCAATAAGGATAGAAATAAATTGTGTTCAAGGCCTCGGGAACAACTTAAGTAAAAAGTCCAATTGGAGGTTTTCTTGAAAGACTGGAAACTGTTTATGGATTTTCTGAGCATTACAAAACCCAGCAATGCAATAATTTGTAGATATGGGTACTAGTAAGATTGTTTGGATTTGTAATGGTAGAACATTTTCCCCCCTTGTTATATCTTTCTTCTTTAATAAAATTTGGTTTGCTCAGAGCCCTTTTGTGTCTTTAATAAGTTAGTGTTTAGTCAACAAGTTAATCTTTTAGTGGATTAGTATTTAGAGTTTTTACTGTTGCATTTGAGTATTGTGTTTCAAACTGTGTGTTTTGATTTTGGTTTATGTTAAAAATGTCAGTTTGTGCTTATGTTATGCGTTGGAAATTGATAGATAACTATAAGGAAGTCCTAACTAGAGGGGTCTTTTTAGTCTTTATGATCAGTCCGGATGCACCTTAAAAGACCAGATGCAGTCCTCAATTTTGTCCCTGTTCGTTCCACTTTTATTTTGGAGATCTGCACACATTTTGGTTGTCCCAGAATATATTTTGTCAGCTCCCGGAAACTTTGTATACCAGCTCCCCAGGTTGGTTTATTTTATCCTGGTATAAAATCACAATGCGTGATGCACCATCTCAGCCATTGAGTTCTCCACTGATTGTTTGGAACCGCTTACGTGTGACATGTCATGAGGCCAAAACCCAGCCGGTGTGATGAGACTCAGCAGAGAACACTCACCAAACACGTGATAGCTATGCTTAAATATATGAAGGATGTCACATGGAGGATGGAGCAAGCCTGTTTTCTGCTGCTGCCGAGACTAGGACACGGAGCAATGGCTTCAAACATCAAGAAAAGAGATTCCACCTAAACACTAGGAAGAAATTCTTGATGGTAAGAGCAGTTTGATAGAGGAATATGTTGCTGCCTCAGTGGAGTGTGGTGGAGTCTCCTCCTTTGAAGGTTTTTAAACAGAGGCCGCATGAGCATATGTTGGGAGTGCTTTATGGTGTATTCTTGCATGGCTGAACGCAGTTGGACTGGATGGCCCTTGGGGGTCTCTTCCAGCTCTACAATCTGTAGGTGGGACATGGAGTGCCTTGGCCAATGTGGCATTTCCCCCCTAAATCTCAGTAGCCGTGGGCCAACGTTTTTCTGGTTTTCTCCTCTGTCCCAAAGTCTCTTTTTAACTCCTCCGCCCTCTTCCTCCCCTGCCTTTCCCTGGCTCCCTCCCTCTCTCTTTTTGCTCTTGTTTTTTGTTTTCTGCCATGTGAACCAACCTCGAGGACTCGAGACAATTGCAAAATAATTTATCTCTCGGGGAGGGGGACGTTTCCCCGGAGAGCCATAAGGGTGGCTGAGCCTGGAGGATGGAATCCACCCAATTCCCTTCACCTGTTCTCCTTCCTCAAACTTTCCTGGCTCCGAATCATGAGTGTTGGAGACAAGTTGTCCCTCGAGGACCCTGAGAAATGTGGGGATAGGTATGCGCCCCCTCCCTGAAACCATCGCCACCTCCCCACGCTCCCTGCCCCCGGCCGGGAACTTCCCAACCTCCATGTTAGAAAAGGAAACGTTCTGGGAAAACTCACGTCTTCCTTCCAGTGGGTGGCTTGGAATTGGCACGCCCAGCCCAAGTGCAGTGCCCAGTCCAAAAGTGGCAGCTCTTGGGGAACGGCCAAGGCCCCAGAACTTGGGGAAAGTTCCTGTTTTGGCCTACGGTTCAGCTTGGCTGCTCGGGGATTCTGGAAACGCCAGTCGAAGCAACACGGAACTTCGCATCTGTGGCTGGGCACGCTCTCTCAGAAAACCTGTTCTGAGACCTTTGGGGATTTTTAAAGAGGCGTTGGATGGTCTGGCTAAGGGAGGGCTTGGATTGTGGTCTTCCTGCCTGGCAGAAGGGGCTTGGACTGGGTGGCCCCTCGGGTCTCTTCCAACTCTGCAATTCTATGGTTCTATGGCCATTTCCGCACTAGACTGTTATAGCGCTATTATTCCACTTTCATCATCCTATGGAATCCTGGGGTTTGCAGTTTCGGGAGGGGCCGGCCGGCAAACCCCAGGATTCCATAGGATGTTGCAAGTGGAATAATAGTGCTATAACAGTCTAGTGCGGAAAAGGCCTATGTTTCCTTCTGCCCTTAGTACCACTCCCTAGAACAGCCTAGAACATGGTCCATGGAACCCACTTTTGTGGTCCCCTATCAACAACCCTAAATTAAAATTTGGCATGAAGGACCTCTCTGAGTTTGGAGTTCGAGTCTAGGGGCAGTAACTGAGATAGTCCTCTTCTGCAGGACATCTCTTTTGACAGTTAAATATAACTACCATGTCAGCTCTCCGTCTTCTTTTCTCCAAACTAAACATACCCAGCTCCTTGGGTTGTTGCTCACAGCTCTTGGTGGTTTCCAGACCTTTGATAATCTCGGTTGCCTTTCTTTGGACACATTTCGGCCTGTTCATACCCTTCCTAACTGTGGTGCCCAGAACTGGACACAATATTCCAGGTGAGGTCTGGCCAAGGCAGGATAGAGAGGTACCATCACTTCCCGTGATCTAGACACTTTACTCCTATTGATGCAGCCCAGAATCGCATTGGATTTTTTAGCTGCCGCATCACACTGCCGGCTCATGTTCCGCTTGTGGTCTGCCAAGATTCCTAGGTCCTTTTCACATGTTGAAATCCCAGATCTGCAAAGTCCTGGGCTGACTCTCTGAACCACTCAGGGGGAAAGGTCAGAGAAGGACCGAGGAAACTAGAGCCACGCTCAGTACAGTCACCCATGGAATGAATGATCTGCTCTTAGGAATTGTAAGGAGAAGGATGTGTCTGTAAAATTTTTCTTTCCAAACAAACTCTGCCAGCTGTAGTCCAAAAACAGACTCCGTCCTGCCATACTGCAGTCAGCATGATGTGGAGGAAAACACTTGAAGCGAGCCACTGCCTCAAAACCCTCCTTTGCGGGGTCTAAATCCCCATCCCGTCTCTCCCTCCCTGTGCTGTTTATTTGAGTATTTAAAATGTATCTGAAGTTTCATCTCAGCGCCTTTCATTATCCGGAGATAAGAACTCACGCTGTATGTGTGCGTAGATCACATCCAGAAAATTATTTTCCAAACATCCGTCTGCTCCACTTTTGGTCTGCCCATCACTGCTTACTTGCTTTGCTTTGCTTTGCTTTGCTTTGCTTTGCTTTGCTTTGCTTTGCTTTGCTTTGCTTTGCTTTGCTTTGCTTTGCTTTGCTTTGCTTTGCTTCCTCCCTTCCTTCCTTCCTTCGGTATCCATTATTCTTATAATCACAATTTCTGACCTTCTAGCCCCTTGATTCATCCCAAATAGAGCCGACCCATGGTTGGAACAACAGAATGATAGTATTGAAGGGAATCCACGGCTAAAAGATGGCCATCCAGGCCATATCCTCCAATATCTCACAGAAGAAAACCCAGAGCCGTGTGGCCAGGCGACGTGAGAGTGCGATTGAAAGAAGTTGCCTGTCTACGTCCTGGCCTGGCCTTTCCCGGTTTTGGAAATGTTCACAGCAGTTGATGTCGCCCGTGCTGCCGGTAGACCCGCAAGTGCTTTCTGACTCACAGCAACCCTCTCCTGGGGCTGTCTTGACCAACTTACCTTCAGAGAGAGGTTTTCGATGGCGTTCCGCTGAGGCGGAGGGAGTGTGCCTTGCCAAAGGTCGCCCAGTGGGCTTGCTTAGCTGAGCTGGGATTTGAACTCTGGTCTCAAACTGTCTCAAACTGCCCTGCCGCTCTGGCTCTCACGAGAGTGCCTTGTTGTTGTGCCGTCAGGTTGACTGGCTTGAATGGGAGGCCTCTAAGCCACCCTATCCTGCTCAGGTCTTGCAGATTTGGGGGTGCATCTTCCTTGATTGAGTCCGTCCATAATGGGGGTCTTCTTCTTCTCCTACTGCCTTCCACCTTCCCAAGCATTACTGGTGTTTCTAGTGAGCCATGTCTTCTCACGAGATGGCCAAAGATTAGCCATCTTGGCTTCTCGGGAGAGTTCAGCCCTGGTTTGCCCCAGGTCCCACTCATTTGTCTTTTTAGCAGTCCGGAGTATCCATGTTGGTGCTATGAACTTTCAGTTCAGCTCTGACATGCGGAACCCTATCTTACAGCCCTACCTTGGTTTTTCTTCCAAGATTCTTCCGGAGGGGTTGTGCTGTTGCTTTCTCCTGAGGCTGAGAGATTGTGCAACTTGCCCAATGTCCATGGTTGGACGGGGATGCGAACCTTGGTCGTTCCGAGTCTTGGTCCAGCACTCAAATCTCTCCGCCCTAGTGACTCATGTTGTTGCATGGGTGGGTGGATTTTCTGAGCCATAATGTTTTGAGCTCCCCATTGCTAGAATGTGAAGTATTTGTGTGTGTGTGTGTGTGTGTGTGTGTGTGTGTGTGTGTGAAAGCTTGGTCTTGCAGGGGCAATTAAGAGCCATTCGCTTTACAAAAGACCCTCCTCCTAATGGAAATCACTTGCATTTTTCCCCTCCATTTTGGAGCACAGGTTCCACATCTAGCTACTCTGAATGCCAGACAATTACAGCTGAAAGCTGAAATAGTTTTCTGAACTGCACCCCCATCCAGCCAGGCTATTTCTCTCTCTCTTTTTTCTTTCTCATTTGCTTTCATCCCTGGTGGTTTTGCTCCTCATTCTGTGCCGGATCGTTCACGCTTTGAGAAAGGAAGGAAGAAAAACCTTGCATCGGCATGTTTATCGCTTTTCAGTTTGGGTTTACATAGACTCCTTTAATGGACAATAATGAATGAACAAAACCAATTAAGATTTTATCATGGTCGGAGTGGACCTGTTTTAATTGTCTGGTTTCTTCCCCTCTCCACGCTCCATCCCTGAGCTCAGAAAAGTCTCCCGTGTGAGATATACTGAAGTGAGATATTAAAAAGGGCTTAAACAAAAATGCACATTCTCTCTCCCTTGTGCTGCAAAGGAACAGGGTGGAATCTGGTTGTTTGTGGGTGGAATGGCGCTCTGTGCATGCTCAGAGAAAAGTTGTTATAGGGAACTCTGGAGCTTTTAAAAATTCCTCCGTTGGCTTTTCCCCTTTGGCTTCCAGTTTGCATCCGTTGGCGATGCTTTGCCAATTTGCATGTCATTATCTTTGGGACCTGTGATTGGTTCTAAGTGATTGGCCAGCCACACCCAACGCCCTGATTGGTGGAGAGGCATATATACATTTTAGAACCTGGGACTTGAATATTCCAACAGCTGGCTCAAGTACGGCACAGAATTTGGAAAAGTCTTTTTTTAAAAAAAAAACCCTTGAATATTGTTCTCTGTTTTATAATTTTATACGGTTTTAATGTTTTTAGCTGTTTTAACTGTTTTAAATGTGTTTAATTTATTGTTGGAAGCCGCCTTGGTTCTCATTCCAAGAGAAACGTGGCATACAAATATAATAAATAAATGAAATATCGTATTTGCCAGTACAGAAGATGCACTCCATTTATATGCCAGCAAACACTATTTGCTGACATATCAGATACACCGGCATAGAAGACACACCCCATTTTCAAACAGTATTTTTTGGGGGGAAAGTGAGTCTCATATGCCAGCAAATACAGCAAATAACTTCACCCAGCTAGCGTAGAATTATACTGCTGGAAGAGACTAAAAGCTATCTGATGTGTCTTCTGTTACGTGCTTCTGTGTCCATGCACGAGGCACATCCGTGCAAAAATGTGCATCTGAATCTCACAATGGCAATGCCAAACTCTTTTGGCCGCTTTTGATCATTTGACTGCATGCCCTTTCGTATATTTAAAGGTAGGTTTTTGTTCATTTTACTGTGCCGTCGAATGCATGTATAAAATTGGCCCTCCATATCTGCGGATTCTGTATCCGTGGATTATGCAACCAACTACGGCTTCAAAATATTTTTTTAAAAAAATCCAAAAAGGAAACTCTCATTTTGCCATTTTTGTATGAGGGATGCCGTTGTACTACACTATTGTACGTCGCGGGACTTGAGCACCCACGAATTTGGCGTTCACGAGGGGTTTCCTAGCAGATGCAGAGGGCCCCCTGTGTGCACACACACATACACACTGTAGTGTGTTGTTGAGCTTTTGTGCACATCTGCAAGTGATATGTTGTGTGTTATTTATATTTTTCGGCAGCTGAAGTGCATTTGCAAACTAATAAAAGCCTGGGTTCTGCATTTCCACCATTTCTGCTTTTTGGACATACTCCAGTCCCCAACCTGTAGAAATAAGAAGGGGACACCAGTAAGTCCAAGTTATATTTGCCAAACTCACTTTTTGGTTTGTTGTGGAGGCCAGAATCCTCTCCGTTCCTCATGCAGTGACTGAAATCCCCTGCAAGGAAAAAAGGGCAAGATATAAAACAATCACTTACAGCTAGCTTTAACTGTATTTCAACTCAGATTTCTGGGTTGCTTTGCAAGGATAAAGTGGAACACAGGTAAAATTAGATAGATAGATAGATAGATAGATAGATAGATAGATAGATAGATAGATAGGTTTAGTTAAAAGATTTGTTGAGAATTTATAGTCTTGAAACAATGATGCTTTGAATTTACTAATTAACTTGATATATAGTTTGGAAAAACTTAAGAACGTTAGAATTTAAAACAGTTTAATTTTAGATATTAGGTAAGAATTTTGAACATAAGGAATATGAGCCACAAATTTAATAATACTTAAGTAAGACCTCAAGTGAAGTACCTTTAGATACTACGAGCTGTTTGCAACAAGGGCAGGAATCGTTTTATAAATAGTTGTATTTGCTGTTTAGTCTAGTTAAGTTTCGTTAGTTTAAATAGGTTCTGATTAGTATTTTATTTTAGAGATATGTGTAATTTTTAGTATGATGATGTGGCCATGATTTTTCTTCTTTGATGTATTGTTTTGGTTGGGGTTGATGTTTTTCTGTTTATGTTCAAACTATGTTCTGTCTGTCTATCCAAATAATAGATCGATCGATCGATCGATCGATAAAATAAAATAATGACTGGAATCTTGTCGGAGACTCACATTTTCCCCAGTGGATTTACGTATGCAGGAATTGCAATTGTGCGGTTGTGCAATGCCTGTATCCCAGAGAGGGCTGTTGTTGCGTTACTATGTACTAGAGCCAGCCTGATGCGCATTGCGCATTGATGTACCTCCGTGCGCATCATGTACCTCCATGCGCATCACATCCAGGCGCTTATTCGGTCCTAATGTACATTGGTCACTCTTGCTGGTATCCCAATATGCAGCTCCAAAATTCGTTAACAAGGTTTCTTAGAACCTCTGCTACGTAGGTAAGCATATGTAAAGTTACGTTACGTAAAAAATTATATAGGATTCCAGAGAATACTCTTTCCGTTTGCGCTTCCCAACCAGCGCCTTTCTTCTCCGTTTTTCGTTCCCTCTCACCTGCTGCGCTCTCCTTGGTTTGAACTTTCCTTGCTTCCTTCTGCGTTTGCCCCCGGCTCTCTTTTTCCCACCCTCCTGCCATCTTGGGTGCCTCCCAGCCGAAGGGCTGCCTGGGCATGACAGATCGGGCGGGTATGTCGTGGGCGCACGCTTCAAACGGAGAGAATTTGGCCCTCGCACGAAACCGCAGCTGGACGAGTCCGGGAAGGGAGGGAGTCAGCCGGTTTCGCCCAACTCCTCCAGTTTGCATTCCGCGCAGCCTGGACCAGGTTCAAGACATCCCAGGGAACCCAAGCCGGAGCAGCTGCCCTTGTGGGACGCTTCATGGCCGATGGCTGCTACTCGGGAGGTGAGCGACGGCGGTGGGCCTGGTTCTGGGAACCGTTTCTGCCCCTTCTGGGAGGTGGCAGGATTGGCCCCCAGTTCCAAGAAAAGCCCCCGCTTGATTTTGAAGAGCAGGTGGTTTTGGAAAATACTTTGAAAAACAAAGCACCATGAACCCCGAAAGAAAGATTTCATCCACATCAAAGGCAAGAAGAGGGCGGAGGTGGCAACTGTCAGAGGCTAGGGGGCTAAGACCCCTGGGAAAATTTGGATGGCCACATCCCTTGCTGCAGCACTCTCTTGCAAAACTTGCCAGCCAAGATCATGCATCGGGCATGCAGCCACAGTGTTGCAGCTGTGCTCCGTCTCTCAATCTGGCCCCCCCAAACCCACCCTAAAATGGAGGCAGCATTATTGGAGGAATGGAGAACTTCAGTGCCGGAAAGCAAGGAGATGAAGGATGACATATTCAGCGCCCTCTTGGCAGCCAGCCATGGCACGAGGAGCAGAAGGAGGGACCCCCACATTGTCACAACACCTTGTGCTGAAACTTGCTAGCAGGGAGGGGCTCGACATGTCGCTTTCCAATTCTCCAGTACCATAGAACTCAGTAGAGCTGCCCGGATTTTAGGGTGGGTTTCGGGGGTATTTGCAATCATGCCAACGGTGCCAGGATTGGAAATGTCCCTATTTTATGACCTGATCATTGCCTAACAAGATGCCAGCTCCGCTTTTATATGGCAAGGGGAGCATCATTCCACATGGGGCTGTGGGGAGAGCCAATTTTTGACCAACGTTTAGCTGTACTGTAGATAAATTCAAGAAATGTTAGCCATCTCTGTGCATTGCGCAGTTTCCAAAAAGAACCATCTTGGTTTTCTTTCCTCTCTCCCGGTGGTTTTCAGCCTCCATTTTGGGATGAGCGTCCTTGCGGCCACAACCTCTGGCCAAGTCGATGATCCCTTTGGCATCTTAAACGTGTATAAATTCCCACGTGGAAGCAGTTTTTTTTAAAAAAAATGCAGGATGTCCACATTCAGTCCAGGGTTGCAGAAGTGGAGTTTTACGTGTGGTGCCCTTGTGCAGGAATGTGCATTGTTCAGGGATGCACATGAGCATTTGGTTGCATATTTGAGGACTTGGTTCAGTTGTGGAAAACTGCCATTTGACACAAGCGTTCTGTACCACAATTAAGGCACAATTCCCCATGTGAAAATGGACTCTGTGCAATACTGAAGTGGAATAGCTTCTCAAACATTTTCACTTCCTTGCTCCTCTTCCCATCTCCTATATTTTGCAACAGCCAGCCTGATGAAGAGTTCTGTTGACCCTGAAAATCTGCACACTTTGGGGATCTTTTAGTTGGTCATAAATAAAAGAATTCCCCAAATATTTCTCTCTCTCTCTTTTTCCCGGAACAACTTGGTGACCTTTGTTGTTCTATAATCCTAGCGGAGGAACCCCCTTCTTCTCTAAGCTACCACCACGTGCCAGTCCAGCGCCGATTTTTTCCCCCAAAGGTTTTTGCACGATGTGCCTCACAACTTCGCTTGCTCACGGAAGCAGGCGTTTTGAACGGTGGGCCATCTGCATTTTTGCCAGCGAATGGTGAATTAGGAAGGAATAATAAATCCGCTGGAAGAAGAAATTGAACGCACACCGCGGAAATGAGTTGGAGCGGTCACTGTGCTATCTGTCGGGAGATAGAAGAGCGCAGATGAAATCAGCGCCACTTTCTCTGAGAGGAGTTGACGTAGGCATCTGCTGGAACCGGCGGCCCGCACCTCCTTTCTCCTTACCTGAAGGTCATCGGTGTTGAGTTTAGGACTTTTCCCCCAGCTCTGCCTTTTTGGGTGCAAAGGCCAAGGAGAAATCAAAATGGCAGAGGCACAAGATTGTATATAATGTTTAGAAACAACTCATTAGTGGTAATGATTTATACATAATTAATCCCTTCTTCCCAAAAAAAGAAAATGGAACTACACAACAGTTTCAGCTTGATGAGAGACAACAGTGCTCCTTTCACAACATAACTGCAACTTTTTAAAGTTACTTTTGCAGTTATGGGGGGGGTTTGAGGTCTTGCTGAACGGCAGAGGAGGAATATCACATGGCCCCGGTGCTGGCTCATATGGTGCCTTGTGTTAGTAAAAGGGCGGGGGGGAACAGTTTTTAAAAAGCAGCTATGTATTTACTTCTGAGAAATGGGTGAACACAGAGTTACCTTTCCAAAAAAATCGTCAGGCTAAATTAGTGTTTAAAAATTGGGCTGTAGAACTTAAATTCAGGGGTGTAGTAATTTTCCTTCAGTCCACAAATTTCTAGTACTGTAGTAACTTAAAATTTCGGTTAAGCCTTTGGGCATCCAAACGGACAGACAAAAAGAGACCCAGGGAATGCAGAGACAGCAAACAGAAGAGTTTCACTATTTCAGTGTTTGGAATTGTATTAAGGATTTTTCTCTGTGTTTTTTAATGTGTAGCAATTTTGGAAATTTGGAGGTGGAAAACATTTTTTAATGGGGGTGGAGAATTCTCATTTTGCTCCCTCTGTAGCTATAGCCTTGCTTTAACTGTAATTGATTACTTTAAAAAAGTAACTTCCCCAGTTCTGGTTCTTTCTAACCCTGCACTCTGTTCCCAAGAGCTTGGAAAAGTTACTTTTTTGGACAACAGCTCCCTGAAGCTTCCAGCTAGCATGCAGACTGGGGGATTTTGGGAGTTGTCATCCAAAAATGTAACTTTTTAAAGCTCAGTTCAGAGTTGCCTGTCAGATTCCTTAGAGAACTGTATATGTGCTGCCTGAACACATTAATCCCCCAAGTGTGTTTATCCAGCATTCTGCAGTTGGGAATTAACTGCTCCTATATAGGGAGGTTCCATTCCTAATTATTGTGGATAAAATGAACGCCAGGGTTCATATTGGGCTGAACATTTTACTACTGGTAGTGGCTAATCATAGAAAGGCCATGAGCAGAGCAAAAAGTTTATAGATTTCTCCTGCGGAGATGGAAAACAAATTCACTTTACCCTGCATTATTTGAAAAAATAATTTTGGACAATTTCTGGTTTGCAAAAAAAATGTAAAAAGGTGCATGTACTTCTTTCCACAAGAAGAAACCACAAGGAGCAAATTCTTCTCTTGTTCTCCTTTTTGAATTCTTTGCAACTCTATGTGAATCTTTCAAGCGGCATCGTTTTGAAAAAGGGCTTTAATACGCTTTTGTTTATGGAGAAGAAGAAGAGAAATGCATTTAAAAGCGGGCGCGAAAGCAACACACACATTTTCGTGCACCGTCAAGCCCTGCAACTCGATATGAACCAAGGATGAGATGGAAATGCAGCTGTGAAATGAAGAGGAAAAATTTTTTTTTTGCAATGGAGAGGTTTTGACAGCCTTGCTCTTACTTGCTTATTCTCGCTTTCGAGTAACTGCATGCCTTTGTTTCTGAATTATGGCGACCCTAAGAAAAATCACAGGGTTTTCTGAGCAAGGTTTGTTCAGAGGAGGGTATCTTGGGAGATTTGGGAGTAGTTCCTCGGGGAGTCTTCTTTCCTCGCAGAGAAAACAAATATTTGGGATCGACCGCCAGAAGGTCTCGATGCCTTCAGGTGAGCTCTGATTCACAGCAATCCTTTCAGAGGGTTTTCTTGGCAGGAGAGAGTCAGAGGGGGCTTGTTTTTGAGGCTGTGAGAGTGTGCGACGCACCCAATGGGTTTCCATGGCCGAGCAGGAATCCGAACCCAGGTCTCCGAGAGCCCTAGCCCAATGCTCAAAACCACAACTCCACGCCGGCTCTCCAAGCCTATCTGCCAACATTTTGCAGATTCAAAATGTGGCCATGCAGTGACAAAATGGCCTTAATGAAGAAGGGCGCACAAAGGAGAGGGTGCCGCAGCGGTTTGCTTTTACCTGAGCCTGCTGGGAACAGGCCAGATTTTGCACCTTCTCTTCTGGCTGCTGGGGCTGTTGCGTGCAAACTCCTTTTGCACTCAGAGTTCGCAGCAATTGAAGGAAGCTGAGGACAAAGGCAGAAAGCAGACGAGGAGGAGAAAGAAATTACGACATTTTAAAAGCAGCTGGAAAAGCAGGATTAATGTGGACTGTTCCTCCCAAATCAGGACAGCTGAAGGGTATATATCCAAGTAGCCAGCACTGAGTTTTTAAAACCCCAGGGCCCTTCTGCACTACACAGTTATTGCACTATGATTCCACTTTAGCTACCGTGGCTGCCTCCTATGGGGTTTGTAGTCTTGGGAGCTACTGGAGGTCTCTGGCTAAGACGACTGAATATCCCTCCCTAGCAGAACCCATGATTCCTCAGAACCAGAACCATGGGTATTTCCGCACTACACTGTTATAGTGCTTTTATTCCACTTTCTGTGGACCCCTGGGGTTTGTAGTCTCCTGAGGACAAAAAGCTCTCTGGCTGGGAATTCTAAAGGTCGCTGCCTAAACTGCAAACCCCAGGATTCCATAGGAGGTTGCCAGGGGAATCATAGCGCTATAACAGTCTAGTGCGGAAATGGCCCTGCTCCAAATTTCCAGCACTCCTTTCTTTTTTAACTGCAAGCCCAGGGCGTCACTTTTTCCCTCCCTCTCGGCTACTGTTCTCTCTCCCTCTTGCCCTGCTTCGCTGTCACCAACAGCAGCTGCAGGGAGGAGAGAAAAAAGAGGCAAGGGGAAAGTTTCAGCTTTCTCTCGCCTGGCCTGGCTGCGGATTTTGTGTTCCCCTCCTCGCTTTTGGTTGCAAAACACCGAAGGCTTTGGCAGGACTTCAGGGCCCTCCTGTGCCGTTTTCTCCGGGTGGGACGGGGAGCCAGCTGTGCGAGAGAGACTCGCTCCCAGCCTGGGAAAATATTTCAGGGCTCAAGGTTTTCCCTGAGATTTTGAAATTCGAGTGGGCCTGGGCTTCTCTCTCTGTCTTTTGCACACACACACTTTCCCCCAAATGTGTTTAACCCTGTAGGCTGTTTTGCAAGCAGTCCTCTTAAGGGTAGATTTGGGGAGGTTGCTCCTTGGGGACTTTCCCGCGCTCTGGGGCTCCTTTGGAAAGAAAATAAGTATTTAAAATTGAAAGTCTAGATTTCTTCAAGTGGATTCTAACCCTTTCGTAGGGTTTTCTTGGCAAGACGCATCCAGAGGGGGTTTGCATTTGTCTCCTTCTGAGGCTGAGAGAGTGCGACACCCAGGGGGTTTCCATGGCTGAGCGGAGACTCGAACTCATGTCTCCAGGAGTCCTAGACAGCCAGTGTGGCGTAATGGTTTGAATCTTGGGTGAGAACTCTGAGCCATAGACTCCAAGTGGGGGTTCGAATCCTCCCTTGGCCATGGATACCCACTAGGATGACTTTGGGAAAGTCACTCTCTCTCAGCCTCAGAGGGAAGCCATGGCAAGCCTCATTTGGAAAAAACTTCTGAAGAAAATGCCATGACAGCTTCACCTTAGGGTCTCCCTAAGTCAGAAATGACTTCAAGGTACACGACGCGAACGCTTAGGGCCTTTCCGCACCACACTGTTATAGCGCTATTATCCCACTTTCAGCACCCTGTGGAATTCTGGGCTTTGTAGTTTCCTGAGGCCAAAGAGCTCTCTGGCTGAGACTTCTAGATGCCCCTCCCTAAACTGCAAGTCCCAGGATTCCATAGGGGGTTGAAAGTGGAATAATAGCACTATAACAGTGCAGTGCGGAAAAGCCCTTAGAGTCCGAATCCAGCTACTACGTCGTCTCGTCTTTCAAGATTTCTTCACTATGAAAGGATTGCAATAGAATCATAATATCTTTTGCTAAACATGGTGGAAGTTTTTGGAAACATATAGGTAGCGATTATTTTTAACAGGAGTATTTTTATATTAGTTTTATTAACACAGACTCATTATATAAAATCAACTAGATCAGTTTTGCTCTAGTTTCCATCACCATATGGTTACACTATTATATTTGTTAGCAATTTATAGGAAGTTTATCAGTATTTTAGCTCTGCTGAGGGGTTGGAAGTCAAGCCAATCTTAAATCCTTGCAAGGTTATGTAGTTTTAGCAGTTTAGAGTTGAGCGTAGATAGTTTAATGTATGTCTTAATTGTAAGCCACTTTGACTCCCAACCTGGGAAAAAGTAGGATACAAATAAAGATGATGGGTGACGATAATAACAATAATAAATTTAATTTGTAATTTAATAATAGTAATAACAATGCAAAATTTAATCATAGTAATAATTTAATTTAGTCTTGCTGATGTGTAGTTTTGAATGTGTGTCTTTTATTTTTGTACGTTGTTTTGTATACTCTTCTCTGCTGTTTTATATATTTAAATGTTTTATGTGCTTCATAAAAGTATTTTAATTTTTTTTTTGGTCTCCAGTGGAGGTTTTCCCTTGCCGTCCTCAGAGGCTGAGAGAGTGTGCCTTGCCCAGCGCCTCCCAGTGGATATTCCATGGCTGTGTGAAAATTCGAACCCTGCTCTCCTGGTCTAACATTCCAACTATTCCATCAGGTGAGAAGATGTAAAGCCAGTTCTTATTCCAAACTGGATCAGGCCCATTAAATCAACGCAAACTTGGGAAGTCAACTTGCACGTAAATTTTGTTGCTTCAATGAGCCTACTCTAAGAACAGGATTCGGGTTGCAGCGATCTAGGCCAGCGATTCTTAAACTTTTCTTTCTTGGGGACCCCCTGTAAGTATAATTTGTTGCTGGGGACCCCCAAGACTTAACTCAAGATTTAAATATTCAAATATTTATTGAACTATTCAGATATTTATTAATGGCTTCATGTGCCCCGATGCCCATATCCGCCGTTGCTCTCCTTCCGTCGGCAACATAAGTCATTTTTATGCCTTTTCAGACTTTTAGAAACTGACTAGGTTTCGTTAATAATTAGAAAATATACACAAGGGAAACTTTTCTCTCTGTTTTAAGTCGTAATTGTATCTATCTCAGATTAGTAACTCAAAGCAACTTGCAATGTAATATGATGTATTCTAACCCTTTCATGTGGTTTTTCTCTCTTTATTACGGTAAAGGATTTTGGACTATTTTCTATTACAATGTATATGTAAAGTTTTGGTCTTGTATTATAATGAACATTTTTTTAAAAAAATGGAAAAAAAGGAAATTGATTAGGTTTGCTTTAGGGCCACGACTGGAAGGTACACAGCAAGAACAAATATGTGTGTAAATCTATATCATCTGTTATCCATATAATCTATATATTTATCTGTATCTGTAATCTGTATATGTGTGTTTATGAAGTGCCCAATAAATGTGCAATAAACATTAGAAGTGCATAATATGCATTGGCACACTCTTGATCTTCGTAATTCACTAACCGAGGGCCTTTCCGCACTACACTGTTATAGCACTATTATTCCACTTTCAACCTCCTATGGAATCCTGGGATTTGAAGTTTAGGGAGAGGCATTGGGAACTCTCAGCCAGAGAGCTCTTTGGCCTCAGGAAACTACAAACCCCAGAATTCCCCCAAGGACATTGAAAGTGGAATAATTGCACTATAACAGTGTGGTGCGGACACGGGCAGAGTTTCACTGCCTCTCACCAACGTAGCTACGGATTCATAAAGCCATGACCTGAGAAGGCTGACCTCCCCATATGATGAGGTTACAGGTTTAAATAAATAAAAATAATTTCTATACCAGCCTTCTTAAATCAAAAAGGAAAGGAAGAAAAAAATGAGAATAAAGAAAGGAAAAATAACTTCAGTAATGGTAAGAATGCCTTTACTAATATTTATACTAAGACTTAATTCTAAATTTTGGTCCTTTTACCTATAGCCCTCGAGATACTAGCATTAAACTATGAAGTCAAACTGCTGCTATATTTCTAAGTAATATCTGTTAGGAGTTTGTTACGAGTTTTCAAACCCAAGTTTTGTTTCTTTTCTGTTACTCTCTGGGTATATAAACTTGCTCCTATCTTGCTATATATGTTTCTTTGCCTCTTATATATTTATATAAAAACAAATTAAAAAGGGATACGCCTATGACATGTAGACCGAGATGTAGGGTACCAGGCATTATTTTTGGATCGCTGAATGTAGATGCATTCATTACAACTCCTGCTACTGGAGAGGGAGGAATTCTTCTGGGGAAAACAAATTGCTTCAAAGCTGTTCCTCCCGCAAGTGAAAGAAAGCAAGTAAACAAATGCGTGAGAATACTGGATTTCCCAAATTTCACCCTTTGTTTGATGCAATTTCCACTTGCTTTTTCCTTTCTTCTTTGATCTGCAGGGCCTTCGGCTGACCACCAGCGCTTGTGTGTCCATCTGTCTGTGTGCCTTTATTCTTCTTTCCGGGGCACCCTCACCAAAGGGGTCCCAAGAAATGCCCTGCCCTTCCCTCCCCGCCTCCCCCGTCCCCCCTTGTTTTCCTGGCAAAGGAGCGCTACTGGTCTGATCTTGTTCCCCCCTTCTGGGAACAGCCGCATCTGTCCACGGTGAGGTATGGCCACTCTCTGGACCTTCTCCAACTGTTTCCAGCTGGCACGGAGCACCCGGTTGTGGAGGGCGGGACTCGGGGTGTGAGCGCCTTGGCACGGAGGCCCAGGAGTGGGATTAATGAAATGCTTCCTTCCAGACCACGCCGAGCCGTGAGCTGGAAGCCAGCCAAGGAGACATCTTGGAGAAAGCTTGGGAGATGCTCACCACTTCCTGCGTTCTCCTCCCTCGGCTGCCTGAGAAAACAAGTTTGCATGGCCGCCCTGAGAGGCGATACGGCTTGGAAATTTTGCACCAGGTGAGGGGGAATTCTCTGGCCTGCTCTGCATGTGGCCCATGACCCAAGTGTGGCCCGTGTCGTTTGGCCCACAACCTTCTTCTGCAGACAATCTATTTGCATAGGAAACTCTGGGCTTATAATACTGGAAAACCTTGGGGTTGCCAAAAGTCAACAGGTGACCTGAAGGCACATAAACACGCATACGACCCTGAATAGAACCAAACTTTGATTCTGGAAGCTAAGCAGGGCTGGATATCATCATAGAACCTTAGAATCATCCAGTCCATCCCCACTCTGCCGTGCAGAAAGACCCCATCAAAAGACAACTCCTTGACAGATGGCCATCCAGCCTCTGGTTCTAAACCTTCAGAGAAGGAGACTCCACCACACTCCCAGGCATTCCACGGTCAAACTGCTCTTATCGTCAGGAAGTTCTTCCCAATGTTTAGATGGAATCTCTTTTCATGAAGTTTGAAGCCATTGCTCCATGTCCTAGTCTCTGGGGCAGCAGAAAACAGGCTTGCTCCATCTTCCACATGACATAAATGTGGCTATCATATCACCTCCTAACCTTCTTTTCTTAGAGCTGGAAGGGGATGCAAAGGCTGCCTAGTACAACCTCCTGCGACCTTCAAATATCTGAAAGGCCAGCATCATGTGGAAGATGGAACCAACTTGTTTTCTGCTTCTCTAGAGGGCAGGATCTGAACTCTTGGAGTCAGTCTCCGTGGCAGCTGGTGGCTTCCTTGTTGGTGGCATGGGTTGTAATCTAGGCTTCCAGGGAGCTCTCCAAGGTGCGAAACTCCATTCCTGAACAGGTTCAGGAATCCTTGAAAGCTAGCCAAAATCTGGGCTGGATTCACCACTCCAGTGACACAGAAACGCCCAGCCACTGCTGCTCAATTTGCAAGCAAGGAGATTCCAACTCAACATTAGGAAGAACTTCCCGAATAGTAACAGCCATTCAACAGGGAAGCAGATTGCCTTGGAAGTTGGTGGTTTTCCCTTCGTTGGCGATTTTACAGGTGAGCTGAGTACTTTAGCTGCGGACCCCTACGTTGGCAGAGGGTTAGACCAGATGGCCCCCAGAGTCCCTCCCGACTCTGATTCCCTCTCTCCTGTACCCCTTTCCTTATTCTGTTTCTTTATAAGACAGCATTTTTCCATGGGACACTTAATGTTTCTTTTTGTAATAATCACTCTGATGCCTGTAATTCAGGGAAGCTGGTCTCTTGCTTCATCCAAGGGAAGGAACCAGGGTTTGCAGAGTTCAGCGGCTGCATTTTTTCTTGTTACCAGGGACAATGGCATCATTTGCCTTCTGTTCCTTCTGAGCTGAGATGCCATCCAAACAGTAGTTTTGTGGGATTGGGATGGGTGGTATCACCTTGGGTATGTACTTCTGGACTGATATTTCCAGCAACTTCCCCTGTTGGTTTTGGACTCTGCTCTGGACTGGTTTTGCTCTTTGAACATTGAACCACGCTTCTGTTTGTGTCCTGTTTAGAAAGCCAGCCCCGGTTCCTAGTCCTTAGACGGAGTCTATAGTAGCAGCCACAGTTGAGGTCTACAAAAGCTTATCAGTCAATTACTGTTCTTTTTTCAGCAGTCCAGGTCAGGAATAAATTCAAAGCGTCAGTTCAGGGGAGAATCCAGCAGTGTTGTCAGTTTGCAAAGCAAGGGTCAAAGTTTTCCAGGAACAGGAGCCAAGGATCAAAAGAAGAATGTGTTGCTTCCACCAGAAATGGTAGTTGTCTGCAACGGACTCGTCCCTGCCCCATCTCTGGTATTTTATTGTCCAGCACCTTCCCCCAGCCGCTTGCCCAATTAACGCATCTTCCCTATATAAGTGCTCTGAGTCT
This sequence comes from Iguana delicatissima, assembly GCA_948472985.1. Taxonomy (NCBI): domain Eukaryota; kingdom Metazoa; phylum Chordata; class Lepidosauria; order Squamata; family Iguanidae; genus Iguana; species Iguana delicatissima. The sequence goes on from CAOKZL010000206.1 coordinate 281,096, forward strand.
TTCTTGTCTATGCTGGACTGCAGTAAATATTTTCCTGTCCACGTCTCTGCATTGTGGCTGTCGGGGAGGATCCGGTCTGTGTTTGCACCTAGGAATAACAGTTTGTCCCCCTGTGTCAATCTCGGGACAGGTGTGTCTTTCTCCGGCCAGTTCTTGTGGACGATAGGTATGGTCACTTGCAAACTTGCTAGCCTTAAAGAGGAGACATCAACTTAACACCATGTATGTATTGCATGGTAACATAAATCTGTACAACATGGAAACCGTTCCTGTTTCACAGAGCTTGAGGGTCAGAAAACCGTGCCACTGAGCAAGTCCGCACTAAGTTTTCTGTTGCTGTACAGGATGTACAAATTTAGCACTTGCAGGGGAAAAAATTGGGAATGTACAAAGCTCCCGTGTCTCCCAGCCCAATTTATTTTCTCTGCCGTCCTCCAACGCTTCCTTGTCAGCTAAGTAGGTGTGAAATACGTCCAGCACCGAAACTTGAGATTCCCCCCGCCCCTCCAACGGCCTCACATGCCCACCTCGACGTCCCGGCTTCGAAAGGTGATTCGGTGAGGAAAGGGCTCCAAGTTTCTCTTCACACCTTCCAGCTAATTGAATTTACACCCAAAGAGGCCGAAAAACAGTAGCAGGCAATTCCCCTTAGGCTGAACGATTGTTTCCACAGGCCACGTGAAAAGTGAAATGAAATCTCGCATCATGTTTCTGTCGAGCAGGTGGCCAAGGGGATGAAAACTCTGTGTGTGCGTGTGCGTGTGTGCAATTGTATAGCACCAAAAGGTCCTTGTATCCTTTTTTAAAAGCAACTTCTCTGTGCATTGGAATTGCTCGTTCGATCGAGATGGGAACAAGACTGGAAAAAAAGGTAGCTGCAGTGAGTGGGGGAAAGAAAACATCCCTGTGGAACTCACCACCACAAGATGTAGGGAGACACACATTTGTTCGAAGAGGAGCATATTCTTGTAACCTGCCAGAATTTTGCAAACAGTTGCTATCATGGTGCATTTTTGCGTAATAAGATACTCTGCTTCTAATGGTGAAGACAAGAGACAGAAAACAACATGGCTCAATGCAGTTTTGCAGGAATCCTATATCACTGTCTACATCACATAACTTTACAGGCACACCTTCCTTCTCTCATTCTTCCTTCTATTTTTAGTTCCCAAAGCAAAAAGAGGACTTCCTCCATGTGATTGTTCCACCCATTCCACCTTTGCATCTGATTAAATAGGAAATTTCTGCTTTTTTCTACCTGCTAGATCAGTTTGGCTGGAAACGGTTCAAGGAGCAGGCCATAGAAAAGGTATACTTGTGTACAAAGGGTGGGAAATGATGCCCCTTCCAAACCAATGCTATTTCTCATGCCAGCTTTTCCTTCTTTCTTTTCCTTCCTGGATCTTTCACTCTTGCATCGTGCTTTCCGTCCCTGTTTTTCTTTTCCTTCCTTGCTTCCTTGCTTCCTTGCTTCCTTCCTATCTCCTCCCATCCTTCCTTCCTTCCTTCCTTCCTTCCTTCCTTCCTTCCTTCCTTCCTTCCTTCCTTCCTTCTCTTGTTCCCTTGATTTCTACGTCTTTCTTTCTTTCTTTCTTTCTTTCTTTCTTTCTTTCTTTCTTTCTTTCTTTCTTTCTCTCTTCTTTCTTTCTTTCTCTCTTTCTTTGGCTCAGCCAACCTGTCAGGGAAGGGAAGGAGGAAAAGCTAGCCGGCCGCCCGGCCGCCCAGCTCCGTGCCCCTCCCTTGGCCACGCCATCGAATTTCCAATTTTCAGCTAATATCAAGGTCGTGACAGCGAGCGCGGAGGGCCTGGTAGGACATAGCGGCAGAAGAATCGTAAATGTTGCTCTGAGTGAATGCAGAATGAGGTTGGGCCAAGGAAGGGAAATTTTCCATTCACCGCCGGGGCCCCCTGAATAAGCGAATGCGTTTTTTTTCCCTCCCCAAGTGTGTCGCATTAGATTTCCAGTGGCGCTGGGCACCAGGTAGATGTCATTAGTAACAGCTTTGCGTGGTAATGAATGCTCTTATTTCTCTTCTGAGCAACTCATGAATACATAAAGAAGCTACTTTGGTTTGCATCTGGTTTCGACGGCAGGTGCTTAATTCGGCATCCTCTCCACAGCCCCCTTGGCAAGCCCAGCTGGGGTCGGCCATCGAGGAATCTGCCAGGCCTCCAAGCGTACCTGCTTTTGTGATAAATTCGCACTGGGAGAAGGGGTCGGAGATGGAAGGGGTGGTCTGCCTCCTGCTAGCAGACTTGTTTGAATCTACTGGATTCAACTAGGCCTGGAAACCCATTGCCCAGCTGGGTGTGTTTATCTTGGAGACGGCTGAGAGCTTGACGTGAGAGCCATTTTCAAATACCTGAAGGGTTGTCATGAAGAAGATGGAGTGAGCTTGTTTTCTGCTGCTCCAGAGCCTAGGACACGAACCAATGGATTCGTACAACCACAGAATCATAGTGTTGGAAGGAAACACAAGGGCCAACCCCCTGCCATGAAAGCTGAACCAAAGCATTCCTGATAGGTGGCCATCCAAACTCTTCTTAAAAACTTCCAAAGAAGAAGAGTCCAGCATTTTCCAAGGCAACGTATTCCAGTATGGAACAGCCCTTACAGTCAAGAAGTTCTTCCTCGTGCTTAGATGGGATCTCTTGTCATTTGAATCCATTGGCCCTCATCCAAGGGCCATCATGTCTGACCCCGTTCTGCCAGGCAGGAAGACACCATCAAAGCATTCTCAACAGATGGCCGTCCAGCCTCTGTTGAAAAACCTCCAAGGAAGGAGATTCCACCACACTCCCAGGCATCGTATTCCACCGTCCAACAGCTCTTTCCATCAGGAAGTTCTTCCTGATGTCCAGGTGGAATCTCTTTTCCTGAAGTTTGAAGCCATTGCTCTGTGTCCTAGCTTCTGGATCAGCACAAAACAGGCTTCCTCCGTCCTCCGTACGCCATCCCTTCAGATATTTAAACACGGCTATCCTGTCGCCTCCTAACCTTCTCCAGGCTAAAGTGGACTTATGCACGTGGGAATTGCACAGTTGTGTCACATCCCTCTCCAATAGAGGGATGCTGTGTTAGGTTATTGCCTAGCAAAGTCAACAAAGTGATACCCGAGGCACAACTGGACAGAAGCACAACCGAGCCAAGAGGCATTGGTCCCTGATGTGCAATACCTTGGTCCTGAGGCGTGTCGGGCGCCAAAATGCCTTGGGCATCCTTGCTAGGTTGCTGTCATGCATCTTCTCAACTCGGTAAAGGGAATTCGTAGCACCTCTGCTACCTAGAAGTGACATAACAGGGTCCATACAGGATTTCTGTCCAATTATCCTAAATTCCTGTTTTCCTCCAGCCTGGTTCTTCAGTGTTTCCTACCCTTTCTCCTCTTCTTCTTTTGGAAAAGGAGAGAAAGCTGAACCTTGGGTCCCTCTTGAACTCATTTGCCTCTTCTGCTCCACTTGCTTTGCACCGGTAACGTATTCCATATGCAGGCTCACCCGCTTTCTTTCCCTGCTTTATGCAGTCCCATTTCACCGTCCCTCTTCCCCCCCTTCTATTTAATTAGTTCTGGTTAACGACACGGGTCAGCAGGAAGGCATTTGTGCTGTGCCCGAATTGTTAGGGGGATGTTTGGCTTCCAGGCAAAGGGGGACCAGAAGCCAAGCTCAGAAAGGTGGAGAAGCAACGGTGGGCAACTGTGGGAGGTTAGGAGCCTTTGGGAGAACTTGGAAGATTGCACGTCTGCAACAAAAAAACCCCAATTTTTTTATTCCTCAAATGCCCTCCAAGGGACATGGAAGCCTTTTTTTGTGCTGAATTGGGCTATTTTAGGCCCAGGAGAGGCCTTTTTGGAACAACAGGAAGGGAACCAGTGTCGCTTCCTGTTTTAAAAGAAGGCTCTCTTTGGTCTAAATTTGGCCAGCGACCCCAAACATGGTGGCCATGCCCTCCACATCCCCTACCGTTATTGTTGTGTGTCTTTAAGTTGCTCCTAACTTATGGTGACCCTTAGGCGATTGTATCTTAGGGTTTTCTTGGCATAAGTTGTTCAGAGGAGGTTGGGTCTGAGGCTGAGAGAGTGTGACTTGCCCAAGGTCACCCCCCAGTGGGTTTCTATGGCAGAGGGAGGTTCAAGCCCTAGTCCAATACTCTCACCACTATACCATAATGCCTACAGTTAGAGCACTTGGGTGCTTTGTGTTGGCTTCCTTGAAAGCATTAGATTGTTTGCTGTGGCTGAGAGGACACTGGGGATAAGAATGTGAATATTGAAATTGTGAATATTGAAATTTGTGGCCATGTGGGCTGTGGATGATGGGACTCCATCAATAATAATTTCCCAGGTTCGGGAAAGAACTGCTTAGTTTAGAATGGACCGAGTAGTGTTCTTACTGGTTTCTGAGCTCAGATTCCCAGTGACTGCAGGTGGTTCTGGACCAACGGGGGCATGGGTCCTCCACTCCAGGTTTTAGTCTGAACTTTAAAGGAGGCTTTGGCATCAGGAAGTGAGGCTGAGTGGGCTTGGGGTTTAAGTGTGTTTTTCAAACTCTGAGCCTTAATCAAATTGGAGAATTCTTTCTTGAATTTGCTCTGTGACCCCGGCTGGAATTGCTGACAGGCGGGCCAAGTTATGGGGGCACCCTGGTCTCCCTCCCTTCTTTCCCTTCCTTTCCCCTTTCCCCCTCCGTGGTCTCCTTAAGGCTATTATACTATTCCAGACTGGGAATTACTCATGGAAGGAAAAGCAGACTCACGGCTGGCCTCAAAGGGAAGGGGACGGTCACCTCCACACCCCGGTGGTGCAATAATTCAGTTAGATTCCTCTTGGTGCTGGGATGCTGGAGAGGCACGTCTCTCTCTCTCTCTCTCTCTCTTCTCTTCGGGCATATAAAAGCTGTTTTGAGGGGATCACAAGTCTCACTGGCTATACAGTCTGGTAGAATTCAGGACCTATAGTCTCAAAGTTAATTGTCTAGGGAATGAAATTGTCTGTCTGTCCGTCCATCCGTCCTATTAGTTTGTCTGTCTATCTGTCTGTCTATCCCTCTCTCCCTCCCCCTTTCTCTCCATCTTTCCATCCATCCATCCATCCATCCATCCATCCATCCATCCATCCATCATCTTCCTCTCTTTTTCTCCATCTCATTAATCTGTCCGTCCTTCTTATCAGTTTGTCTATCTGTCCGTCTGTTTGTCTATCTCTCTCTCTATCCATCCTATCAGTTTGTCTGTCTGTCTGTCTGTTATCTATCTATCTTTCCATCCATCCATCCATCCATCCATCCATCCATCCATCCATCCATCCATCCATCCATCATCTTCCTCTCTTTTCTCCATCTCATTAATCTGTCTGTCCATCCGTCCTTATCAGTTTGTCTATCTGTCTGTCTGTCTGTCTGTCTGTCTGTCTATCTCTCTCTCCATCCATCCATCCAACCCAACAGTCTGTCTGTCTGTCTACCTACCTACCTATCTCTCTAGGATCTATATCTGTCTATCTGTCTGCCTACCTACCTACCTACCTGCCTACCTATCTGTCTGTGATCTATATCTGTCTGTCTATCTATCCATCTATTCATCCATCCATTTGTCCATCTAGCCATCTAGCTCTCTGCCCACTCGTCCATCCATCCATCCATCCATCCATCCATCCATCCATCCATCCATCCATCCATCCATCCATCCATCCATCCATGCATCCATGTATCCATTTGTCCTCTCTGTCTGTCCGTCCGTCCGTCCGTCCGTCCGTCCGTCCGTCTATCCATCCTATTTATTGTATCTGTCTGTCTGTCCCCCCTCTCCCTCCATAATTTAGGCAGGCTTAGTTATGCAGCAGCGGCACTAAGAAACTCTGGTGGCAAATCACAAAGATGTATGACCAAAACTGGCGTGAATGTCCCCACGTGCATTGGCACTCCCTTGCTGATGTTCTGATGCACACCATGACCCATGTACCACGGGATTGGTCCCAATTCACATTGGTCATGTTGCACACTGGCATACCGGCAAAAGTACATGTAGCCAGCTCTGCTATGCATTACAGTTGCCCCCCCCCAATTTTTGTGGGTTCAGGATTTGATTATGTGTGGGTATTTTATTTATTTATTTTTACTACCTTATTTTATTTGCACCTCCCACAGGGGAGAAAATGTGTTCTCTCTAGCAATTTCTAGGTCCTCCAGTGTAATTCTATGGTCCACTTCTCCTGGAAGTGGACTATAAGTCGCATGGGAAGACCTAGAGATTCCTAGAGAAAACCCTTTTTTTAGCCATTGCTAGGCTGTCCAGCAAGACTCACTTTGACCAGATTTTGACCAAAACCTGGAACTGCTTTTGTTTTACCCAGTCCAACTACTCACATTGCCACTATTATGGTTTCCAGGTTTTCCAAAGGACAACCCTAACCCTAAACCCTAATCCTGTCAAAATTCACGCCAGGCAGGGTTAACAGCAAGGAAGCAACTAAGAGCAAGTTTGTGCTCTCTCTAAATAACCAAATGCAAGAGCTGATTTCAGTTCACTTAGCCACATCTTTCCCCACAAGGCTCCGCATCGTCCTCATCCGTCAATTACACGACTTTTCTGTCTTTGTGAAGAGCCCACACCCCAAAATGTGGATCCCCCCCGCCACCTTGTACTGTCTCTATAAAAAGGGAAAAACTCTCCAATTGGAGACATCCCTCATAATTAGGGATGTCGGAGAGTCCAATAACGGACACACTTTCTGGCCCTGAAATAAGGCGCCATGGCACACTTTCTGGCCCGTGTAATAAGGGACACTGTTGCAACCCCATATACCCTCCAACTATTTATAGGTGAAAACTGGGACCTGTGTGGTCAGGCAACCTCAGAGCGTGGTTAAGATGTCAAAAATCCCAATGAAGAGGAACAGACACATTTGAGGAGACTGCGGTGGTTTGCTTTTGCCTGAGCCAACCGGGAAGGGCGAAATGCTGCCCATTTCTTTGAATTAATGGGACACAAACAACTTTAGCTTTTGGAGCAACTCAAGGAAGCTGAGGATGAAAGCAGGAGGAGGACAGAGAAACTGGGACATTTTAAAAGCATCTGGAAAAAATGGGATGACAGAGGAATAATCGGCACTATTTTTGCCACCATTGGGAAGCGTGCCGCCCTTGGTTCCATAAACACGGCTGCTCGAAATGGCCGCCCCGTTGGTCACACTCTCTCTTACTCGCTCTCTCTGTCTCCCCTCTTGTACTTTTTCTCCTTTGCTTACTACAGAATATATATATATATATATAAAACAGAAAAGTTTCTTCTCCTTTCTGACTTTTGTGCCACAATCTTTCCGATTAGCCTCACAACTCCTGCTTTCGACGAAAAAGCAGGACATAATGGAAAAATAATTAAAAATAAAAGACTGAGGAATATTTATATATATATATATATATATATATATATATATGTAATCATTTGAAGGCGAAGGAGGGGGTTAGAATAAAGAAGCAGATCTGCGAAGCTGGTAGATAACCAACAGATGTGATTTTTGCAGATAAGCGTAGTAATTTAGATTAGATAAATCGGGAGGCATTACCGAGTCGCTCACAGCCTCGTTCTATCAGTCTGATCCATTTCTTCTTCTTCTTCTTTTTATTATTATTATAATATATTTTTTTTTCCAATTTTTATCTTGCAAGTTGAGAGGTAGTGGAAAGGGAGGGGAGCACGAGAAGGAGGAACAGGCAAATAAGAAAGAGATAGGGGGAAAAAACCCCATAGATCTTGGGCTATTTTTCTTTTCTTTTTAATGTGCATCCTTATTTTTTTTTAAGCGCTTCTTTCCCAGAAGGTGGGATAATGCAAGAGCTGCAGACATAATACACAGACGCCGGGGCCGTGTTTTTATTTCCATTTATATATTTATTTAACACCCCCCCACACACTTTCTTCTTTATTTCTTTATTTCTTTCTGTGTGTGTGTGTGTGTGTGTGTGTGTTCTTTTTAAAAAAAATATTTTAAATATGGTGGACGCACACAAATCCAGACACACGCATGAAGAGGAGGGGAAAGAAAGAGACACAGAGAGAGACACCCAAAATATTTGAAAATGTATTTCATGGCAATTATGTCATATTTCATGGGCTGATGCCGCTCCTGAAAGAAAAAATGAATGCCTTAATTTGTATAGAAAATGTAATCATTTGTTCATTTCAAGGTGAAAATTGCATTTTTTAATTTAAATTGTATCCTGCGTGATAGTCTATTATCTAGTAAAATTGTCTCCTTGTCTGAATGGCTTCTATGCAGCTGGAATAGCTTGTTGCAAATCCAGTTATATTTCATAAAAGCTTTGTGGTCGGCGGAGAAAAATGCGGACGAGGTTGCTCTTTTTCCTTGTGGTTTTCGTTTACCTTCTCTCTCCTCCTCCCTGCTCTTTTTATTTTCTTTATTTTTCCTCTTTCTTCCACCCCCCTTCACATGCAATAGTCCTTCCTCACTCCTGGCTTCATCCCTGCCTCTTCTCCGGGGTTATTTCTTGCTCGAAACAAACCCACATCTGCCCATACAAGTAATTAGTTGGAAAGTATTTAAAAGACAATTGGAGACTGGAGGAAAAGGTGGGGACCGGAGAAAAGCTCCCGCTCTGTGCCTTTGGCGGAGTCTTGGCCCGTTTCCACATTGGACTGTTATAGCGCTATTATTCCACTTTCAACATCCTGTGGAATCCTTGGGGTTTGCAAATTCCATAGGATGTTGAAAGTGGAATAATAGAAGTCTAGTATGGAAATGGCCTTGGTGGGAAAGTCTGTGGCCCATGGACCACAAGAAGCTGGTGGGCCACCTGTGGTCTCACGGCCCCTTTTGTGATACCTGGGGCACTGTTGGCTCCTCCAAATATTTTCCAAAATAAGAAGAAATGCATGTTGTTGGGGGCTTAGAATTTTTTGGAAGTGGCCTTACCCGTGTGGGAATGGAGCAGTCTGTAGATTCCTAGAGTTGGAAGACTGTGATGTTTGGTTAAGTGGAAGGGGGTGGGGAAAAAGGGAAGACCATGTTAGACGTGGATTGGTTCAGTGAAGGAAGCCACGGCTGCTCTGTGTTGGAAAGACTTAAGCAGGGTGGTCTCTCCTGCTCAGGGTCTCCGTGAGTCAAAATCAACATCGCCTCCTGGTCTGTCCAAAACGTGGTAGCCTCAGTTTAGTCCTCTTGGCTTCTAGTGAGAGTTCACACCTGGTATCAAACAAACCTAGAGTTGGACGACACCCCAGGGGCCATCTGGTTCAACTCCGTTCTGCCGTGTTGGAAGAGACCATCAAAGCATTCCCAACAGACGGCCATCCAGACTATGCTTGAAAACCCCCAAAGAAGGAGGAGACTCCACCACACTCCATTGGGGCGGCAGATTATTCCGCTGTCAAAGTGCTCACCAGGAAGTTTTTCCCAACATTTAGGCAGAATCTCTTTTTCCTGTAGCTGGAAGCCATTGCTCCGGGTCCTAGTCTCTGGAGCAGCAAAAAACAGGCTTGCTCCATCCTCCGTATGACATCCCTTCCAATATTTAAACATGGCTAGCCTGTCCTCTCTTAACCTTTTCTTCCCCAGGCTGAACATACCGGGCTCCCTATACCATTCCTCCTAGGACTTTATGGTTTCCAGGTCTTCGATCATATTGTTCACCCTTCTCTGTCCTGTTCTGTTTAAAAAGTGTTTTAAAGATCACCTCTAAGGTGAGCGTCCATTTTTCCTACTGCCTTCCTCTGAACCGAGATTATGCTCTTTTTGAATGAGTCATGCCATCTCATATGTCCAAAGTATAACAGCCTCAATTTAGTTCATTTAGTTCAATTTAGTCATCTTGGCTTCTGGTGAGAGTTCAGGTTTGGTTTCTTCTAGGGCCACTTCCGCACTAGATTGTTATAGCGCTATTATTCCACTAAAAGGCCCTTCCCTAAACTGCAAACCCAGGATTCCATAGGATGTTTAAAGTGGAATAATAGCGCTATAACAGTCTAGTGTGGAAATGACATAGGATCCCTTTATTGCTTTTTTAAAGCAGTCCAGGGTATTCATAGAGCTCTCCTCCAGCATTTCAAATGAGCTGATTCTCTTCCTGCCGGCTTTCTTTGCTGTCCTGCTTTCATAACCTTACACAGAAATTGAATATTTCTCTCCTGTTTATTTTATGCAGCCCCCAGACTCTGTTAATACATTATTGATACAGATAATAAATTGATCACGGAATGCTTTTAATGTCAAAATATTCCAGGATGGAAGTTGGACGCTCTGGTGCTTTTATGAATGTGTTTAAAACTGATGATTAAGATGAAGCCACTCTATGTCCCATCATTCTTTCTAGGAAATAGAAGTCCTATTATAACAGGGTCTTAGCTGTAGGGGCCCCTTGGCCGTGGAAGTCCTTCCCCAAGTTGGTCAGGGGGGCTCTGAGTTTCCAGTGGCCACCAGGCTATTTCATGTGGCTTTTGGCTCTTAAAATCAGAAGTGCCTCTATTCCCCCCCCCTTTTTTGAAGGCATGTTTGGTTTATGGACTATTTTGAAAGAGGGGGTTGGTGTGTTTTCAGTTGGTATAATAGGGTCAAGGAGTATACCAGGGCATCAATATACAGCGTTCTGAACCGTCTTCATGTTTTTAAACAGCTAACCCAGGGGCTGTTTCACGAGAATCGTTCTTGAAAGTGTGCAGCAAACTCGCTTAAAGAGACAGGCGTGGTTGTAGAGAGACAAACTTTCCAGTGGGCAGGTGAAGAAGTGAGTTCTCATTTGAAACACCTCCTGAGTCCTTCCTTAATCACTAAAAATCAGAATGTCTGTCTATCTATCTATCTATCTATCGGTCGATCCATCCATCCATCCATCCATCCATCCATCCATCCATCCATCCATCCATCCATCCATCCTCTACCAATTATCTGTTTCCTTATCATCCAAACATGTATTAATATATATCTATTATCTATCTTATGTCTGGCCTATTGATCTATCTATCTTCTTGTCATCTACGTATATATCAATATATGTCTGCCATCTACCTACCTACCTACCTGTATATGTCCATGTACATTGATATCACTTGTCTGTCTGTCTATTTGCTTATCTATCTATCTATCTATCTATCTATCTATCTATCTATCTATCTATCTATCTATCTATCTATCTATCTGTCTATCTGTCTATCTATCTATCTATCTTCTTGTCATCTGTGTATATGTCAATATATGTCTATCATCTATCTATCTTATGCCTACACAGACATTGATATCACTTGTCTGTCTGTCTGTCTGTCTGTCTGTCTGTCTGTCTGTCTGTCTGTCTGTCTGTCTGTCTATCCATCCATCTATCCATCTATCTATCCACGCGTCTCTCTCTCTCTCTCTCCATCCATCCATCCATCCATCCATGCGTCTCTCTCCCTCTTTCTCTCTCTCTCTCTCTCCCCATCCATCCATCCATCCATCCATCCATCCATCCATCCATCCATCCATCCATCCATCCATCCATCCATCTGTATCAGCACAGACATCTCTCTTCCCCATTCTGACATACCATTCTGTTGTTCGTTGCCTCTGTGCACACACATCTATCTATTCTTCCATTCATCTACCCATCTTTAGCTACCTATACCTGCCTGTCTGTCTCTCTCTTTCCATGCATGTCAGTCCGTTCGTCCTTCCACCCACACTTCTGTCTGCCCGCTTGCCCATCTTTTTGTCTCTCTTCACCCATCTAGTTATTCCTCTTTTCATCCATCTGTATCTGTCCCTCTCCATCTGCACAAATTTGTCTGTTGTCAGCCCGTCTCTTTCCCTACACATCTTCCATTTATTTATCCACACATCAGTGTCTGTCTCTTTTTTGTATAGACCTACCTGCATAGTTTGGGGGGGACCCTACCTATTTCTTCATGGTGCATTAATTAGAGCTCTGAAAAGTTACCTTTTGGGGTAATACAGTGGTTCTCAACCTGTGGGTCCCCAGATGTTTGTGGACTTCAGCTCCCAGAAGCCCCAGCCACTATGGTCAATGCTCAGGGCTTCTGGGAGCTGAAGTCCAAAAACATCTGGGGACCCACAGGTTGAGACCACTGGGCTAATATAATTCCCCAAGTCTCCAAACTGGTATTGCCAGTGTCAATACCGACTAGTGGATTCTGGAAGTTGTAGTCAAAAGGGGTCATTTCCCCAAGAAATTGGTCCCGTTGCCAGCTTTCCTTGAAAGTAGTTTTCACAGAATGCTAACCTTTTTCTGAAATATGCCCATTTTTATTACTAGGGAATTCCCCCTTTTTTCAAAGGACCAGGGCTGAGACGCTGCTGGGGAGCTGCATCTTCGTAAATGGACTTACCTCTGTGGGAATTAGAATCGGGCAGTTCCGTAATGTCCGTACCCAATGGAGGGCTGTTGTCAAAATTACTGCATTGCAGAGCTGGGATGCTGTGTTAAGCAAAGCATGATACAGGATTCTTGCACAGACCTATGAGCAAGGGCAGAAAGGAGTGTATTTCCCCAATTTGGGGTGTGTGTGAGAATTTTGCATGGGTTTCATTTACTTGTTTATGGGTGATAAGGGCTTCCCCAAATTTGCAGTTTTCTTCATTGGTTCAACAGAAAGACTATCAGATTCAAACCACCTGGTACCCCATCAAATGGACCCTGCAGCACATGTGAAAAGGACCTCAGAGTCTTAGTAGACCAAAAGCTGAACATGAGTCAGCAGTGTGATGCGGCAGCTAAAAAGGCCAATGTGATTCTAGGGTGCGTCAACAGGAGTACAGTGTCTAGGTCAAGGAAAGTGATGGTACCAATCTATTCTGCTTTGGTCAGACCCCACCTGGAATAATCCTAGGTCCAGTTCTGGGCACCAAAGTTCAGGAAGGATATAGACAAGCTGGAGCATGTCCAAAGAAGGGTGACCAAAATTGTCAAAGGTCTGGAAATGATGAAGCCCTAGGAGGAGCGGCTTAGAGAGGCTGGGGAAGTTTATCCTAGAGAAGAGAAGGTTGTTTAAATATTTGAAGGGGTATCATATGGAGGCTGGAGCAAGCTTGTTTTCTGCTGCTCCAGAGACTAGGGCATGGAGCATGGATTCGAAGTTCATGGGAAAAAATTCCATTTAAACATTAGGAAGAACTTCCTGACCATAGGAGCAATTTGACAGTGAAATGCGCTGCTGCCCGGGAGTGTGGTGGAGTCTCTTCCTCCTTTGGAAGTTTTTAAACAGAGGCTGGATGGCTACCTGTCCGGAGAAATAACTGTATTTATCCCATCTGTTAGGGCTGCCACCTTTTCTTCCTCAAGAGGCTCTTCATCTTCAACAGGCACAAGGCAGGCAGGTACTCAACACAAAACATGGAGAAATAACTGCACTTATTCCATCTCTACCATCGCGTGAAAAATTTTATCTCTTCTTTTAGGCTTGAAACTATGCCGGTCTTAGACGCTTGGGGGGGCCCACGCTGTTGGCTGAACGCAAAGGCAAGGCAAAAGGAAAGACTCCCAAAATAGCATTTAGTTATTATTATTATTATTATTTTTAATGTATAATGATTATGCCTGAGTTACAGAGAGAGACACCTACAGGCAGCGGAGGTACTTAAAGCAAATGCCAGGTTTTGTTTTTCCTCTAATCTACTACTCCATATAGCTGAATAAATTATGGGGTGATTATATATATATATTTATATATATATATCTACACGCACGCACCCATGTATTCCCCACGCACCCATGCGCCCATTCGCCGTCTTCCGCCCTTGGCACATCCACGCTCGCCCTGCCACACACGCCGAGGCACACAAACACGCATGTACGCATGGAGTGAAATTAGCTATGAGTCGAACACAGAAGCAACATATCTACAATTACTAGGAATAAAGGTATGTTCTACAGATAATATCTTTTTTTCCCCCTTGTCCCGGGTTTGGGTATATGGAGTTGTTAGGAAATGACAAGTTAGAAACATTAAATACACAAAATTTCTGAGAAGTAGGGTTCTTTTTTGGCTCCTCTTGGTGGCGCCGGGTGCAGGATGGCAAGGGGTGGGAGAAGATAAAGAATAGATGAAGTTGTGGTTGGAATTATCCCAGGAGAATGAAAAAGAAAGGGAAGGTTTGCATTTATTTCTGGGGTTCTTCTTTTGTTGAAAATAACTACAATGACCACAAATGCTTGTTGCTTTCAGCCAGCCCTTGCTTGACAGGTAGAGGAGCGCATCATGTTCCCAGACCATGTGCACCAAATTATGCAAAGTTCTTCTCCCCCAAGTGCAACCGACAAATTGTTTCAAGAGGAACGGGTGATTGGGCATGGCTTCCATCACAGATTGGCCGTAAAGCCTCCTTAGAAGCTGGGAGATGGCAGGGAATTTGGTTGCACACTTGAGCCACGCCTGGACCTTGGGCCACGTGCCCCCTGAGAGCTCAGGTAGTTCTTCCCCCATGGAATGATTCACCAAGGTGGAATGTGTGCACCTGCAGATGGATTTTAAGAACAGAGCTTTTTTGCCTTTTGGGAAACAAACTGCCTTATCACAATCATGACTAGTGTTGTGCCCGCACTGCAGAGTGTCCCCCAATATTCACAGATTTCGGCAACTGTTTAACAACCAGAGCACCCAAAGCAGATGAACAGATTGTGAGAAGGTGAGAACAAGCCCTGCACTGGCTGTGCCATTATTTTTTGGCCCTCTACATTTGTGCGAAACTGGAAAAGAACATGAATATTTGCCAGCCCCCCAGAAAAACCCATATATAGCACACAAAATGATGCATCTGCTTTGGTCAGACCCCACCTGGAATAATCCTGTGTCCTGTTCTGGGCACCACAGCTCAGGAAGGAAATTGACAAGCTGGAACGTGTCCAGAGGAGGGACACCAAGATGGTCAAAGGCCTGGAAAGGACCAGGGTCCTCGATGTACCCCATGACATGGAGATGTCATTTTCCAGAGTCCCAACCAGCAGAGCCTTGGAAACCTTTTGGTTGGAGTGACGCCTGGGTCAATTTTTTGGGGGGGTCAGACATAGCTACGATGATGGCGATCCATCACCATAGCTGCATCTGATGATACAGGAATTTGGCTGCCATTTTGAAAACAACGGTGTTATAGATGTTGCTGCATGGCTTGGCCGAGGAGGACTGGGGCCGTGGCAAACCTGATCATGCTATCAGTTATTCTTGAACACAAAAAAGAGATTGCTTATTTGGAGTTGGCTGCTGTTCCAGTGGAACCAGCACTCTCCTGGCAATGGTCGTAATGGTATCTCAGATCCTTTTGAGCTGGAGATGCTGGTGTTTGAACTTTGGATCTGCTGCACAAAAAGTTGGATATTCTCCCCACTGGACCATATTCCTTTTGTATGAGTGAGGATTATTAATGGAATGCTGCTGACTTTTCCTTTTTTGTCATAAAGTAGGGATGGAAAGAGTGTTTGGAATCCCAGACTTAAATGGGGTTCCTAAATATTGTGGAATCCCGATGAGGAGAAACCTGAAGAGACAAGAATGCATTTCAGGACTTATTCTGCAAGGGGAAAAAAGCATATAGATTGCTTTTGATGCAGAAAATGGCAATGTGTTATTTTTGGTGCAGAAAGAAAGAGGCATTTTCTGTCCAGAAAAGGTTATATTTTCCATCCAGAAAAGTTGTATTCTGCACAACAAACATTTCGTAGAAAATGCCATTTAATGCACACACAAAGAAACCTAAACGAGGATTTTTTGCAGAATCAATCCTCAACTGCGAATAGTCCTTGAAAACTGCATAGCGTGGGATAAAATGGTTAAATTGTTCCTTCTTGCCTATGGGAATGAAATTTATAAAGACTTATATCTCCAGTATAGAAGGAGGATCTGTCTGTTTCTGGAATGTCAGCCAGGAATTGGCTGTTGGCCCTTTTTAAAAATTGATGTTGTCTTGATCTTGGAGTTGCTGTTTTATTTCTCTTTTCTCTACAAATTGATATGGTTGGTAGGTATCTTCTTACCTGCCCATCCTTCAGGTGGGATGGTGGGTGTCTCCCAAACGGGCACAATTTTGCAGCAAGCCAGATTTCAAAACCAAAACCACCCAGAGGACGGGTTCAGAGGAGGAGTGGCTCGTTGGCCTTCCCTCTCCCAAGTATGGACACTTTTCCCCAGACGTCACGCAGTGAGCAATTTTCTGGAAGGACTGCATTCATCCAGTGGGATCAATGCATGATGTGGATCTAAAAACAACACTCAGAGAAGAGGAATTTCTGTAGCTCATAGGCTGAGGAACATCTCAAGAACCTAACCCCCTTTTGAGGAACCTGGGTCACATTTCCTGATTGCAACGATATATACTTTTGGTTGTGGTCCTTTTCTGTTCCAATTCTGAATTGTGACATGTCTGACCCACCTGGTCATGTTGCTATTTTGAGCTGAAATATTTCAACCTGTCTTCACTCCCCACCCCACCCCACTCCTTGGAATGGTGGTCTTCACAAAGGAAAGCTAAGTGGTGCCCAGTTGTCTCTAGTCTCCAACTTTCTCAAAATCCATCTGTGGTCTCTGAGATTGCAGGAGTGGCTTATCTGGAAAAGCAAAGCTGTACATCAAATCTCTACCCGTGCCGCCTTCATAGCCTGGTCCCTGGTTCTGTTATGGATCAGTAAGGATATTTATCATCTAAGTTTGCAATATTGGCTTTTTCTGCATTTTTTGGTCCATCCGTCTCACGCTTGGTCCCAAGATCAGTCAACCAGGACTCCTACTTCACAGGGAACGTTGGTCCTTCTACAATAACAAAACGGGGCATTGGGTTTAGGTGGGTGGACAAACGGAATATATCTATACCTATATCTACATAATTACGAAGAAGACAGATTCCACAGTGACTAAGCCAAACGGCTACATCAATGGAAAGTCCATAAACATTGGTCAGCTTGAATATAGAGTTGGCCTGGAGGGCCCAAACTTCATAAAACCCACGAGACCTAGCTCATTGTCTCTGGTCTTCCAACGGCAAGATAACGGGTACACACAGTAAGAATTTGGACAGAAGGGCAGTTCTTGTGCTTTCCCCCACCCTTTCGTCCTCTCTGCCGATCAGCGGAAGGCAGGAATGAGAAGATCCCGTGTTCTGAGTTCAGAAGGAGAAGCTGTGGATAGAGGTGGGTCCTTTGACGGCTGGTGGCAGTGGTGGGATTTTCTTTTCTTTCCTTCCCGTGTCTCGTTGGTGACAAACTGTCGGCGGAGGAGAATTCATAGTTTCATCAATACGCTTGGCCCGTTTCAACCGGTAGCAGACCCAGGACGGCGGAATGTTCCCCGAGCTTCATTCGGCGCTGTGTGGACAGGCTGACATTCTTGGTCAGATAGTCGACGGCGGCTGGGAGAAGCAGGAGAAGGAGGAAAAGCAACAGGGGTGAAGGTGTGAATAATCCTACTGATGAAACAAATTGCATAGCCATCCCCTGATGCCCCCTGGCCAGGAAAAAAAAGTTTCTTTTTGGGGGACTTTAGCCTGGAATGTCCAAAGATTGGAAGCAACTCCTTATGAACAACACCTTACCTGAAACTCTAGGATTCTATGATACCATCTTTGTAAATCCAATCTACTAGAGTTACTAATAATATTAACCACAGATTATTACATCCTTAGGTTCAAAGAATCCATAAACGGTTTCCAGTCTTTTTTCTGTGCCCCCTGAACATACGTTGCAACCAGAGACAAGACAGCCATCTGTTAAAGGGAGTGCTTTGATTGTGACTATTTCTGCACTACGCTGTTATAGTGTTATTATTCCACTTTCAACCTCTTGTGGAATTCTGTTTAGTCTACTGAGGCCAAAGAGCTCTCTGGCTGCCCCTCCCTAAACTGCAAACCCTAGGATTCATGTGATGTTGGAAGTGGAATAATAGCACTATAACAGTGCGGTGCGGAAATGGCCTGCGCATGGCAGAATGGGGTTGGACTGGATGACCTTTGGAGTCTCTTCCAGCTTTATGGGTCTTTGAGTCTGTATATGGCACAGGTTGCCTTCTGGGTTGACAAGTCAACCATTGCATTGCACAAAATTGGTACGATCCACATTGGTGGGAGGGAGTACCCGTGTCGATCCAACCCCGCAGTTCGTCTAGATCCCGATATAGAGATATCCCCTATCTTTTCTCTTTTGCCCGGCTGCCCAGTGGCTGGCTGGTGACATTCCTTATTAGCGAAGCTTCAGTCACTTCCATTGGCTGCCCCCTCCCTTTCCAACTCCCCAGTTCTAACGCCTCAAATTAGATTAATAAGAAGCTGGCAGGAAAGGCACCGTTGGTGCCAAGGAGTAAACAAATTTCAGCCGTCAGCGTCCTGTCAGAAGCCTGCCCCAAAGGGGGGTCCCTTCCAGGCAAAAATTCTTATTAGACTTGTCACATCCATTAGGAATCTTTTTCACGCTTCGGCGTTCCATCGCCGGCATCATTAAACGCGGCCTCGGCCGCTGGGAACAGCCGGGACTGCTCCAAGTTGGCACCCGGCTCTGTTTTCTCCAAACATTTCCCCGCTTCCCAAACTGGTGTGGCTCTCAGAGTTTGCCTGGATTCCCTGCATTTCGTTGGATCCCCCTGCTAAGAAATTCAGATAGACCAGGGATGGGCAACTGCTAGGAGTTAGGGGGCTGCATGTCAGCCCCCCAGGAGATCTCAGAGGGCTTCAGCCTCCACCAAAACCCATTAAAAAACGTGTTATGTTCCCAAATGTCCTCTAAGGGGATTGGGGGCATGGTTTTGCCCCACTTTAGGCCAGTTTTGGGTCTGGAGAAGCCTTTTTTGCAACCAGAAGTGACCTGGAAGTCAACCTTTCACTTTCTGTGAAAGAAAAAGGCCTTCCCAGGGGTCCAAAAAACATTGAAATTACACCCTATACCAGCTAAAGGGCCTTTCAAAGCTTATTATTCTTGTTATTTATTAAACATAAGTGCCCTGGAGACCACAAAACAGCCTGTGGACCCCATGTGGGCCACGCAACACACTTTCCCCGAGCAAGAGCTCTATATTTGTTTTGAGCAAAACAAAGGCAGGTTTTTGTTGTTGCTGATGTGGTTGTGTTCCTTCAAGTTGTTTCTGTGCTCTGGTGACCCTTAGGAGAACCGATCCCTGGGTTTCCTTGGCAAGAATGTTTCAGAGGGGGGTTTGCCCTGGCCTTCCTCTGGGGCTGGGAGAATGTGACTTTTGCCCAAGGCCACCAGTGGGTTCCCACGACCGAGTGGGGATTCGAACCCTGCTCTCCAGAACCAGTACTGAAACCAGACCATGCTGGTTCCCTGGACAGTAGCAGACAGTATGGCACAGCATTTATTTATTGAAATTTTGGAGGCTAGGAATGAAGACGTGAGGTTGCTTTGGCAGAGCGATGCACAGTGTCTTGGAGGTTCCACCCCAGTGTTGCTTCTCTCCCCCAGGATCGGTCACTGAAACGACCAACCACTTGGGTGGATGTTGGAGCGGAAGCGGCAGTGGATAGTTCCAATTGGCTGGTGTCTGGGATGTCACCAACCACTTCCACTTTTGTCCTTAAAACAGCTTTGCTTGTGTTGGAGTGGGATCCATGCCCCCCCCGATATTGTTGGACTGCAAGGCACAGCAGCTCCAAGCCAGCAGAGCCAAGGGTGAGGAGTGCTGGGAGTTGGAGTCCAACCAGAATGCTGGGAGTTGGAGTCCAACCACTTTGGGAAGGCTGTATGATTTCTCAGACATCAGCTGCATTGTATGCCATGGACAAGTCCATCATATTGTCGCTTCTGCAAGTCCCAGTGGCCGTGCCGGAGTGTGGGATCTCAGGACTAATTAGCTTATCATCGAAGTCAGTGACCACGGTAACTGGATGCAACGTTCAGGGTTGATGGTATGATTTCTCCGAGATCTAGACTGATGTAGTAGTTTGAGCGCTGGAGTACGACCCTGGAGACCAGAGTTCAATTCCTCCTTCAGCCATGGAAAGCCATTGGGTGACCTTAGGTGTGTCACACACTCTCAGCCCCAGAAAGCCCCATGCTAGGTTCACCTTAGAGGTGCCGTAAATTGGAAATGACTTGAAGGCATGCAACAACGACAACTTGATTTCTCTCCTTCCCACCGTCGGATGCTGTATTTGCTAACCATGTTGGGTCTCAACCTTCTTGGATTTAAAGCTTTGCATTTATAGAGGAAAAGATGGATTGATGGAAGTACAAGACAGTGTTTTGGGGGAAACAAAACAGATGAAGGCAGAGAGGAGAAAGACAGGCAGCAGAGGCCGCTTGCAACCTCAGCAATCAAACTCTAAAGTCAGAAAAATGGTAAGTTGACAGCCAAGGAACCACCTGCGACTTCCGTTTTATGATACCTGTGTCTTCATACGTGAGCGGTGCAATGTGATTAAAAGTTAGAGCGTGATTTGAAAGATGTAACTTCTTGACTGGTGTGTCAATGAGTTCTAATAATTTTGACAGGAGACTAAGGTACAACCTCATCTGTCTCTCTCTCTCTCTCTCTCTCTCTCAACAAATGGGATTTAAAAGAGATTATTTTGGGGCTGGATAGCACAAGGGGTATTCTCCTTTGCTTTGTGAGATTAATTTCTCTCAGGCTGATTTTATTCATGTTATGAATTTATACCCCTTCCCAAGGTGGTGGAAGACTTAAGGCCAAGATTGTACATTACAGTCCACGTTTTGCCACTTTGCAAATGGGTGGCTATGTTGCAGAAATGCAAGCAGAACCCTGTTAGTGAGTTGCGAAGAGGCACATTGAAGCAAGAGTGTTCCAAGGTGCATTGGGGGCTTCTGACATGCATGGGAGACTTCTCATGAACATCAGGCACTCCTGATCCTCATTGAGCACGTCTGATATACATTCTAGGATCTAGAAGTCTTAGTGGACCGCTAGCTGAACATGAGCCAGCAGTGTGATGCAGCAGCTAAACAGGCCAATGCAATTCTGGATTGCATCAATAGGAGTGTAGTGTCTAGGTCAAGGGAAGTGATGGTACCACTCTGTTCTGCTTTGGTCAGACCCCACCTGGAATATTCCTGTATCCAGTACTGGGCACTAGAGTTCAGGAAGGATATGGACAAGCTGGAACATGTCCAGAGGAGGAAGGCCAAAATGGTAAAAGTTTTTCCTGAACTACCTCCCAGGTTTGTCGAGAAGTTAAGGTGGAGGGGAGAAGAGCCATTGAGTTCATTCCTGGAATATGGGATTAGAAATGTAACTAATAAATAATAGAAAATAAAACTAAATTATGGAGCACAGCAATACAAAAAAAATCAGAAATGAGTTTTCTGTTGCAACTGTGGATGATTCAGCCATCTGGCCTTGCCTCTCTTCCTGCAGTTAAATAACTGGAAATGGAAAAAACATATCCACAAAAGAGACTGTATGTGTGTGTCACTATTAACTTACGGTGACTCCATAAATTTCCTAGGGCTTTCTTAGGCAAGGAATACTCAGAGGTGGTTTTGATAGTCCCTTCCTCTGAAATAGGGCCTAAAACACCTGGTTTTTGTTGGCGGTCTCCCATCCAAGTCCTGCTTAGCTTCCAAAATCAGACAGGATCGGATGGTGCCTTTAGGGTGTTCCGGACACAGAAGAGAGTGACTCCGTCCAAGGAGCTTCCAATGGGGCAAAAAAAAAAAAAAAAAAAAACAATGGTTCTGCCCCTCTGGACAGGCCTGGAATTTTCCAAAAGAGTTTGGATGCTGTGTCTCTGTCTGAGTTCCTGCTCTAGGCTCGCCTCCTCCCCAACCTTATTTGGCTCTAAAAAGTTGACCATTTCGGACTGCAGTTTTGTTGGAAGTAGATGCAGGGGAGGACATGTGGACTTTAGGACTTTGAGGGCAAAATGGAGGGAACAGGCAATGTCCTTTATCGGAGGGGGGGTACAATCTCTCTTCCAGCCTCCCCTTTCTTCTCTGTGCCCTTGCATTTCCTTCTTGGTGCATTTCTTGCTCCCTCTTTCCCTCCCCAAAAGATACACACACATTTATACACAAACACACACTCACAGAGGGTGTGACTAACGCCTAGCCCGGGGCGGTCCTTATTGGAAATACATGGTATTGGAATTTGTTTAAGATTTTTATCAATACCACGTGTGTGCCCGAGAACGCGAGAGGAAGGTCAAAAAGTCAACAGATCAAACTAGACTTTTTTAAGGGGGGAAAAAACCCCCACACTTTTTCATGGTTGTCCTCCCTCTTCACCCCCTCCACCACCACCCCCCAAAAAAGAAAGAGCATGAGAGAAGAGAAAAGTGAATGGGAGAGGAAGCTCAATATTTCTGGCCCTTTGTGGCCTCTGCCGCTACACACGGTTTTCATTTGGCCGCAGAAGCGAAGCCCTTTCAAAGGGGAAAGGAGGACAGGGAGGGGGAGACTTTGACTTACGGTCACCCTTGGGATGAGAGACCACCAAGCTGTTAAGAACCTGTCCAGATCTTGCAACTTGGGATGGACATGGCTTCCTTGACGGAGCCCGTCCACCTGTAACGTGGCCTTCCTCTTTTGTTTTCTACCTGGCCAAGTTGTATTGTCCTTTCTAATAATACCCTGCCTCAATGGAATGTGGTAGAGTCTATTTCATTGGAGGTTCTTAAACAGAGGCTGGGTGACCATCTGTTGGGAATGCTTTGATGGTGTCTTCCTCCATGGCAGAAGGGGGTTGGACTGGATGACCTTTGGGGTCTTTTATAGGTCCAAAAGCCATATATGGCTCAGGCCCAGGCTCTTTGATGGACCGTATCTTTGACGGACCATATCCACCCAAGCTTTAGGAACCTGTCTGGTTCCTTCACAGCTGCCCTAGTCTTTCAGACCTTAACTCCCCTTGTTCCTTGTGCTCATAGACCTATTCTCAGCCTGGATAGTGGAAGATGAATTCACTGGCTGAGATCTGGCTTGGGTTTTGGTGATCTAAGAAGACCTGGATGGGTACTGACCCTTTTAGCTCCTTTTGGAAATGGATTTCAGTGACCCTGGTCAACTCAGAGGGGAGCTGGTCACCCCCCAAGCTCAGTGGAAATGAATCCCAATGACCCTGTAAACTCGGAGCGGAGCTGACCCTCACGGGTCCATGGAAATGGGTCTCAGTGACCCCGGTAAACTTGGAAGAGAGACAACCTTTGCAGTTCAGGAGAAATGACCAAAGGACCCTGGCCTTCTTGCCTTGGGGATGGAGCAGCTCGCCCTTCTCCACCTTTGGAGAGCCCCACTTCCTGTGCAATTTCAAGTGGAACCGATACTCCTCCTTGGATTAGAGGCAGAGGCTGTTATTTTCTTTCAACAAAGGAGGCAGAAGGAGAGGGGGATGAAGGCCTTTATTTGCAGGAATGTGTGACCTTTAACTAAAGATACAGGCAAGCTGTGAGGGGACTGCTCCTCTAGCAGGAGACTTGGTGGTAAAAAGCAGCAGCGCTCTGTACATGTTCAGGGGCACTGTAGTTCCCCCCAAATCAGAAGATCTGCAACTTGGAAGGAACTCATTACAAAAAATGCATCAGTTGTAATTGATTCCCTAGTTGCAATAGGGCATAAATGTCATGCCTCCATCTCTGAGTGATTATGAGTTGGACAGAGATTCAGAATTTGCAGGACTGCTTTCCGGGGGTGAGGGGATCCCAAGCCTTGGCAGACAGACGGGAATTCTACCTTTCAGCTGTGGGGGGGAAATACCAGGAACATGGTACCTACCTTTAAGGAGCTAGAAAAATCTCCATGATTGCATCTCTATAAGTCAGAAATAACCCGAAGGAACCTGACAACGACCAAATAGAGAAGCCCATTCGGACTGGCCTTTGAATCCTATTTCAGCTCTGTTTGCCATGCTTGAAGGTGGCAGCGTGATCTTTTTAGGGTTCGGAGCACATTTATGTGACACACAGCTCCTTCCCCAAGGAGAAAACAATGGCATGGGTAAGGGAGACTCCCATTTCTGCCCCACTCTGTCTCCTGGTAGGGCCAGTCCCAAACCTGAGGATGAGTATATCCATCTTTTTTTCTTGCAAGCACTTCTGATGGTTTCTGACGCAGAAGGAGAGAGAAAGTCCAGATATACACACCTTCTACAGGAGGTTGCCTTAAGCCTCCAACCAGTGGTTTCTGGTGGCTCTCATGTCCGTCTGTCCATCTGTCCATCCATCCTTCCCTCCCTCCCTTTATTTATAATTGGGCTTTCTCCCAGACTGACGTGTCAGTGTGGTGGTGAATCTACTCTAGGTTTTAGCTAGCTTAAAAGGAGCTCTCCAAAGTGCTGAAGAACCTGGCTTGGGAGTGGAACAGATTTCAGAACCTTGGACACTACCTGCATTAAAAGCCAGAGAAGATCCACTGCCCCGTTGACTTGGGAAGACATCAGAATCCCCTGTTTCTCCCCCTCCTCTCAACTGGACCACCAACTTACTTTGCCCGTACTGTCCATACTGGTAGCCCGCCACGGGGTCCACGCTGTAGCCGGTGGTGGTGTAGGTCGGAGGGCAGTAGGACTGCGAAGTCGGGAGGCTGTCAACGGATTTAATGGACTCGCTTCGCTGGCTGCAGCTGGCCGAGATGGAGTTGGCCGTCTCCAGGCTGCTGTGGAGTGGGGAGATGGAGAAGTCGGCCTGAGGCTGCGGGGGGACCCCGCTGGGGTTGCTGAGGATGCTCATCACCTGAGGGGGATGCAAAAGGAGACACCTTGTCATGGGGAGAACATGCTTAGTGAGCAGTAGGTAGATAGTGAGGATGACGGTAAAGAAACTTATGATGTGGAAACCATGCTTAGCATAAACGACATTTTAAGCGTGACCTGCAAGCACAGCCAAGGATAATTAACCAGGTTAGCTAAACAGAACCTCCATATACAGGAGCAGCACACCACAGAGTACCAGATGATGGGCAAAGAAAACGGGTGGACATCTTCAGCATCTGATTCCCCACCAAGTAATGAATTCTGGAGTACAAGGTGATCCCAAGATCTGGGTTAATACTCCCCAAAAAGCCTGCTCAGTTCTATTTTGTGCACTTGCAGGTCTATTTGCAAAGATGTATGTCCCAAGCAGACTGCTACCTGGTGTCCTTGTCGTTACTGTTGTTATTTGATTTGTAACCTGGTCTTTCCCTCAATACTAGGGTGCAAAACCGCTTGCAAAAATTAAAATAAATGCAGTCGAAAAAATTTAGACAATCCTAAATAAAGAACGTATATAAAACACAATTAAACAATCCAAGGAATCCAAACTCTTTTAAACCAACTCATTTTAAAAAAAGAAACATCATCAAAAGAGCGCACCACTGAAAGCTCTTGCAGTCAACTCCTAAAGGCCTTTTCAAACCTTATCCTCAATTGCCCCATTCGGGTCTTGCAGATTCAGCGCCGTGCCTTCCTTGAGTCTCTCCGCCTGTAATGCAGTCTTCCTCTTTTCCTACTGCCTTCTGCCTTGTTACTGAGTGCCTTCAAGTTGTTTCGGACTTATGGCAACCCCACGGAGAACCTGTCCTGGGGTTTTCTGGGGCTGAGAGTGTGTGATGGTCCCAAGGTCATCCAATAGGTTTCCATGGCCAAGCGGGGAATCGAACCCTGGTCTCTGGGTTCGTTGTCCAGCACTACCCTGCCTCCTGCCTCCTACCTTACAAAACATTATTGCCTTTTCTAGTGAGCCGTGTCTTCTCCCAATATAGCCAAAGTACAACAGCCTCAGTCGACTCCCCTTGGTTTCTAGGTTCTGAGTTCATTCGTTTGTCTTTTTAGCAGCCCAGAATATATACAGAACTCTTCTCTAGCACCACATTCCAAATAAGTTGATTTCCTTCCCATCAGTTTTCCTCTCTAATTCCAGCTCCTCAAGTTCTGAGAGCGTCCTAGCTTGCTCGGAAGAGGTGAAAAGAACAACCTGAAGTCCTGAACTCCTGAGGAAGAGAGCGTTTCCCATCATGCCTGGCTGGCGCTTGACCTTGCTCTCCTATAATTTATTACTTCTCGGAGCATTACCATGGCTAACACAAAATCAATAGCCTGGCCCCATCCGATAGGTTTTTTTTTTTTAATCAGGCAGGAAATCTGTCATCCCGTCAATCACGGAGATTGACAGCCTTCCTTCCTCTTCTCCCTCCTTTTGCCGCTTCTTATCAATCGCGCTCTTCAAATTCCCCTTCAGGCCACCAATCAAGTGGAGGAGTGGAATTTGCAGTTCAAAGAGGCTTTGGAGGTTACGATATGAGGCTGGGTGGAAGGGGGCCAGGCAGTGTTTTCTGAGAAAATCCACAAACTTCTCTTATTATTTACAGCATCTGGCAGGTATATTGTGCTAGAACATGGAGGCTCAAGCGACTCTGTGAGAACAGTCCCATGCCTGCCCAAGAAATGACCTAGAGCCTGGAAAAAAACGATTATTTTGGACTGCACCTCCCAGAATCCCCCCCCCCAGTGGCCTGGCTGCTGGATATCCAAGGTGCCATTGCAAGAGATTTTCGCCAATTTTCTGACTGCTTTTTAATGTTGTGGGACTTACTGGTGAACTTTTTATTGGTGCAACAAAAAAAGTGTGATTCATGGAGAAAAGATAGCCGCCGCCAGCTGTCACGCTTTTTGCACAAGACTAGTCCTTGCATTTTCTTGCACACCACCAGCCATCGCACTTTTTGCAGCAGACTAGCACTTGCACTTTTTTGCACGTCATGAGCCATCACACTTTGTGCACTAGACTAGCATTTGTGCTTTTTTTTTTTGTATGCCATTGGCCATTGCACTTTGTGCATGCCACCCACTGGAGCCTTTTTAGCACGGCACCAGATATCACACTTTTTGCCCCGGACTAGCACTCACTCTTCTTTGCATGCTGCCAATTTTTTTTTTTTTTTGCACGTTGTTTTTGCACATGGTCATGTTTGGCAGCTGGTGCACTTTTGCACATTGCCAGCTGGTGCACTTTTTGTACAATAATGCCAGCTGGGGCATTATTTATACACCACTCTGGGGACACTTTTCTGCATATCACCAGCTGTTGCACTTTTTGCACCAGATTAGAGCTTGCATTTGGGTACCCAACCAGCCCTTGCACTTTTTCAGCTACTGTGGCCCTTGTGCCTCTAACTCCACGTGAAGAGGTTTATGCCATGTGACTCTGATGGAGCATCAGGTGCAAATTTTGCCCCCGACTTCTTGGACCAGATGCCTTTTCTCTTGGGCCATTTCCGCACTACACTGTTACAGTGCTATTGTTCCACTTTCAACCTTCTGTGGAATCCTGGAATTTGTAGTTTAAAGAGGGGCACTGAGAATTTTCAGCCAGAGACCGCTTTGGCCTCAGGAAATTACAAACACCAGAATTCCCCCAAGGATGTTGAAAGTGGAATAATAGCACTATAACAGTGTGGTGTGGAAATGGTCTTGGTTTCTCTCTCTCTCTCTCTCTTTCTGTGGAGAGAAGGGGGAATTGAACAAAATTATCCACAGGCTTGACTTTGGCTACGATTGCCTTAAATGAGAAGAAGAGAGTTGAATTCCCTTCTTGATATTTTATCCTACGGATTCCCCCCCGCCCCATCCCAATACCCCCCCATCCCGTCCTTCCCTCTGGGATTTCATCACTTGCTCTCTCTTTCTCACATTTTAAAAGAAGGGGAGTTTTTCCTTCTCTCTCTTTTTTTTTTTCAAAAAAAAAAAATGTAATTAATTCTCTCCGTTTCTGAGCCTGCCCTCGGGGCCGATGTCCGTGGAAACTCAAGCCGGGAAATGTGCACCCTTTACGATAAACGGAGACGGCTTTGGAACGCCAAGCCCAATTAGGAGAACCAATCTCGGCCATCAATAGCTTTATTTTTAGGTCTGGAGGTTGGGCGGGCGGGGGGGCTGCGTCGGGGCACGGAGGACCCACTGGGTCTTCAGAGCAGGTGGAAGGTGGTGGTGGGGAGAGAGCCAGAGCAGAAGGAGACAGTGGCTGGAATTCTACTCACAGAATCACAGATGCTTCGAGAAGGAAGAGAGCAAAAGGCCCACCTAGCCCAACCCCCTTATGCTATGCAGAAATAGACAACTCAAGCGCTCCCGAAAGATGCCCGTCTGACCTCTCTATAAAAACCTTCAGACAGTCAAGCAGTTCTTGTATTAAGAAAGTTCTTCCTGATATTTAGGTAGAATCTCTTGTAGAATCATGGAATTGTATATTTGGAAGTTGTATATTTGGAGTTGGAAGAGATCCCCAAGGGTCATCCAGTCCAACCCCATTGTGCCGTGCAGGAAGACACCATCAAAGGCCTCCCTTTGATAGATGGCCATCTAGCCTCTCTTTAAAAACCTCCAGAGAAGGAGAAGACTCCACCACACTCCTAGGCAGCAGTGTATTCCACTGTCAAACAGCTCTTACCCTCAGGAAGCTCTTCCTAATGTTCAGTTGGAATCTATTTTCCTGGACTTTGAATCCATTGCTCCATGTCCTAGTCTCTGGAGCAGCAGAAAACAGGCTTGCTCCATCCTCCATTTGACATCCTTTCAAGCATTTGGACATGGCTATCATGTCCCCTCTGAACCCTCTCTTTTCCAGGCTAAACATCCCCAGCTCACTACACTGCTCCTCGGAGGGCTTCATGGCTTCCAGGCCTTCTATCATTTCGGTCGTCCTCATCAGGACGCCCTCCAGCTTGTCCATCTCCTTCCTGAACTGTGGTGCCCAGAACTGGACTCAGGATTATTCCAGGTGGGACCTGACCAAAGCAGAATAGAGTGGGACCATCACTTTCCTTGACCGAGACGCTGTACGCCTGTTGATGCAGCCTTGAATCACATTGGCCTTTTTAGCTGTCGCATCACACTGCTGACTCATGTTCACTTTGTCATTTACTAAGACTCCTAGATCTTTTTCACATGTCAAAATCCCAGATTTGCAAAGTCTAAGGCTGACTCTCTGAACCACTCAGGGGGACAGGGCAGGGAGTGACCATAAGGATCAAGGACACTAGAATCACGCTGAAGGAAAAATATGCTCACTCATGGAACAAATTATCTGCTCTTAGGAATTGTAAGGAAAATGGTGTAAAAAAAAGGCCACCTGCCCTCAAACACCTTGAAATGTTCTGCTGATCAGATACCGGTTAGAAGACCAGTGAGAGGTCCAAGGAATGGGCGCGACAAGCCCAGTGTGGAAAGAGTGGCTGCAATCGAACACCCCAAAAGTGTAGCATAAACATACACACTTAGAGTTATATTGCACCATCAGTATACAATCCTTACGCAGAATAGCAACGTTGTACAACACACGCCAACAACTGGGTGCCATTGTGCCATAAGCCATATGCAACTGCAATGTTCAAGGTGCAACTACAATGTGCAAGGCATCACCACAAGGCACAACCACAATGGACAGTGTGCTGCTTCAATGAACAATGTTCCTGCATGTGAAACTCTCCATCCGCCGCCATCTGCAGAATGTATCTGTAGCCCCATGATGAATGATTTGCTGCACATTCCTGGTGCAATGTACATACATGTATCTCACTAGCAGAAGTCCCTCCTACGAGTGATGGCCTTCTTTCACAAACAGATCTTCTGAGACAACAGAGTGCCCCTGGATAGGGAGGTTCTCTTAAATAGCATGACTGGTCCACCCAAACATGAGGAAGAACTTCCCATTAAGAAGAGCCATGGGATGGACGGCCGTGGAATGGAGATCTTGAAACCAGAGGTTGGATGGGCCTCTCTTGCTAGTGTTTTAGTCTTGCCTTCCTGCACGGCAGGGGGTGGGACTGGATGGCCTCTTGGGGTCTCTTCCACCTCTACGATTCCAGCCTCCTGGAGTCAAGAGGAAGATCCGTCTCCTTAAAGCCAGGCCCAGGCGGCTCAACCTCCTCTCCATCTGCACGCTTCTCACCCCCATGGTCCCAATATTTGCAAAGCTCGGCTGGAATTAGATTGGAAAAGGAGGTGCCTTTGGAGGTGGGGAAGAAAGTCTTCACCAGCGAGGCATTTCTTATTCCGCCAAACTCTCTCCCTCTCGGTGGAATCCCTTGATGAGGAACGGATCTCGGTGTCATTAACGAGGATTTTTCTCTTCCGCCCGGCACTACATTCCCTAATCCCCGGAGAGTATTCAAGGAACGATTCCCCCGTACCTCACTTAATATTTCCAATCTCGGCACTGAGATCCTTAAACCCCAATTTATCCCTTGCTCAGCTACAAAGTAAACTCCATTCTCCCCCTTCCCTTCCGTTGCGTTAATACCTTCTACATAATCATCGAATAGGGTTTTTCGGTTTGCCTTGTCTTTTTTTTCTTCTTCTTCTTTCTGATTCTCACACTGACAATAGGATGGGTAAGGACAGCTTTTTAAAAGGGAGCATGGAGGGTAGTGGTTTGAGCATTGCACTACGACCCTGGAGATCAGAGTTCGAGTCCTTGCTCGGGCATGGAAACCCAATGGGTGCCCTTGGGTGAGTCACACACTCTGTGATGTCACCAAAAATGTGCTCTCTTACTCTCAGAACAGTTTTGCTTGGTCTAGATGCAGCACCTTGAGATGCTGTTGGACTGCAAGGCTCAGTGGCTCCAAGGGGAGGAATGCTGGGCGTTAGAGTCCAAACACATTTGGAAGGCTGTATGAGATCTCAGACATTGGCTGCATTGCATGGAACAGGTAAGTCTAGCATATCTCGGCTTCTGCAAGTCCTAGTGGCCATGCCACAGTGTGGAGTCTCAGGAATAATTAGCTTATCATCGAAGTCAGTGACCACAGTAACTGGATGCAATATTCAGGGCTGGTAGTATGCTTTCTCTGACAGCCAGTGTGACACAGTGGTTTGAGCATTGAACTACGGACCCGGAGACCAGGTTTGATTCTCTGCTTGGCCACGGAAACCCATTGAGTGACTTTAGGCACTCCACACATTCTCAGCCCCAGAAAACCCCATGATACATTCATCTTAGGGTCGCCATAAGCTTCTGTTGTTTGCGAGTAGACAGCAGCAGGATCAGTCCCGGCTATTTTCTTGTAGCTTGCAAGGGCTTCATCGGGAGACAGCTTGCAAGGAACTCCGAGGGGTCTCTTCAGGTGCTGTTGTGGGACCTCCAGCTACTGGAAAACAGCTGGACAGGTCCCTGCTCATCTCCCTGCCTTCTGACAACACAGAAATGGGAGGCTGCGTGGCTTACAAGGTGAGTTTTGTTGGGATAGCTTTGGGAGACATAGTTACAGAGATGTAGCTACGTGATACGCATACATCTTCGGATGAAAGATCTTGGCTGTGGCTTCCATCATGCTCAAACAACGCCCAACGGCAGGGAGAAGGGGGTCGTCACTCTAACGGCCAACCGCCTCCAGTTGTGCTGGACTACATTTCCCATCAGCCTCACCAATTGGAGTGGTCACCCAACCTTTCAGGAGAGGGTACTGATCTAGAGAAAGGCCATTCTAGAACATGGAGAACGCGCTGGGCTTTGCTGCTGCAAGGGCCTGCTACACATGGGAAATTAATGAACTTTCCAGAGAAGGGAAACTAAGATAGTCAAAGGTCTGGAAGCCAGGTCTTATAAGGAACTAATTAGAGAGCTGGGTTTGTTTAGCCCGGAGAAGAGAAAACTCAGAGGTGGCGTGAGAGCCATCTTGAAAGGTAGAAGAGGGAGCCATCTTGTTTTCTGTCGCTCCAGAGGCTAGAATGAGAACTGATGGATTCAAATGACAAGAAAAGAGAGTCCAGTTAAAGATCATGAAGAACTTCTTTAACTATAGGAGATGTTCAGCATTGGAATGGACTCTTAGACTCTCCACCTTTGGAGATCTTCAAACACAGATTGTATGGGAATCTTTCCGGAGGGCTTTCGCAGGGGCTGGACTGGATGGACCTTGGGGTCCCTCCCAAGTTTAAAATTCTACGATTGCGCGCACTAAGTTGATGTCCCAAAGTGTTTTAGACAATGCCGGCCCCCATTTTCAGCCCCAAGCGCCCACCCCGTCCTCTGCTTCTCAGCCTCCCCAGCCCCCATGCCAGCGCAAATCAACAAAGCCCAGCCGAAACGCACCCCATTCTCTTCTCTTCTGACGCTCTGTTCCTCGGCTAAGCCAGTCTCCCCCATCCCCTCCCTCCCTCCCTATCACAACCCCCTGCGGACACCGGTAATGGAGTCAGGGTGCTGGTTCATTGCGTCCAAACAAGATTTGGCGAGATCCTTTGAGCCTCTCCACGTATTCCCCCCCCCTTCCCGGCTCTGCTTCTTTCTTCGCTTTTTTTCCCGGGATAGCTACGGGAAAGTGTATCTCTAAATGTGAAAGAGAGCTGGACTACAAAGAGCGTCTGCCGAGTGGCATATCCCAGCCTCGGGCGAAGCTGCTTGGCTCACTGATAGTCTTGCATATCTGCTGTAAAACTCTCTCTGTCTCTCTCTCTCTCTCTTCTCCACCCCTCCCTCTCCTAACCTCTGATCGAGCAGGCCTAGTTAAAAGTCCGGCTTAACGAAGGTGTAAAAGACACCCGTTAAGCCAAGCCAATGCCTCTGGGGTCCTCTCCGTTGGGAGAAAGAGGAGGCAGGGGACCCCAAAGCCATATTGAAAGAGAGAGGTCTTGGGGAGATGAAATGAGCTTGATAAAGTTCACCAAACGCCGCGCCAACCGGCGCAGTTGCTAATCAAACACTTAAAGAACTCCAGTTGGCAAGTGAGCAAGAGAAATGAGAAAAATTTAGAAGTGATTCCACACCACCGGCTTTGCTATCTGCCTATCGTGTGGTACACTTGGTGCATTTTGAAAAAATATATCTCTGGTGTTTTCTCTCTCTCTCTCTCTCTCTTTGTCCTTCCCAGTTGCAGTGGGCTTGTAGGGACCCTTTGCATTTGCTCTAAGGAATGCTTGGATGGTTTGAGGTTTTGGCATGCAGCTTAACAACTCTACGATTCTATGGTTTCTTTAAAAAAAACCCCACCCAACAGTTAAGTTGTAAATGGATGCTCATTTTAAGGATGAATGCGGTGCTTAAACCAGTACCATGGAGAGCTACTGCTATGTTTTAACTCCAAAGGAAGAAAGAAACAGTGAGAAGTGGAGGAGCTTTAGGAGATCCTTGGTGGATCTCCTGATCTGTGAGTTGGGGGCCTTCCAATATGCCCCATTTCCTTCTTGGAAGCAGCTTTTGGTAAGACGCCTCTCAAAGCAGTCTGCCTGTAGTAGTGGTTTCATATTAAGGGTGGGTAAATTTGGCGGCTTGACTTTCTCCTGCAACCAATTTTTTTTCTCCCTCCCTGCAAAAACTTAAGTTCTTTTCACTCCAAACATGAAGAAAGTCGGAAATTCTTTGACAAAGTCTTCTTTTTTTAATGAATGGAAATGTTCCCATCTGCACTGGCCAAATGCAATAGAGAGAGCTATTGCTGGCACAAAGAGAACCCAATTCTTTTCATCCTGAAGATGCTGAAATCTAGGAATTTTTCTGATAAATTCTTATCATAATAGGGAATTGGACTTATATTCTTCCCCATCTGCAGTAGTCAAATGTGGTTGGTGTAGCATTCTCCAGCTCAAAGAGGACCAGGTTGATATACAGAGGTCAAAGATGGGGAGCTACTCAGGAAAGAAAAAGCTGGCAACATAATTCATCATATCCTGTCTACTCTTGGAAGCTAGGCAGGGTCAGGACTGGTTAGAACTGGGTGGGAGATCACCATGGAATACCTGGCATTGTAGGCTCTATTTCAGTGGAAGGCAATGGCAAACCACCTCTTGGATTATTCTTTGCCCAGGAAAACTCTACAAAATTATGGGTCCAACTTGAGAGCGCATACAAAACACACAACCCGATTCAGTACTAGCAGCTGAACACACTGGGATTTGGACCCAGATATTGAATAGTTAAGCACTCAAAATCCTGGGCCAACAGCTATGAAGCTTTCGGTTTTGCTGCGGTTTTTGGCAATTTTTGAAGCCTTTAGGTCTATTCCCTCCTGAACCCAAGAGAATACCCAAACTGGTGTGAATTCTGTTCAAAAAATGAACTGCAGTGAAATCCTTCTCCATCCCTAGTCAATATGCAACTACCTGTGAAGGCAGTTTCATGTGCTCCCCCAAAGTTCAAAAACTAAATTCTGATTTTTAAGAGGTGGTGGTTGTCATGAATCCACAGTTGGTCCAAAGCCACTTTTGGGAGGTGTGTTTGGGGACCAAGATGGGAGGGAGAACTTCAGGGCAGTTTTGGTAACTCGTACTTCCATAGAAATCCAATTCCTCTGTCGTATGTATGGGTGCCTAGGCTGGAGAGTGAAGATGTCAGAAAGGCTGAGAATTGACTCATCTGAAACGTGGTGTTGGAGGGGAGTTCCATAGATACTGAGACTACCAAAAAGAAAAAACAAATGGATCATAGAACAAATCAAGCCTGAACTCTCCCGCGTGGTTGTGGTGTGCCTTCAAGTCATTTCTGACTCATGGCAACCCTAAGGTGAAACTATAGTGGGGTTTTCTGGGGCTGAGAGTGCGTGACACCCCCAAGGTCACCCGCTGGGTTTCCATGTCGAGCGGGGAATTTCTTCTGCTTTTTAAAAATTTGCTGTGTTATATAGTCTTTGTTGTTGCTGTGTACCTAAAAGTCATTTCCAACTTACGGGTTTTCTTGGCAAGATTTATTCGGATAGAGGTTTGCTTTTGCTTTCCTCTGAATAAAATCTTTACCTATTGTTTTTTTGTTTGCTTCCAAGGCTCTGGCCCAAAGGATGCCATTGTTGTGCCCATTTTACAGACAGTTGAGGCCAGAGCCACTTCTATAGCTCCAAGGGCCCTTCAGAGCCTGACATTAAAGAAACAGACTGCTCTAGAAAGTGAATCAGAGGTCACCCTTTTCCTCCCCAACCCTGGGACCCCAATCTCCACAACCAGAGCTGGGTGCAAAAGATGCTCAGCCCAACTAGCATGGACCCATTGAATCCATTGTTAAAAGGTGACTTTATCTAACTATTCACTTTTGAATACTGTCCAAGCAATAGGTAAGAGGAAGGTGATAAAGGACCAGAATTGAAAAGGAGGTGAATCTAAGAGATTTATGCATGATATTATTCTAGCATAACGTTTTATTTAACAAGATGGTGACTCTAAGAGATTTACGCATGATATTATTCTAGCATAATATTTGATCATATTTTCAGCCTTTTTTCTTTCCTATTTTTTATTGCGATGCATTTTGCTTTTGTAAATATACTGATTTTCTTTTCTGTTCTTTTTTGAGCTGTTTGTGTGTGTGTGTGTGGGGGGGGGTGTAATTCTCATGGATTCCATGGATCCCCTCTAGTTTGAGGATTTAATGCTGGCATTTCGGCCAGGGAAGGGCACATTTCACCCCCTCAGATGTTACTGGTTTGCAATTCCCATCAACCACAGTGAGGGGAGTTGCCAGAGCAAAACCTGGAGAATCCTCCTGTGTCTGTCATAGTTGTGTAGAAGAAGGCATTGTGGTATAGTTTGCTCGTCATGCAACCAGAGAACAAGCAAGATTTGCTGAAATTCCCTCTTCTGCATAACCTTTAGAGGTACAAGAGCAACAACAACAAAGGAGACTAGGGTTGCCAGTTGAAATAAGAGATAGGGCTCCTCTACTTTTAACAGCGGCGTAGAAGAGGGAATTCAAGGAAGCGCTGCTTGCATGAGAAGCAATCTTCACTTCTATTTCCCTCTTCTGCACAACCATAAAAGGTAGAGGAGCCCTGGATCTCATTTCACATGGCAACCCCAATGCAGAATGATGGAATCAACGGCCAGACGGGGAGCCAATATGTCGGCACACCCCACTGACTCAACGGTCAACCGCAGAGGGAACTAAGTATAGGTCTGACGCCAGATGTCAGTCTTTTGGTCCTGTGGCACCACGCCGCCCCACATTTTGGAAGCCGGAGTCGAAGGCTCCTTTGGCGCTCCGAAGTTTGCAAGCCCCCACGAGCCGCCGCCGATGGGGCGATACAAAAGTCTGAGGAAGGGGGATTAGAGCTACTTAGCAGGGGAGAAGGGCAGGCGAGGGACGGGCTGGTGATCCCAAAGATATGACTATTTAAAGATAATGATTGCATAAATTTAATTAATGCTTTTTTCATGCTGCAAATGGCCGTTTTGTAATTAACGGATCTGGCTCCGCTAAGCATGGGAGATCACATCGCTCTCCCTCTCCCCTCGGCCTCCCCCCGTCTCCTCCAACCTCGCCCCCCCCAATCCTGCCTCCCTTCTGTCCTCCATCTTCCCGTTTAATGAAAGACAGAAAGCAGATGACAGGAACAATTTATCAGCGGGTTGGGGTGTCAAATGCCTAATTGGGTGCACCGGGTGAGCAGCAAGTGAAAAGAGGGCGGAGGTGGGCGGGTAGAGAGAGACCCCCCTTGATAACGATGGCTCCGGGGTGGGGGGGGCGCTTGTTGGAAGAGGGGGGTTCGGAGAGAGAAGAGATCAAGTGTTCCTCATTAATTGATGGAGATTGGGATATAGATTGGCGGTGGCAGCGGCTGGCCAGTGACAAGGAAGGGACAGGGATGGCTGATTAACACCCGTGGAAAACAAGCTGCCAGGACTCTCAATGCATTAAGGCCCCGCCAGCCGGTGACAGCCCCGGCGGTCTCTTCCAGGGAAAGTTCGGAGGCATGCCGGAGCACAAAAAATACCTTGCGGCGGGGATGGTGGCCACAGCAGTCCACTGTGGTGGGGAGAGTCCCCCACTGGTATCACACACACAACCTTTCTTGGGTAAGGGGGACATTTGTATGGAAGGGAATGAAGCCTAGTGGTTACAGCATCCAGTTGCAGTGGGGACCTCTCTTCAGTGGGATCACAGACAACCTTTTTTGGGGGAGGGGGAGTGATTATTGCATCTAGTTGTGATAGGGAGAATATCCACTGGTGTCTGGGACGAGGGGGACATTAGTGCGGGGAAGTGCTGCCTAGTGGCTACAGCATCTAGCTGTGATGGAGACCTCTGTCCGTTTGCATCATAGACAATCCTTTCTTGGGTAAGGGGCAAACCAGTTGTTCTGTTTGTGTTTCGCTGCAAACTTCCTGAATTTTGCATTTTTGAACCAAATATGCAAAACAGAACCCCATCATCCTATGGGACCTTTTAGAATCATAGAATTATGAAACTGGATGGGATCTCCAAGGGCCAGCCAGTCCAACCCCCTTCTGCCATGCAGGAAGACCAAAACATTCCTGACAGTCATCCATCTTTTAAAACCTCCCAAAAAGGAGACTCCACCACACTCCTCTTCCTTATTTCACTTGGCATCCTGACGGCCAAAAAAGAAGAGAGGTCTTCCCTCCTTTCTCCTCTTCCCTCCCCATTCCATTTTCCTTTTGTGTTGTAGATCACAGACATGAAGTGTTCCTAAAAATAGGAGGAACTTTTTTATTTTTTGAGCCAAGAAGATTAGCAGAGAAGGCCAGGGTGTGTTTCTATGAGATTAATTGCAAGGGACAGATGGATGAAAGGAACATCAGGACGGAGAAAGGTCTAGGTGGATGCAAAAGGAAACTCTCCACCTGACACCAACACTCCTTGTGGGTGCCATGAAAGAGGAAGAGGACTTCAAAAGAGGATCTAGCCTAGCTTAGACCAAAGGCCTGTTGAGTCCAATATTCTGTTTGCGCAGTGGCCAGCCGGTGGTCCCAATGGGAGACCCCCCCCATAAGGATGTGAAGACTACTCATCTTATGTACCCTCCATCTCATGTTCTCCAGAAGTTCAAACTCAGAGGCATCCTGTCTCTGGGACCAGAGGTGACCTGTAGCCATCCTGCCTAGTAGTCTCTGCTGCCTCTTAAGTCCATAAATTAACCTCTTTTTTAGAACCAGATGTTTGCTAACCATCACTATGTCTCATGGGACTGAAAGAGGGTGGTGGTGACACCAAAGTTCTTCTTGGAAGTTTCTGGTTGGCACCAGCTTTTCCCTCTCCTTTAATGGCCTTCTGACATAGTGTGGTTAGAGCACTGGATTAAGGTTTAGGGTATCCAAGCTCCAGTTCAGTCATGAAACTCCTTTTGTTGGCTCAAAGGCTGTGATCTTGGCCTCATTTCTCTTTGCACAGACTACAACTCTCTATTATGCTTCATCAGCTGGCTGGGGATCATAGGAGTCCCAATCCAGCAACACACAGAAGGTCTGGGTCCCCCTCAGCCCTGATCTAAGCCAACGTTCCCCAACCGGCCAGGGCCATGCTGACTAGGGATGATGGGGATCGTAGTCCATGTGAGTGAAGGAGCTGGTCAGGGACAACCGCTTTAAAGAGAAGGATGCTCCACCTTCAGGTCTTCTTTCTTCCACCCAATGATTATAGACTTCACCTCCTTGCACCCGACTTCTTGATGGCCAAGCCCTACCCATTCTGGTATCTATCAAGCTTTTCCTTCATGACAGCAGCTGGGAAAATATCCGTCCTTGTTCACGGCAAGGTCTGAGCTACCAACGCAAATAGCTAAAGCGATTTTAAAATGCGAGGAGAGCATTTTGCAGGGTGCAAAAGTCAAGAGCCCTGGGTGATGTAGATTCCACTCTGCACTGAACTGTGAAGCTTTGTTGGTGACTTTGGGCCAAACTCTTTTGGCCTGAGCTAGCCCACAGGGCTGTTGTGGTGGGGACAAAGTGGGAAGAAGATTGTCAGAGAAAAAGAGCCTCCTAAAATCCTTAAAAGTTCCTTTGCCGTCGTTGAGTGCCTTCAGGTTGGAGCAACCCTAATGCAACCCTATCAAGGGGGTTTGTTCAGAGGGGGTTTGCCTTTGCCTTCCAGTGAGGCTGAGAGAGTGTGACTTGCTCAAGGCCACCCAGTGGGTTTCCATGGCTGAGCAGGGGTTTGACCCCTGGTCTCCAGAATCATAGTCCAACATTCAAACTACTATAGCCCTGGCTCAAAATGCTCCTGATATATAACTAATATTAAAATTGTAATAACAAATATTGTTATATCAGCATAATTCACCAGCATGGAAAGGACCTCATGGGAGGGGAAGGTTCATAAGTCCCTCCCTACTCTATGGTTTATGTTCTGGATCGTACTGCCAGTCCCAGCTGGAGTAGACCAGTTGTATCGGTTTATCTACATGATAACTCCACGGGTCAACAGTTGCTCCAATGGGTTAGAGATTCACCAACAGGATCGAGGCCTTTGAATCATAAAATCACTGAACCATTCAGTTGGAAGAGACCCCAAGGGATATCTAGTCCAACCCAGTGCCATACAGAAACCCCCCCATGAACGCATTCCTGAGAGGTGACCACCCATCCTTTTCTTCTAAAGCTTCTAAAGGACTCTTCTAAAGGAGAGTCCAACCACCATCTGATGGCTGACGTGGTTGACCTAGAATCGTAGCATCAAAGAGTTGGAAGAGCCCACAAGGGCCATCGAGTCCAACCCCATTCCGCCATGCAGGAACATGGGACATGGGATCAGTCCTTTCACAGTGCAACCCTCCTCAAAATTTCCAAACACCGTCCTGGGTCCATGGGTTCCTCCATAACCAGGAGTGAGCAAATGGCTCATAGAATATTCTGTCTGCAGCAGACGTATCGTCTAAGTAACGCTGGGCTACGCGCACCATATTGGCGGCACATGGAAGCACTGGTCACGCTCCGTTTCGCTGCCGCATCGCTGCCAAGGCTCCCCAAACGGGGCAACTGATATTTATTAGGGGAACATACAATAACTGTCTCATTAAATCAAGAGTCAAGCACAGACCCGGGGGTTTAATCTGAACTGTCACCAGTTGGTGGGAGGGAGAGCGAGAGAGAGAGAGAGAGAGAGAGAGAGGCCGTGCGGGGAAAACGAGACGTGGTCCGTTAAAAGAGAAGGAACGCGAATGCTGAAGTGCAAGCGCACGTGGGGGAGTGGACCTCCATTTTTCCAGGGTAGGCCCAGCCTCTTTTTTGCAGAGAGATGGAACTTTTTCCAACCTCGTCTCGTAAACGGCGGGCCGTGTTTTAAAGGCGGCCCGGCGAGCAAAGGTTAATGCCCGAGATTGCATTCCAATTGAAAACGCAGCGACCGATAAATTCGGTTTGTGTCGAGTGGAAATGCTTCAGTTGCTGTAGCATCATGGCGGAGTCGGGTAGCGGGGGGACAATAGAGAAGGTTAGAAGAGAGAGAGAGGAAAAATGGGGCGTGGGATTTCGGGAGAAGGGGAAAGGGGCTCTCGCCCTCTC
The DNA here is from genome assembly GCA_948472985.1 of Iguana delicatissima. Taxonomy (NCBI): domain Eukaryota; kingdom Metazoa; phylum Chordata; class Lepidosauria; order Squamata; family Iguanidae; genus Iguana; species Iguana delicatissima. The sequence continues at coordinate 321,181 of CAOKZL010000206.1, forward strand.
CCTGTTCTCGCTCAGGCGGAATTAGATCACAAAGTTTAATGAATTGTGAAGTCTAGGGGTGAAAGAGGACGGATCTGGGCCTCGGCAAAAAACCGTGCACCACATTTAGTGTGTGTGTGCGCACGAGAAAGAGAGAGAGGAGCGGGGCGCGAAAACCATCGGAGTATAGAGCAAGTGAAAAATGTCAGACTAAATTGCTCTTGACAGTGTTAATGTCTGCACCTCATAGCAATAATTACATGTAGATAAATAGTGAAATAGCTCTCAGCTGGAGCCTTCGGGCTGCGTGCAGATGCCTTGAAACGACCAGCTGGGGACCTTTTACATGGTGGGTTGTTTTATTTCTTATTTATTTATTTATTTATTTATGGGTCTCTTCCCTTTCCCTCCTCCCTCCGCTCACTGCCTCAACTCCTTTTGGTGGAGCAACACTTTGTCTGCAGGCCCCTCGGAAGAAAAGCTACAGCTGGAATCCTGTCGGGGACTTATGTACGCGGACTTACGTCTGTGGGAATTAGACTTGGACCATTCTTTAGCATATCCATCCAACAAGGGGCTGTTCTTATATTACTATGGAGGAGAGTCTGGAAAGGGACTGGCGTGCATCGGGACCAATGCACAACAATGGGGCAATTTCTGCACTGCAGTGTTATAGGGCTATTATTCCACTTTCAACATCCTGTGGAATCCGGGGGTTTGAAGTTTAGGGAGGGGCCTTGAGAATTCTGAGCCAGAGAGCTCATGGGCCTCAGGAAACTACAAACTCCCAGGCAGCAGTGCATTCCAATGTCAAACTGCTCTTACCATCAAGAAGTTCTTCCTGAGGTTCAGGTGAAATCTCCTTTCCTAAAGTTTGAAGGCATTGCTCCATGTCCTGGTCTCTGGAGCAGCAGAAAACAGGCTTGCTCCATCCTCCATATGACATCCCTTCAAATATTTAAACATGGCTGTCGTGTCCCTTCTAAAACTTCTCTTCTGCAGACTAAACATTTCCAGCTCCCTCCGCCACTTCTCAGAGGGCTTCATGGCTTCCAGGTCTTCGACCATGTTGGTAGCCCTCCTGGGAACACCCTCCAGCTTGTCCATATCCTTCCTGAGCTGCGGTGCCCAGAATTGGACACAGGATTATTCCAAAGCAGAAGAGAGCTTTAGACATGGCTACCACCTTGCCTTTGAATCTTCTCTTTTCCAGGCTAAACATCCCCAGCTTGCTAAGAAAGCTCTTAACCTGCCACCAAATGGAGACCAAAGAAGGAGCCATCCCAGCTTCCTTAGGGACGGAGTTCCAAAGTGTGGGGCAGCCACGGAGAAGGGGCTGTCTCCTGCAGTCCCACAAACCATGCCTGTGAAAGTGCTGGGACAGAGAGAGAAGGGCCTTCCCTGGAGATCCCAAAGCTTCGGCAAGCTCGTATGGGAAGGTGCAATTCAAACAGACCAGGACTGAGCCATGGAGAGCCCTTCGAATTGTGCTGGAATCCCATCATTATCATCATTTTATTCATTTATATTTGCATCCCCCTTTCTCTCAATCACGATGCTCAAGACGGCCAACAACATATTTAAAGAACAACACAGGTTAAAGCTATCCAAAAGCTTCAGTAGAAGTATCAATGGAAAAACAATTTTTTTAGAAAAATGGATGAAGTTAAAAAATATTTAACATGAAAACCATTAACTTTCATTAAACAGCTGCCTAAAAATTTTAAGAACAGAGCCACATAGCACTAAAAGCCTACCCTGGTCAGTTTTTTTAAAAGCTTGATGGTGGAAAAATGTTTTAACTTTGCTGATGGAAGGAGAGCAAGGACAGGGCCATCCCGGTCTCCCCAGGGAGGGAATTAGGGAATTGCAAACTCTGGGAGCAGCCACCGAAAAGACCCTGCCTCCCTTCTTCCTGACAAATGAGGCCGAGAAGATGATGGCGCGGAGAGAAAGCTCTCTCCCGAAAACCTTGGAGCTCTAATGGGTTCGTAAATGGAGAAACAATCCTTCAAACAAGCTGGACCCAAGATCATCAGTAGTGCTTTTAATTCTGCCCAGAAATGGTCCAGCGCTCAGTGGAGCTGTCGCAACAAGGGAGCTGCGTGTTCCCATCATCCACCCCCAGATAACAACCTGGCCACAGTTCTTTGGAACAAGTGAAGTTCCCAAACACTCTTCCAAGGCAGCCCCGTGTAGAGGGCCTTACAATGCTCCGAACGGATGAAACCAAGGCATGCGTTACCGTGGCCGGTTCTGACTTCTGCAGTCATGGCACAGTTGGTGCAATAGCTTTAATGGTGCAAATTCCATAGGAGGTCACCACGACAGATAAAGTGGAATCATAGCATTATAATTCTGGAGTGCGGAAGGAAGCTCAAAGGGGACAGGAGAGTCTGAAGTGAGTGGCATATGACATTATAGTCCCTGTTCACAATCAATCAATCAATCAATCAATCATAGAATCATAGAGTTGGAAGAGACCACAATGGCCGTTGAGTCCAACCCCACTCAAAGCACCCCAGTGAATGGACACCCAGGCTCTGTCGGAAAACCTCCAAAGGAGGAGACCACCACACTCCACTGAGGCAGCATTTTCCACTGTTGAACGGCTCTTACCATGAGGAAGTTCTTCCTGATGTTGAGGGGAAATCTCTTTTCCTGTAGTTTGAATCCATTGCTCCATGTCCTAGTCTCTCGAGCAGCAGAAAACAAGCTTGCTCCACCTTCAACATGACATCCCTTCAAATATTTAAACATGGTTGTCATGTCGCCTCTAAATCTTCTTTTCATCAGGCTAAACATACTCAGCTCCCTAAGGCACTCCTCAGAGGGCTTCATGGTTTCCAGACCCTTCATCATTTTGGTTTCCCTCCTCTGGGACATGTTCCAGCTTGTCCATATCCTTCCTGAACTGTGGTGCCCAGAACTGGACACAGTATTCCTGCTGGTAGAGTCTGACCAAACCAGAACAGAGCGGTACCATCACTTTCCTTGACCTAGACAGTAGACTTCTATTGATGCAGCCCAGAATTGCGCTGGCTTTTTTAGCTGCTGCATCACACTGATGGCTCATGTTCAGCTTGTGGTCTACTAAGACTCCTAGATCCCTGGAATATGAACTCTGATGGCCCTGGTCCCACTGCACTGCTGGTTACAGCCCAATCAACCTGGCTTGATAGTATATTTTTTCGTTTTTCAAAGAATAACTGAATATTCTGGAGGAAAAGCAAAGAACTGGGCTGGAAATTCTTGAAGCTTCATCTTTTTGACTCCCAGTTATTTGCAAGAAACTCTTCCTCTCTGTGAAGCGCACGGAGGAAAGAAAGAAAGAAAGAAAAAAACCTACAAACACAAAACACGGCTCCATTCTTCAGAAAACAAAAAATATGTTCTTTGGAGCTTCCTAGTTGTCAAACACCTTTTTTGTTTAGCTCAACAACTAATCCACTTATCGGTGGATAAAGCTGCTGGCGCATCACCGGGATGATAAAAAGCAAACACATATGCGCGCGTACGCACTCACTCACTCACTCACACACATACACACTCGCAGACAAAATTAGCAAAAATTTGCCTGTGGCTTCCTCACATTTAAAAGAGTTGCTGGCAGGGGGAGACGGAGAGAGATAGAAAGACGGTTGCATGCACAAACAAGAGACCTTTTTTAAAAAAAGAAAGGGGGGAAAATACACCCAATAAACTCAGTTTCCTCTGGAGAGATTGCACATGATAACAGCACTCAACTGTGGGTTTTTTTTTTCTCAGTTGTGTATAAATTCCTTCTTTCTCAGAGCGGGAGAACTCAGAGCGGTGGAAGATGCTATCAGCAAAATTGACAATATTTGGAATTAACAATGGATGCAGCCGGGGATGCTTTTTTTAAGAAAAGAGAGAGCTTATTATTATTTTTTTTAATTTGCCCTTTTCAGAATAGATGCAGAAAGTATTAAATGCTTCCCCGGCCGCCCAAAGCAATCTGTCTCCATCGGCAGGAGAAGAAGAGGGGGCAACCTGCACCCCCTTACCAAATCTGGATGGGCTGATGAGTATCATTTGTAAATAAAATTTTGATAATATTTTGAGTCTCATTTTTTGGGAGAAAAGCTGAGCTACAAACAATGATGGATGGATAGGTTATTTCATGAGAGCCCAATGTAAGGGCTGGTGGGTCTCCTAGGTTGGTGGGATGATGGATTGGCTCTGGGTGTTAGTCCAAACTTTAAAGAGCTGTCCAAGGTGCTGAAGCTTATTTCCTAAATGTATTCTGCCCCTTGGAGGTGTGTGTATGGGCTTTAGGCTGACCTGCTTAGCTTCCAAGATCAGACAGGATGTGGAATTGCAGATTTGTGTATTTCATAGGGTTTTCTTAGGCAAGGAATACTCAGAGCTGGTTTTGCCGGTTCCTTCCCCTGAAATGTAAGCTACAGCATCTAGTACTAGCTGTCAGTCTCCCATAGCTCCTTTCAAGCTCAGTTATTTGCATTGCTCCAAATAACATGGAAGGTGGCATCCACTACTCTCCCGAGACCTGAGGTCTAATATTTTGCAGGGTTTGAGCAGTGTGGGACCAGTCCAACCCCCTTCTGCCATGCAGGAAGACACAATCACGGCACTCCCAACAGAATGCCTTCCAGCCTCTCCCTTAAAACCTCCAAAGGAGGAGACTCCACCACATTCCATTGAGGCAGCAGCATATTCCACTGTTGACTTGCTCTTACCATCAGGAAGTTCTTCCTATAGTTTAGGTGGAATCTCTTTTGCTGGAGTTTGAAGCCGTTGCTCCATGTCCTAGTCTCTCAAGCAGCAGAAAAGTCTTGCTCCATCTGATATCCTTCCAAATATTTCATCATGGCTATCTTGTCCCCTCTCAACCTTCTCTTCTCCAGGCTAAACCTACCCAGCTCCCTGAGTAATTTCTCATAGGGCTTCACGGTTTCCAAGCCTTCTACCATTTTGGTCACCCTCCTCTGGACATCCTCAGGCTTGTCCATATGCTTCCTGAATTGTGGTGCACAGAACTGGACACAGTGTTATTCCAAGTGGAGTCTGGCCAAAGCAGAAGAGAGTAGTACCATCACTTCCCTTGACTTAGACGCTATCCTCCTCATGAGGCAGCCTAGAATCACATTGGCTTCTTTAGCCGTTGCATCACACAGTTGACTCACGTTCAGCTTGTGGTCCTTGATCCCTTTCACATGGTGGCCCAAAGTCACCATCTCATGATCATGGAAGCTACCAGTCATAAATGGGGAATTCTTTGGGTGGAATTCAAGATGGGACTATGTCTATGTCAGTGGATTTAAGTCTGCAGGAAATAGGACTGAGCAGTTTTGCAACTTCCACATTCAGCAAGGGGCTGGCATAGTGTGCCAATGTACACTGATACAACACAATTCACACCGGGATGCACTTACCCCTGCCCTGATATGCATATTTGCAATTCACCGATAGGGTTCTGGAGCACCTCTGCTACACAGCTAAGCATAAAGCTGTGCAACGTGGACTGCAATACAGAATCATGCTAAGTCTTCCCATAGCATCCCACCGGTCTCCCCTGGAAGTGACACCGCAGTATTAATCAAGAGGCACACACCTGTCAGGTTGGCATCTGGAACTAAACGGAAACACTGGCTGGGCAACGACCTTCCACCTCCTGCCCTCGCAACCCCCTTTCCCAGACCGGCGGCTGCGTCTCCTTTGACTAAAGGGATCTCCATCTTGCTCCACCTTCGAGATGGTGGCCAGAGCTCCCCGCCAGGGAAGGTGAACCGAAGGGCGAGAGGCAAGGGCAAGAGGCGGATGGACAGGGGACCGAGCCCAGGGTGGGCCGAGGGGACGGGCGAGGCAAGCCAGGGCGAGAGAGAAACACAACTATGGCTATGACTTGCCCGAGATCGCCCACTGAGCTTCACAGCCCATGGGAGGTGGAGTGGGAGATTTTGGATCCCAACGCCCTGACCCAGTGGTTCTTCACTTTTTCTTCACTGGGGACCCCCTGTAAATATAATTTGTTGCCAAGGGCCCCTAAGACTCAAGATTTTAAATATTTAAACGTATTCAAATATTTATTTAAATATTCACATATTTATTTATTTATTAAAGGCTTCTGGAGACTAGGGCCCCAATCCCCGCTCAGACACTGGGCGACCCCTGGGCAATTCCCCATTGTTGCCGCTGAAGTTGGTGTCCGGCAGCAGGGCTTTGAGGACCCCCTGTGAGGGCTTTGTGGACCCTTGGGGGTCCCCAGACCCCAGATTAAGGACCACTGCCCCGATCACAACACCACACACACACCCCCTTAGTCCACCTCCGTGCCAAGAGCTCTGGGGCACGGCTGCATGGTGACAGAAAGATTGATCAGAGGCGACGCAAACGGACATCTTGAACAGGCTGCCGAGCCACTCGCTTTGGGGTCATCCCACCCTCCTGTGGCTTTCGAGTGTGGACCTCCGTGACCGTGCTCAGCTGTGCATGGAAACCATTCATTAAAGCACTGCTGACCCTTCACGAGCGCGTGGCTAAAAAAATCCCACATGCCCATTGCTGGGAAACCCATGGCAAGAAAGTTCCTCCGAGAAAGGTGTGCCTTCCATCCGCCACAACCCAATGAACACAATCCCACCCCCCCAAAAAAACCATGACCCAAACAAAGGAATGAAAGACTCCGTACCTCTCCTCTCCCCCTTAAAGAAATACCTTTTTTCCTCCCTCTTTCCCTTCTCCCCGCCTCATCGTATCATATTCTTCTCTCCTTCCCCCCTTTCTGAAAATGCAGAAATGCTCTTTCTGCCTCCTGAGCCTCTCTCGCTGGCTGGGGCCGGCCGTATCAGCTGGAGGAGGCTTAGAGCCTCGTCTCTTTGGATTTAGACTGAAATTTTGATTTTCTGCCGCGCTCAGATAATGTGGAAATCCTGTTCCCCGATATTTCCTGTTTATCAGCGAAGTGCAGTGTGGTTTTGGGAGGGGAGGGGTGTGTGTGTGTGAGTGTGTGTTGAGAAAGGGATATATGTGTGTGTGTTCTCTCCTTTCCTTCCTTCCTTTCCACCCGCCCCACTGTTTCCATTGCCACAATTTTTGGCAATCCCCCCTCCACTGGGCATACACCCCCAGGTAATGGAATTCTGCTTCTGAAAAATCTGATATACAATAACAGTCCATGGGTATAATGGGAAGGGTTTCTCTCTCTCTTTCTCTCTGTGTATGCACATTTAACAACACATTAACACGCTGTGCCAGTCTGTTTATAATTGACCCGAGAGTCCTTATCCTTACTTTCACCTTCTTAGAGAAACTGTGGCGACACCGACACCAACGGCGATAAGGTCTTCGGGATCTGTTCCAAGCATATTAAGGAAGATTGTGATTGCAGAGGTGTTAGGTACCACAATAAAAATGCTGTGATAGGGACCACATTTAATAAAAGTGTGGTTTCAGTGGTGATGGGTGTCCCACAATACTCATGCTCTGGTTCCAGTGGTGATATGTACCAGAATCAGAATCAGAATCAGAACCAGAATAATAATAATAATAATACTGTGGTTCTAGGGGTGATAGGTATCACAATAATAATGCTCTGGGTTCAGAGGTGATAGATATCACGTTAATAACATTATCTTAGAGATGATAGATACAACAATGGTCTGGTGCCAGAGGTGATAGCTATCCTAAAAATAATACTGTAATTTCAGAGGCAATATGTACTACATATAATAATACTGTGGTTCTAGAGGTGATAGGTATCATGATAATAATGCTCTAGTTTCAGAGGTGATAGCTATCACATTAATAACATTATCTTAGAGATGACAGATACAACGATGGCCTGGTTCCAGAGGTGACAGGTATCCTAAAAATAATACTGTGATTTCAGAGGCAATACGTACTACATATAATAATACTGTGGTTCTAGAGGTGATAGGTACCATAATAATGCTCAAGTTTCAGAGGTGACCACATTGATAGTACTGATGACAGGCGCTCTGGGAGCAGTTGACAAAATTTCTAAATGAAGTCACCACAGATAAAATCACTTTTGATGTAACTGTCTTACAGCATGGCAGCCTGTGAAACTAGGTGTAATAATGGTAATAATAATACAAATACTAATAGCAATAATCATTCCAATAATAAGAATATCTATATAATATTAGTTTATATTATTTATATAATTATAGTAATAATATTTATAATAATATTTAATTTTTAAATCCTGCCCTATTTTCAAGGATCTCAGGGCAACACACACACAAAGAGGGGCCTGGATCCTATTGCTAGATGACCCACTGAATCAATGATATGTACCTTCAAACTAACTCACCATTCCAAAATCAGTTCAATAGGTCTTCTTTAGTTGGAATTATGCACCAGGATTGTGGGCTATCGTATGGGTGGGTTTTTTTAGCATTGCTTCTTCCTGTTCAGAGCAGTCCTTGGACCCATGAAAGCGCAGGGTGGAATAAACCACTTAATCTTAAAGGCATCACAAGGGCTCTCCTTTCTTCTCACTGTACCAAAGAGGTCCCTCTTCAAGGTTGTGAACTTTGACTGTTCCCTCTTCCCCAGAACCTCATTGTGAAATGCTCTATTTCGGTGTCATCAGGCAAGACTGTTCTTCGGGAGGAACCCAGAAGAAGAAAGAGAGGACCCCATCCTCCAACGGAGGCCAATGAGAGGTGGGCATCCAACCTCTGTTTCAAGACCTCCAAGGAAGACTTGAGAAGTTCTTCCTAAGGTTTCGGTGGGATCGCTTTCCCAGCCATCTGGACCTATTTGCTTTTTGCCCTCGTTTCCAAAGCAGCAGAAAACCAGCTTGCTTCTTTTTCTCACACCATGTGTTTTGGACTTCCACTCCCAGAAATCCCAGCCTGCATTTCCAATGGCTGGGGATTCTGGGAGTTGAAGTCCCAAAAAAAAATCAGGAAGACCAAATTTTGAGAAGCACTATTCCAATTGTTCTTGTTGTTGTGTGCCTTCAAGTAATTTCCAACTCATGGTGACCCAGAAGTGAATCCATCACTGGGTTTTCTTGCCAAGATTTGTTCAGGGGGGTTTGCTTTTGCCTCCCTCTGAGGCTGAGAGAGAGTGACTCACCCAGTAGGTTTCCATGGCCATCCCTTCAAATATTTAAAGATGGCCACCACCTCATTGCTCAGCCTTCTCTTCTCCAAGCTGAACATGGTGGAAACAACTAAACACAGCAGGATACACATACTCCAGCTGATTTGGATTACAACTCCCATCATCCCCACCTCCTAAGCCAGTGTGGCATTGTAGTCTGAACGTTGGATTGGGGTCTGGAGAGCAGGGTACAAATCCCTGCTCGGCCATGGAAACCCACTGGGCGACCTTGGGCAAGTCACACTCTCTCATCCTCAGGGGAAAGTCATAGCACACCCCCTCTGAACCGACCTTGCCAAGAAAACCCCCTGATTTGGTCGTCTCAGTTGTGGGTCTCCAAGTCAGAAACAACCTGAAGACACACAACAACCCAACCCAGCTGTGATGGGCAAATGAAGTCAATGGAAGGCCCTTTGCCTCCTTAACCAGTCACAGGAGAATGGATTTGATAGCCAAAAATTCCTGGTCTGGCTGCTTTGCCACGGCCGGTTTCAGGCTGGGAAAACACGGATACGAATTCTACCCTCCTTCGCCTCTCCCTGTTTTCTTTCTTTCTTTCTTTCTGCCTGCCTGTCTTTCACTCCTGGCTGGGGCTCCCCGTTCGAGTGCTTTGAATCCAATTTCCTCCGGATATTATGAAATTGCTTTTATCTAGCCTCAGCCTCTCCAAGTTTGAGGAGGTGGGGGGGCGCTGGGCAGGGCGACTGTATCTTCAAATAAGTAAATGTCCCCAAGATAGGATAAAAGATCAATAGGTCTCAGCTGAATTTCAGCAGGCAACAATCTGGGGTGCCCCCCCCGCCCCATAGCAAACTGGAAAATAAAACACACAAAATGCACAGCAAAGCCTTTTCTGGTTCACACCCCATGGCTGTGGGTTAGTCCCAACTATGAGCAGCCCCATTCAATAAATTGTTGAAGAGTAACTCAACACCTGGGTAAATGCCATTGATGCAATAGGTCTATTCTAGTCTGGACTAACAAAAGCCTTTAAATCAACATTTCAGGTTCTTTTCTCCTGCTCCTCTTGCCTTGTGCTTTGCAAACTAGACCTGAACAAGAATCTGCCTAATGCAACATCCTTTTTTTTTTTTTGCAACAGCTGCTATCTAAGTAGGTAAATCCAGTTGATTCAATGGGTCTCCTCTTCTTGGGGAAAAGCAAGAGGATTTAGGACAGTGGTTCTCAACCTGTGGGTCCCCAGATGTTTTTGGACTTCAGCTCCCAGAAGCCCTGAGCATTGACCATAGTGGCTGGGGCTTCTGGGAGCTGAAGTCCACAAACATCTGGGGACCCACAGGTTGAGAACCACTGATTTAGGATTATTTCTGCCCATTTCAGTTTTCAGTCTCAATGGCTATTTAAAAAAGAAATAATCTTGTTCATATAATCAGGTACCCTTATAACCAATCAGGGATGCATGTAACCAATCAGGGATCCACATAGACAGTCAGGGATCCATATATCCAGAGAACTGCATATCCCATTAGCTTTGACTTTGCGAGGTGACACTACAAAGCACAGATGGAAGAAACAGTGTATATTTAATATGTGTTAATTTTTAAGTGAAGTCAACAATCAACTTGCTCCATTAAGTTTCCACATCTGCCTGTGATTTTTTAAAAAGAGGAGGAAATTTTGCAGGTAATTTTTTTATCCAATTCCTCCACATATGTGCTTTTTTGCATACAATTTCCCCTTATGGACATGTTGTATGCAACAGTCCCTAGTATGTGAATTTTTGTAGACAGCCTTCTCCCTCAGACACAACTTTCTGTGCCATTTTTGAACCATGTTGCAGCATTTGAAGAACTGTTCCTATGTGTGTATTAGTTGAAGAAGTGCAAATTCCTGGGACAACCTCTGGCTTCCATGTCATTAGGGCAGTGCATCCATTCCACATTTTCATTCTAACTTCAAAGATGCTATCAAAGGTGCTGAATCTATTTTGGGTACAGGGTTTCAGGACACTTGGATAGCTCTTTTCCAGTTCAGACTAAAACCCAAAGTGGATTCACTGCACCTGTGACATGGAAGCCACTAGCTGCAGTGACAAATCCACTTACTTCTCTTACAAAAAAGGCACTAAACAAAATTCTCGTTTGTCCTTATGGCAAAGCCGGTTCAGAGTGACAGCAACTCTTTCCTGCCTAGGAGAAATTTTTGTCCATTTTTCGGTTGTTAGTTTTGTTGCCCTTAAAATCATTGTCCAAGATCCTAGATCAGCCACTTAACAAAGTAGTATCTAGATCAGTTAATTAGTTAAGTATATCAAACTAAGTAGCATTTCCAAGGCCAACTCACCCTGCTTTTCCAAGCAGCAGCTGCTGTGAGCAACAAAGGTCTGTTCTCCTATTAATCGGGGCATCATAAACTGATGTTTCCACTTCCCTCCCTCCAGTAATCTCTACTGATTTCTATTGCAATTCCTTCCTGCACCAGAAATCATTGGAAGAAGGGGTGTGGAAATGTCAGCATGGTGCACCCAAATAGACAGGAGAACAGATCTCCATGGTTTGCAGCAGTTGCTTCCCAGTAAAGGAGCAACAGTGCCACAATTGCAAATATACAGGGACTGCGAATATGAAGCAGTTACGGATGCGTAAGTCTAGGCTACACACCTGTAACTTTGAAAGGGAATTCCAGCTGATGTCCTTATATTTTTCTTGAACCTCTCGAGTGCACGACACCAATTCTGAAAGTGCCGATTTGCACCCTGGGCTGCCCCTTTTTTGAGCTCTGCCACTCGGTGGAGGAAAGACGGTGGAGTTAAAAAGGAAAAACTCATCCTCCCGTTTGCCGTCGCCGTGCTCGGACAAAAGGCCGCATGCCGAGAATCCGAGATTCTGTCTGGCAGGCAAACTCACCGCCTGTCCAAAGAATAATGGGCTCGTAATAATTAACGAGCCTATAAACGGATTGGCCGTTGCAAGATAATATACGGGGGGGGGGATTTTTTCCGCTCTCTCGTTCTTTCTCTCCTCCGTTTCCTTGCTAAAACTTCCTTTTCAATGCAGGTGTTTCCCTGTGGATAGGGTTGAGGATAATAACATAAAAAGCGTCTTGGCCACCTGCAAATTCAGCAGGTCTTTTTCTCCCCAGTTCTCTTTTTAGCAACATAATTAAACTGGCGCTGGGCTAACGGGCAGCATCCGACACAGCGCATTAGAGGGGAGAAAGAGAATGAGCGAGGAAGGTGGTGGTGGTGGCAGCGGTGGGATTTTTTTTTCCAAGAAAGGAAAATAAAAGATGGAAAGGGGGGAAAATTGGAGGCAGGTGAGAGGAAGAGACTTGCGGCAGGCCTGCCACTGAGCTCATCTTTAATTTTTTTTTTTTTGGGTGGGGGAGAGAGCTTGGTTTAAATGTCTCTGCTTCTTATAGAAACGGAGAAGAGGTATTTTATGGAAAAAAAAGGAAGAAAAGGATTGGTGGTGGTGGTTTAGAAAAAAAAAACCCAAGACACACTGCGTTTTCTTATCACATAGAGACAGTTGTCAGGAATCAAAACGACTGACTCGTTTTGTCTCCGTGGGTTTTTTTTTCTTTCTCCTCACCGCCTGCCTCATTCTCCCCCCCACCCAACCGCCGATGCCGTCAAGAGGGCCTCAGGACAAGGATCAAAGGAGAGGCGCCGAACGCGCGCGCTGAAACTTCTGATCCCTTCTCGGTAGAGATGCGCCCGAGTGGCAGGCAGACAGCTCTCTTCGACATCAAATGAAGAGACAGAGGGAGAGAGAGAGAGAGAGGAGAAGAGGAGGAAAAAGCAGAGAGGAAGGAGGAGGAGAAGGAGAGGCATTGAATCCTAGAGCTGGAAGGGGCACCCAAAGGCCATCCAGTCCAACCCCCTTCAGCCATGCGGGAAGACACAACTGAAGCACTCCTGAGACAGGCCCATTGAGCCTCAGAATCACAGGGTTGGAAGAGACCCCAGGGGCCATCCAGTCCAACCTCTTCTGCCACACTCAAAGCACCTCCAGCAAACGGCCATCCGGCCTCTGTTTAAAAACCTCCAAAGAAGGAGACTCCAGCACACTCCATCGAAGCAGCATTTTCCATTGCCGGACAGCTCTGACCGTTGGGAAGTTCTTCCTGAGGTTCAGGTGGAATGGATTCAAGCTGCAGGAAAGGAGATTCTCCTTCTTTGGAGGTTTTTAAGCAGAAGCTGGATGGCCATCTGTCAAACGGAGTGCTTTGATGTGTGTTCCTACATAGCAGGGGGTTGGACTGGATGGCCCCTGGGGTCTCTTCCAGCTCTATGATTCTATGGCATCTCTTTTCCATGTCCTAGTCTCTGGAGTAGCAGAAAACAAGCCCACTCCCTCCTCAACATGGCATCCCTTCAAATATTTAAACATGGTTATCATGTCCCCTCTTAACCTTCTCTTGTGCAGACTAAACATCCTCAGTTCCCTAAAGCACTCCTCTTGGGGCTTCAGGGCTTCCAGACCCTCCACCATTTTGGTCACCCTCCTCTGGACATGTTCCAGCTTGCCAATATCCTTCCTGAAATGAGGCGCCCAGAACTAGATACAGTACAATCTCTGTTCAAAGAACTTCAAAGAAGGAGATTCCAGTTGGTAATGTCAGCATGTTCTTCCTAGTCTAGAATTTTCAAATGTCTAGGTGACAAACTATAAAGAAATCCTGAATTCATATTTATAGGAATCAAAAATTATAGACCCACTCACACAGAGGCCGTTTTCACACTACGCTGTTATAGTGCTATTATTCCACTTTCACCCTCCTATGGAATCCTGGGATTTGCAATTCAGGGAGGGACATTTAGAGTTCTCAGCCAGAGAGCTCTTTGGCCTCAGTAAACTACAAATCCCAGGATTCCATAGGCGGTTGAAAGGGGAATAATAGCACTATAACAGCGTAGGGTGGAAATAGTGTATGCTGTGTAACTTTACGATGGTGGAGTTACATCGCTGATCCAACATGCAGCCGTGAACAACATGTGCAACCATGAGCAACCAAGCTATTGTTGCAAAACGTCACAAACAACTTGCAACAGGAAAGATCCACACTGTGCAATGTGACGGCACTGTGTAATTCTGTTTTTGCACCTTTCAACTGAATGAGGCGAGAAATGTGCACCCTTTTCCATGAAGGAATTGAGGCAGGTGTAAAACACCAAAAGGCTCCCAGGCGTCGTCTCTTCAACGTAAGATCTTGCCACAATTTTGTTAAAGACAGTTCGACTGAACTGCAGCTCTTAGGAGTTGGAAACTGGGCCCTATGAGGCACAACTTGGACATTTGGGTATGTCGAACTTGGAGAGGAGAAGGTTGAGTAATGACGTGGTATCCATCTTTAAATACTCAGATGGATGTCAGGTAGAAGATGGCGTGAGTTTTTGCTTTCTGCTGCTCCAGAGACTAGAATGAGAACCAATGAGTTCAAATTAGGAGAAAACACATTCCACCAAAACATTAGGAAGAAATTCTTTAATATAAGAGCTGTCCAACAGTGGAAGAGATTGCTTCGAACTGGTGGGCTCTTCAATTTTTGAAGCCTTTCCATAGAGGTTGGACAGGCGTCTTTCCGGAGCGCTTGAGTTGTGTATTCCCACATGGTAGGGAGATGGACTGGAGGGCCCTCGAGGCCTCTTCCAACTCTAAGATCCTTTGACTTTAATTTTGGACTTTAATTGCAGCCTAATTCTTAGGACTTTAATTAAAGTTCTTAGGACTTCAATTTTTAATCAGAAATGGAGGAGATTTTTTTTCTCCTGATGCCGTTGGAGCAACTGGGGAAGTAGCAGCCATGCTCGGATCGTGTTCCAAATAAGACCGCCTCTCTTGCAACGGCTACCGCAAGCACCAGACAGAGACCAAGGCCATTTCCGCACGACATTGTATAGTGCTATTATTCTACTTTCAGCCTCTTGTGGAATTTTGGAGTTTGTAGTTTACTGAGGCCCAAGAGCTCTCTGGCTGAGAATTCCAAAGGCCCCTCCCTAAACTGCAGATCCCAGGATTCCATAGGAGGTTGAAAGTGGAATAATAGCACTATAACAGTGTAGTGCGGAAATGGTGCAACTGTTGTGCTTAAATCCAACTTAGTGGTTTCCTGAGCTTAACTACCTATGCAGTTTTGTAACCTAAGCTTGTCTGCATTGGTTTGCTTTTCTTTTCCTCTTTTCCTGCCCCCATCGCTTTTCCCATTTATGTCTTTATTGATCAAGGTGTCCCATAAACAGGGATGGACTGATTTATGAGGTTTGCAAACTTCATTGGGTGCCTTTGGATGTGAAGAAACCTGGGGGCAAGAAACAAGGCATCAGAGGAAGAGAGAAGTGGATTAGAGGCCACGACAACCAGAAATAGTATGGGAACCACCTAAGCTTGTGGTGAAGTGACGTGCGGGGTGAAAGCAGAACCTCCGTCCTCTCCAAGAGAAGTTCTTCACGAGAAGTTCTCCAGAACTTCTGCCTAAAACTGAGGGAAAGGAGACTGATTACAGAGGACATTTGAAATTCTCACACTGGAAACCACGCGGCAGTTGTGGTGACTTATCTTGTGGATGGCACTCTTCCCATTTTTTTCCTTTACTTTTAGGGCTGCTATGGGGCTAAAGTCGGACGCTGTGAAAGCCCGTGACGCCGACCAAGACCATGCATCAGGGGGACAGAATATAATTTTACACCCCCAGAGTTATGCGATGATCGAGTATGGGTGCACAATTTGTACAACTGGATGTGTGAGCTGGTGGGGAATATACCATTGCAATGCTCAACTCTAACTATGTTAAAACAAACGAGAGAACCCACTTCTACTCCTGTTTCGAATACGGCGAATTTTTGCGGGTGCAGGCCAATCCCAATCGAAAGCAAACCCTTATCTAATCTGCTGCTCCCAGCCTGCAAATTTTAAGATGTTGTGGCGACCAGAATGACGCCATGAGACACTCCGAACCACGGCAGCCCCGTGTCTCTGATGGTGTGATTTTTCCCTTTGTCCCTGTGGGTCGGACCCCGGGGCCTTTTGCTGTTCAACCCAGCTGCTAATCGGTGTAGAGACTCTACATGCCAAGCTCCCTTGAAATTGGAGAGGGGTTAGGGGGGTAGAAGAAAACCCTGATTATTTCCCTTTGTCCAATTCCCAGGAGCACTGGATGGATTTCTCCCCCCTGTTTTGCTGCTTAGCCGAGATTAGATCGTACGTCTCCCTGGCTTCTCCGGGCCTCCCTGCTCCCCCTCTGCCTCTCCCCTGAGTCCTCCATGATCCCCTTTCAGGTCCTCACTGACTGCAAAGAGATCTCCTTCATTCCCCCCCCCCAAAACCCCAATAAGCTTAAAGACCCGGGCTTATCGCCACGACTCTGGCCGTCCACACCTTTGATCAATTTACTCATTTGCTGACCGTGGACCCTGGTGGGATGGCTGATCGCTGCTTCGTGCCAAGAAGTATATTGTCCTCGCGTGGGATTGCTGAACGGGGAACCGAGGGTGCCGTTGTACTGCCCCCCCCATTGCAACACACCAAGAACTCCCATTGTTAGCGTCTTTCTCGGCAAGACTTTGCTAGCCTTGCGTTTGCCTCTCCTCCAGTTTTTGCCCTCTCAAGAACAGGAGCTAACTCATGAAAGCAGGCCAGACCATCTTCCCTAGCTCCGGGCTGGAAGGAAGTTACTTTTGCAAAAGTAATCAGCTACCGTTATAAACCTAAATCTAATGTTGTTAGAAACGAAATTGTTGTTGCGTGCTTTCAGGTCATTTCTGACTTATGGAGACCCTAAGGCAAACCCAACATGGGGCTTTCTGAGGCTGAGAGTGTGTGACCCACTCAAGGTCACCCGATGGGATTCCACGGCTGAGCAGGGAATCGAACCCTGGTCTCCAGTGCTCAAACCACTACACAACACTGTCTTGTTTACAAATGAAGTAGACCCACTAAAATGAATAGGACTTGTTAGTCACCAGTAAATGCCACCAATTTCAATGGCTCTACTGTAGTCGGAAGTCATTTCAAGTTCAACCCATCAGCTGGCCTTCCAGACATTCTTAGACTCCAATCCCCAGCATCCCCCACTATCAGCTATGCTTGCTTAGAGAGGCTGTTGGGAGTTGCAGTCCAATAACTTGTGTGTGATTCCCAGCTCCTGATTTAATCCATGGTTCCAAATTCTTCCAAGAAACTCATTATCATTATAGCTATATATTTGTTTAAAAAAAAGTAACTCAGTAATGCTTTTGAGAGACAGGAAATTATTGAGTTACTTTAAAAATGCAGCTATAATGATAAGGAGCTTCACAGGTGGATAAATCAGGGGATGCATGCAATCCGGATTTTAGTCTGAATTTTCAAGGAGCTCTGTGTGATGTTGAACTGTCAGCCCTTCTGCTCCCTTCCATTTTTAAGATTCTATGATTTTATTATTTCCACCCCCCATCGTAAATCAAAAGCAACCTGAGTTTTAAAAATTCAAATGCGTGAGAAAGCCAATCTGACAGTTTCTTTGCCTGTTCAGGCTGGGAGATTTGAGTGTTTAAAAGAGTCTTTGAATCTCTCTGTATCCAATCATGTTAGTGGCACTGATTTTGGGTTGCCACCTTTTCTTCCTGGAGAGGCTCCTCATCACACCCAGGGGAGGCAGGTAACCTAACCCAATATACAGGGAAATAACTGTACCTGACATATCTGTCCATTGGAGGTGACGAGATGGAGTCTGTTATATGTCATGAATTCGGCAAGAAATTCTGGAGATTTCCTTGCAAATTTCAGGGGGAGGGTTCGAGATTTCAACAGACTTTTGCATCTGGGAAAAATGGACAAGATCTGTCCAGCCCTCAATGGATGCCTCCTATGCTGCAATTCTGTTGGTTTCTTGCACAGGTTTACATCTATTTATTTAAAGTATTATATGCCTCCTTCTCAATTTGGGACTCGAGGCACTATACAGCTACAAAATGCACCAAATACAGCCGTTTAAAAAGTCATTAAACCATCCATAAAAGTGAAAGCAGCTATTTGAAACCGCAAACAGATAGACAAAGCAGCACAGTTCTGCAAGATTCGGTCCCCCTGAAGCAGTCAGTCTCCAAAGGCCTGCTGGAATAAAAAAGCTCTTCTTCTGGGTATGGAAAGAGTGCAAGAAACGTGCCAATCTGCCCTTCTGGGAATGAGTTCCAGAGCCTGGGAGCAGCCGCTGAAGGAGTCCTGTCTCCGGCGTGCCCGTGAAAGTGGTGGGGCAGAGAGAAGAGTCTCCTCAGCAGATCTCAAAAAATTGGCAGGTTCATAAGGGAGAATATGGTCCGCCAAAGAACCTGAACCTAAGCTGTAGAAGACTTTATGGGTCAAAACCAGCTCTTGGTTTTGGTCCAAAGGAGGGTGACTTGGGAGCTGGGTTTGTTTAGAGAAGAGAAAGTTACAAGGGGGCATGAGAGCCATTTTTAAATATTTGAAGGGACGTCATGTTGAAGACGGAACAAGCCTGTTTTCTGCTGCTGCAGAGACTAGGACATGGAGCAATGGCTTCAAACCTCAGGAAAAGAGATTCTACCTAAACATTAGGAAGAACTTCCTGAGGGTAAGAGATGCTCAGCTGTGGAATAGGCTGCCAGGAAGTATGGTGGAATCTCTTTCTTTGGACACTTTTAAATAGAAGCAGGATGGCCATCCTTCAGAAGTGCCTTGGTTGTGTCTTCCTGTGTGCCAGAATGGGGTTGGACTGGATGCTCTTTGGGGTCTCTCCCAACTCTATGATTGTATCATTCTATCCTCTCGTATGGATATTCTAGGCAAATTCTGGATATTCAGATATCCTAGATTCTAGGATTCCACCTGCTAAAGGCAGTGCTGCTTGGGTGCACAAGAGCATGTTTGTGCATGCACATTTGGCTGCCCATTCAGTTGCGCAAAATTGCAATCCACTAATGAGGCAGCACTGCGCAATCAGCATGCAACTTCTGGAGGATAAAGTTACATTCTGTCTCCTCAGGGTAGGTCTTCATCCATTGTCTGTCCTGCATACGGCCATGTCCTGGGCCAAAACTCTCCTGATCCTCCCAGGAATCTGTTGGATCTCCCTAGGTTTCAACCAGGAATGGAAGGAATATTTGGAAATATTTGGAAAACGGTTGAAAAGAGGCTTCTTGAGTGTCAGGAAACTCCGACAAGGAGAAACTTGGATTGATGAGAATCTCTGGTGTTTGACATGCAGACTTATTCTCTCCTTTTCTACAGAAAATTGCACTTTCTGAGCAGAAAACAGCATTTTCTTCACAGAAACCAGCACTTTCTGTGCAGAAAATAATAATATTAATAATATTAAATGCAGAAAGTAGCGTTTTCTGCTCAAGAGGCAGCATCTTCTGTGCAGATAATAATAATATCAATAGTATTAAATGCAGAAAAAAGCATTTTATGAGCATCTTCCGTGCAAATAATAATATTATTAATAACATGAAATGCAGAAAACAACATTTTCTGCTCAAGAGGTAGCATCTTCCATGCAGATAATAATTTTATTAATAGTAATCAGTGCAGAAAATGGCATTTTCTGCTCAGGAATCAGGATTTTGTGTCCAGAAAATAACATCATTGTCTGCGCAGAAGATGCTTCTTTCTGTGCAAAAAAACCCACATCCAAATTTTGCACAGAATAAGCCTCGAACTATACATAATTGTTCAAAATTGCGCAGCTTTCAAAGAGTTTCTTGCAAAGGGAAGCAAAGGGCTCTAAGTCTTCCTTGCTTTTTTGGAGAACGAAATCTGTGCAGAATTCTCTCTCTTGGGCTGATTCTCCCCCTTGAGGAACTGAATCTGTGGGTCTATGGTATGACGTGAGAGTCAGTGTTATGTCATAGTTTGAGCACTAGACTATGATCCTGCAGACCCAAGTTCGATTTCCTGCTTGACCATGGAAACCTACTGGGTGACCTTGGGCAAGTCACACACTCTCAGCCCCTGAAAACCCCATGATAGAGTTGCCTTCGGGTCACCATAAGTCGGAAATGACTTGAAGGCCTGCAACAACAACAAATGCCGTGGCGAACCAAGAGCATTCTGCCTCTGAATTTCTGATACTTTGCTACACGTCCATCTTTCCCCTCCATATTTGTCTTTTCTCCCCTCCTTCATGGTGCATTCTCAGAATGTGGCAACTTGTCTTCCCCCACTCCAAATCACGGCCGAAATCCTACATCACAGTCTATATTTACGATTCCGTAGCTGTGTTGCAGAAGTGCAATGAAACCCATGCGCATCAGGTGCTTCCAATGTGCGTTGCACATCTCTGATGCATAGCGGGAACTTCGGAGGTGCATTCCCATGTACATTCTGTCCTCCTGTGGGGCTCCAGTCCTTCCTAGCCAGTATTCGGATGTGCATCGGCAAGCGCCTTGGAGCGCATCAGTACCCACTGCATATTGGAGCAATGCGGGCCCATATGTTGCAACATCACGGCATCCTCTCGGTGGATACCGATGCAAAGCTACTCTGCACAGTTTTGCACACACTTAAGGCCCTGTATGAGCAGAATGGCAGCCCAGATTCTTTGCAGTTCTGTTTCTGGCTCTTCCCTTACCATTATGCCACTTTCTTCTCCCCTCCCGGTTCTGGGTCTCCGTGGGTTAGTGCCGCAAAAACCCGCGGCCTCTGCTGAATTCCAGAGGTTGCTTGGCACCCCTTCCCGCTCTCCTCGCTTGGGCATTAATTGCTAATCTCTCATTTTCTCTCCCTCTATCTGGCCTGCCCCAAGACGTCTCCCGGGCTCCCTTATTAATCACATAAAGAAGGAACCGAAAAAGAACTGGGATTTCTTTTCCCCCTGCTGTAATTCTCCACAGTCCATCTCTCTTGGCCAAGTCAGGCGGGCACCACGGTTGCTCTGAAACACCCTGGCACAAAACGAATGAGAGAGAGAGAAGGAGAGGGAAGGAGAAGGGGGAGCGAGAGAGGAACCGAGAGACCGAGAGTCACTTTTTCCGTCCTGAACGAGGCTTCTAGGACTCTGCAGAAAGTTCCAAAATTTGAGCTCTTTGCAAGGAGGGAGATTTTATAGACCGCCTCCCCTCCGACCCAGTTCCTTATTTCTTTGCGGGGTTTGTTTCTCCCCATAAATTAAACAAAATGCAGCAACTGTCAGTGCCTGAATGCGATGATGATTCTGCACTAGGTTTTAGTCCAACTTTTTTTTTAAAAAAAGGTGCAAAGTCTGGGATTATTTCCTTTTGGAGAGGCAAGGGGTCCAGCGTGTTGGATAGCCTACTCCATTAAAGAATATTCAGACTGGAACCCAGAGCGGATTCACTAACATGGGGTCCGCCACGCGCTGCCATGGCTGGTGAGGCATCATGGGAGTAGGAACTGACTCCATCTTGAAAAGATGCAAAAATGTGGGGGGGAGTCCCCACAACTTTGCTAGGGAGAATAGTCTCCAGTATCCTCAGGCCTTTTATTTACAGTGTGTGTGTTCTGAAACCACCAATTTTGGAATTAATGGATGATCTGGAAAGTGAAGGTTCCATAATAACAGAATTCAGAGCCATCAAAGAATCTTGGGTGAGCCAAATAAACCACTTCTTCCTAAAGTCCATCATCAAGGCTATGGAACTCCTTGCCACAAGATTTAGAAGAGGCCAGGGGCTAATTTTGAACGGGTGGAGAGTCCGTTCACTTTTCTGGCCGAAGAGAGAGCTTTCAGTGTCTATGGCATGTGTCATCTTTGTACTTTCTGACTACTTCTCTGTCATTACTACTGCCTGCCTATTAATTAACGTTTTTTTTATTATTTTTTTTCTCGTTTTTTAAAAATTGCATAGACTGCTAGAGTTGGAAGAGACTCCAAGCGCTTACCCCTTTTGCAGTAAGACCCCGTCAAAGCCATCCGCATAGACGGCTATCCAGCTCCTGTGTAAAAGCCTCCAAAGAAGGAGACTCCGCGACACACCACTGAGGCACAACGCCACAGTCCACGTGGCCTTTCTTTACACATAAAGGCTGGAATCCTCCATCGCAATCTACGTTAACGTAGCTCCACCTGCACGCGCTTAGCTACGGCGCAAAAAAACTCATCTGGAGAATTATGACGATGCATAATGGGAAGCCAGCAATGTGCGTGGGGCTCTTCCGATGCGCGTCGGCACTTCCTTGCTGGCCTCTTGGTGCGCAACGAGAAAGACGCACAACGGTCCTGATCCACCGCACAGAACACCTTCACCGGCTCCTCTGCGTGGGAACGTCTTCCCCTCGCTGATTCCGGACATTGCATAACTGCTCGGTTCTATTTCTAAGTCCTCGACCAGCCAAACCTTTGAAAAGTTCCCAGTTTGTCCTAAAATCGAGGAATCGCTGTTTAAACCGATGGAATCTGTAACTTTAGATGATTCAACTTTTGCAATCAGGAGCGAGGTGCGGAGGAGGAATGAAAAAGAAATGGCACCAGTTAAAAACGACGTGAAGCAAAGTTGGGCATGGCGACGTTAAAAAATGGTAAAAAAAAAATGAAAACGTTATTATAAGAAAATGAAAAGGGGGAAATTTAAGCAAACGGTATGAAAAATTGCTGAGGTAAGAATATTTTATAAGATGCAGGCAAGTCACCAGAAGTAGGACAGTTATAGAGGAAACTTCTAGAAATAAAGAAGATCATCCAAACAAGAGAAGGTGGGAAGTGGAAAATATGTGCCTACAAATGCAATTAAGGATTAACTAAAGTAGAGTTAAATCATTTAATCTTTGTAAAGATAAATAGAAGATCCTTATCATCATAGTAACGATAAAAGTAATTCAAAGAATGAATTGTATTTTTATGCAATTGAAAAACAAAATATGATCTTTTTAGATGGTGTACTTGGAAATATTGAATGATTTTAATAAAAAAAAAATAAAGGGGAAAAGTTCCCAGTTTGAAAAGGGGGAGGAAAGGGAAGAAGAGGTTCTGTCGTTTGAAAGAAATTCTCCTAGGAGGCCAAACTGGGAAAATAATTTCTTTCCCGCTTTTCTTTTTTTGCATGGTGTTTTTTTGGGGAGGGGAGGGAAGAAAGTCAAGCCCGGCTCTGTTCTCTCTCTATTCCCACTGCTTGGAACGGAGGCAACTTAATTGACAGCACCAGATGGCTCGGGGAGGAAGGGAACGGTTCAAAGAAAGTTAAAAAAAAAGTCAGAAAGAAAAGGAACATTTATAGGGGAGAAATACCAGCTTGGTGGGATCGTGTAGGTTAAAAGTTGACTGGGGGCTTGCACATGATACCAAACTTCTGGTCCCACCAGAAAGGATCCTTGCTAAATCTACTTTTTGGTAGGGGTGAGCAGGGAAAAGCTAGATTCCTAATTTGCTTCCTAGAAGTGAAAAATCAATTTTGAAAAATCACATGTCAATTCAAGAACAACTTTTTAGAAACAGACCGTGCTTTATCTTCTAAAATATTTCCCAGGCTAAGAAATGCTTTTTGCAACAACGGTACTTTGCAGCAGCAATTTTAATATTTGTTATTGGTGAGTTTCATTCGCAGCCTGGTGGCTCTCTTTCTTCTTGGTTTTTCTTGGTCACCACAGCCCTGCAAGGTACGTGAGAGGGAGTGACCGGCCGAAGGACAGCCGGGGAGTTTCATGGCTCGGTAGGAAACAGGGCCTTCACTTATGTGCCGACAACCCTGCGAGGTAGGTCAGGCGGGGGAGAGGAAAAAGAAAGAGGGTGTGTGTGTGAAAGAGAGACATTGGTCCAAGGTTACCCAGTAAGTTTCGTGGGTTAGAGAAGGACTGGCCCAAAGTTACCCAACTTGTTTTGTGACTCTGTTCTGCTTTGGTCAGGCCCCACCTGCAAGTATACTGTGTCCACTTCTGGGCACCACTGTTTAATCATAGAATCTTAGAATCACCAAGTTGGAAGAGACCCCAGGGGCCATCCAGTCCAACCCCCTTCTGCCATGCAGGAACACCCTCAAAGCACCCCCAGCAAATGGCCATCCAGCCTCTGCTTAAAAACTTCCAAGGAAGGAGACTCCACTACACTCCGAGGCAGCAGATTCCACTGCCGGACAGCCCTGACCATCAGGACGTTCTTCCTGAGGTTCAAGTGGAATCTCCTTTCCCGCAGCTTGAATCCATTGCTCCTTGTCCTGGTCTCTGGAGCAGCGGAAAACAAGCCCCCTCCCTCCTCAACAAGACATCCCTTCAAAGATTTAAACTTGGCTGTCGTGTCCCCTCTGAACCTTCTCTTCTGCAGACTAAACACCCCCAGCTCCCTAAGCCGCTCCTCAGAGGGCTTCATGGCTTCCAGATCCTTCATCAATCTGGTCCCCCTCCTCTGGACACCTTCCAGCTTGTCCATGTCCTTCCTGAACTGTGGTGCCCAGAACTGGACACTGGATTATTCCCTGTGGGGTCTCGCCAAAGCAGAATAGAATTTTGCATCAAAGTTTGCTGAAACACTTCAAACTGCTCTTCTGTTTTGTGATGTAGGAAACTGTCCCTAACCTTTCCATGTTCTTTCTTCCTGTGGCATTAAACTTCCTTTAGTTTTTGGTCACCCTCCTCTGGACGCACTCCAGCTTTTCAATATCTTGGATAAGAAGGATGTTAACAAGTTGGAAGGCACCTCGAGGAGGGCAACCAAGATTGCCAAAGGCCGAGAAACCTGTAAGGAGTGGCTTAGGGAGTTGGGTAGGCTGAGCTTGGAGAAAAGAAGGTTAAGAGGAGACACGATAGCTATGTTTAAAATTTGGAAGGGATGTTATATGGAGGATGGAACAAGCCTTTTTTCTGCTGTTCCAGAGACTAGGACACAGAGCAATGGCTTCAAATTACAAGAAAAGAGATTCCTGTTCAATATTAGGGAGAACTTCCTGAAGGTAAAAGGCGTTTGAAAGTGGAATCCATTGCTGCCTAGGAGTGTGGTGGAGTCTGCTTCTTTGGAAGTTTTTAAGCAGAGGTTGGATGGCCACCTGTCCAAGGGAGGGCTTTGATGGGGGTTCCTGCATGGCAGAAGGGGGTAGGACTGGATGGCCCCCGGGTCTCTTCTAGCTCTAGGATTCTGTGATTCTCTGCCATCCAGTGACTGGGGTAAGGTCTCAGGTGCCTAACTCTTGCGCTAAAGAGGCAGAATGCTAACTGGTATGCGAATCACATCTCCAGCTGTGCTGGTCGGCAGCCTTCGCATCGCTGACACCCCGGCGCGGGCCTCAGAGAGCGCCATTGCGCTTGCTCATTTTCTTGACATGTTCGGTTTCTGTCTCATTTCTCGCACTCGCCGGCTCCCTTTTGTCCAAGTGTCTGTGAGTATAATAAGCATTTAAAATGAAGACTTGCCAGACTGGGGTGTGTGTGTGTGTAGGGGGGGGTGGAAAGGAGGGAGAGAGATTTGGGAAGGAGGGGAGAGGAGAAGGGGAAAGGGGGGTTAAATAGCAAAGAATTAGGGGGAGAAAAAGATCAGATGCAAATCACTAGTGGAAAGAAAATTATGTGCAATTACCCAAGAAAAACTGGGCAGTTCTGCCCACCCTAGCCAACAAGATCTCATTAATAAGCAGAAAATAAGATTGAAATGGTGTGTAAAAGAGCTGGAAAAATGAATTTGAATGCTGCATTTGTCCACAATTACCCCCTCGTTCACACATATTTTA
Organism: Iguana delicatissima; assembly: GCA_948472985.1. Taxonomy (NCBI): domain Eukaryota; kingdom Metazoa; phylum Chordata; class Lepidosauria; order Squamata; family Iguanidae; genus Iguana; species Iguana delicatissima. The sequence continues at coordinate 346,850 of CAOKZL010000206.1, forward strand.
TTGCAATTTTTTTTATTATTCTTAATCTTTCCATCCCTCAAAGCAGATTGGGAACATCCTGGCATTACGGTTGCACAGGGAGAAGCATTATGGATTTCCCTTTTCTCCCCTGAAAGGGAGACCCTGCCCGCTCTGCAAATTTGCAAGGGCCGGGCGGGCGAGGATCAGAATTCATTGCTTCGGCTTATCACCGTGTAGGAACAAGTTCTTTGCAAGAAAAGAATGCCTGACCTTCGGATGTCTGGCAGGGCCGATCGGGAAGCCTTGCTGTATTTTTCCCCTCCCATAGAAAGGAACGTAGGCAGCAGAATTATACAGAGTCATGCCAACGGTCCATCTCGGCCAGTCCTGTCTACATGCACGGCGAGAAAGACAGAGCGCCTTGTCCCAGCCTTATTGGAAATGGTGGGGATTTGAACCTGGGACCTTCTGTGTCCAAAGAACGTGTTCTTACTGCCATCGTATGGCCCTTTACTTACAAACTAAGCAAGATTATCTGGCTATTTATAGTCGGCCCTCCGTATTCTCTAGGGTTGGGGGCACAGGACCCCTGCAAAAGGGGAAAAACTGCAAATTTCATAATGTGTGTGTGTCTGTATCTGCGGGAAGGGGGCCGAGGCATGGTGGGAAGAGTGGCAGCCAAGGTGCAAACCCGGTCAGGAAAGGAGAGGGAAAGGGGGCGGGTTGGCTTGGTGGCCCTAGACTTCCTCTCTCTGGCCTATCTCCTCCTTTGGGGGGGCATCAGGGGAGGTTTGCGGTGCTGAGAAATTGGGCTGTGATCCATCCTTAGCTGGCTAGGCAGCAAATGGTGGAGGAGGGCCAGAGGTAGATTTTTAAATGGCTGCATGGTCTGATCAGAGCTGCTAAGAGGGAAGGTTCCCTGGAAAAGAAGTGTCTGAGATACAGGGGCAAGGGTTGGAGAAACTTGCAAATAATCAAATCCCTGAAAGTTAAATCTGCAAATGGGGAGGGTTGACTGCATTTCATCAACCCCTTGCTGTTCTCCCAACACCCAAAGTAGCCTGTAACAATTCAGAACAATTTAAAACTCAACACTTCTAGTTCTCATGGTCTCTCCTGCCAAGCTAGGGGTGCCCTTCTCCTTTCAAATAAAAGAGTCCGGTCCTCACGGAATCTTTGACTTGGAAGGGTCATCTTGTCCAACCCCCTTTGGCCATGCAGGAAGACACAACAAAACTGCTCCTAAAAGACGGCCACCCAACTCCTGTTTAAAAATCTCCAAAGAGAGAGAGATGTGCTCCCATCATCCAGCCCCAGTTAACAACCTGGATGCAGTTCTTTGGGCCAAGCGAAGTTTCCAAACACTCTTCCAAAGTAACCTTACATCAAGTGCATTGCAGTAATCCAAAGGCATTATAGCAATCCAAACCCGATCCTTCTGGGAGAAAGACTGGCCCTAACTCTATGGGCAAATGCACCAGGATATTGACAAGAATAAAAACTCCCCCTGATATCTGAAGTATTGAAACCAGCATAGCATAGACTTGTCTTGGGATACTAAAGCCAGATTCACCCATGCCATAGAAATGTATTAGGATACCAAAGACAGGATCAGCTAAACGCACTTCTGGCTTCTATGTATGTGAAAGCTGGACTAAGGAGAATGCTCCCTTATGCCCAAAACTGGGCCTGGAAGGCGCTTTAAAAAATTAAAATGAGCACAGTATACTTAGAAGTGCACGAAAGGCCAACGTTAACTAGAATCAAACTGTTCACAATATTAAAACTGTTTAAAAATACACACTTCCAAAGGGTGAAAAGCAATTAAAATACGGTGCAGTTTAAAAGAATACAGCACCCTCCTGAAAGGTCTTTCCTTAAAAACCTTCAGTTATAAAAGCTTGTTGGAATAATAATAATAAAAAGGATTTATCTGATGACAGAAAGACAGCAAGGAAGCGGGCACTGTAGCATCTCAAGGGAGGGCGTTCCAGAACTTAGCTGCAAAGAAGACCCTGTTTCTTCTCCCCACCAACTGTGCCTGCAATGATTTACATCCATGGGCATCATGATGCTTGGCTGGGAACCACAACAATTTATCCAGTCTGAAATTGGCTCAAGGACACATGTGATCAAAACTCACTAAATCATTCTTTCTCAACAAGACCAACTGAGTCAACACACCAAAACAACCTGTCAGGAATTTGTTAGCAAACTGGCCAGATTTGTTGTTACAGAAACAAGGTAACCCCTTGAGCTTTCTACAGTTTTGTCCAACATGGTCCTACACAAAATGTGTCTGTGTTGTGAAGCCAATCTCACATACACACACACCTACAGGAAGCACAGGGGGGCTGGCTGATGGATCCCAAAGGTGAAAACAGCCCATCCTATGCTTCTCATTTTTTTTAAAAGAGTTCATGCAACAAGGCAAAAGCTGTTATAGTTTATCCAACATGGGTCTTGTTATTCCTTTCATTCACACAATTTGCATCATAACTGATCTCACAGATGTGAAAACTCACTCAAGAACTATCTGTTCCTCCATCTATCCATCCTTATCCAGCCAGCCAGCCAGCCATCTCATTCCTTTGAATTCCCATCTCCATTTTGGAGAGCTAAACCACTTTCAGACAGACTGGTGGGTTTCCCATGGTATCTGAGCATGGGTCCATAGGAACTTTAGTTCTCCAAGGGGGCCAGGAGGTACCCCATTTCCAAGAGGGTTACCTACAGAGTGTTAGACCAAAGAAGTTGACTTTATAAAAACAATGGTGAGTGACCAACCTGTGGAGAGAGGCCGTTGCTGACGGGGTTCATGTGGTTGGCCGGAGCCGCAGGGTTCATGAAGCTCTCGGAGTAGCTGGAGAAGGTGTGCCGGGCCCCGTAGGCGGAGCTGGAGTCTGCCGCCGCGGCCGCCAGCCCTCCCTGGTGCATGGAGGACGGCGGGAGTGGCTGAGGTCTGTGCACCGTGCTGCCCCCATCTGTGGGAAAAGAGGAATTATCGGATCAAACCATTTTCATCCGTCTGTTGCTCCATTCCAGTGTGGTCTGAGTGCTGGACTTGCGTTCAGATCCCCACTCAGTCATGGAAACCCACTGGATGACCTTGGGCAAGTCACACTCTCTCAGCCTCAGAGGAAGGCCAGGGCATAGAATCATGGAACTTTAGAAATGGGCAAGGGCTATTCAGCCCAACCTCCTGCTATGTAAGAATCCACAACTAAAATACTCCTGAGAAAAGGACACTCAACCTCTCTTCAAAGATCTCCAAGGACGGAAAATCTGTCATCTTCCAAAGCAGTTCCCGCGAGTTGCCCTTGTAATGTTTATTGAAGGGATGGGTTCACGAGCTTTGATTGTGTATTCTTGCATGGTGGAGGGTTGAATTGGATGGCCCTTGTGTTCTCTTCCAGCATTAAGATTCTACATCTTAGTCTCCGGAGCAGCAGAAACCAAGCCTGCTCCATCTTCTGCATGACAACCTTTCAGATATTCAAGGACATTTATGGAGCAATCAACTCCTTCTCAAGCCTCATCCTAACCATGAATAGAAATTCTCTTCTTCCATTGCCTTATTTTACCTCGGAGAAAGCTGAGGTTCTCCAGATGTTAGACTGCAACTCCCACCATCCCTCACCACTGGCTATGTGAGCTGGGGATGATGGGACGTACAGCCCTTGAGCTGCCAGGATAACACTTATTGAACACGTATTAATCCTTCTTAGATCACCAGGCACCTGGTAACATTTGGCCATGACATTGACAAGGACTCTGGAACCCATCTGTCTTAGGCAATACCCATATGTGGGCCAGACAGCGGCCCTGGTAGAAATGAATGAAGAGAGAGAGAGAAAGGAGAGGGAATAATGTGCAACATGACTGTAAACTAGACCCTTTCAATTTACCTTGGGAAAGAGTGGTGGTCGGATAGGTTGAATCCGGAAGCTGATAGGGCGGCAAAGTTGGCATCCCGGTGGGCGGGAATCCCCCTGGCAGGAGATGGTTGAAAGCTGCCAGCTGGTTGGCTCCAGCCTGTTTGCGCCACCGTGCCCGTCGGTTGCTGAACCATACCTAGGGGAGAGACAGAAAGGAAGTTGTGGGTGAGCTGCCGAGAGACCCTCTGCTCTTTTTTTTCTGAGAAACAGGATGCATCCCACAGCACTGTCAAAGTTCAGTGGAGGCTGCGGGCTCCCTTGCTGCAGTGGAGGGGAATTAATCCACTCCGGGTTTTAGTCCGAACTTTCAAAGCGCCATCCAAAGGAGTGGACCTGTTTGGGTGGGTGGACTTCAGCACCTTAGAAAGCTCCTGGAATGGACTCGCCCTCTGCATTGACCTACGAGTCCCCAGTCATAGATATGCAAGAAAGGGGAGTCAAATAAAAGGTGAGAGGGAATGTAGTCTAGTGGTTTCAGCCTCGGTCCAGGACTATGGGAGATCAGGATTCAAGTGGCCAATAAGCCAGAGACACCCACTGGATGGTCTTGGGCAAGCCATGCTCTCTCAGCCTCAGAGGAAAGCAGTGAGAGCCAGGCCTGTACAGGGGTTTTGAGTGCTGGACTGTGGGAGACCAGAGTTCAAATCCTTGCTCAGCCATGGAACAAACCCCAGGGGAACCCTGGGCCAGTCAAACTCTTTCTCAAGTGTTTTCATGCACAAAGGGGAAGGGTTTTCAGGAATTTCTAGGGTGAAAATTGCCCAAATATTGCACCATTTTTTTTAAAATGAAAAATCTATTTGGGAGCTTGGAAGCTTTGAGGTACTGTGGAGGACCTCAAGGGCCACAAAGGTGTGGTCCGGGGGCCACATACGGCTCGCGGACTACACTTTACCCGTGCCTGCTCAAAAAGATACTAGGTTGGATGCGGCTGCACTAGAAGATGAGCCCGCGGTCTACACTCCAGCTCCCCATAAATCTTGGTGTGCCTTTGTGCAACCAAGTCAAGCCACCTTCCATCAGGTTGTTTTGATTTTATCCCAGAAAAAAAGAAAGAGAGAAAGAGAAATTCTCAGGGCTGTGATGCTGGTTTGAGAAGAGATGGGATGCATGCCGTCGATGGAACGCAAGCTGAGAAATTAGCGGCTAAGCTTTTGAGATGGTTAAGAATGCTGTTACTGAGCTATCCAGGGCCTAAGAGAGATGGTTAAATTTCACAGCAGTGTGTGTGTGTGTGTTTGTGTGTGTGTGAGAGGGAGGGAGGGAGGGACGGGATCAACCCTTCCAAAGATTGGAGTTGGAGAGAAAACCATCGAGTTGGGAACTCCGCTGTGAGAAATCGGCTGGGTCATTGCAATGAATCGGACCCAGAAAACATTAATGGAGTGGCCTCTCTTTTGCTGGCCTCTGGGTGGATTTTCTTTGTCCACTATCAAATTGGGTCTTGGGTTTATTGCAGGAGCACCTTCCAGCCTTCTGGCATCCCTTGAGGGGTACCTGGTAACCAAATGGAATAGCCAAGACAAATGCCGAGAAGGATCTACCATAGATGGCTAGATGATTGGCCAGCAAAATGTAGGAAGCTCCGTTACTGACCCCAATCTTTGGGCATCCACCTTGTCCAGTAATGGGCAGCTCCAACCCTTGGGGTTCAGCCATGCATTTTTCCTAGCCTTGCCTAACAAATTTGCTCTGCGTTTTCGTCCAAACTCAAATGGAGCTCTCCAAGGTGCTGAACTTGTGTTCAGGGGATGGGTTCAGCATCTCAAAAAGCTCCTTTAAAGTTTGGACCAAAACCCAGAGAGGATTCAAACCCACTCTCCATCAGCACCGAAACCACCAGTTACTGCTGTTGTCCAAGGTGCTGAACTCTATTTCCTGCCCACCTCAAATAGGTCCAGCACCTTGGAGAGTTCCTTTAAAGTTCAGACTGAAAACCAGAGCAGATTTACTGACTCAGCGACATGAAAGTCCACCAGCCAGTGTTTCCTAAGAGATTTCATTTGTCTGACTGCTATTTGGGAGAACATCCTTCTACAAATTTTGTTTCTCCTTCAAAATAAAACTCCTCCCAAAGTGGAAATATTTTTATGCCATATGTCTATTTTGGTGATGCCCCCTTCCAAAAATTTCCTCTCTTCTCCCATGAGAAAAAAAAGGCAAAATGTTTTGACAATAACCGAACGGAGGGATTCAACCTCTTTATTTACTCTTCCCGTTGCGCGTGTGTGGTGTGTCTGTGCCGAAAACCCCCGAGAGAAAATCTGTCCCGGGCAAATCCATTCCAGCCATGCTTCCCTCTTGCCTATTCTTTGAAAGGCATTTCTTCCTCTCCCCTCCTTTATGCTTATAAATCATTTTATTGGCGGTTAAAATATACGGGATTGGACGTCAAGAGGGTAATGCAAGACCCACTTCAAAGGGAACCTGTTTTCACTCCGGCACAGTTAAGGTTTTATCAGCCACTAAAAAGATTCTCCTGCCGGGAGAGATCTGGTTACACACAGAGACACACACGCAAACACACAGACGCACACTAATCCCTCAGTGATGGCCGGTTCCTTCGGATACCTGAGCTGCACCCACGGAGACCCAGAAAGCGGGGTGAATGATTGAGGAGAAAGCCTGGAGGGGACTGGTCTCCTCGCCCCACAGAAATCTTTCCCAGCCCTCCATTAATAGGGAGAGACGCCATCCTGTCATGGTTGAGGGCTAGATTAGGATTCTGGAAGGCCTGGGTTCAAACTGCTCTTGGCCATAGAAGCCCACTGGGTGACTGCAGGCAGGTCATACTCTCTCAGCCCCAAAGGTAAGGCAATAGAGGCAAACCTGTGACAGCCATCATGGGCAACTGGTCTAAATGTTGGACTAGAGCTCTGAAATTTGCCGTTGTTGAGTGTCTTCAATTCGTTTCTGGCTTATAGCAACCCTAAGGTGACCCTATCGTGGTGTTTTCTTGCTAAGACTTTTTTTTGGTGGGAGGGGGGTTTGCCATTTCTTCCCTCTGAGGCTGAGAGAATGTGACTCACTCAAGGTTGGCTGGTGGATTTCCACGGCTGAGTGGAGACTCAAGCCCTGGTCTCCAACCCTCAAACCACCACTTTGCTTAGGACTCTGAAACACCAGAGTTCAAATTTGTGCTCAACCATGGAAACCCATGGGAAGGGGGCAGGTCAAGTCACACTCTCTCAGCCTCAGAAGGCAAACTCATTCTGGATAAATCTTGAGAGCCAGTGGGGTGCTGTGGTTTGAGTTTTGAGCCAGGATTCTGGGAGTGCCAGGTTAGAATCCCTGCTCAGCCTTGGAAAGCCAATGGATAACCTTGGGCAAGGCACGCTTTCTCCAGAGAGGGTTTGCCACGGCCTTCTTCTGAGGCTGAGATAATGTAGCTTGGTTAAGGTGGACTTCCATGCTCCAGTGGGGATCCAAACCCTGGAGTCTTTGTGCACAACTCAAACCACGATGCTTTTATGGCTTAGAGGCAATAGGAAAAGTGGAAGACCACGTTACAGGTGGAGAGATCCAGCCAAGGAAGACAACGTCCCTGAATTTGTTTGTGGGGCTTTCTGTGGGGCTTTTTGGATGAAAATTGCTCCTAAATTGTGTCAAGGTTGAAGACAGGGCGGCCCGAATCTCTCGCAACAGGGTCACCATAAGTCGAAATCACCTTGATGCCAACAACAAAAAATTCTCCTGGAACTTAGGCCTGGGTCTCATCTCCACATTTCCCGCACCCAACAACTGCCTCCGCTTTTCTCTGTCTCCTGTTTCTGCCATCTGCCAGGGGAAGAACAGATGGGAAAGTCCTCTTCGGATGAGCGGGCATAAATCATTAGCCGAGGAACCGCTCTTACAAAAAAAAGCTGCCCTCTCATCTGTCCAAAAGGAGAAAAAAAAACCCTAATTGGCTGTGTGCATCTTGGACGTGTTGCCTTCTTCAAGGAACGGGGGCCAAATTGTTAATTCAAAAATATGAAAATGAAACAAGGGAGCTGAAAAATATTTTACAGCAGGAGTGGGCAACAGAAGCGCTCTTTCCCCCTGCCCAGATCCCCTTGTGGGCCACACATCCTCCAGCAAAGCAAAATACCTCCATTTACTGCTACAGTCCCTCCCAAAATGGTGACTGCAAGGGTATGGTTGCCATTTTGAGATAGCCTGGGGAGGAAAATGGAGGCATTTTAGGAGTAGTATGTGGTTCTGGAATGTGGGGGAGGTATTTTTGTCTGCATTGTCATATGTTTGTGGGGCTTTCTGTGTGGTTTTTGGACAAAAATTGCTCCCAAATTGTGCTAGCATATATATTTTTTAATGGGTGGTGGTATTTCCCCCCCCATGGAACTAATGGGGGGGATTTCAGGGGCCCCAAGAGTGGGCCCCAAGGACCACATTCATCCTGTTGGCCACACAATGACCAACCCAGTTTGGGAAGATAAAAGAATTGCTCTGCCCCATACAGCCCAGCGTTCTGTTCCGTCTCCCCTCTCCTACGGCAGAAGGGAGAAACCAAGGAAGAGAAGGGGCACAGCCCACGAGGATCAGGAAATTCTCAATATTGCATCTCTGTTTCCAAAAAGCTTTAGCAGTTGGAGTTCTGTTCCACATCACTTGGGCCTATTCTAAGTCAGGACGAGCAATGGATTTAGGTTAATCCATTTTGTGTGCAACACATTGGCTGAAATTCACTTAGGGGGAACAGACATGCAAAGATCTTGCTACACACACAGGGCCAAAAAGTCACCCTTGGGCAAGGGAATGTCCTTCCAATAGTGAGGAAGCAGAATTGTTCAGACAACATGTTCCTTTGCCTTTGCAGGCTGTGCAGCCTACGCTTTGCATTGTGACCGTAGATTGTGCAATCCTTTATTTGTGTTGCTGTCGTGCATTGTTCATTGCGTAATGCACAATGGCACCCAGTCATTTCTATGTGTTGTGCAACATTGCCATTCGGGATGGGTGGTATTGCGTAGTATTGCCATAACCTATGTCTGCGCATGGGCATTTACACTACAGTATGGGGGGGATGTTGGACTGAGACCATCATTTACTATGCAAGAATTTTGAGGCAAGTTGCACAAAGTTTTCTCCCAAATGATTTTTTTTAAGCATTAGTTCTTCACTAATTTGGGCCTTACATTTGGAGTAGCTCATCATTAGTGAGAAACAGAGGGGGCTAAATCCCACCTCGTTCCCAATTGGAGTTAGACCTTTTGCAACAAATGGGGCTTGTTAGTCACCACTTACGTAAGTCCCATAGATTTTACTTAAAAAAAAAAAAGTGGGTCTACTTTCCTTGGGAATAGCCAGAGGTCTCCTTCCAGTGCAACAGCTGCAGAGATGCCTCCCTGCTGGAAGGAAGCTGGAGCAAATTAGACCAGCCCTGGGTCATCTCCCACAATTTGTCAGACAAGGAGGAAAGAAAAGAGGGTCAAGCAAAGAGCTGTTTGAGGCAAACCCAAGACACCCCCCGGGGATCTCCCCTTTGGCTTAATAGGGTTGGTGGGAGATGGATGGCAGGGCAAGCAAGATGGCTAAGTGGAAACAGGGATGATGGGAGACCCATTTTCCAGAGGCAGTGAGTCGCGTCAGCTTCTACGCCAGCTTTCTCCAACCTGCCATATGTTGGAGTCACATTACTGGTTAGGGAAGATGGCTTTGGGCTTGTCCAACATTTACGAATACTGGCTTCGATCCTGCCCCGGGGCTATGACACGACACTATAGAATGACAGAGCGACGTCGCTGGCATGATATGCAACCGTGCTCGTGAATTGAGATGGTGCACAACAGATATTGTGCTGCACAACAGGGACTCCCATTACACAAAGGGTCATGTTGCACATTGGGACACATTGTGCAACACCCATAACCGCCGGCCTCGGTCCTGAAGACGTAACTACATCCCCACTCGCCTCCCGAGGAGACAAACATTGCACAACAGCACAATTCAACTTAAAGTCATTGTGAATCAGTTTATGATGACATAACAGAACAACAGCTGCTGCTTTTTGGACTACAGCTCTCAGACCCTGCAGACAGCTTGGCCCACCAGCTGTATTGGTTGGAAGACTCTGGAATTTGTAACTCTTTTGCCCCCAAAAGAGGAACTTTCCCACCCTCTGGGCAGGACTCGGCTTTAGCTCAGTGAAAGGAAAAGTGTGCCTCTCCCAATGTTGTTGGATTGCAGCTCCCACAATCCCTCACCATTGGCTGTGCTGTCTAGGGCTGCTGGGAGTTACAGTCCCACGACATCTGGAGGTTTGCATGATCCCCACTCCTTGCCTAATGGCTTATCTCCGTCATGAGTGGGAACGATGTGGCCCTCCAGATGTCATTCAACCGCAACTCCCAGCTTTCCTCCCAGGGTTGCTGAGGGTTGCAATCCAGCAACAATTGGGTTTGGTTCACCTTTGGTTTAGACTGATAGCTTGGCCTCTGGGGCTGGCCCTTGAATCCTCAATATGCTTCATTTCCACAGCATCAACAAGAGATTCCAAATGTTTTTGGATTTCATCTCCAGAAGTTCTAGCTAGCATAGCCAATGGTGGGGGAGTATGGGATCTGTAGTCCAACAACATCCGGAGAGCCACGTTTGCCTACTCTTGCTTCTATACAGAGAACTCCAATCCTTCAGAAGCAGAATTCACACTTCAAAGAGCTGTGTGTAAAAGAAGATGTGGAAACTACCAGTGGAAACTACAGAGTGAATTAAAAGCAACAACTGAAAAAATACTCAACAGACGCAGCTGGAGGAGGCTTAGCAAAGGCCCGAGATTGACACCAATGTGTCTTCATGGCCACGTCTCAGCAAATTAGCGCTCCTTGGTGGGCTTAGAGGTTTCTTCCTCGTGGTGTGAAATTTATGGAACGACGCCTGGCACTAATCTTCTGGTGGTCAGTTGGCATTCTCAGCCCCCCTCTCCTGGGCTCTTCATCTTTGGCAGAAAAATTTGGACTAGCTTTTCTTCACCGGATCTCCTCCTCTCTCCAGATAACTGATGTGTTATGTGGGTTTTTTTTACTGGTGTTACAGATTTCTAACCAATGCTGCATGCTGTATTTTAAACTGTTGTTGCTCCCTGCCTTGCTCCGTAGGGAGAGATGCATAAGAAATAAACATCATCACCGCCATCTTCGTTATATAAACCACAGAAGCCCCCAGCTAGACCAGTGAGACAACCTTGGCCTCCAAAGGTTGCTGGAGGAGACTAGATTTCCCAGAAGCCCTGCCAATTGGCCAAGTTGGCTGGTGGCTTCTGGGAGCTGACGCCCAACGAGACCTCCAGACCCATGGCTGAAACTTGACTTCCATGTTCTTCTCATTTCTGTTTGCTGGCTTTCTTCATCATCCATTTTTTGAAGATTGCCTAAGAGAGCTCTGTTGGAGGTATCAGCTGGGTGTCTTGCATTTATAAACATGGAGTAATCTCCATTGCAGCTTCACTTGAGGATGGATTAACAACACAGGGTTGGGGAACACACTTCATAGCAGATGTTGTTGACTGCACCACCCATCATTCTTAACCATTAGCTGGCTAGGGCTTCTGGGAGCTGTAGACCAACATCTGTGTTGTGTGTGTATTGTCTTCAAGGCAATCCCATGAATTTCATAAAGTTTTCTTAAGCAAGGAATCCTTGGAGGTGGTTTTGCCAGTTCCTTTGCCAGAACTTATACCACTATATTCATTGGTGGTCGCTCATCTAAGTACTAACCAGGGCTGAGCCTGCTTAGCTTCCAAGACCAGAGCCAGTGCCTTGAGAGGACACACATTTCTTAACCATGGCTTGATAGATTTCCAGCTGTGGAAGAAATTCCTTTGGGAATCATCAGAAGGGGTTGTAGAAACCCATCTTCTACCATGTTGGAAGACTCCCCCAACTGTGTGCCTACCCTGTGTATTGGATCAGACCCCCACAATCCACAACCAGCCTGGTGAATGATGGGTAGTGTAGTCTAACACACCTAGACATTGTCTATGTGTTGCCTCACCATTTATCAACTGATCCAATTGTGCTACTCTAGGGAAGGCTAATCAATAGGATTCTAGCCATCGTCACCATCACGCTTGCTACTTTGAAGAAAATTCGGAGGACAGTCAACCCTTTGCAAAGTGTGTGGCAGAGGAGAGAGGTTGCATTTATGACAGTGATAGTGAAAACAAAACATACACCCCTGCCACAGTTTCCTTGGCGCCCATCTTCCTCTTCCGAAGGCTCGATGGCCTCACATTTGTAGGCTTGGAGAGCCAGTGGGAAGATCCTTTTTGATACCCAGAACATTTTTCATAAGGAGAGGGGGTTGCGGGAAGAGGAGGAGGAGGAGAAGGCAAGCTTAACAGTGGTGGGAAGAAACCAATGGTGCCAGGATGCTGGAATGAGGAAAGCCATCAGGAATGCAAGGCGGAGAACAGCTGCGGTGGGAATTTTGGCAAGGCCGGCTGGGCCAAGCGCCCTGGAGAAGGACGGCTGTGGGCAGCAATGTATGTGTGTTGCGTGTGTGGAAACTCAGGTGCAATGCTGGGTGTGTATCCCCTCTTTCCTCTCGTCACTCTGACCGTCTGGACTCTTCAGACAGAAGGAACACAGGGCTGTTGAAAATTTGCACTTTTCTGCTTTCAGGATGGTTGCAAGTCCGTGGGGGCCAATCCAGCCATTGCTGTGGGAACTTTTCATTGCTTCATTTACCAACAGCTCCAAAATATCCATCCACAGCTGTTGTTTTTTTCTTCTTTTCCTTAATGAGACCACATACAGAGGAGTCTTGCTGATGCAACTCTCTGGGATCCCCTGGCTGGGCTTTGACCAAAACAATATTCCTGGGGCAGGGAGATGGAGTATCTCTTTGCACCGAGTGTGAGTGGATGGAACAATTGCTAACGCAGTACAGATGGGATGGAGTTTCCCATCTGCACAGGGAGGTTGCCCGGCGCCTCTCTGCATGAGTTCCTGTTGGGCTATCCTAATTCCAATGAGCTTCCCCTGGTGGATGATCATTTGGGTGGATGTTTCTGCAATGGATCACTGAGAAGAAACGTGCAGGAGACATTTCATTCCAGCACTTCCCACCTGAAGTGGTGGTCTCACTCTGCCTTTCCTCACTGCACAGATGTAGCTGGAGGAGTCACAGAGGTGGTCACCTCTCTGCATGACTTCACGGTCGAGGCTCCCTTCCTCCAAATTCTCCCCAACATGTTTCAAATGGAAGGAAACTCTTCTTTGTTTTTCCACTGGAGGTGAGAGTTCGGCAATTACAGAAAACACTGTCTGTCTGCAGGAGAGCCTCAGAAATTTCGAGAGGGTGCAAGCTGCATGGTTGTGAATGCAGTCCCTCTGTGATTCTGCCATGGATATGTGGGAAATCTATGGGAGAGGCATGTCTGCTTGGGCGACAATTTCAGCCCGCCAGCCAACGGGAATCCATTCTAGCAATTGAGATGGTTTGATAGAAGCAAAGTCACCCAGTTTTGCATCTCATTGGGAAAAAAAAATTAATAAAAAACATCTCAATGACCAGATCCCATATCTACAGTCTACCAGCTAGAATGGTGCAATAATCATATTTCTGGCTTACACTGGGCTAGAAATAGAGAGAACTGGGTTCAAATCCTGACTCAGCCATGATGCTTGCTGTGTGAGCTTGGGCCTCTCATTTTATCTCAGCCCTAACGTATCTCACCAGGGCTGTTTTTGCAAAAAATAAACATTGGGAAGAAAGGAGCAGTAAGCCTCATGCAGGACAGAGACAGCTTAGATCTCAAGGGAAGTTATTTTGCTGCTGCTAATGAATCAGACATTTTATCCCCTGTCTTTTATTGCCCTCTGTCTTTCGACCGCACATGGCCAAGAAGCGGAGCGACCTCGGCCTCCACTGAGATCCCTCCAGCCCATCTTAACTGGCAAAAGAAGTAACATCTGAGACAAAATGGAGACCTGGGACTCTAAATTTCTTCCCTTGTATGATTTTTAACACTTCCGCCTGATGAAGAAGCCAGTGTAGCTCTGAAAGCTTGCACAATGGAGGCTGGGCTTTTTAGTCGGCCCAACAAAGGCATCCCCATTTGGGGGATTTTGTGGTCTGTTAGGAAGAAGAGAATCATGTACGGTACCTGGAGCTTTTTGTAGGAAGAGTGTACAGAATGGAGAAGACAGAGAAGCAAAATGCAATGCCTCCTTCCAACAGGTATAGTTTCTTACCCCCTTCAATGTGCTTCTTGACCAAAAACTGCCAGCGTGGTGTCGTTTAGTGGTTAAAGTGTTGGACTGGAAATTCAGGTGATCCACCTCTAAGTCCCTGCTGAGACACGAAACTAACTGGTAAACTTGGGCCAGCTTCTCTCTCCCCACCTTCTCAGCCTGTCCTACCTCACAGGTTTGCTGTGAAGATCGAATGTGGGGGAGAAGAGGCACATACCCCACTTTGAGCTCATTGGAGGAAACGCGAGATGTACCAACCAAAATAATTCACAGCGTCCAGTCCAAAGTCAGCCCTCCCCTTCCATACCTGGACTCTCGCCTCGGTCAGTTTGGTCCTCTGGGCGAGTTCTTCGCGCGTGTAGATATCTGGGTAGTGGGTTCGCTCGAAGGCCTTCTCGAGTTCTTCCAGCTGCTCCGCTGTAAAAGTTGTCCTGCTGCGACGTTGCTTCCGTTTCAAGGGAAGATCCGGCTCGGACTCGACATCAGAACCTTCGTCCAGCCGGTTGCCTAAGGATGGAAGAAAAGAGGGGGGAAAGAAATTAGAGAGAAATGGAGATTGGAGAAGGGAGCACCTGGAAAAAGAAGTCTAAATTTCTTTTAAAATTTTAGAAAGAGGTAGCTGGGGAGACGGTTTTCTCTGCCACTCCTGCCTTCCAAAATGCTTTGTACATTTGCAAACAAGGAGATTCTACCTAAATATTAGGAATATTGAGTCTTGGGTCCCACTTTGGGAGAAAAAGTGGAATACAAATGTAATAAATAAATAAGAGGTGACACGGTAGCCATCCCTGTTAATATATTTGAAGAGATGTCATAGGGAAGATGGGGCAAGCCTGTTTTCTGCTGCTCCAGAGACTAGGACATGGAGCAATGACTTCAAATTTCAGGAAAAAGAGATTCCACCTAAACATTGGGAGGAAATTCCTGACGGTAAGAGCAGTTTGACAGTGGAATATGCTGCTACCTGGAAGTGTTTTGGAGTCTCCTTCTTTGGAGGTTTTGAACAGAGCTAGATGGCTATCTGTTGGGAATGCTTTGATTGTATATTCCTATATGGCAGATTGGGGTTGGACTGGATGGCCCTTGGGAGTCTCTTCTAACTCTACAAAGCTGTGAGTTTATGTTGTTGACCTTCAAGAGTAGGGCCTTGGGTGCTACAATTCTATGAAAACTGAGAGCTACCAGGAAAAAAAAAATAGCCTTCACTGGAAACCACCATCTATACAAATACACACACACACACATACATAGGCAAAATATTCTGGGAAAATAAATCTGCTACCCATCGGAAGCAGTGGCTAAAAAATCAACATTGCTATTACGAGAGAGGAAGGAAACTCTCTTTTCCCAACACGAGCACATCTCTGTCGTATTCTTTCGCCTGCTTTCTCCCTCCCATAAGTCGAACAGCTGCATGCATCCAAAGTGGTTTCTCATAGCGGGGTTGACCCGGCCTTTGATCATGTGGTTTGCCCTTTTCTGCACCTTTTCCAGCTCGAATGAGTGCTGCTCCAAAGCTTGCACCTGGCAACTGATATTTCGGAGCAGGAGGAAAAGCATTGCGTTTTTGGTTTTCTCTGTTTTTGTGCCCCTGTTTCTCTCTCTTTCTCTTTTTGGAAATCCCTGTAGGCTGAATTTCAAATTGTTTGTCCTAAAGAAGGCCGTACAAAAAAAGGCCAGTGAAAGAAGACTATGCTGAAATATGCTGAGCTAATTTGTGTCATATAAACCATGGCCAGTATTCTACAACAGTTACTTAGTAAAGTATACTTAAGTTAAAAAAAAAAAAGTCTTTATCCAATGCCACCCAAAAAACCGGATAGAAACTTCATTCGTCCACCCAAAATGGATCTCCTTCTTCTTATGCAGCTGATACCCAGTAAAATAAGTTGGGGGTAAGTTAGAAATTATGGCAATAGCATCACAACCCTGGCTATGTAGCCATCTCGAACACAGGACTGACCCTGCTTAGCTTCCAAAATCAGTCAGGACCAGGGGCCTTTAGGGTACGTTTATGCATATGTCATCAAGTTGCCTGCTGACTCCTGGCAACCCCATGAATTTCCAGGGTTTTCTTAGTCAAGGAATACCCTGAGGTGGTTTTGCCAGTTCCCTCTTATGAAATGTATAACCTACAGCACCTGGCATTCATTGGCGGTCTCCCATCCATGTACTAACCAGGGCTGGCCCTGCTTAGCTTCCACGATCAGACAGGATTTGATGCCTTTAGGGTGTTTAGGCCACTCTGATGTAGAAGACTGCCCTCTTTTTAAAAATATACACCTGGACACTCAGACCGGCCTCCTGTTAGCAACAGACACGTGTGTAATTTGCACTCTGCGCACCGGATGAATTGCTCAACACTGCAGGAAACATATTCTCCTGATGGTGTTGGAAGGGGACTCGCGCATTGTGCATTGTAGCTGTGTACTGCAGTTGCCTGGCACATTGCACATTAGTACCCTGTCATTGACATGCGTTTGGCCATCTTGCTATTTTACACGAGGGTCGCCTACAGCTCATGTCACTTATCACCACATGCAAATATTGATGCTACAATGATGAGGTGTTGCACTGCAGCTTCAGTCTTTCCGTGGCATCGGATTCGCTTGACATTTCCCCTTTCTTCTGCTTTCATAATAATATGGTCAGATATGAAAAAAATAAGATTCCCTCCTCTTCCTTCCTTCCTTCCTTCCTTCCTTCCTTCCTTCCTTCCTTCCTTTCTTTCTTTCTTTCTTTCTTTCTTTTTCTTCTTCTGCCGGTTTCGTGCTCTCCTAAATCCCCCCTTGCCTCCCCTTCAATTGCTTCAGCAAAAACTCTTAGGCCCTAAAGTTAAATTAATCAACAGGATTAGGTAGAAATTGGCCACGGTGAGACCCTCCAGTCGCTGCTCAAACCCTTGAGGTCCTCCGAGGACCTCCTGCCTTCTTCTCAAGCACTTCTGTGCCGTCTGGAAAGATTCGACATCCAGCGCAGACATGCGGGTGCATTCATTAAATGGGGGATCGGATTGCCTTGCATTTCTAGGGGTGGGGGGCGGGCGAGGCACGTCCTCCGAGCCATTTCTCTCCACTCTCTCTTCCTCTCTTGTACTGCTCTCTTTCTCCTTCTCTCCATCCCAGGGTCCCATCTGGGCTATTTTCAATACTGTGACCCCCTTCCTCTCCAGGGTCTGGTTGACAGCCCACAACTACTGCCTTGCTACAGATCCCCACATCCCCCCAAGCAGCCGAAGGCTGACAAAACCAGATAGATCGTTGTGCCAACTTTGAAGATCCAAGCCTTGATTTCCCTCTTGGGCTCCGTGGGACCACACTTTTAAAGCCAATGTACCCAGAACAGAAACAAAGGAGGGGATCCTTTGTTCAGTGCATGATTTGAACTCACAGCCATCCTGGACACTAACAAAGAAAGGGTGAGATGATGTCACTTTTTAAATATCTAAAGAGGTGTCCTTCAGCGTCCCAGTGGGTTGGACCAGGTCAGATGTTTTAGGTTACAGGAAGGTAAATTTCAGCTGAACATTGGAAGGAACTTCTCGACAGCAAGAGCTCTTCGGCAATTGCCTAGAGAGGTGGAAGGGGGGTGTCTTTTTCTCTGGATGTCTTCAAAAAGAGACTAGGGCCATTGCCACACAGCACTGTTGTCATGTAATTATTCCACTTGCAGCATCCTATGGAATCCTGGTGTTTGCAGTTTAGGGAGAAGCATGTAGGATTCTCAGCCAGAGAGCTTTTTGGCCTCAGTAAATGACAAACCCCAGAATTCCACAGGAGGTTGAAAGTGGAATAAAAGCACTGTAACAGTGTAGTGTGGAAATGGCCTAGGTTTACCTGCTGGGGATGTTCTGGCTGGCAATTGTGCACTGAGTGCAAGGTTGGATTCAATGACCCAGGGGGTCACTTCCAACTCTGTGATGCTATGAATCTATGATTAAAGAAGGGCAGAGAATCTGCTGGATATTTCTGGAGAGCAATTCCCATCAGCTCTCCAGGCTAGCATGGCAAAGGGTAGGCATGGTGGAGCTACAGTCCTAAAGATCAAGAAGGAAACAGACTGTCATGTCCCTCGACTGGAGGAACTCATGAAGAAGGTTTGTTTATCAGTAACCCTTAGCAATGATGGATAGGTGGAACATCCACGGTTAGAGGCAGTATAGCTCTAAGAGGATGGGGAGAAACAGTGGTGGGATTCCTTTTCTGAAATTCTCTGGCAATGAATCCATTTGGGAATGTTTGAGACAACAAGATACGAAACCAGATGCTTGTGAGGTTGCTCCATTCTAACTCCCTCGTTCCTGACCATTGGTCAGTCTGGTTGGGGATGATGGGAACTGGAGACTGCCAACATTTCCAGGGCCACTGGCTCCCCAGATCTAAACTAGATAAACTTTTTCAGGTTCCCTTATCTTCTTAACCCATGCACAAATGTCCTGGACTAGAATGAGACTTTTTCCATTGATTTTTCCCAGTGTGTGCAGTTCAAGTTTCAATGATCAAAGATGGCTTTTTCCTGATCGGTGGGCCCAATCAGAACATTTCTTGGTGGGCCAGATCAGAACATTCCTCCCCTAGAGAGTAAAGAAAGCCATCTCCCTCGGCTCTTATCTGTTTAAAAATTTTCTAGATTTCCATCCGTAACCTCATTCCCTCATTCTTCCAGTCGTGATACACAGCCACACTTTTGTCTCTGGAAAAGATAATGCTCCATTGGAAAAGATGGAGACTGCACTTGAGGTGAGTTGATTCAACCAAGGAAGCCATGGCTGACCTGATTTTGCGAGACCTGAGCTGTGGATGACGGGGGCTCTTGGAGAACTCTTCCTCAAATGGTTGCCATAGGTCGAAGCCAACTTGATTGCAAATAACAATAAGAGCGAATTGAGCTTGGACTCTCGCTAGCTGCCAAACCGACTGAACTAAAGCTATCATACTATGGACACGTCATGACACAACACTGGAAAAGACGATAAAGGCAGAGGTCTCCCATTCATAGGGTCAACATATATCAAAGCTGATTGACAGCAAATAATAAGTCTCTGCCATTACGTCGTAGGAAGAGGCAAGACGGAGAGGAAACCAGTTCTCCTTAAATTCAAGAGCCAGTGGATTGAGTGTTGCCATGGGACTCTGTGAGATTAAGGTTTGGATCCCCACTTAGCCATGGAAACCCACTGGGTGACCTTGGGTCAGTCACACTTTCTCAGCCTCAAAGGAAGACCATGACAAACTCCCAATCTCTTTGACTGTTTCCCCTTAGGGTTGCTGTAAGTCAGAACAACTTGAAGACATGCAACTGCAACAACTACCTCCTTAAACTCAGAAGAAAGTAGATCAAGAGCTAGGTGGGCACCAAAGAATGAACCCCCCCGACACAAATGAGACCTTGGTTTAACAAACTGCTTTAACAGGAGTATAGTGTCCAGATAGAGGGAATTAGTAGTGCCACTCTGTTCTTCTTTGGTCAGACCTCACCTGGAATATTGTGCCCAGTTCTGAGCACCACAATCCAAGAAGGAGATTGAGAAGTTGGAACGCGTCCAGAGAAGGGCGTCCAAGATGTTCTAGAACCCGAGCCTTTTGAGGAACAGCTTTGGGGACTGGGCATGTTTCACATGCAGAAGAGAAGATTGAGAGGTGGCATGTTAGCTATCTTCAAATATCTGAAAGGCGTCCACACAGAAGGTGGAGCAAGTGCATTTTCTGCTGATCCGAAGACCAGGACACAAAGTGATGGATTCAGATTACAGTGGAAGAGATTCAGCTTAAACATTAGAAGGAAATTCCTGACTTTAAGAGGTGTTTGACAAAATAATAGGTTGCCTGGGTGGGGTGGACTCTTTGTTGTTTGAGGTCTTCATCAGAGGTTGGATGGTCATCTTTCAGAAGAGCCTTAGCTGAGTCTTTCTGCACGGCACAGAGTTTGATAAGATGGGCTTTGCATTTCCATCTTAAAATTCTGTGATAGTTTATCTTCTCCCCTCCATTCCTTGTATACATTTATTGCCAAGTTTCTCTGATTGTTGGACACCCCCAAAAAGGAGATTAGTATAGTGGGATGGAAATAATATTCTTGCTGAATCAAAGTCCCTTTTCTCACCACCTGAAAAGCATGTTTAACTGACAGGGATTGGGGTGGGAAAATGTTGAAGGTAGAAGCAAGGCTGCACCTTGTGCTTCTCTTAAATCTATCCAGCAACATCAACCAAACTTCAATCATTGATATCTAGGATTCAATTCAGGGTCTTTCTCCAACCTGCCACCTCCTGCTCCCCTCTCCCCTTCCACCCCTCCCAATCCTCGTCGTGTTTTGATTACAGTTTAACATAGTTTAAGTTTTGGCGGTGTGAAGCCATAAGCTGAAAAACCAATCGCGTAATCGTTGATATGCGTTTTAATCTAGTAATTCGGTCCTGGCAGAATGAGAGTGAGGGAGCAGTGGTGGGGTGGTCCAGGAATACCAAACAGACCCGGCAGCTGGCCTGGGAAAATGGAAAAAAAAAAGTCATTTGAAACTCAGCTGGGGACCAGCGTGTTCAGCACCGCATTAGCATTGGGGAGCCTTTGGCAGGTGGAATCCTAGAATCCTAGAGTTGGAAGAGACCTCCAGGGCCATCCAGTCCAACCCCCTTCTGCCATGCAGGAATAGACAATCCAAGCTGTCCCTTTGACAGATGGCCATTCAGCCTCTGTTTAAAAAAACTTCAAAAAAGGAGACTTGACCACACTTCCAGGCAGCAGCATATTCCACAGTTGAGCTAATCTTACTGTCAAGAAATTCTTCCTGATGTTTAGGTGGAATCTCTTTTCCTGCAGTTTGAATCCATTGCCCCACGTCCTAGTCGCTGGAGCAGCAGAAAACAAGCTTGCTCCATCCTCCATATCACATCCTTTCAAGTATTTAAACATGGTTGCCATGCCCCCTCTTAAACTTCTCTTCTCCAGGCTAAACATCCCCAGCTCCCTCAGCTGCTTCTCAGAGGGCTTTGTGGTTTCTAGAGTTTTGACCATTTTGGTCGCCCTCCTCTGGACACCTTCCAGCTCGTCCATACTGTTCCTGAACTGTGGTGCCCAGAACTAGGCCAATATTCCAGGTGAGGTCTGAGCAGAGCAGAATAGGGTGGCTTTATTACTTCCTTTTAGTCACAATGTTGTAGGTTAGACCTTTCCACCACATCACGGTTCTCTGTCTACATCTGCTATCATGGTACCAATGCCATAATTGTAAAAGCTCCCAAAGCCGACCTTAAAAGCCAATCAGTTGCACAAATGGCCATCCAGCTTCTCCAAAGAAGGAGATTCCACCCAGGCAGAAGCGCATTTCACTGTCACACTTCTCTCACCCTCAGGAAGTTCTTCCTAAGCTTAGGTGGACTCCCTTTTCCTCTGGCTTGAAGCCATTGCTTCATTGTGTCTGATCTCTGGAGCAGCAGAAGCCAAACTCTGTTTTCGCCCTGCTCTGTGTAGGCTTTCCCCTCTTCCTCAGCTGCAAGAGGGCTGTATTTAGAGGCCAGGCTTATTGTGAAGAGAGGGCAACCTGGAAATCAGACTCTTTTAAAAGGACCCCAAATGACCAGAGGCAATATCCTATAGTGGCCTTTCACTGGCTGTCCTCTAGATGCTGGACTACAATCCCCATATTCCCCAGTCAGCATGGAGGGAGGTGTGGGTGCTGTTGTATAAAGCAACCAGAGGTCTTCCAGTTGGGAAAGGCAGGGTAGAAAGCAGAATATAATGAAAGCAGAGTGGAGAGCAACAGAGGAAAAGGGCATGAATCATAGCATCCCGGGGCTGGAAGAGACCCCAAAGGCCATCTAGTCCAACCCTCTGCCGGGCAAGAAGGAGAGCTTGTTTAAAATTTAGATGGGCCATGTCTGAGCTTTAAAGGCTTTCTTTGACATCAAGTGTCTACAGGTTACATGTTCACGGGCAGCTAAAGCAGTGAGACCTTCTGACCACCAAATGGTTTATCTTTCCAGCCTTAGCAAGAGGTGGACCTCAGAGATGCACACGTCCCCAGGTTCTGGCAACTTGCTCCTGGGTTCCACATCTCAAATGCAAAACTCCCTCCGCTTGCTTGAGTTTGGACCCCGCTCTTCCACCCTCGTCTCCTTTTCCTTCCACTCATCCCGGCTGCGAAGATTAAGCCGCCACCCCCCTTGGAGAAGCACATGGCCTCCGGGCACCTATCGGAGAGGAGGAAGGAGGAAAGAAAGAGGCTACTGGCAGAAAAAGGGCCACCCTCCAATCAACGTTGGCCAACAGTGAGCTTTGGGTGCCGTAAAAAAAATGTCTTAAGGAACTTGGGGAAAAGAAGAGAGAAGAGGGAAAGAATTGAAGTGGTGAGACAGTTGCCTGCGACTGAACCCCTTGTCCCGAAGGGAAGAAAGGAAAGGAGAGGGAGGAGAGAATGGAAGTGACAGAAAGAAGAATTGGGGTGAGGAGTGAAAAGAAAGAGATCCCCGCGTCCCCGGGCTCTTTATCAACCCTGTCATCCGTCGGACCGGGGCTCCCCCGTCCGCATTGTCTCACCTTCGACAAAAAACAGTGGGGGGGAAAGGGGACCATTTTTCTGCTTCTGTTGTTGTTCCTCCTCCTCTTGGTGCCGAGCTCTTTAGAACTGCCCGGACGGGCACCTTAGGGGGCCTTCAATGGCTGAATGTGGAGCTGACAGGCCGGAGTGATATCAATAAACTCGGGCGCACCAGCTCCTGGGCTCCGGGAGGAAGGTACGGCTTGAATATTAAAAGCGTCTCTGAGGGCTTGGAAAAGACCCTCGGGATGGGAGTGGTGGGGGAGGAAGGGAGGTCGAATGGGAGGAAGAGGAGGAGGAAGAAGATGAAGATCCCCTTGGTGCAAACGTTGAAGAACAAGGGAAACGGAGATTGTCCCTCATCTTCGCCTTAGTCGTGACTACAGTAGGCCCACTGAATCAATAGGATGGACTTTGGGATTGATGGGACTAGTTCCCAAACTTAGTCACAGCTAGAGGTTGTTGTAGTAGTGTGCCTCATTTCTGACTTCTGGCAGCCCTACGGTGTACCCATCGCAGGGTTTTCTTGGCAGGGGTGGTTTGCTGTGGCCTTCCTCTGAGGCTGAGAGAGAGAGGTTGACTGGTTAGGGTCGCCCAGGGGGCTTCCATGCCTGAAAGGGGGTTTGGACCTTGGCTTGCTGGAGTCCCTGTTTAACATACAAACCAAGACACCATGCTGGCTCTCTTTGATGTTCTATCTGGCAACTCAACTCTATGGTAACCCTATCATTGGGTTTTCTTGGCCAGGTTTCTTCAGAGGGGGTTTGCTGTGGCTTTCCTCTGAGGCTGAGAGTGTGTCTCGCCTAATGTCACCCAAACGGTTTCCATGGCTCAGTGGAGCACCAAACCCAGGTCTCCTAGGATCCTTGTCTAATATTCACACCACTACACCATGTTGGTTCCATGATTAGAGTTAATACCAAGTCCATGGGATTGACTCTAGTGACTCTGTGGGATTGGTTGGCCTGCTTCCTAATCTTAGACATGATAAGAGTAGACCCACCAAATCTAGGGCCCTGGCGTACGTGTTGACTTCTCACTCAACATTTGATTGAATGAGTCTATTCTAGTCAGGACTGACCAACAATTGAGGCCTTGCCTCAAAACAGAAAGAAATCAACCTCTGTCTACATCTTCCACCAAAGTTCAATAGAAGACCAAAGAGAGGACAAGAAGCACAAGATCTTGAGAACATATGATGAACTGGACCGGATCAGATCTATCTAGGCCTACGTTTGCTTCACGCAGTGGCCAGCCAGCTGGTCCACTGGAAAGCTCAGGAGCAGGATGTGAGGGCAATAGTCAAAGCAAAATGTCAATGCGTTGGGCTATCAAAGCCACACTTGTTTAAAAGCAAAGTATTGTTTTGAAACTCAACCACTTTCAAGGGATGCCACAAACTCCCCAAAGATTTGGGAGATGTTTTTCATTGTAGCCACACAGCAGTGGCTAATGGCCTTCATGTTGACCATGGGATCTACCCTTCCCCTTGGGAGGGCTTAAAGGCAAACGTTGGGCACATTTTCATCCGCCACAAGATTAAGGAGAGGATGTTATTAAAGTACAGGATCCAACTAAGCTGGATGCTCATTCAACCGTACGATACGATAAATTTCAATGTGAGATGGTGGAGAGATTCACGGGTGTGTGCTGCACTACCTGAGCCAATGGATCTCAACTGGTATGGTGGGACTTTTTATTGTCAGTAGATGGTACGGGGTTGGCTTGTTAGAAGCATACAGCTCCCGGGCCAAGAGGATTCTGGCTTGGCGAGATTAGTGAATACATCTTGACCTGCCTGCAATTCCTTCCTCTCACCACGAGTCCTCCCAGCGGGGCAGGAAACAGACAAACAAGTGCTTGGGTTGGGCTATGTGTGATGTCACCAATCTAGAAAGGACTAGAAGCTTGCAAACCATGACGGGGAGTCAAGACAGATTTAAGGAGATGGACGAAGGCAAGATCCAACGCGCTTTGAAGGCCCACCCTTTTGAATTTTCGCTTCTCAATAGACACGGCTGTCATCCACGCTGCAGCCAGACAATGTAAATGGATGTAAACCTTCTCTAATTATCATCTCCTGCACTTTCCTCTCCCTGCCATGGGCATGGGAAAATTGGCCACTTTTGCATTCTCCCATCTTCACTTTAAAAAAATAAATAAATCGCAACTTCTTTCAATCTTGAATATGAGAAAGCTTGAAGATTTTAACAAGTTCTTCCAAGAAGTGAATCCTCCTCCCCATTTCCCAAATTCACCAAGGGTAGCTCTTCTCACCACCAAAAGGTTTGGCCTGTACTTGCTTGTTTCCTAGCTGTTCAAAATGAGGGACATCACACAAAAAGAAAGGAAACGTGGTAACCCTAATTTTGCACAAATGTGCTTTAAGCAACAAGGGTTAAAGCCTGGACATTTTTAGAATGAAGGACTCAAAAGCCTTGAATTACCTAGATGGATGATTCAGGCAGTTTTGATTTTTCATACATTTGATTCCATCACTCAAAATTTCAAGTTCTTTCCATTCCCCCCGCCCCCCACAAAGAAAGCTTCTGGGAATTTGGGCAAATTTGTACTAAAAAAAAGACCCAAAATGAATTTTTCGCTCATTCCTCCCAGGGCTAGAATACTGTTGATGTCTTCTGCATTTTCCCTTATGTTAGTGTAAGGGAAAGGCATACAAACAATATATATTGAAGTGTACACACTGGGAAGACAAACTCATATGCAAATGTACGCAAAGCTGAAAACGATGTCCAAAACCATATTATATTTTGGATGATTGTTTGCCAAAGATGACACTTCTTGAGCAAAACCTTCTACAAAATTGCATCCATTAGGAGAAAAACCCATGGCCGAAGATTGCAAATAAGGCAGATACTTAGATAGACAGACAGAGGGACATATAACTAAGACGGACAATTAGATGTTGATAGATAGATGGATGGATGGATGGATGAATAGATAGATAGATAGATAGATAGATAGATAGATAGATAGATAGATAGATAAGCAGATAGAATCATAGAATCACCGAGTTGGAAGAGACCCCAGGGGCCATCCAGTCCAACTCCCTGCTGTGCAGGAACCCCCATCAAAGCATTCCCAACAGATGGTCTCTGTTTAAAAACCTCCAAAGAAGGAGGAGACCCCACCACACTCCATGGAGGCAGCAGCAGATTCCACTGCCGGACAGCTCTGACCGTCAGGAAGTTCTTCCTGAGGTTCAAGTGGAATCTCCTTTCCTGCAGCTTGAATCCATTGCTCCTTGTCCTGGTCTCTGGAGTGGTAGAGAACAAGCCCGCTCCCTCCTCAACATGATATCCCTTCAAATATTTAAGCATGGATATCATCTCCCCTCTCAACCTTCTCTTCTGCAGACTAAACATCCCCAGCTCCCTAAGCCGCTCCTCAGAGGGCTTCATGGCTTCCAGACCCTCTGCCATTTTGGTCGCCCTCCTTTGGACACGCTCCAGCTCGTCAATATCCTTCTTGAATTGAGGTGCCCAGAACTGAACACAGTATTCCAATGCAGAATAGAGTGGTACCAGTACCTCCCTCATCTAGACACTATACTCCTATTGATGCAACCAAGAATCGCATTGGCTTTCTTGGCTGCTGCATCACACTTCTGACTCATGTTCAGCTTGTGATCTACCAAGACTCCTAGATCCCTTTCACACGTACTGCTATCCAGCACGTGTCCTCCATCCTATATTTATGCATTCCCTTTTTTCTGCCTAAGTGCAGGACCTTACATTTCTCTATGTCAAAATTCATTTTGTTAGCTTTGGCCCAGCTCTCCAATCTGTCAAGGTCGTTTTGAAATTTGATCTTGTCTTCCGGTGTATTAGCAACCCCACCCAGTTTGGTGTCATCTGCAAATTTGATCAGCATGCCCTCCACTCCTTCATCCAAGTCATTGATGAAGATGCTGAATAGCCCTGGGCCCAGGACGGGACCCTGTGGCGCCCCCAAAAGTCACTTCTCCCCAGGATGAAAAGCAGCCCTTGGTGATCACCCTTTGGGTTCGGTCGGTCAACCAACTACAAATCCACCTAACAGCAGCCCTGTCCAGCCCAGATAGATAGACAGATAGCCTGGATTTCCAAGATACACAATCTATTGGCCTTCCCTCTAAGTCCTCCATTTTCTTTGAAATGTGCTCAACTTCATGAACTTGGTTTACATCACACTGCTATTTTTCTTGGAAGAATTCCCCACTTCTTTCACCTCCAGAGCCTGCTCTTTAGTCCTGTACTCAATAAAGGTGGGATATAATCTGAAATAAAAATTAATAAAAATATATCCAATGGATTCATAAATATGGAAGGAACAAAACTTTTAAGTGTTTGGTTTAAAAGTTGGAACCCCTACGTCTTTATCCATGGCAGTGCTGAAAAATGGCTGTCTCCTCCTTTTTCTAAAAAAAATCTTATTAATTTTAATACAAACTTAATTCACAAAAAGAGGAAAAAGAAGAAAAGAAAAGAAAAATTAAAAGAAAAATGCTATAAATACATAATATACATGTATAACCAAGGCTAAAACTAATCCAAACCGAATTAATCTAGATTAAAACTAAGACGCATTACTAAAATGCTCATCTCTTATCAGAAACAGCACCTCACTATGTTGACTAACAAAAACACAAATGAACTCGGAGCCACCTACACGCGCATGGTACTGAAAAAGAAAAACCAATTCAGAGAAAGTCTCTAATTTCACCATTACGGATCTGAGTAAATTCAATTGAACTGGAATTATTGTTACATTATGGATGTCTTATGACTCTCTTCCTTTTCGAGAGAGAGGGATGAGTGTTGGACTAGGACTCCAGGAGAAAAAGGTTTGGATCCTCATTTAGCCATGAACACCCACTGGGTGACTTTGGGCAAGTCACACTCTCTCAGCCTCCGAGGAAGGCGATGGTGTCGCACCTCTTCTAAGGAAATCTATCCAAGAAAACATTAGGATAGAATCACCATATTGCATCCAGCGTCCAGTAGCTTGAGTGTTGGACAAGGACTCTCGGAGACCAGGATTCAAATCCCTGTTCAGCCGTGCAAACTCACTGGTTGACCTTGGACAAGTCATGCTCTCTCAGCCTCAAGGAGAGACAATCCCTGAAGAACCTGTGATCATTTTGCCATAAGTCAGAAATTATTTGAAGGCACACTGTCATTGCTATGTGCCTTCAAGTTGTTTCTGACTTACAGTGACCCTATTATGGGGTTTTCTGGGGGCTGAGAGTATGTGACACGCCCAAAGTCACCCATGGCCAAGCAGGGAATCGAACCCTGCTCAAACCACTACCAGAGCTTTCCAAGCTTTTCATGTTGGTGACACACTTTTTAGACATCCATCATTTCGTGACACCGTAATTCAGTAAGTGCAGGCAGCCCTTCCACCTGGACTTGGCCCGCCGCCGCTGCCGCCACCCCCGCTAGGGTCTTCCTTGGCCCCAGGGTGGCTGCGGCAGCAGTGGGAGAGGCAGCCCCTCCACCCAGACCTGGCCCACCGCCACTGGCCTCATTGGGTCTTCCTTGGTCCAGGGCAGCTATAGCAGAGGCCAGTGGCGGAGTTTGGAGTGTGTGGAACGGAGGCGGGAGGGGGCGGAGCTACAGCACGAGGGGCGTGGCTGTGGTGTGGGGGCGTGGCCAGAGGCCAGGATGCCCCAAAGCATTGCCGCCTGGGGCGAACCACTCCCCCACTCCCCTGCCCCTACGCAGCTGGCAGAGGCAGCCCCTCCGCCCGGGCCTGGCCTGCTGCTGCTGCTGCCACCAGGGTCTTCCTTGGCCCAGGGGGGTGGCAGAGGCAGCCCCTCCACTTGTTACCTTCGCACAACACACCTACACATTGCAGCCAACACAATAATGTGTCAAAGCACACCGTTTGGAAAGCTCTACACTGCACCATGCTGGGTCCTTGAAGGGATACGGCGACAACAGAAATAAAATTTTAACTTAATCTTCGAATGGCTGCTAGTTGTCCAGATCCCACCCTGGGAGAAAGGGTGCCTGTGTGTAAACTCAGATCAACCCATCGATGTTGCTTCACCGTTCCTCTTCCACCTGGAGGCATGTGAAAGGAGGGCAGAGGGTTTCTCCTCTCCACCTGCCTCCGCTTGGCCTCTCAACAGGAGCCGACGGAGTCCCTGGGTACAAAAGGAATTCTTCTGGCTGTGCGCAGTCTGGCCGGCTGTGTTGCCCGGCCTCATTTCTCTCTCTCTTTGTGGCCCAGTCAGTCTACGGGCACCTTCCCCCCGCAAAGCTGGTGACGGACGTGGCCGTTCCCAAGCAAAGGCAACCCCCCCATCTCTGGAAGGTGGCAGGGAGGAAGGGGAGGGAAGGGACGGGGGAGTGGGAGAAAGAAAACCCTTCTCCACATCGACAAATTTCTGATTTGCAACACTCTAGGAATGGGTTTATGGGTATTGTTTGAGTGCAAATTTATAAATAAAGCAAAACCACGATTCCAGGGTGAGGCCGATGAAAGGCAGAAAACGAGAAATTTTATGCCCGTAAGTAGCGTGGTCTAATGACGATTTTTGAGCCAGCCAACCGTGGTTGGTAAACTCGGCTAAACGATTGCAGCGGAACCGGCCAAGCGACTTATTTCTTAATTAGTGCTACATATTAAGGCACGCCGATGCCGCGCGGGCAGGCGAGCAAACGCCGCCGGTCGAAGCTTGCCAAACGGTGAAGGGGGGAACAAGGGTAAAGAATGGGGAGGAAAGTAAGAAGGGGGAGAAAGGATGGCAGGATTTGGGGTGAAGAGGAAGGTCCTCTGTTCGTGCCCAGAGTGGCATTGCTGGGTCGGACCAAAAGGTCTCCCAAAGTTGCCTCTTATGAAGACAAATCAAGGCCAAGGAAACCACATGTGGTTTGTGGCCCCCAAGGGTAAAATATTCTAGGAGGTGTGGAGGCCATTTCCACCATGTTTGGACATGTCCCAGACCCAAGGTCAGAGAAAATTTTTGCAAAAGTTTAAAATTTTTATTTTGCCCCCAACTGCCCTCTAGGGTCCAGAAGGAGTCTTTCTTGAAACAGGAAGTGAACAAGAAATTACTTCCACTCACTTCCTATTGTTAAAAATGGCCCAGAAAATGCCCCCAATATCCCCCAGTGAGTGTTTGGGACCATTCTTTTTAGAAATTGTGGAAGTGGCTCCAGGCTCTCAAGTTTTCCTGGGGGAAAGTGATTGTGGCCCCCAGCTTTCAGCGGTTGCCTACCTTTAATCTAGCTCTGGTCTTGTCTATACTTTGATAGTTCCCAGACTTTGGTCCTCCAGATGTTTTGGACTTCAGCTCCCAGAATTCCTGGCTGTTGGTCAAAGCTGGCTAGGGCTTCTAGAAGTTGAAGTCCAAAACCCATCTGGATGGCCCAAGTTTGGGAAAACTGGACTACCAGCAATGGTTCTCCAAGTTTTGAGTCTGTGCAGAAATGGCTGGTGCTTCAACATCAACAGGATGGTAAATCTGTCTGTCTGTCTGTCTGTCTGTCTGTCTGTCTGTCTATCTATCTATCTATCTATCTATCTATCTATCTATCTATCTCTGATAGCCATCTATTGATTATCTATCTATCTATCTATCTATCTATCTATCTATCTATCTATCTATCTATCTATCTATCTATCTATCTGATATCCATCTATTAATATCTATCTATCTGTCAACCATAATCTATCTATCTATCTATCTATCTATCTATCTATCTATCTATCTATCTATCTATCCATCCATCCATCTAGCCATCCACCTCAGCTACCCACCTGGAGAATTACACACTCTCAGCTCCAGAAGACCCCATGATAGGTTTGCTGTAGAGTTGCCATAAGTCACAAACAACTTGAAGCTACGTATCAACAACAATCTATCTATCTATGCATAGATGTACATACAGATAGTTTCTGTAGTTCCCCTTCTTCTGCAATAAACAAAGACTTCCAAACTGTAGAAAGGAGACCGAAGGAAAGCAAGAAAGACCCCGATATCTTACACAGAATGACAAACAAACCCCTCTTCTGCCCAGTTCTCCCCCTCCCCAACCATAGCCCCTGCCCCCATTTTTGAAGAAACCCCTTCCTTCCAAGGGGACCTGGCTCTCCTCCAGCAATTCTGGAGGTAGGAAACATTCGGGGGCTCGGAATCTGTGTTGCCTCCATCAGGTTTGGGTTATGGGGTAGAGAAGGAAAATTATAAACAACTGGCTAGCATTTCCATATCTAAAGCATTTCAAATGCCTGCTCCCCTCCTCAAATGTCCCCCCCTCCTTCCATTCAGTTAAAGGTACATCAGTTTAAGTGGAGCCTGATGGGAAAAAAAGAACCAGGTGGCTTTACTAATAAAGAGGACACCTTTATTTTTTTAAAACACAAACTATGCATACACTACCCCACCAACCTCCATTTCTACTCCCCATTAACTACACTCCAGACTAAATGAGTTAGTCTCAGCTGAGCTCTCCGGGGGTCGGCACGTACAGCACCTCTTTTGGGTTGAGAGCCAATTCTGAGCCACATTTCACATTTCATCTGCCTCTACAAGCATGGCAATGGAATAACTCTGGCTTCCCTGCACTACAAAATACCCTTATGTGGACCCATAAGATGGAGACTGCACAATCCACACAATACAACAAGAGCAGGGATGGAACCTTTAGCTTTCCAGACCTTTTGGACTTAGTTGTTGTCGTTAATGGCTGTCAAGTCACCTTGGACTTCTGGTGACCGTATAAATGGGAGATGTTTAAGACACCTTGTCATGGAAGATTGGGGCTGTGGCTTCCTTGATAGGGTCTATCCAGCTGGAACGTGGTCTTTCTCTTTTCCTACCACGTCCTAGTTCACTAAGCAATACCATCTTGCCTCAAGAGTCATGATATGGCCAAAGTTTGGTCACCTCCCTTGTCTCCTTTCACAGCTCAGGACTGATCTGCCTGAGAGCCCACTTATTGCTTCTGCCATATCTGCCAAACTCTCTTTCGGAACCAGAATTTGGATGAACCGATTCCCTCCTTGTCCGGCTTCTTCACTGTCCAGCTTTCACAACCATAGATGGAAATTGGAAATACAATGGCATGGGCAATCCTAACATTAGTATTCAATGATATATCTTTACATTTCAGGATCTTGTCTAGTTCCTCCACAGCCGCCCTTCCAGGTCCTTGTCTCCTGCTGATTTCTGAACTACACTCCTATCATCATCATCATCATCATCATCATCATCATCTGCGGTGCACCACAGACAATGTGCAACCACATGGCCCATTATAGCACACACAACTGCAACACACGAGACAGAATGCACAACGGCAATGCATAAGGCAGAACACACAACTGCAACACACTATGGTTCTTAGCAATTCCAGTGAGAGGAATTCAGTATTCACAGGGCAGAATCAGAAACTTTCTATAATTTGGTTTTTCTTTTTCATTACAGTTTGTGTGTGTTATGGGGTGTGTGTGTCAGAGCTCTTTTGTGTTTCAGTTAGCTAGTTAGCTAGCCCTACAATCCTGGAGACCAAGGTTTGATTCACCGCTTAGCCATGGAAACCCACTGGTTGACCATGGGCATGTCACACTCTCTCAGCCCCAGAAAACCCCATGATAGGGTCACCTTACAGATGCCATAAGTCAGAAACAACTTGAAGGTACACAGTAACAGCTTGCCTAGCTATGCATGGATAGTTTTAGATTTAGTTATGGATGGACATTGTGCGAACACACACACAAATATATATATATATATATATATATTTTGTGTACGTGGGCCTGTGTGTGTGTGTAGGGAATAGATATATATATATTCCCTACACACACACATTCCCTTTTCTCCTTTTGTTTGTTGTGGATTCATTTGTTTGGATCAAAATGAATAAATATGAATTTGAAAAAAAACAACCCTGTACACTCCATGCGTAATGTGGAACTGTAATGTACAACTGCAAACAAAGGAGAGCCTTGGAGTAGAGAAGACATGATAGAGCCAGCCTTAAACACCTGTAGGGATGGAGCAAGCTTATTTTCTGCTGCTTCGGAGACTAGGACACGGAGCAATGGCTTCAAACTATGGAGAAAGAGAGTCTACCTAAACATTAGGAAGAACTTCTGGATTGTAAGAGCTGTTCCAAAGTGGAATGGGCTGTTTTCGAGTGTGGCAAACTCTTCCATCTTTGGAGGTATTTAAAAACGGAAGTTGGAGGGGCATTTTCAGGACTGCTTTACGTGACAGTGGGTTGGACTAGATGACCAGTGGGTTCGCTTCCAAACCTGAGACTCTCGAATTCAAAGAGATCAGCAAAATCTTATTGGGGGAAACTCTCCCAGACTTTTTTTGGCTGGGGCGACTTTGATATTTCCTTCGAGTTCTTCACAGCACACTCTTTAAAAAAACAGAAATCATCAAAGCCGCAATGAGTTATATTTAACCTGAAAAGCTCCCAGAATATCATACAAAACAACAAAACTTTTTGCTCAAAGTTTTAAAAAAAGAAAAGAAAAAAAATGAAACCAAAAAGCTGAGACGCCACGTTTGCTTCCCTTCCCCAGGATGGGAACATTTTCTTTGATTTTGGGAGCTGAGTGCTGAGAGAGGAGCGTTCTCCTCCTTTTCTTCCAAGCACCCCCAGCTGAGTTTTAATACTTGCAGGAGCAGAAAAGAAAAAGGAGAAAAGAGGGAAGAACAGACACACCAAGATATAAATAGCCTTAGGAAACAAGTGTATAAATACCACTTAACTCGTCCCTTTTCTTCCTTTCCTGGAGTTGATGGTACAAAGAGCTCCTTCCCCTTTGGAGAAAGAAGGTATAACCTCAAAAGCACTTTTTTTTTTTGTCTTTGGAGTTTAATTAATTGAGGTAATCATTTGGAGGTCAATCCCCATCCTGGCAGTGTGGGAGAGGGTAGAGAGATGCCTCTAGTCTTGGATGTTTCTAAAGAGGGTAAAAGATTCGAGGTCTGTGTTGTGTGCCTTTCTGACTTACAGTGACCCTAACCTGAACCTATCACGGGGTTTTCTGGGGCTGAGAGTGTGTGACATGCCCAAGGTCACCCAGTGGATTTCCATGGCTAAGCAGAGAACTGAACCCCAAACTTCTTAGATATCTCTTTTTCTTCTTATATATCATCTATCTAACCTTATCTATCTTATGTATTTACCCATATATTGTAATCTAACTATATCTATCTACCCATAATCAATCTGTCTGTCTGTCTGTCTGTCTCTCTCTCTCCAATCTAAGCTATCACTTCTCCTTCCCTTCCTCTCACATCTATCACCCACCTATCTAGCGTTATCTACCTAGATTTCCCTTTACAAAAAAAATTGGGAGATGAATCTGTCCAAAGTATTGCATTCTTGCACAGCAGGCGGTTGAACCAACTGGCATCTTTCAATCCCTTTCCACGCTACCCTTCCACGAATTATGCGTCCCTTTAAGACGTCTATTCCTTGGGGTATCACGCAATAACGTGGATCGGAGGCAGTCCGAATGCAAGAGGCGAAACTTTCCCGACAGCTGTGCTGTGCTGCTTTACGCAGGATTCACGAGCCAGGGAAGGACGGGATGGGTTAAAAACCAGCAAACGAATAGGGCCTTGTCTTTCTTTTCCTATTTTGGAGTCCCACTTCCAAGCTCTGGCATGGCCAGTGCGTCCCCTTTGAGTGTATTTCCAAAAAGAGAAGGAGCATTGGAGGAGGTTCAAGGCCCCCCCCCAAAAAAACCCCACCAGCCAGGTAACTTGTCTCCTCCCTTTCTGGAAGCACCCCCTCCCCTCCGCCCATTCGGCCGGGGGATTACTTCTTCCACCAGGCTCTTTGGCGCCATTATAAGCTCGGTCTCCCTTTGACCCTTTCCAAAGTACTCGGGAAGCGTGTTAAATGCTGCTCGGGATACCACTGGGCAAGTTAATTTGAACTGCTGTGCCCCTAGCTGGGAATGCTTCTGGTTTTACATTCAATCGCTTTCCTCCCCCTCCCGTCCCCAACCCTCCTGGACACTGCTTTAAAACATATATATAGCCTCCCCTTGCCCTGGCAATTTAGACCTCGCTAAGGTCACCTCTCCGGGGGTACTTGTCCCTTTTAAAAGTGCTAAGTACAGGTTACGAGGGTCAGATGTCAAAGATCTCCCTTGGGGAAGAGTCGGGCTCGAGGCAGCCATGAAATAGCTACTGTTCCCCAGCAGAGGAAGAAGAAGGGATGGGAGAGATGCCTCCTCCTCCTCCTCTTTCTTCCACTCCCTTGATTTTTAATGACCATTGGTTGGCTTCTCGGCCTAACCGTTGAAAGGCATCTCTCATTAGGAGACAGAAAAGGGAGACACATGGTCTTCCAATTATTGGGAAGGGGTCATCCATCATGGAAGCTGAAGGCCTTCCCAAATCTTCTTCCTCCCTGGTCACCTGGGGAATGTGCACGACCACAGTTGAACCTCCTCAAGTTTTTCCCCAAAGGTCTCACAGCTCTCCAAACGGGAAGTGTTTCCAATTTTGGTTTCCAAACATCTCTACAGGGCAGCTTAGGCCTAGAGAGTTTGGTGCTCCCCAAACCACTTCTATGATTTGGTGACCTCATTAATTCCTAATTGTGCCGGTTCCAAGTCTGATATTGTATCTACAACAGGTCTCCTGCCCTACTCTGGATATGCATACTTTTAAAATGAGTTCAGAGCCCTTGCAAAATTTGCTCATTCACTCATTCATATGATTTGTGCTTAATTATGTCATCACATAGCCAACCCTGATTGGTTATGTCGCAGTGCAAGATTGGTTTGTTCGTGATGTGATTCCTGATAGGTTGGGATCTTCTGTGTAAGTTGCCTAGGAAGAAGAAAAAGGCAGAGAAATGGGAGCAGATATGACCAAAACAAACAACCAGGAGTTGTTTGCCAGATTAATTTCCACCTCGCTCAAATGCCAAATATCAGAACCAGTAAATGTTCACCACGGTTCTGACCTTCTTTTGAGGATTTTTCAAATATTTGAAAAGTTGTGAAAACATTTCAGTGTAAGATGATCTGCTCTGGCCTGAACTAATGGATCTCATTCAGCCTCTTCTTCCATGGCTTGTACCCATTCAATTGGTGGACTTAGGTCCCCAGTTCAAGCCCCAACATCTCCAGCTACTGCTGTGGAAGATTGGTTGGTCATCAATGTAGACAGAACTGATTCAGTGTAGGGGACAGCTCACTTTATTCTAAATCATGAAACATTTCTTTTTAGTAATATAAAATTAAAACTCAAAAGATATGTAAGATGGATGTGGAACCATAAAATGAGGCATGATGTAAAAAGTGAGAAGAAGTAAACCCAATTCTATAGAGAATTGGTTTTTCATAGTCCATCCTGCAACTTCCAACTGATTAAGCTGAATAGTGGGACATTCAAGGACTTCCCACAGCATCTAATTAGACTCTGGAACTCATGGCCACAAGAAGTGGTGCTAACCAATAGCTTAGGAGACCTCAGAAATAGGTTAGATAAACTGAAAGGGATGAGTCTATCAAGGAGTACTGATCATGGTGGCTCAGAGCTTGGAAAGGTGGCTTTTCCAGGCTAGGAGGTTCTGGAAGACATAGTCTAACCCCTTCCCAACATTCCCCGCTTCATGAGATCTAGTAGCCTTCTTCTTAACTCAACTCATGGCGCATCTTCTCCATATTGTGCAGCCGACCTCAGGGTGTTCTTGTTTTAGGGGAACAGTATCCCAAACATGCAGGCTTTATCCCATGCCCTGCAATGTTTCACAGGACACGCGTGGTCAAGCAATGTCAGAATGTGGTCAAGAGGGCAAAAGCTATTCTTGAGGAAGAACAGGCAAGCTAGGAGAGGCGGTGGACGTTTGCTTTTGCCTGAGCCTCCTGGGAAGGGAGAGATTCTGCCTCTCTTATCTCCTTGCTGCCAAGTTGAGAGCAAACAACTTTGCCACTGCGAACTCAATTTGCAGCAGCTGAAGGAAGCTGAGGAGGAAAGTGGGAGGAGGAGAGGATTAATTAGGGCTGTCCCAAATTGGGAGCATTAGAGGGAATGTTCTCCAGCCCACTGGGGTCTCCTGGTGCGGCCCATAAATGTCTCCCAGTCACCTTTCCCATTTCTTGAAGCTCTGATCTTTCAGAAGAGACAGGAGAGAAGGAAAACTTCCAGATTTGGGGAGCAGGGTTGGCTTTTCCATCACCTTGGAGGAAAGCATCCAGAAGCCAGCTCTGGATTACAGCACCCACCATCCCCTGCTGAAATGGAGCCTGACAGGAACTGGTGCCCTCCAGAAGGCCTGGATGGCACCCAATTGGGAAGGTCCGTCGAAACATTTTCTGGCATCTGCTTGGAAACGCCGAAGAGACCAGCCAAATCTATCTGTGAAAGCAACCGTCAATATTCTGGGGCACGGTGGCCGAGAAATTTATTCCATTTCCCCTCTTTCTTCTTCAACTCCTCCCCCTGGCACCGTCGGACTCAGGGGAAGATTTTGGGGGTCTGATGGGTAACATATGGTGGAAGAAATTTTGCCCCGGGGGTCACGTGGTGGGGACGGTGGGTGAGTCAAAGAGGTGGGGAGAAAACAAGTAGGGGGGAAAGGGGCTTCATCTTTTTCTCCCCCCTGCTTTCCAGATTCCCCCCTCCATCCCCTCTGCAGATGTACATTAATGCAAAAAGGGGAGGACAAGGGCCTGGAGTGGGGAGAGAAACGGACAGACACTTTTGCGCTTTTAACACGCTCTTGTCTGAGCCTCCTTCTTGTCACTCCAAAGAGACCCTTCCATTGAAAACTACTCAGGCATTCCCCTTGAAGGCAGACAATGAGGGCCCAGTCTATAAAACCGACAGGCGGGGCTCCGGCGGCCTTTTGCTGCCTTTGTTTTCGGGCCTCTTAATAAACTTTTTCGGAGAGTTAATCAATCCAATTGAATAGCCGATGCTCTCATTGTCAGGGTGGGGAAGAAAGGGACGAACAGAAGGCCCCGGGGCTGGGGTGGGGTGAGGTTCTCTCTCTCTTTTCCCCTCTGTTCTGTCTTTTCCACCCCTATCTCTAAAAAGAATGGAGAGGAGGGAAGCATTCTCTCTCAGAAGAGAAGCTGGTCATGAAAAGCAGCAGAAAACTGCCCCCTTTTTTTGCAGAAAAATAGCAAAGAAAGAGAGAGAGAGAGAGAGAAAAGTCTATGCTCACACCATAAACAGCAAAAATGGATGCTCTTCATTTCCCATCATCCATCCAAAAGACTAGATTTTTGCAATTTTTTTAAAAAATGGATCAAATTCTTTTTTTTTTTTTAATCCTTTCTATTGCAGATCAAGGCGTTAGATTTATCTCCGTGTTGACTCACCATTTAACTGTCGATTGCATGGGCTGGCTAGCTGGGATTAACCAACAGGATGCCAGTTTTACTTTGTTTTATTTAAATAATTTATTTATTTAATTAAATAACTAGGATTGTCTACCTCTCCTGAAAAAAAAAAGCCCAATAATATTCATGAATTATTTTATAGCTCTAAAATAATGGGATTTGGGATGGAATTTAGGCTAAGTTTTCCAAGAGATTGGCTTTTCACCCCACCTCTTTCTTCATCATACCTCTCTTATTTTTCTTTGATGTGTTTAGAGGGGGGAAAAAAGTATAGAATGAAAGATAAATTCATAGCATGATTTGAAACAAAATATCCACTTGCTAGCCACTTTCAATGGGACTCTAACAAACATGAGTTCCTCTTTGAGATTCTCCATGGACATTTTTGCGACGGATAAAGTATTTTCCACATCTGTAATTGAAACGTAAGGCACCCAACAGCAACAATGCATGTAAATATGCAACCATTTTGTTGGAAAGAAAACTTATGTGTTAACTACACTAGCATTGCTTTGGGCTTCAACACACACACACACACAGAGATGAAGATAAATTAATTTGGATTCTGTGGTGTTGGATGCAATGAGTCCAAAGAGGAAACTCCTGTGGTTTTTGGCAAAATTCTCTCTCCCAGCAAAGTACCATTAGGATCGAAGTTCACAGAAAAATAAGCTTTTCCATCTTTTGTGCAAACTTAACACACAATAACAGGCAACCATATTCCTGTGCAAACTCAACAGCCTCTGCAAGACACGCGCAAAACTAATCTCACCGTGAACACCTCCCGTCCATTCCAGAGACTGGGAGATTGTGGAGCCGAATTCCTCACCAGATTGCACCTTTTTAGGGTGTTTTTATAAGCATCACAAAAATGCCTTCTCTGCTCAAACATGGGATGCTCAAAATACTGGAGGGAAGCCATTTTCCCAGTTAAAAGTGCCTTAAAGCAGACAACCATTCCACATTCCAGTTACACAGAGAGAGAAAAAATTCAGAAAGTGGTTTGAATACCATTGCCCCAAATCTGTACGTTTGACTCATTTGAAGGAATCTTGATTCTCCTTCCCCCCGACCCCCTCTGGAGAAAAGGAATTTCATCAGAATGCTCCCGGTTGCAGGGAGGTGACCCAAGACAATTTGATGCTTCTGCCCAAATGCACTTTTTGGAAAAGTTACTTTTTTGGAGGAAGACACTAGAATTCCATTGGCTGTGCTGTCTGGGAAAGAGGGGGGATTCAGGCATTCTAGTTCCCTTGAAGCGACTTTTTCCAAGCAATAACCAATTGACTCTGCAGACAAAGGGACTTGTTGCCCCATTCAGACACGAATTCTGGTCCTCTTCCTACTCACCCCAAGCTCACAAGGCCACGTAAATCAAGATTCATGGATGGATAAGCAACCCCGTCATCCACACGAACTTTCTCTTAAAAAACATCACTATCCTATGCCAAGAAAATATGCTCTTCTCTAAGGGAGGAAGAAAAACATAGGACAGCAGCAATACAGGCAAACACTCACACACACACACATGCACAGATCATATTCCTAATCCTAACCAGAGTAGACCCACTGAATGAAGAGGATTTAGTTATGTGTTAGCTCACTATTTGACAATTTGTTGCAGGCTTCTACTCTGGTTGGGACTGATCAATACAATCTAATTTCTGCTTCCAGCTTCCTTAACCTTGAGATCATTGCAAACTTTCTTAGTTACCCTCTTTCTCCTCCTTGCTTTCCCAAAAAGTTTTCCAAATGCAACCGGCGTTTTGTGCAGATGGTCTTTTCAGGTATTGCCTGCTTTACACCAGAGCAAGAGACATAGGCTGTCAAATTGGGACATGGGATGGATGGAGGTCCCTTGGCCCACCTAGCTCCAGTTTTAACTTTTTATTTTTTTAACATAAGAGATATAGCCCAACCATCCCAATTTGGCACGGACTGTCCTGATGAGTCCTTTTCCATCCTACTTTTACAATGTCCCAGTTTCTCTCTTCTTCTCCACTTTCCCTGTTTGTCTTCAGCTTTACACCCATTGCTGCAAACTGAGTTCAAACTGCAAAAGGAGTTTGCAGCCAACTAGCTCAGCGAGGGAGGAAAAGAAGAGGGCAGAATCTCACCCTTCCCAGTGGAGTCAGGCAAAATCAAACTGCTGAAACTGTCCCAATTTCCATCTCTGAAATATCACAGCAATAAGGCAGAAATTCAGTTCTATCCATGCTTTCAAAATAGCTCATGGACTGTCTTCTGTTATAAAGGGCTGTTAAACCACGATCTATATTTTTAGTTCTAAAATGGAGGCATTTTCTTAGAAGTGCCTTAGAGCATCTCTTATGCCATTCACGCACATGTATGCACATTCTCCCAGGATAAGAAGAAAGAAGTTTTAAACTCAAATGAGCATTCTAATATTGACCCAAATTACAGCTGCAGAAACACCAAAATGGCATGTTTAGGGATGTACGTACAAAATAAGCCCCAGTTACAAAGGTTGTTCAAGCCCCTATGAAAAGCCCAGCAAATTCTCTTGCAAGGAATGAAGCTTTGTTTTTGTGAGATAAAGTGCCTCACTCGCTGGTTTCTTTTCTTGTACTCAGACTGAAACAGAAGGCCAGAACAACAGAGTCTGGTCGCCCCTTTAAGTTTTGCTTTTGTGGGTTGCAATCTACAATTTTTTTTTCGTGGCAGGATAAATTGCAAGCTTGATTTTAAGCAGGAGAGAGAAACATAGAAACGCTGAACAAAGTTACCTGGGTGAATTTTCTAAATAACTTTGAGCAACATTCATGTGGCTGAATCCATGCAATTAGGAAGATATCGGTGGTGTTTTCTATTTAAATTTGAAGAATGTGTTTGTGTCTGTATGTGGAAGAATATCCCCAAATCCTACCAGACAAATTTCGGGAGTTGTGTAACCAATTTGGATAATGTCCTTTCTCCCTCTTGTTACTACTTCAATAATCTCTTCCTCTCTCTTTTCAATATTTTCATCCGTTCTGGTATACGGTGTGTGTATATATATATATATATATATATTAAAAAACCCTCTACTCTTTTACCAAAACCACATCTATTTTTTAAAAATGCCTTTTTAAAAGATGGATTCTTTCCCTTTTTTGGTCCTGCCAGCTTTCCCTCTCTCCAGCCCCGCCAGGCCATTCCCCAAGTGACTCCGGTTCAGCGTTTAAAAACCTTAATGAGTGTTGACAAGTTTAATGAGTTTGTTTTAAAGAGGAAAAAACTGAACCGGTCAAGATTTCCGAGTCAAATCCATTAGGGCCTCCCTTCTAAAACACACTGACAGCTTTGGCGAACAGAGACTTAATTGAGCATTTGCGTTCTGAGCGCTTCTGTCTCTGTCTCTCTCTTTCGGCGGCTTCCTCGCAGGTCCCTCCTAAACGAGCCTCGTGCTAAAAGCTTCTCTCCCTCCACCTCTTCTCAGCCACCCACTAAGGTGGGAAGCCTGTTTCTGATCGTTTTGGATGAAGAGTTGCCAAAATTCACCTATTTCTTCATATTCATGGAATCCTAGAGCTGGAAGAGACCTCAAGGGCCATCCAGTCCAAACCCCCTTCTGCCACGCAAGAAGACACCATCAAAGCATTCCCTTGGACAGACGGCCATCCAGCCTCTTTAAAAACCTCTAAAGAAGGAGACTCCACCACACTCCATTGAGGCACCAGCATATTCCAATGCCAAACTGCTCTTTCCATCAGGAAGTTCTTCCTAAGGTTTAGATGGAATCTCCTTCCCTGATGTTTGAAGCCATTGCTCCATGTCCTCGTCTCTGGGGCAGCAGAAAACAGGCTTGCTCCATCCTCCATATGACATCCCTTCAAATATTTAATTATGGCTATCCTGTCACCTCTCAATCTTCTCTTCTCCAGGCTAAACATACCCAACTCCCTAAACCACTCCTCAGAGGGCTTCATGGTTTCCAGGCCTTCTACCATTTTGGTCAGCCTCCTCTGGACACGTT
This sequence comes from Iguana delicatissima, assembly GCA_948472985.1. NCBI lineage: Eukaryota > Metazoa > Chordata > Lepidosauria > Squamata > Iguanidae > Iguana > Iguana delicatissima. The sequence goes on from CAOKZL010000206.1 coordinate 388,798, forward strand.
CCATCTTTATCCATCTTGAATTGTGGTGCCCAGGATGGGACATACGATTATTCCTGGTGGGGTTTGACCACAGCAGAATTGGGTGGTGCTACCACTTCTCTTGACCTATTGATTCCTATTGATGGGGTTCAGGATTCTATTCAAAATAGGGAAAAATGCAATTTTAGAAACTGAACGTGGAAGAAATGAAAATGACCAGTTCCTTATCCGAATGAAAGAGGATGCTATGTACAAGAGGAGACTGTTGCAAGAGGATATTTCTGGACGAGCGGTCTTTCCAGAGGACAGCGCAAGATATTGCAAGAGGAAGATGCACTTGCAAGAGGACGCTATTCCAGATTGAACACTGTTGCAAGAAGACGAAAGAGGATGATACTGGAGGACTAACGCTATGGCATTCATTTCTGCTCATGAGCTTCCCAGAGGCAACCGGTTGGCCATCACCGGACCGACTATTGGCTTAGAGGAACCTCCAGTCATGATCACCAGGGACCTTTGTATGCTTTTACTTGCTCCCATTTACCTCACTTTTCTGCGCTGTACCTGGAAGGATTTGCAAACCAATCCAACCAAACACAGCAAAATTATTTTAGGAGAATCGAGGAGATGGATTGTAATGTTATGCTCGTGGAGTAATGCGATGATTCTACAACACTGCCTCGTTAGTATTTGCTGGCGTATAAAATGCACCCCATTTATTCACGGGCAAATGCTATTTGCTGGCATGTAAGACACGCTGACGTATAAGACGCACCCCATTTTCAAACATTATTTTTTTGGTGGGGAAAAAAGTGAGTCTTATACGCCAGCAAATACTGTAAATTGTGACGCCGTGCATCCAAATCCACCACGCGCACCGTCCAACACGCGCACAGGTCCGCAGCTCTCTCTCTGCTTCTTCAACCTGGAACCGAACACAGAGGAAAATGTCCCACCGCTTCCATAGGGGGAAGGTAGGCACCGAGCGGATTCCAGGCAAGGTGTGAGAATTTCATTAAGCGGCTTTGAGATGGTGGGCTTCTGGCATTCTCCTAAAATTGACTCGCCCCTCTTTTTCACCACCGCCTCCTCTGCGCGCTCCAAGTCAATGAGCTGGAGGAAGTCCCTTTCAAGTCCCGTAGGCTGACTTTATGAACTTTGAGCCGCGCTGATTAGAAAGTGTGTACAGCCGGGAGGGTGTGAGTGTGTGTTTCTCTTTTCCCCAATCTCGTTCGGCTTCCTAAGGTCTCCGCATTGTTCCGGCTACAAAACAGCTGCTGGGAGCTGGAAGGGGGTAATCTTTCAGCTTTTCTGCAATCCGGAAGAAGGGGAGAGCAAAAAATAAACTATACCCTGGGTATACCATAATAAAAAATGAACCTTGAAAGCAAGAGGAGGTGGGATAGGTAGGAGGGAGAAAGAAAAAACTCAATTGCTCCCTCCCCATCGACAATTGAATTTAGTTTCATCCGTAGCCTGCCAAGTCCAGCTCAGCCCCCCAAGGCTTGAGCTGGAGGAGTAAGGAGGGACCCCCCGAAAATCAAATTTTCAGGTATTTCGCTCCCCTGGCCCCCCTCCGGCTTCCAGACCCGGCCGGCTCTGCAGACGCCGGAGCAGATTTTTGAGAAAGGTCAAACTCTCTGATCTGTTGGGATTAAGGCCAAAAGCCAGGAAAGGAATGGGAAGGAGAAGAAAAGAGACGTCGGGCGGTTTGAAACTGGGAATTAAATACCTGAAATGGGAAATCAGAACAAATTCAAAAGGGAGGAAGGAAAGAGGGGGAGGGAAAGGAAGAAGAGGAGCAAAATGGTGGGAATCCATTTTTGCTGCTTGGTGGGTACCTTTTTTGAATCTATCTGTCACGTATCTGTCTCAGGGTGTAGAAATATTATTCATCTACATTACAAGTTCTAGAATCTCGCCAGCCAGTAGAGGTCGGTTGGTCCATCTGTCTGTCTGTTCAACCGTCCATCCATTCCTTCTTGCTCTCTTTCTCTCATTTTATCTATAATCTATCTAATATTATCTATCTTATTATTCACCTACATATCTTTATCTAACCATCTCTCTCTCTCTCTCTATCTTCTCTCTCTAATCTATCCCTTCTCCCTCCCTTCCTCTCATATCTGTCATCTGAGCTATCTAATGTTATCTACCTAGTCTTTACATTTTTTTTTAATTGCAGATGAATCTGTCCAAATTATTCAATTGTGGCATGGCAAGGGGCTGAACTAGATGGAATCTTGCAATCCTTTTCCGTTCTATGATTCCATGAATTTTGGGTCCCTTTAAGATGCATATTACTTGGAGTATCTAGCAATAACATGGATCGGAGGCTGTTCGAATGCAGGAGAGAAAACCTGTACAACAAAGTTTGAAAGCTAGGCAGTGGAAAAGGAGAGGTCTTCCTCCTGTCCCACCTGCCCCCTGAAGTACCTGCTTGGCCACTAAATTCCCCGTCTCCTTCCAAAAAGAAATTCGAGCCAAACATTTTCCACCCAGAACACTTGGCAAAATGCCTGAGCTCAGGGTCAGAGGGGATTGCTTCATGCAGGAAGTCCCAGGTTCAACCATAAATTTCTTCAGGTAGGGAAAGACCTTGTTAGAATCAAAGAATCCTAGAGCTGGAAGAGACCCCCAGGCCATCATGTCCAACCCCCTTCTGCCACGCAGGAAGACGCCATCAAATACGTCCTTTGGACAGATGGCTCCCCAAACTCTGGTTAAAAAAATCCAAGGAAGGAGACTCCACCACACTCCATGGAGGCAGCAGCGTATTCCACTGTTGAACTGCTCTCATCATCAGGAAGTTGCTCCTGATGTTTAGGCGGAATCTCTTTTCCTGCAGTTTGAAGCCATTGCTCTGTGTCCTAGTCTCTAGAGCAGCAGGGAAGAAGCTTGCCCCATCTTCCATATGGGAGATGGTGGAGTCTCCTGCTTCTTTGGAGGTTTTTGAAGAGAGGCTGGATGGCCAACTGTCCAAGGGTGGGCTTTGATGGTGTCTTCCCGAAAGGCAGAATGGGGTTGGCCTGGATGACCCTTGCGGGAGTCTCTTCCGACTATGTGATTCTATGATTCTGTACTCTCCGGCCCTCCTTCATGAGCCTCAAAAAAATAACATTCAATCCCCACCTTCTCTTGGTAAGGCTGGGCTGTGTTGTGAAAAACCTACGGCTGCCAGCCAGTGTGGGCAACACTGACTGCCATGGGACCCCCTCTCCAACTCAGTCTGTTCCACCTTCTCCCACCTCTGTTCTGACTCCAGCCACAGAACGGATTCAAACCTGGTGGAAACGACATTTCCAGGCCGTACTCATCTGAAATTCCTCTACCTTTCCCCTGCCTTCCGTCTGAAAGGGATGTTGGGAGCGGTTAGGCCTCGGCAGGCTTTGATAGCCTTGCCCGCTTTGTATCTGGCCCGCAACCCTTTTATTAGTTTATTTAAGAGTTAATCCCTTCACAATTGGCTGCCTGGGACCAGGTGCCCCCCTTACCTCTTGTTTACATCTAATTATGGCCCTAGAAAAACTCCATTTCACTCCCCTTCCTCTCCTCTCCCTCTATTGAGCAGGTAAAGCCGATGAAGGAGGACCAACAATCCCTTCTCCCACCCCTTTTCCTTGGGCCAAAGTTCTCCCCGGAGAGCCATTCAAGATAATTAAAGCAACAGGGCAGACTTCAGAAGGAATCTCGGAAGGGTGGGGTCGGCTGTTTCGGCTGGCCCAGGTGCCTCGACCGGAAGGCAAGAGGTAAGGAGATGAAAAGAGGGAAAGATGAGACAGAAAGGAAGAGCACATCCCCAACACCTATTCGCCAATTTCCCTTTTGGATCCTGGGCAAAGAGGAGAGGATAAACTTTCCCTAAAACAGTCCTTTAGGAAAAAAAGCAACACCAAAACCAACCAAGATTAATGTTCTCAGAAGTGGTAGCGTATTAAATTTTTTTGGCGCAAGGTCTGGACATTTGTTAACATGTTTAATGCAGGATGCTAGAATCCTGAAGTCTGAAGCCATTGCTCCATGTCCTGGTCTCTGGAGTAGCAGAAAAGAAGCCTGCTCCAACTTTCATATGATTTTCTTTCAAATATTTAAACACAGCTATCATGTCACTCTCTTCTTAACCTGCTCCATGCTAAAACCAATTCTATGATTCTAATTCACTACACCTTGCTAGTTCTCTCTAGAAACATAGAATCCTAGAGCTGGAAGAGAAGCCAGGGACCCTCCAGTCCAACCCCCTTCTGCCAGGCAATCAAAGCATTCCCTTTGACAGATGCCCATCCAGCCTCTCTCTAAAATCCTCCAAAGAAGGAGGCTCCGCTACACTCCATTGAGGCGGCAACATATTCCACTGCCAAATAACATTTATCATCTCAAGGATAGCAGTACGTGTGAAAGGGGTCTAGGAGTCTTGGTGGACCACAAGCTGAATGTGAGCCAGCAGTGTGACGCGGCAGCCAAGAAAGCCAACGCGATTCTTGGTTGCATCAATAGGAGTATGGTGTTTAGATCAAGAGAGGTAATGGTACCATTCTATTCTGCATTGGAATCCTTTGTCCAGTTCTGGGCACCTTAATTCAAAAAGGATGTCGATAAGCTGGAATGTCTCCAGAGGAGGGTGACCAAAATGGTGAAGGGTCTGGAAGCCATGAAGCCCTATGCAGAACGTTTTAGGGAGCTGGGGTATGGTTAGTTTGCAGAAGAGAAGGTTAAGAGGGGACATGATAGCCATGTTTAAATATTTGAGGGGGAAGCAAGCTTGTTTTGATAATTAAATAATCAAAAAATATAAATAAATAAATTCGATAATTAAAATTAGTACGTTTAAGTGTAAAAGTAGATTTAGAAGTTGTATTCTGTTTGTTTTGAAATACTGTTTTTACATAGATGATTATTATTTTTAGGTGATCGGTCACTAGCATACAATGATCTAGAATAAGTTAACAATTATTTATGAATTTGAGAAATTAAGTAAAGAGATAATTAAAATGATAAGTGATCAGCAACAATTAATAACGATGGCATAAAACGTATGACTTCATAGGTGTAACTGTTTAAATAATATGAACTGTTTCCACAAGTTTAAGCAGTATGAACTGTTTGCAACAAGGTCAGGAAACAATTTTAGTTACCTTTTGTTTGCATTTGTTTTAGCTGCGTGTAGATATCTGTCAATGTTTGTACAGATGTATTCTTTTTTTGTTTTGTACATTTGGATTGTGTTGTTTTCCTTCTTTAATACAATTTTTAAAAAGATAACAAAATAAGGGAGCATCACGCCTTTTTACACCCCATTTCCTAAAGCAGCACTTAATTCAATTTAAAGTCCTCAAAACACCGGGAAAGGAAGCCAGATCAAATTAGCAACCAGGCCCTGGTGAGGCTGAACAATGGTACCTTTCTCTTTTTTTCCCAGTGGGCCTGAAGGGTTTTTTCCCCTGTCTTTCCTCCTGCCTCATCCTTCTAGGGAGAGAAACCCTGGACTCTTTGAGGTTAACAAACCCAGACGCCCCCAGATTGCTGGGATGGGGGCCTGTCTTTTAAATAGCCATTTGGGGTCACGGAAAGAGAGGTCCTTGCATTTGGCATCAAAGGTCAGCCAGGAAGAGAAAGTATTCCTGGCAACTTCATCGGGGGGAGGAAGGTACCAAAAAAGCGCCATGGGTTCTACCCATTGTTAGATCGTGCACCAAATCATTATCTCCATGAAGGCTGGATGGGGAAGAAAGAAGAAAGAAAAAAAGAAATCTGCTAGCTGTTAATATTTGGGTGTGGTACTGACAAGGGTTCTAGAACCCATCGTCCTAGTGGCAGCGGGGCTGTGCGTGTCATATCTGTGCCACCACTGCCCCAGACATCTCCAGCAGAGACCACCTAGCATCTCTCCAAACTAGGGTTACCCTGTTTCCATGGAGCAACCATGCTGGTTGGATCCTGAGGAGCTGAGTGGACACGAGATCAACCACATTCTTGGGCTCATGAGAAATGTGGCACTGGAGCATAGTTTTGGTGGTACCCTGGATTGCTAAAAAGATGAATGGGTCCAAGAGGAAATCTGGCCTGAACTCTCCCCAGAAGCCAAGAGGACTCAACTGAGGCTGTTGTACTTTGGACGCATCATGAGATGACATGAATTGTTGGAAAAGACCTTCACGTTTGGTAAAATGGAAGACAGCAGGAAAAGAGGAAGACCGCAAGTGCAGGGGGGCAGATTCAATCAATGAAGGCCATGGCAATTTGCAAGACCTGAGCATTGCTGTTGATGGCTGGGGTTTTTGAGGTCTCTGGTTCATAGGATCACCATCAAGTCAAAGCTAACTGGGTGGACACATTGCAACAAACACCAATGGGTGGAAGGCAGTGGGAAAAGAGGAAGACACCATCATTAATGGATTGACTCCATCATGGAAGTCACAGCCACCTTGAATTTGCAAGACCTGCCTGTGCAGTTGTTGACCAGGGCTCTTGAACATCTCGCATTTATAAGTCAAAGTCAACTTGATATCAAACAATGACAACCCACCTAGGCCAGAGCTTGGAAAAGTCATTTCTTTGGAACGCAACTCCCATAACTCCCATCCTCTACTCATTACGACCAGTCGACATGTTGACAGGGGGATTGTGGGGTCCCAAAAATTTATTCCAAGCTCTGAACTTAGTGAGAATGAATGAATGAATGAATGAATGAATGACACAAATGATTAGAACGTAATTCTCCAAGCTGGCACTTTCTGGGTGTGCGGAACTACAAATCCCATTGTCCCCAGCCAGGTTAACCATGCTTCCAAGCGCCATCCCAGACAGACACATCAGAAGGATAGATGCCAAGGGGGACAATGTCAAAGGATGCCCAGACATCCAGCAGAACCAACACAGTCAAACTCACTTTGTCTAGTTCAGCGGTTCTCAACCTGTGGGTCCCCAGATGTTTTTGGACTTCAGCTCCCAGAAGCCCTGAACATTGACCATAGTGGCTGGGGCTTCTGGGAGCTGAAGTCCAAAAACATCTGGGGACCCACAGGTTGAGAACCACTGGTCTAGTTCCAGGTATTCGATATTGGTATCCAACAAGTCAACCCAGTTGGTATCTGGAAACGGAACTGGATAATGGGAACTACACAATATCCCTCATCCACAAACAGGGTTGCAAGATAGAGAGTGGTGGGTGGTGATTCCATCCATCCATCCATCCTCCATCCTCCCATCCATTTATATCCTTCCTTTCTCCTGAACTGGGACTCAAGCCAGCTACCAAGATGGGAGACAATTCCAATACAAATGCATCTAGTTAAAAACATTCAAAACGAAGATTAAAACAGTATTAAACAACAATAGTATTAAAGCTATGTCAAGTCTTGCTTAGAAACAAAGACTAAAAACAGTACGGCACCCTAGAAACCCCTTTTCTAGTTAAACATCTAAGGCTTGCTGGAAAGGAAAGGTCTCATTTACTGCTGAAAGGACAACAAAGGAGGAGTCACCCTAGCTTCTCCAGGGAGGGAGTTCCAAAGTGTGGGAGCAGCCACCGGCAAGGCTCTGTCCCCGTGTTCCCAATTGCACATGTGATGGAATAGAGAGAAGTGAATCCCCTGCAAATCTTAAAGCTTTACCAGGCTCATATTGGAAGATGTAGTCCTTCAAATAGCCTGTACAGGGCTTTGTAGGTCAACACCAGCACTCCCAGGTTAGTGGGATAGCGAGTCTGCTTTGGGCTTTTCATCGAGAACTTTAAAAGAGCTGTCTGAGATGGTAGGAGACAGTTCAGCACCACGGAAAGCTCCTTTGAATTTGGGACTAAACTCTGGCGTGGATTCACTGGCCCCACTGACACGGAATCCCTGCTCACCATGGATGACGGACGTATGAGGCTGCCCTATCAGAGACGGAAGATGTTCCCATCTAACCCACAGCTATCTGCTCTATTTTTCTGCTGCCAAAACAGTTCTCTTCTCTCGTTGTCCTGAGCATGTGACCCCACTTCTCTTACCCCTTTCCTGTCTTTCTGTCGGCTCCTGAGCTCTTTGTCCTTTCCTCCAAAGCTTCCCCCATAACTTTGCTCCGCCTTGTCCTTCTGCTCCTATGCCCCAATCCATCTCTTCCAATGGCCTCCATCACCCCCCTTCTGCAGCCATCCCAAAGTTTCCTTGCTATCCAACAGGAGTCCCCTGTTCCTTCTTGCTCCCCTTCCTTCCTGGAACTGCTTTCCTGGGCAAATCTGTTCCACCTCCTCCTTTATTTCCTTGAAGCCAACACACCTAATCCGTGGTTGGCATCATCAGCAAACAGAAACAGACTGGGATGGAAACAATCATCTCTCAGCAGGAGCGCTATGGTGACGCATATTCCCACAATCAGGTTTCCACACCGCCCACTGGGTAACCATTGAGAAGTCACACTCTCTCAGCCTCAGAGGAAGGCTATGGCAAACCTGCCTCTGGATAAATCTTGCCAAGACAATCCTAAGATAGATTTGCCTTGGGATAGTCACCACAGAATCACAGAGTTGAAAGAGACCCTTGAGACCATCCAGTCCAGCCCCCTTCTGCCATGCAGGAACCCATATTAAAGCACTCCTTTTGACAGATGGCCATCCAGCCTTTGCTTAAAAACCTCCAAAGAAGGAGGAGACCCCACCACACTCCATGGAGACAGCCTATTCTACTGCTGGACAGCTTTGACCATCAGGAAGTTCTTTCTGAGGTTCAGGTGGAATCTCCTTTCCTGCAGCTTGAATCCATTGCTCCTTGTCCTGGTCTCTGGAGCAACAGAAAACGAGCCCACTCCCTCCTCAACATGACATCTCTTCAAATATTTAAACATGGCTATCCTGTCCCTTCTTAACCTTCTCTTCTGCAGACTAAGCATCCCCAGCTCCTAAACCGCTCCTCAGAGGGCTTCATGGCTTCCAGACCCTCCACCATTTTGGTTGCCCTCCTCTGGACACACTCCAGCTTGTCAATGTCCTTCTTGAATTGTGGTGCCCAGAACTGGACACAGGATTATTCCAGATGAGGCCTAACCAAAGCAGAATAGAGAGGTACCATTACCTCCCTTGATCTAGACATCATACTCCTATTGATGCAACCAACAATCATGCTGGCTTTCTTGGTTGCCACATCACACTGCAACAACAACTCCAGGTGTTATGGTGGATAAACAAATCACACCTTCACCATATCATCCTTCCTTTTTTCCTTGGATGGATCCTTTGGCTAAAGAAACTTGTGTCTGTCTGTCTTTCATTCTCTTTTCTACCTTCCTACCTTGTGTTTGGGGGTTCAAGCCAGCTCCATGCCCACCTGGGGATACGGTGAAGCTGCGGTTTGTTTATCCACCCTAACAGGGACACCTCCATGGACAGTGGCAACACATGGGCAACTCCACTTCTGCCAAGTGTGGATGTTCCACATCAGACTAAAATGTCCCATCTGCCTCTGTAAGGTAAGTTCCGCATGCGTGCAACACCACCAAGATCCCAACCATTGCACGGCCTTTGAGTTACTCCACATGAGAAGCCAAAGGAAATAAGAAATCAAGAGAAAGTGCAATTGGAAAGTGAATGGGGAGCTTCTCCCTCCCCTAGTTTCTGTTTTGCACGGCGTCCCTCCAACCTCCCTTTCCCCCCTCTCTTCCCCACCCCTCTCCCTCCCTTTCTCTCTTCTGTTGAGATCCCAGCATGTTTGCTTTTGACTCCATCCACTAAGTCAATAGTTTAAAGATCCCCTCACCCCACAAACGGCGGGCCCCCCTTCTTCCCCGACCCCCCCCCTTTCCCTGTCCTCTCCTTTGGATAATGTTGCCCTTTTGTTGACTAATCAGGGCTCCCAAGAGGTCGGAGATAGATACAGATTCTTGACATTGGTCGGTGAAAATGAAAGGTGGATTAAGCAACGGCGGCTGAACACACCATGGCAAAGTTCGACAACTATTCCCCCATTGAAAGTTCCCCCCTATTCTGGCGCGGTTACTTGAGTTTTTAAAAGTTGTTTGTATTTCTAAAGTGGAAGGTCTTTTGAGGCCGGGGAGCGGAGAGTGTAGCAACCGTGCCGGGGAGGAGGGAAACTTCAAAATGAGCGGAGAAAGGGGGCGATGGAGAAGATAATGGGTGAAAATGGAAAAAGCAAACAGGGCGGAAAGAAAAGAGCCAGGCACACACCAGATGGGGGACATTTTGTGACACTCCATACCTTTTTGGAACATTTTGGCAAAGTTTCCCAAAACAGATCTGTGGCCCAAAACATTTACAAGTGGGTAGTTGGGTGAATTTAGTGGAACGTCAACCAAGTCTAAGGAAAAAGGAGACAAAGGCCCTGGATTTTGTTGGTTCATCCCAACGAGAATGCACCCATTGAATCAACTGTTGAGTGCTGAGTCAACACATGAGTAAATCTCATTGTTTCAATGGGTTTACTCAAGCTGAGACTTTAGGTCAGTAGATTTCAGGCTGGAAGCCCATGCTAACTGTAGCCTCTGATAGAGTTCCACCATAAATGAAGATACAGAGTCATAAACTGATAAAGGCTGAGTTGACACAGAGGTAAGTCCCATTGTCCCAATGGGTTTACTGTAGGTGGGGCTAAGCAACTGCATTCCTACATATATTTATTACGAACAAATCTCAACCAACTTAGCAAGAGAATTTAAATAGGAAGCCAACTCGAAGTACAAACTTTATCCTTGGGACTGGAGAGTGGGAAGAAGCAAAATTAAATTACGAATTTAACTGTTCAGATTTAAGTATCTTCTCCTACTGGAGCCGGCTTTACTGTAAGGCAATGTAAGACATTGGTTTTTGGTGGAAAATGTTGGGGTTTGGCAATATGTCCCCCCAAACTGTTGGACACCTCTCCATCTGCCAGATGTTTCCACCATCCTGAACTGTTGTGCTGAATTTCAGGGGTGTTGCTGTTTTGTCAACTTAGGGCATCAAGGTAGTATACTGGCCAGAAGGCTTCCAACTGATAGAGATGGGAAGGATATTCAAAAATATCCCCTAAATGGTTGAAAAATGTGTGTTCCTCAAATGTGAGAAAACTCTGATGAGAAAAATCGAGGACTGATGAACATCTTCAAAGTTTGGGATTTGTACTACACAAAATTCACACAGTCTCTTTGGAAAACCAGGAAGAATTCGTTGAGTATTTTAAAAGTAAAAAAAAAAAAACACCTCCCCAAAATGACAGAAACTTTTTTTCTTCCAAGCTTTTTTTTTTTCCTGGCTGTGTGGAGAGTCTGAAAGATGGAAATTCGGGGCCTCCCCACTGTGCGTTTATTCAACTTCATGGAGAAGAGAAGACAGTGTTCGCAATGAGATTAAAGGGATATTTGAGGGTCGGGGAAGAGAAGAGAGAAAAAAAGACGGAGAAAATAGAATTGAAATCAAAAAAAAGGTAGCCTACAGAATATTCCCAACTTAAGCAACAAGAACAGCTAGCCTGTCTTTTCCCTGTTTGGGACTCAGAACGACTTGCAACAATATTTTTTTCATAAGAAACATAGTTAAAAATCCGGAAGTTAAAAAGAGACTAAACAGTAACGAAATTAAAACCAGATTAAAACATACACCAATTAAACACACCCACACCAGCATAACAATTAGCAATGTCCAGCATCTTCTTTAGGTGAAACAGGACTCCTACAACCAATCATTAGGTGCCTGTCAAAACAGAAAAGTCTTTGCTTGTCCACAAACATAGGGAGAGGGTCGATGTAACTTCTCTAGGAAGGGAGCTCCAAAGCTTGGGGGGCAGCCACGGTGGAGGAGCTGTCCCAATCCGGGATAAATCTCCGCCTGTAGAGTGACTCATGAATTGTCCCATGCGAATCCTATGTTTAAAAGAATCATAGGGCCATGGAGTCGGAAGGGCACCCCCCAGACCTTGGGGGCAAGCTCCCGCTCTGGGAAGGGTCTCCAGCTAGACCACCCCCAGAATCCACTCAGCCATTCTCTGGCGGCTGGTTGCTCTGACGCCAGAGAGCACAGCCATCTGTTCTGGGTTTCAGCCTTTGAAGGGGCCATCCGAACCTCTATTCTTCTAGGAGGGTAGGGCTAGGAAAGATCGGACGGCCAGAGTGGTATTATAGTAGTTTGAACGTTGGACTATGGCCCTAGAGACCAGGGTTTGATTCTCTGCTCAGCCATGGAAACCCATTGGGTGACCTTAGGTGCCTCACACACTCTCAGCCTCAAAAAAAAAAACCTGTAATAGGCTTGCTTTAGGGTCATCATAAGTCGGAAATAAGGCACACAACACCAGGTTTATCAGCTTGGATAGGTCTGTTACACCTCAAACTAAAATTGAGAAGGGATTCACCTACCCACTGGCATCAGGCAGAGCCATCAGCCTTTCTGTCTGTCTGTCTGTCTGTCTATCTCTGATCCTGTCCTATCCATCTGTCTCCTATCTTATCCCATGTCTGTCTGTCTGTCCGTCCATCATCCATCCATCCATCCATCCATCCATCCATCCATCCATCCATCCATCCATCCATCTATCCATCCATCCATCCGATGTCTACCTGTATACCTACATATACATTGATATCATCCATCCGTCCGTCTGTCCGTCTGTCCGTCCATCTATCCGTCCGTCCGTCCGTCCGTCCGTCTGTCTGTCTATCCATCTATCTATCTGTCTATCTATCCATCTATCCATCTATCTAGTGGAGCCTTGGTTAGAGTTAGACCAGCAGGCAACAGTTTTAAAAAAATAGAGAGAACATTTTCTTAAAAGATAGACAACCAGCTCAAAACTCAATCTGTACATTGAGACTTCCTTTCAGTGGCTCCAAGTAAAAAATCTACCATTACGACGACATCGTATCTGACCTTTGAAAGAATCTTTCAAATGTAAACCTGGGTTAACCCATCCCCAAACCCCATAAAACCAACACCAAAATAAAAGAGACCAAAAGAGAGGCACCACGGCAAAAACAACTGTGAGACCGTAAAAGTTCCCCCAGAGTTTGGGGAGGCTGTTCAAAAGAGCACCGAAATCAAAGCCTTTCCGCATCCCAGAGTTTTGTAACTTGTGGGTTTCAAGTCATCTGACCCCCTCCCCTCCCTCCCCCTTTTAAAGAAGGCCACGCTAGGTCACTTTGATCTGCGAACTTTAGGGTCTTCTTTGGAACAAAGGAGGCAGTGAGGACTCAAAAGCCCCGAGTCACAGAGCAAATCGGTTCTCCAAAGGGCTGCGTCCCCCATCTTTCTATTTTAAGGGTCAATCGGAGTGCTGCTTTCCAATTTTAGAAACAGGGTTGGGTGGGTGGGTGACCACAGGGAACAGAACTGAGGAAAGAGTCTTTGCTCCTTTTTCTTTTTTTGTTTCCCCTTTAAAGATGCCCAGCCTAGGGGCAAAAGCGCTTCAAGACGAATCTCTGTATCACCACATCACAGAACCACAGGGCTGGGTTTGCTAGCATTGAAATCAGATTCCACCCTCCAACTGTCTCAATTTGGCCAGGAGAGTCTGGAATACTCTGCTATCTTCTCACTTTTTGGGGTGTTTTTCAAATGTCTCAGTTTCTCTCTCCTCCTCCCACTTCTCCCTCTGCCTTCAGCTCTCTTCCTTTGCTGGAAACTGGATTAAACACAAAAGTAGTTTTAACTCAGTTGATTTCAGCAGGAGGGAGAAGAAAGGAGAGAACAGAATTTTGCCCTTTCCTGTAGACCCAGGCCAAAGCAAACTGTGGCAGCCTCTCCTAGTTTGTGCGCTCTGCTGGGACTTAGAGTTTCCCAGGATGTTAGCCATTTTGGGGAAATTCTATGAAAGCTAAAATGGTTGGGAACCAGCCTTCTTTTAGCAGAGTAGCTGATGAAGCATGCCCCTATCTCTGTGTGGCTTCCCTGAACTGAGGCTGACTTAGAAAGCAAAACAAGGCAGGCAGTTTCCCATTACAAACTTATAAAAAGTTTACTAATTATTTTCACAATTACATGTGCATTGGGGAGCCTACCTCCTAACTAGCTAAGGAACGGATTAGGTAAAATAGTAGCTTCTTTCTTAACTCACCATGTTCTGGATGGAGAGTATGGCTGGAGAGAAGGAAGAAGAAGCAAAAATGGAGGAGAAGAAGAAAGTGAGAGGTCTGAGAAGTGGGGTCTTTTATAAGACTGATGACCCAAGGAACCATCTTGGGTCCCACGGTCTGGTCGCCTGGAGACCAAAGGTGTTTATAATCATGCATTTCAATGACACAAGAGCAAATGGTGAGCTTTTGGATGCTTTGGCATCCAAAGGAAAAGAAACCCTCTGCTATCTAAGTCCCACTTTCCCTAAAACAAGAGACGGGGAGAGAAAATGCTGGATTTTTTCCAACACATTCTCCTTCTTTCCTAACATTTGCCATCCTGATCACACTCTGATGTTGCCTGCCTATACATGTCCCCTGCCATTTCCGCACTAGCCTGTTATAGTGCTATTATTCCACTTCCAACCTCATATCGAATCCTAGGATTTGCAGTTTAGGGAGGGGCCTTTAGACTTCTTAGCCAGAGAGCTCTTTGGTCTCAGTAAACTACAAACCCCAGAATTCCATAGAAGGTTTAAAGTGGAATGATAGCACTATAACAGTGTAGTGCGGAAATGGCCTGACTCTGGAGGCTTTTGGGGGTGGGTGATTTCAGGCGCTGCGCTTTGCGTCCCCAAGGGCCACATTTGCCCCTTGCCCAATTCCTTCCTTCAGAGGAAAGCAATGAAACCAACAGAGGAAACAAGAAAGCAAACAGAAATACAACTGCACTGAGGTTTCTCCCCAAGAATCTCAGATCAGGTCTTCAAAACCAGCTGGCAACCCTCTCAAAAGGAAAGGGGAGGGACCCATTTCAGCGAGGAAAGTCCCACAAGACTCAGAGCCCAGCTGCTAATTAATAGACGCTGGTTCCTCCAATAAGTCCTGGGCCATCCATAATGCTAAGAACCTCCTTTGGAGTCAGTAATGTTTCCGATAAGGGAGAACATTTCCGGATCAAAGCCTTTTTGGCTTCTCTGTTCCTTCCCTGCCCTCACTTGCCCTCGTCTGCCTTTGCTTATCATCCAGCTTCACTGTGTTTTAGTCTGAACTTGAAAGGAAGTGGCTCCAAGAAAAGATTCGGCTGCTTGGATTGGCACAGGGGAACTAAAACCGACCAACAGGATTTGCTCTCCAGACAGCGTACCGCACAGCGGAGATCGGAACCCAGGGCCTGAATTTAAACATTTATTACCTTCTGCTGGCCCTTAAAATTTAAACTAGTGGGAAATCAGGAAGAATGTGAAGCATTTGAGTGGTAGGCAAGATGCTAGCAATATGTCGATCATTTCCTCCTTATTTTTTCAGAGGGTAAAACAAAAAAACAGCCTGCAGCGAGGATGAGAAATCTACAAAAAAAGAGAGGCTGTGTTGTATCAAAACGGAAACGCGTGTTCGGCGGCAGCGGTGCTCAGTGCCAGAAGACTTCACAGGAAAGGAAGAGGAGATCTCACGAGGTACGGAGTATCTTTCCTCCACCAGAAAGCAAAGATGCCTCTGTGTGTCTGAGATTATATAAAAATTGCTGACCCGTGACATTTTGCCACCCGAGGCAAGGAACAAAATGGCTCCCCTTCCCATTCCACCAACAGAAGCAGCTTTACAAATTTTTCTTGTGTGATGGGACAATGTCTTCTACTCCCAGCTTGAAAAAGTAACTTTTTTTGAACATCAGCTCTTAGAACCCACCCCCTGCTGGCTACTGCCTGGGGGCTCTGGGAATTTAGTCCAGAAAAGGTAACTTTTCCAACTGCTGCCTTCATCTTGTGCTCCAGATATTAGCCACCTGGTGCCTTCCAGGTCAATACAGTGATGAATCCGCTCTGTTTTTTAGTCCGAATTTTGAAGGAGCTGCCTAAAATGCTGAACTGTGCCTTGTGGTCCAGTGTACCTTGTGGGATGCAGTGCTTTGAGGGCTGGAGAATGACCTTGGAGACCCAGATTCAATTTCCTGCTTGGCCCTGAAAACCCACTAAGGTGACCTTGGACTCCTCACACTCTCTCAGCCTCAGAAAACCCCATGATAAGTTCACCTTAGGGTCGCTGTAACTCAGAAATGACTTGAAGGCACACAACAACAACAGCAGCAACACCTTGCAGAACTGCTTTAAAGTTCAGACTAAAACCTGAAACGGCCTTACCGCCCCATAGATAGGGAAACCACAGGTTGCCATGGGGTGGGAAGCTTACCTGTGGGCCACAGAGGAAGCTGCATGATGCCCAACTCTTTGCTTGCTACTGATAAAGCAACCAGCTCACTCTTTCTAATGGTGGAGCTGTCCCAAATTTCCCAACAGAAAGGCCTCTTTTGACTTCTTCTTGTAGGAAACCAAGTAAGGTATGACTTAAGGAAGCTAGCTATGCTGAGCTTGGGGAAGAGAAGATGTAGAGCTGGCACGAGAGCAATCTGTAGTTACCTCCATCCATCATGGAGAAGATAGAGAAGATGAGATTAGGGCACAACCTCAGTGTGTCTTCAAGTGCATTTATAGGCCACTTTTGCAGAAGACAACAAAGTGGTGTACAAGAATAATCAGAGGCAATGAAAATGGCAAGGAAACATAAAGGCAAGATAGATACCCAACAGTGGTATCTGGGAGGGCCCCACGCGGACAGAGATTGCCAATTGGCAAGTGTAGGTGGCTATCTTATTCCTAGGAGAAGATTGCTCTTCAACCTGGGAGCTACTGTGGAGTAGGCCTGCTTTCAGCCTCCAATAAGGGCGAGAAGGATCTCCACAAGATTCAGCAAAACTAGAAGGGCCTCAAATATAGACAGAAGGACTCCCTCGTTTAGCCAAGCAATCCGGAGTCTTAAACTCGACAAAATAAAGAATAGGCAAGCAAAATAGCTTCTTGAGTGCAAGTCTAATGCGTGCACGGTAAAATGTACAGTGCAATCTCTGTGTTTACTGGAGGGGGATAAACAAGGCAATTCTAGACTAAGAAGGAGAGGCAACTTCCTTACACTGGGTGAGATTCTTGACCTAACTAGTTGAGTGTTGTCTGCACGTACTGGCAGCTTCAGACCAGGAGCTGTCCTGGTTCGGTCCAGAAAAATCCAGAACTGAACCTGCAACCTTTGCCATGTAAAGCAATCGCTCTGTCACTGAGCTCCAACTCTTTTCCTACGGATGAAAAGAGATGATTGATTGATACCTAATATTATGTCCATCATGATATTGGTCTAAATGGGCCCAGTGTTGCTGACTGGGATGGAAACATTGTTGTGCAACCAGCAAGGCTGAAAGCCATCAACTTGGTTCCCATCACAGCCTTGCTGTGTCCACTCCACATCTCTAAGCCCCATCTTAGTCTTCTCTGGCTCTTCTAAGAAGTCAGCGGACCATCCAAGCTGAGTAAAATTCCACAAAACACACAACTGGGGTTTTCACCTCGGTTTTCGCACGAGGTTGCAAGGTTTTAACGACAAGGAATGCTTTGAACATGACGGTGGTTTGACCATCAGAAACTCGCTTTGCAGGTGTTTGTGTTCTGCCTAAATACCAAATGCATGTATTGATTTCAAGGAACCTAGGCAGGCAATTCTCTGCAAAATTAACACAGGCCATTTCTGCACCAACCTGCTATTCCACTTTCAACATCCTATGGAATCAACATCCTCAAAGGCCCCTCCCTAAACTGCCAACCCCAGGATTCCATAGGATGTTGAAAGTGGAATAATACCACTATAACAGGCTAGTGCAGAAACGGCCATACTGTCCACATTCAGCAACTTCATGCGGCACTCATTTTTGCCTTTCGGAAGGGCCTGTGACTGAAAATGTGGGATGCTTCTGGCATCTTGTTCACTCTCTGTAAAAGGCAAAAGCTTTCCAACCTACAAATAAGGGACATCCCTTATACTACGGGATACCCACCAGTCCTATAAAGGACAAGGTCTCCCACACTTTAGGGAGAACTTCCTGACTATTTGGCATTGGAATGGACTGATTTGGACTTTCCTTTTGGGGTTGGATGGGCATCTTTGAGGAGTGCTTTAGATGTGTCTTCTGGCCTGGCAGAGGGTTGGACTAGATGGCCCTTGGGGTCATTTCCAACTCTATGATTCTCTGATTCTATGAAATAAAACTAAATGCCTGAAAATAATGCATACTGAGGCCTTTCTACATCTGAGAAATAGTTTCTCAGAACACTCATTGTTCTAACAATTTATCCACGTAATATTAAAGATGACGGCAAGATATGGATTGATTTTGAACATTATGAGGAGACCGCTGGAGGGATACACATTTCTGAATTTTCTTTGCACAAAACAACAGCAACAAATGTGCTTTTGATATTATTTTTCTCTCTCTCTTTTCCTCTCCCATCTCCCTCCCCACCTCCGATTTTGCCCCTAACGCTCAAGTAAGTATCTTTAAGCTTAAAGGCTAAGATTGGTATATTCTTTAAAATCCTTCCATGTAAATTCCTCTGGAATTTTTTCTTTCTTTCTTTCTTTTTGGAAAAGCTCAGGGAGTTGAGGGGGGAAGAAGAGGGAGTTGAAGGACAATGGGTGGGGAGGGGGAGAAAAAGGGGAGGTTAATCCGGGTTTAATGCTCTGAAGCAGTTACACGACCACGGTGAGGTTTTGCTGGCGTTATCTCTCCTCAACATTTGGGTCTCCGGTATTTCACCCAGCCAAATAGCTGCGAGGGGAGGGGGAAAAAAGTGCGGATGCCCGCAACTCCTGATGCCTCCAGGAAAATATGGTTTTTAATATCTAAATAACTCTTCCTTTCTCCTGTCTCTCCCCCCACCCGGCGTCCACCCACCCAACGCTGTCTCGAAATCTCCACTTCCACCAACACCAGAGATGATGGATTCGTTTGAAGTGTGCCTCCGTCTCATCTTCTCCAAGGCCTCTCCCTCTCTCTCTCTTTTATAACCAAGCTTATTGGAAGGAAAAAAGAGAGAGAGGAGAAGGAGAAGAAGCAAAAGTGTAAATATAATTCTTTTAACCACACCGCGATGGAAGGAGAAAGGGAGACGGGAAAAACTCCTTTTCTTCAGCACAACGCATCGTGAAGGACTCGGGGAGAGACAGTTTTGGATGGGCACGCACAACGGGAGAAGGGAAAGCATTCCATTTAAAGGCACTGGAAATAAATGTTTGGCTTTTTTATGACCATCTGGCTGGAATTCAGCAGGGGGCTTACATCTTCCTAAGGGGGACTTGTAACTTTGCAATGCCCATCTTCAGCAGGGGACATCCATGATGTTACAACACGCGGGCATCCATTGGACAATGGCAACCAGTGGAGCAAATGATGCACCATGGCCCCAGTGCATAAATAGCACCAATGCACATGGGGTCACTCCCAGTGCAAATCCAGACACAGACTAGGCAGTGCTGGAATGCCACAGGAGTGCCCAAGGCACTCCAAAATTTTGCAATATGCATCAAAAATGCCTGACGTACATCCAAAGTACCAGATGTGCATCAAAACTGCCTGATGCCCAGCAAGACCACCCGCTGAGCATCACAACCACCCAATGGGCACCAGACTGCTCCTGCTGGTGCCCAGATGCCCAGCTTCACAATTCACTAAGAGAGCTTTGCTGCAATTCTGCAATGCAGCTGTGGATTTGTGATGAGATGTAGACTGTAGAAACCTGCCCTCGGTTTTTAATACTTTAGGCCCTTTGCTCCTGTTGATATTCAGGGACAGGAAGGACTCAGCAGAGAAAGGGACCAGAGGCCACGTGGGGGCCAATTTTAGGACGGTAAACCAGAGCATTTTCGAACACCCAGTGCCATGCCAAACATGGCGTTCCACAGGCAAGGGGCTGCTATAGAGAAAGCTCTGTTATGTATACCGAACCAACCTAACTTCAGAAGGTGCTGGAACACACAACAAGGCCTCCTCTGAACATTTCAGATTTCTGGCCACCCCAGCTTATTTCTACAGTCCCTCTCAAAATAATGACGAGAAGAAGTGATGTTGTGCATTTTTGAGTTTTCCCACACATTTGCAGAGCTTTCTGCACAGTTTTAGGGCACAAATTGCTCCAAATCACAATGACCATTTTATTTAATGGGGAGGGGGTTCTGGAGACTGCAGGTGACCCGGCAGGTAACTTAGACACAAGCCATGTAGGGCTTTAAAAGTAGCAACCGAGGCTTGGGACCATCCCTGGAAACCAATTGGCAGCCAGTGAACTGATTCCAATATCGATGTGATGCGCTCACTCCTGGAAGTACCTGTGACCAAACTGGCTGCCGCATTTCGAACCAGTTGGAGTTTCCGAACTTGGTGCAAAGGTAGCCCAACATAACAGCACGTTGCAGAAACCCAGCCTTGAGGTCATCTCTCATTGTGAGCCTCCCTGTGTCTGGAGATATTCTAGGGAGGCCTGTCTATACTTCTCGGTTTTCTTTTCAAAGTCACACTCTCTCAGCCTCAAGAGGAAGGCAAAAGGTGAAACCCTTCTGGACAAATTCTGCCAATGATAGGTTTGCTGTAAGTTGGAAGCGACTTGAAGACACACAACAACAACAGTTCAATTATACTTCAATTTTTCCAGAATGTATATTTTGTCACTGTAGCTATTTTTTACCTTTGAGTCCCAGAACGGGAAAAAAGCTGAGATAAAAACAAATAAAGTAATATATATGATTTCTAGAAACAATTTCTTAGATACCTCCAGCTAACTTCCAGCTTTTCTGTAAAGACAAGTTTCCATCTCCTTCTCTAGAGAAAGCCCTAGCAACAAGGTTTGCTGGAAGAATGAACCCTAAATATAAGCCAGGACTGAACAGAAAGAGAATCCAAGATTTTTCTCTCTAGGATGAAGACTCACAAACGGCTAGCCAAACCACCTGGATACAATTCTGTATGGAAATCAGAACTGCTTTTTGGACAGCTCTTTTCTGACTGTCTATAGATCCAAGGGATATGTGTGCGTGAGAGAGGAAATGGCTTTCTAGAGAGAGAAAAATTCGTCTTCCTCACAGTTCTCTCCAGAAACAACACCAAGCTGACAGTAATGATAATAATCATAGAATGTAGAAGCACAAGAGACCACAAGGGCCATTGAGTCCAGCTCCATTCTGCCCGGCAGGAAGACACCATCCAAGCCCTCCCTTGGACAGATGGCCACCCAGCCTCTGCTTAAAAACCTCCAAAGACAGAGGAGACTCCACTACACTCCATGGAGTCAGAGTAGGCCACTATCGAATTGGTCTTACTATCAGGAAATTCTTCCTAATATTTAGGTGGAATCCCTTTTCCTGAAGTTTGGCCGTTGCTCCATTGTGTTCTCATCGCTGGAGCACCAGAAAACAGGCTTGTTCCATCCTTCATATGACATCCCTTCCAATATTTAAACTTGGCTATCATGTCCCCTCTTAAGCTTCTCTTCTCCAAGCTAAACATCCCCAGCTTCCTGAGCTGCTCCTTAGAGGGCTTTATGGTTTCCAGGCCTCCTTCCATTTTGGCCACCCTCCTCTGGACACGTTCCAGCTTCCTCATACCCTTCCTGAACTAGACACAGGATTATTTCAGGTGGGGTCTGACCAAAACATAATAATGTCCAGAATCTTCTATCACAGTTATGTAACATTAAGTGTACTTAGCTACCTAGCAGAAGTGCTAAGAAACCCTTTTAGTGAATTAGAATCATAGAACTGGAAGAGACCCCAAGGGCCATCCAGTCCAACCCCCTTCTGCCGTGCAGGAAGTCACCATCAAAGCATTCCCAACAGATCCAACCTCTGTTTGAAAACCTCCAAAGAAAGAGACTCTACCATATTTCCAGTCATTTTTTTAAAAAAATATCCTACCCCCACCCTTTTTTTAAATGCAATTCAACACATCTTGCAAAGCAAAACATATTTTCCCTCACTTTTCTATGACAAGAGAACCACACTGTTGCTTGGCTACCTAGTTCCTCCATTTCCTGACCCCTAAAAAGCGACTCCCCATTTTGCAATGTAGAAGCCTAACAAGCAAGCAAGGAAGCAAACAACTTGCCTGTGGGGGGGGAGGGAGAGTAACTTCCAAAGTGTTTCCCCAGAAACTGAGGCCTTCTCCCCATGGTTTTCCCCCATAGGCCCTTCACAGGCTCACTTTCAACACACCTGGACAAAACTAAAACGACCCCAGAGAAAGATTCCTCACCTTATATGGAACTTTGAGAGTGAAATTCTACATATTTGGGGGAGAAGGGGGTATACCTCCCCAAATTACCATCTTCCCCATCTCACCCTCTTCTTTTTTCGCCCTTTCCTGCCCAATTGCAACCTTCCCTCCTTCCCTCTCCTCCATCCGCGCCTTTCCTAGAGAAGGGGGGTTTGCAGGAGGAGGGGGCCTCCTCCTCCCCCTTCTCTCCCTCCAGCCCAGCCCTTATTCTCTCTCTCTCTCTCTCTCTCTCTGGCTCTCTCTCTCTCTCCGCCGCCGCCTCTTCTCTGCCTCGCCGCCGTCACAGCGGATTTGGGCAGAGAGTTTTATCTTGCAAACATTCCCCTGACTTTGTTTATGTACACCGGGTTGTTCGGAGCCCCTGCGTCCCCGAAAGCCACTGTTTGCCTTTGTCATTGTTATCTGTGCGTATTGTTGTACCTCATTTGTCTCAGGCGGGGGCGGGGGGCGGAGGGAGGGGGGAGGGGGCGCCGAGGCGTGTCAGCGCCGCGTGTGTGCGCCCGGGCGGGACTCGCTCCCAGCCCCTCTGCCCGCCCCTCTCTCTCTCTCTCTCCGTACTCTTTGGCTTCCCACCTCGGCCCTTCCTTTCTCCCTCTTCCTTCCCCCTGTCCCCGCTATCCCTTTTCTTTCCTCCCCGTCCCCCCTTTCTCCTCCTCCTCCTCTCCCCTTCCCACCTTTTCCTCCTCCATCTTCTCTTTCTTCCCCTTAGCGCGCCCCTCTCCCCGCTCTTTCTTCTCTTCCTTCTCTTTCCACTTCCCACCTTCTCACCGGGGGCCTGTCTTTTCCACACCTTCCTTCTCTTTCTTTCCTCTCCATTTCCCACTTTTCCTTTCTTCCCTTTTCCTCTTTCCCAGCTCCCTCTCCTCTGCCAGTTTTTCCTTTCTTGTCTTCCTTCTTCTCCTCCCTCTCCTTGCCTTTTCTTTATCCACCAATCTTCTCTTGATCTCCTTCTTTCCTCTTCCCCTTCCTTCATCCCCTTCCTCCTCCTTTCTGGCTTCCTCCTCCTCCTCTCTCACTTCTTTCCCCTTCCTCTCTTCCCTTTCCGCTCCCCCCTCTCTCTCCTTCTTCCTCCCTCCTGTGCCTCCCATCTCCCTTCCTTCTGGCTCGCCCTTTGCCCTCTCTCTGCCCGTCCCCTCTTAATGCCTTTTCCTGCCCTGCTTCCCTTCCTCTTTCCCCTTGCTCCTGTCCCCGCATTCCTTTCCCTTCCCTTCTCCTCTCTCCCACCTCCCTCCCTCCTGCCTCTGCCCCGCTTCCTTTTCTTCTCGCTCCTCTTCCCCGCTCTTTCCTTCTTCTCTCTTTTCCCGAATTCTCCTCCTTCCTTCCCCATCCTTCTCCCAACGTCTTCCCTCTTCCTCCCTCTCCCTCCACCTTGCGCTGCGGCGCGGGGCCTCCCTTCTCCCCCCTGCGCCTTACCTCTCCCCAGCCCCTCCAGCCCCCCTTTTGCCCCCCATTATTCCGCCTTGATCCCCCTCCTAACCAGCCCCAAATCCCGCCTGCGCGCTGTTTGATTAGACGGCCAACCTCCAGGTAATCTTCTCCCCCCCCGGATGAGATGGATTGGCGCTTCCTTCGTCTAAACCTCAGACTTTGACGGAAGGAGGCGGCGAAGGAAGACGGGGATCTGAGTCCCTGGTGGGGTCTTTTTTCGTGGGGGGGGGACCCATGGAAAGGAGGGAGGGGAGAAAGGGAGAGGGGTTGCTGAGGATGGGGAGTTCCTTCCTATTTCCTCCCAGGCAGAGGGGAGAGGGAGAGAGAGACAGAGAGCGCGCGCCAGGTGTCACCTGGACATTGTGCGCAGACAAAAGAAAGACGCAGGAGGGGAAATGAAGGCAAATTGGGCGGAAAGTGTTGGTGGGGTGAGGAAAACGGAGGTGTCCCCACCCCCCTTTAATTAAATCAGGTCCAACAGCCTCCCTTTGGCTTTCAAGTCCCCCTGAGAAAGAAGCGAGGGGTCGAGGGGTTCTCTCCAAGGACCTGCCTTCGAGAAGGGCTGCGCGCCTGCCTGCGCAAGTTGCGCGCCTGGAGGTGACCCCAGAGACTCAGAATTGGGTTTGGGAGTGTCTCGGTTTCCAATCGGGGGCGCAGGAGCTAGCCTGGCAAGGCCTCTTCGGAAGTTAGGCGGATGGAGACGGCTCCCAAGTAAAGGAACGGGGTCATGGAATCTGGGAGGGCCCCTATCCGCGCCCCATTCGTAGCCACAGCGGTTTCACACCAAATGAGACAAATGCCTATTAATATACGTGTGTATATATGTGCTGTCCGTGCGGGTATACACACATACGACAATAGGAGCAATCTGCTTCGGCCCAATTTTGGCAAAAGCCCGTGATAGGTTCGCCTTAGGATCTCCACAGTTTAGCCACAACGATATACATTTGATACAGTTCTATGCGCAATTCTGATATAAGCTAAATTTCACGACCTACACAAATCCCAACCCCAGTTTATATATAATGGCAGATCAGTGCCTTTACCAAAAAAAGGCAAAAGAAAAAAAAATATACATAATGGCACCCAAATGGTTTTATTTCACCTGGAATAATTCTATCCAAAGATGCCCGGGTGGTATTAACCTGAATCCAGCCTTAGGTGGAAGTAAGTTCGATGGGAATCAGTGGGGCTTACTCCCAAGTAAGTGAAAATAGCTCAAAATTTTATTTTTTCCCCTGCTGGGACAATAACTAGGTGCCTAGGAACATACAAAAAACACCGGTATAGACAAAGAAAAAAAAGTTGCTTCTGTTGTACACACACATCTGGAACATCCTGAGAAGAAAAAAAGACACGGCCCCCGATCCAAGCTCCGATCGGCGGAGGATCCGTTTTCCTCTACTCGATCCCCACCTTCCTCCTTGATTGGAAACGGCGAATGAATACGATTTGCTTATTTTTAAGAGAAAATTCAAATATTCCAAGTCTTCCTCTACCTGACACGCATCTTACATTTTAGCTGGACCCGATCTCGCAGAAACACGCGGGGAAACCACTTCTTTCGACCCCTCGACCGTTCCAGCAAGCCAACCCACTCCCCCCAGGGACCTCCCCCCTTTCATTGGGGGGGATCCTCCCCCCAATGCAAGACACCCTCATTCCTCTCACGTCGCTCTCTTTCCCCCGCGTGGAGACTTGGAAGGGACAAACCACTCTCTTATCCCTTCCAACCGAACTGCAGATCCACAGAGTCCTACTCGGAAGTAAGCCTCACTTGCCTTCACAGTTCCAGGGAGTTTGCTTTCTGGGAAGGGGGTCCGAGGATCACAGGCATTGGCTTGACCACTTCCCTCCCACAAAAGGGAACCCCCAATTAGAGGAGACCCATTGAATCCATGGAATTTACCTAAGTGTAGAACCCCCCCAATCAAGATTGTAGGTCTGCCCTTACCCAATACGATTCAGCCCCTAAAAGAAAAATGAATTCCAACTCCACAGAAATTGGACAGAAATGTGTACCCCGGTTTCTACCCCGGAGGAGAGGAGAAGGGAGTAGAAAGATGGCGAGCCAAAGTAACGTTATTTACTATTCCTTCTTCCCAAATCTCCCAGGAAAAAAAAAACAACAACCAAATTTTAATATTGTTTTCGATGGGAGAGGCTTTTTTTCCCTTCCCCAGTCAAAATTATCACCCTCAACATCAGAATCAAAGTAATATTGATGCTGTTTTTGCGTTTTTTCCAAAGAGTAAAAGATGGAGCAACGAGAAAGGAGGAAAGCAATGACAATAAATTCAACGTCAATACCACCAGCAGTACCTTATTTGGAGGGAGGGGTTGACAATGATGAAAAACATTAATTAATTGTCAGCCGTCTGGCAAGACTGGACAGAAACCCAATACGCAAATAAAAAATAACGAGGAAACTAACGCCCATAAATTTAACGTCAAGGGCAGCAGGAGAATAACGGGAGTGGAGGGAGAGATTGTTGATGAGAAATTTTAATATTAGGAGTTGTCAGTCGCCTGCCCACTGGGTTCTCCAGAGTGAAACCCAACGCGCAGATAACAAATTAGTAACAGGAGCAGCCAATTTGAAGAAACAAAAAGGAAGAAGGAAGGTGGCACTACCTTTAAAACGAGCTGATTTTTACTTTTATATTTTGAACGCATTCCTTCCGATGTAGTCGAGAGGGCGAGGTTGCTGATGGTGACAAATAGCAATAATAATAAAATAAGAGCAATAATTTTAATCACAGTATTAATAATCCATAAGGGGAGGCATGTCAGCTTGCTGGAGGAAACCAGCAATTGAAACAACAAGGAGGGTGGAAGCTTGCTCAGAACCAAGCCCGACCTATTGAATTCAATGGGAACCTAAATTGTTGTGGTTTGGAGAGGGGCACAAAAAAGGCGCCGCTCCAAGGCCAGATTCTCCCCACCCCTATAGGAAAGTATGAGTGGCTTCCCGGGTCCTGTTTCTTTCCCATCTCTCCACATTTTGCAAAATTTGGCCTCTTCCAAAGGGGAAACTCAGAGCCAGAAATGAAAGGTGCCAATCCTGAAGGCGCAAGAGGCCTCACCATGGGCATCTTCAAGACGCAAAGACGCAGCCACCGTTTGGAGAGGTGTTTGGAGAGCTGTGAGTGTGTGTGTGTTTTTCTGGGGTGGGGGAAGAGAAAAGAGGGAAGGAGGGAGGGAGCTGGGAAGAAATAAAAGCTGGGGAGGGGGTTAGAGAGAGGGAGAGGGAGAGAAAGAGCGCCTAAACCCCACCGCGCAGCCCTCCTGAATATCCGCCGAGGGCCAGGCGAGTGAGCCGTTTAAAGATGAAAGTGCGAGGCAAATAAAGACTCAATTTAATCTGTCTTAAACCCCTTCAACTTCACGTTTGTGCGGGCAACCCAAAGAGTGAGTCCCTGATTGGGGATAAATACATTTTCTTAACATGCCTCGGAGCTATTACACCCGTCTCCAACACAGCGCTCTATTCAAGCGCCACAGTTTTCATTACCGCCGCTAATAAGTCTTAACGTTATTAAATGCCAAGCGGATGAGGGGAGAGAAGAGAGAGGGAGAGAGAGAGGGAGGGAGGCAGGCGGGCAGGGGGAAAAAGCAAAAGAGGGAAAAAAGGAAGGGAAAATACGCACCCCAGGTCCCCCAGTGGGGCCTTTTCTTTCCACACAAGGGAGAGGACAGACTTCCTATAGAGCCCCCCTGCAAGGACCACCCTTCCCAGTCCCATGACTCCAGTGGGCACCCCCTTTCCCTTCCATGTCTCCCCAAAACCATCTCTGAGGAGCTATTGCACATTCCATTAGCCTCCAACCTTGCCTCAACAAGAAAGGGGAGCTTACTTCCGAGGAGATGCAGACTACTACTGGGGATCTGGACCCACATTTTTATCTGGAGGGAAGGGGGAGACAGCTCCTCTCCCCCTCCGCCGCAAATTATATATCTTCTTCTATTAACAAGGTTATTGAACATTTATTTGGAAGTCACTCTTCCCAAGAAAGGTGGGTAGGATCCGTGGGTTTACTTTGGAGTAGAGGGCAGGGAATACATCTCCAGATCCTTCTCTTAGGGGGCAAAAAGGAGAAAGGAGCCCCTACTTTAATTATATACTTGCCCTGGAAAACAAAGTTATTGGATATTTTTTAAAATATTAAGTGGGGGGTGTGGGGAGATTTGTGGGGCTTAATTCAGAGTAGACTCAGAGGGGAAAGAATCCACCCCACACCTTTGTTTCGGGGAGGGGGGAAATGGAGAGAAACCCCACCTATGATGTAACATCTCCAGCTGGGGTGCTTAGGGTATTACACAGTTGGGTAGGAAGAGTCCTCCGAGGAAAAGATCCGTGGGGTTTACTTCAAAGTAGACCTACTTTTTAGTTTTAGAGAGTCAGCGGAGTGTAATGATTATACCACCCTATAGGCCAGGGTCTGACTCCCTGCTGGGACATGGAAACTCACTGGGTGACCTTGGGCATGTCACACACTCTCAGCCCCAGAAAACCCTGTCATAGGTTGGCCTTAGGGCTGCCATAAGTCCCAAACCGCTTGAAGGCACACAGCAACAACAGCAGGATATAGAGAGCAGAAAATTTAGCTTCCTTCCTTCCTCTTTTGGCGAGGAAAGAGAGAGAGAGAGAGACCCTTAACCATATTCCATCCATTTTGCTGACATATTGGGTTATTGCACCTTTCTTTTGGAATAATTCTTTCTTCAAAGAACTGCAAAGTTTACTTCTAAACAGATACAGAAGACATATTCTTCACTTACCTTCTTCTTTTTGTCTTTGGGTGGGGAAAGAAGGAGGAGACCCTCCCAAAAAAACACCCTATCATAATAAGGTTATTGCACATTTATTTGGGAATAAGGCTTCCAGGGAATGAGGTGTGGGGTTTAGTTCAGAATAGACAGGGTTGGAGAGGAGACAGAACTCCGAGGGGCGGGGGGTTGACAATTAAGGAAGGCCAGGTAGGGTCATATTGTCCCCTTTGGTTTTCCAATAAGCTGAACTTCCTGCCATTGGCTTCCTGGGGGGAATCAGGCATAGGATCGGGGTTGTGGAGGTTGCGCCTTTAGAGCGCGCAGGTTTCCCCACAGCATCCAGGACTGGGATGTGTAGATATGGGAAGGTTAAGTCTGGGGCAGCTTAGTTAAAATAGGCAAGTCCATCTCTCCAAAAAAACTTCAGTTTTGGTCCAGTTTTGTTCCTCTCAAGGTCTCCGCGGAACAAAACAGCCAAAGGATAAATAAGGGGGGGGGAATAAGGGGGGTAATAAGAGGGGGAGGCTGCATGCTTTGATGATTCTGTCACCACTTTACTGGAGAGTAAGTCTCCTTCAACGAAAAGGGGAGGGACGTCTGCGAAAAACGCGTCCGAGGTTGGTTTCTGAGGAAGAGAAAGGGGTTTCCTATCAGGGGGCGTTCAGGCAGTTTACAAGGTGGAAACGTGGCCAAAATCACACAGCCGCAACCACCACAACACAAGTCAGCCAGAAACCGACCTGCTTTGGTTATAAACGCGTTTAAGGATGGCATTGTTTTAAAGGCTAAGAAATGCACCCTGGCAAGACTTTTTTTTTTAAAAAAAAACTGCGCTTCTTTATTCCTTTATTTATTTAATAGTCTTCCCTCTTTCAAAAGACCTCGGGAGACATTGGACAGGGCAAATCACTCCGAACCGCTTAAAACAACTGGAAAGACCCAGAAAATATATGTAGAATATATATGCATATATTCCTAATTCCTAACACATATACATGTATTTTAGCGTGGTTTGAGCGTTAGACGAAGACTCTGGAGGGCAGGGTCCGAATCCCTGCTCACCCATGGAAACCTCTTGGGTGACCTTGGGCAAGTCACACTCTCTCAGCCTCAGAGGAGGCCAAGGCAACCCCTCTCTGGAACGCATCTTGCCCTGAAAACCTATAGGGTCGCCTTAAGTCTTTAGGCACGCAACAAGAACAAACGGTGGCTAATTTTAAGAAGGGAAAACGCGTCCCTTCTATACGATTCCTCGCGAGTAAGAGCGGCTCTTGAAGAGCAGCAAATTTATCCGCCCAAATTTAACCAGAGGCGCTGGAAGCCGGGACCTTTGTAGCTTTCTATGGAGAAGGAAACCCCCCGCTTTCTTCGGCGGCGCTTACTCGCGAGTAAGGAGGGAAAACGAGAGAGGAGAGGAGGGGGAAAGAGCTTGAGACTGACAAGTTACTCCTCCACCTTAAGTAACTTCTGCATCGAAACTTGGAGAGGCTTGAAAGGAAAAATTATGCTTCCTGGGAACCAGGTTTTGTGTGTGTTGAAGAACAGCGTACCCACCAACACATTTTAAAAAATTAAAACAATAAAGAAACAAATTGATCCCCCCCCCCATGGAAGATGTCAATTTGGGTTTGACAGAAACCGAATTGTCGACCCGGAAGGTTTTGCGCCTGAAAGCGATTTTCCTCCCCATCACAGCCGCAACTCTCTTTTGTTTTCCCTCTCTGCTTGACCTAGTGGCTGACTCGCAACCCCTTTACCTTCCTACTCGGAAGTCAGTCTGTGAGTATCCTACTCCCAGGTAAACGTGGCAGAGATCCTCAGGTTTAAAATTCCCCTTGGAAGAGGGGAGGGAATTGTGGGGAGAGGGTGCAACAAGACACACAAAAAACACACACAGAGATTCCGAGGCTCAAGGTAGGCCAGGTCGGCTCGGATCGGTGCCGCTCCTCCCAAGAGGAGGCCCCTCTCTGAGAAGGGCAGGGAGACCTGGGGGCGAAAGCATTGGATCAGCCATGGCAAGGCGAGGAGACCGGGCTTACTCGCGAGGAGGAATTGGCCACAAACACGGCAATGGGGGGACATGACAGTGCAATCCCTCTACGTGTCTACTCAGACATGTAAGGGCGTTGAGCTCAATGGGGTTTACTCCCGAGTAATCAGGGCTGTAAATCAAAACCTTCCAAAAAGCCGATCCCGCATCTTTTTCCACGAGGAAAAATAGTTTAAATGAACAATTCCTCTCCATCAGACACACTTTGAGTCAGAAACTTTTACAAAGAGATTCCTTTTTTGTTTTTTGATACCTTCTAAACTATGGGATTTTTTTTTAATACTCTTCTTTGGAATTGGGGAAAAAAACACCTTTATTCGTGTCCAAGTAAAGATAGTCCCTCTCTGTCGTTTTTTCCCCCTCCTCGGAGGACTACAATTTCATTTTTCGCTCTTTAAAACCAGGCCGGCCTTTTTCCAAGTCAGAGAAATTCGCTGGAGAAAAGGAAAAAAAAAGGCGATTTTTTTTCCCCTTCACGGCTTCAGCAATTAATCAAACAATTAATTAAAACCGCTGGAGGGGAAACCTTGGAACGGGGAAATAAAACAAACCCGCTTGAGGGGAAAAAAAAACCTTGCCGGGAATGCATCTATCTATCCGTTTTTTAAAAAAATCGAAGATATCGCGAAAGGTATCCTAAAAACCACCACAAATCGCCCAGTAACCAAAGCAAATATTTAAAATCAAACGATTTTTTTTTGGGGGGGGAGAAAGAAAATAAACTTGGGGAAATAATGCAATCTTGTTAGTAGGATTATTAAGGATGCTGCAGATAATGACGCTGCTAATGTTTTTTATTTATTTAAAAAGAACCCGATCGCAGATTGGACACTCCCAGGAGAGGAAACTTTTCCAAGGGGACCTCGGAGCTGCCTGGAAAACGAGCAACAACACACAACCCGAGTGCGCAACGGCCTTTTTCGCTCCTTGCTTTTCCCTTCCCAACCGAGGGCGCGGGTAATATTACAAAACTATCTCCCGGCGGGGCGCACGGAATAACTTATCTTCCTATTCTTCTCGGCCGCCCCTTCTCTCCCTCCTCCCCTCCTTCTTCCCCAAAACTTTCCTCCCTTGCAAACATTTTTTGAATGAGAAGAAGCCAACCCTCTCCTTTTCTTTAACCCCTCTTTCCTAAAAAAAAGAGAGAGAAAGAATTAAAAAAAAACTGTACAAGAAGATTCAATACGCGATTTAGGGGAGTCGCAGAAGTCTGTCCTTTGCTCTGCGCCTAAGAGGTTATTTTCTTTTTTCGCTTTCTGTTTGCTTTTTGGGTCGGTTGGTTGGGGGGAAGGTTCTTTCCTTTCTTTGGAGCTTCAATAGACTCGGAGGGGCTTTTGTGAGCGAAGTTCATCACCACGGTTGGAGGACAAGGGGCGGGATGGAGGGGGAGAGAGGGGCCGTTTCGGGTCTTTCTCTCTCTTTTTGCAACCTGAGGTGGGCGCCGATTCGGTTGATCCGTCCACACGTAGACAGATGTGCGTGGATCCTAAACACTTGCGCGCCCACACGCGTGTATCTCCACCTTTTTCTGTGCAAAACGGTGCAGAAACATCTTTGCGCATTAAGCCTTTGTGCGTTTTCCCTGCGGGAGCATCGGTGCGGTTCTAGAAACACGGGCGCGTTATTTTTTTCTCCCTTTGCAAAGGAATGGCGTTACTTCGTCCCCATTTTTAGTCAAACGAAGGTTTTAGGAACCCGCTTTGTTGGGAAGCAAGGTATTAAATACGAAAAATATATATATATATACTGAGAACGCTCACAAGGCTTTTCCTTTCGATAATTTTTTTTAAATAGGTTTTTTTTAAAAAGTTCCATTTCTTAGAACTGTGGCTAAGGAGGCTTACTTCTGAGTAGACGCGAAGACGCTTAGAAGCGCGTTTTGGGGAGAAATGGAGGAAATGGGGGAAATTTTTGTCAACTGCCAGAAATCCTCATTCGTGTTTGGATTTTTAGGGGCAGAAAAGCAGAATCTTGTACCAGGGGACCTTTCTTACACATAACAATGTCGATTTTCTTTTTCTTTTTTTGGCCTCTTTCCCCCACCTCTTAAAACCAAACCCGCCGCAGCCTGCTTACTCGCGAGTAAAAAAGGCGCCGCCAAGCCCTCCGCTACGTCTACTCGGGAGTAAGGCTCCCCACTCTTTGCCCTGGCAAGGGAGGCTTACTCCCAAGTAAACCGGGACGGGGGGCGCCGGCTTTAAGGAATCACCCTCCTGTCTCTTGCTATAGATTAAGGCACATTTTTTAAAAAGAAAAATCATAATAAATCTTTATTTTTTGAACCGGGCAGGAGAGCAGGCGCTTCCGAAAGCAAATGTCCACGAAAGCAAGGCAGCCCCTTCGCTTTCCAGCACCCAAAAAACTCAATTCCACAGCCACCAACTCATATTTTAATTTTGGGAGGAATTTCTCCATTGTCCATTCACGCAATCGAGGACCCCAGGAGGAGGCGACCCTCTCCCCCGAAAAAAGAGTTGAAAGGGATAGAAGGGCGCCCCAGAAGCGCCGATTTTTCTTTTTCAAGGGGAGGGTATTAAAAAGGTTTGGCAACCCAAAAAGACAACGACATATTCAGAAAACGTTGACTTGGGAGGTGGGGGAAATAATTTTCTTGGTAATGGAATAAACTCCCCTCGGTGACCAGATTCTCCCTCCATACACCAAATATTTTTTCTTTCCCTTTAAAAAAATCAAGTAACTAGAATTTCTTTTTTTTTTTCTGGGAGGGGGGGTGGATTTAAAGAAAAAAATCAGACAACGAGGAGGTAATACAGTCTGAGCAACAATCGTTGCAACGAGGAAGCAGACCGACAAAAAGAGAGGGGGTCATTATAATCCCCCCACCAAAAAATGCGTGGAAAAAAACTTGGAGAGGGGGCTACTCTCTTCGCAAAGGGTTGGGAAGACTGGGAGGCGTCTCTCCCTGATTTCTAGCTGGCCTCCCCCTTCCTAAAAAAGCCTCTCCAGCCCCCCCTCCGCCCCCAATTTCCAAAAAGGCAACCCCCGGCGCGCGAAGCTACCCAGGAACCCGGAGGATAATTGATTCCGACGACGCCCATCCGTCATCTGTCAAAGGAGGTTTCAAGGGACCGTTTAGGAACAGCGGCGGGCGAGCTGGTTAACAAATTCATTTAGGAAAACCGCCTTTTTTTCTCTCTCCTGTTCCCCTTTGAAAGCACCGAGTCCGGAGTGACTCCGGATTTGGAGACGCAGAACTCCAAGGGGGAGGGCTGACTTCCCCCAGGTAGGGCATCGTGAGATCCCCCAAATTTAATTGGTCGTCACCAATATTATCCATATCATCGCAGCCAGCGTCAATTTCATCTACGATCATCTCCACGGTCACCCTTTCCGCACTAGACTGTTATAGCGCTATTATCCCACTTTCAACATCCTATGGAATCCTGGGGTTCGCAGTTTAGGGAGGGGTCTGGCCAGGCCTCTCCCTAAACTGCGAACCCCAGGATTCCATAGGATGTTGAAAACGGGATAATAACGCTATAACAGTCTAGTGCGGAAAGGGACTATCTATCTATCTATCCATCCATCCATCCATCCATCCATCTGCATCAAGCAAGTTAATGTTTTCAATTCTTGCCCCCTCTTTTTTCTTCCCTCTTGTACCCCCCCATAATAGACTTCTAATTTTATTGATTACCCCCCCCCCATCCTTTTGTGGCCTCTCAACTGTTTTTTGTCTCCAAAGATCAATCCAGTTTTTGGAAAAATGGCAAGAGGTTTCCCCACCTCCTCCGGGGAGCTGGCAACTCGTGTCTCCTGCAATTTTTTTTAATATTACTATTATTATTATTTTCTCTGGGAAATAAAAGGAGACCCTCCCAGTCCATTTTCCCTTCCTTCCCCAGCCTTAGGAAAATGCATTTTGAGAAGGATCATAAAAAAGAAAGGAAGAAATCCTATTTTAAAATGCATTTTTAAGGATAGCTTGACATTTATGGGGAGATTATTTCAGAGATGTCCCCAAATCCTGGGATTGTTCTGTTTCTTCACTATGCGGAAGTACATTAACTAGAATTCTAGTACCTTAACTCAAATCGCCCCATTTTCGGCAGCAAGATCTAAGAGTACATTATTTTAGAAGAAGGAAAATTCAATATCAGGGCCTAAATACCCTAAAAGCACCATCAGATCTCATCCAAGCTAGGAAGCTAAGCTGGGTCAGCCCTGGTTGGTACTTGGATGGGCGACCACCAACAAATCCCAAGTGCCTTAGGCTCTATTTCAGAGGAAGGAAAAGGCAAAACCACCTCTGAATATTCTTTGTCTAAGAAAACCCTATGAAATTCATGGGGTCACCCTAAGTCCTCACATAACACACAAGAAAATTCACCATCTTGAACCTTTTCATTGGATTTCTGCACTGGAATTCTTTTTCCACACCAATAAAAATAAACCAGTCTGATAAAGGACATTAAAGATTGTTAACAATGCACATAAAGAAAGAAAAGGATTTTGCCATGTCCTCCCTAATCTGGCTGCTGTTCTCCCCTGTAAAGAAGAGTTCTGTGTTACCCAGAAATTTGCTCCAAGTATTTTTTAGAAATTATTCACTCCCTGCCTTCAAAACCCACTGGCTTCCTCCATTGAATTTAAACTTATTTTGTGACAGATACAATACATAGGGTTGTACACCGGTGAGAGAAAGGGAAGCCTGTTTGTGGAGGCAAAATTGGGCTTTCCAAAATAGTTTCTAGACATTATGGGCTTGAAAATAATTAGTGTCAGTTAAAACAAAAGAACTCTAAAACCTTATTTGGACATTATGGGGAACCAGCATCATTGACCCTCCTACTGGGAAGAAGTCTGGAATAAATTATGCAAAATAAAAAACACTCATCTGCACAATATATACAGCTCACAGAGTCCCCCTAAAAAAGAATCCAAACAGTATATTGTATGTGGGAATGTTACAGAAATTGTAAATTATTCTCCAATGACTCTTCTAAGATCATTCCATGCTTTCAGATACTCCTAGGTAGGTACCTTGAGTCAGGTAGCCAATTCCGGCCCCTCTGTGTGGGAACTGGGGATGATGGGATTTGTAGTCAAAGCCATATGGAAGAGGAATACGGAAAAGTCCAGGACAGACGATTTAAGGCACAGTCAAGAGACTTCCATGGTGAACTGATGACATTTCCATGAAGTTTGAGCCCCTTTTGCTCCTAAAGAATATACTCAGAACTGGGGAGAAAATAGCTAAGAGTTTCTTTACTGTCTAGAGGGGAACCTGTTTCAAGTTTAATTCCACCTGCCCCAAAATATTTTCATAGATTAAACTGGGAAGATAACACCTCCCTCGGATAGCTTCCTGCTACAACTGTGGCACATCTAATTCTCAAAGCCTGCTCTTGCTAGGACATGTAGCCTTTTGGATGTTGACAGATCACATCTCTCATGTGTCTTCCCCCCTCAGTTAGGCCTGATGGGATTTGTGGTCCACCCTCCCGCCCCATCCAGATAGCTACAACTTTCCCCAAATCTGTTTTGCAGACACCAAGCCAGAGTGCACAAAACTAAGAACCACCACACATTGCATCAAAATAGGTCCTGTAATCTCTCCAGCAGGGCAGAAATCTCCCTCTTCTTTAATTTTTTCCCCCATTTATTTCATTATCTGTTTCGAAATCCTTTCGATAGCCCACCTTTCCTCCCTGGTAATAGGCCTCCAAGGTGGTTTATTCTAACCAAATAAAATAAACATGCAACAGAGGAAAAATTCTCTACTCCCATCTATAATGATGATGATGATGATGATGATGATGATAATAGACCATGATCAGTATCACAGAAGTACACAGTGACAACAGCATGTATGAATCTGTCCCTCCACCGCATTACAAATGACTGTCGCACGCTTTGACAAAGTTCTCTCGGATTTTCTGACTGCAAACTCGTTTCCACCAATCCTTCTGTAGCCAAAAATGATTCCATCCACACAACCAAAAGAGATGGGGGTTCAGCCGGTTTGAGGGCAAAACCCCAAAGTCCACACTGAACCCCTGGAGGGGGGCAAGGGCGGTCAAGAAGCACCCAGGCTTTATAAAGACCAAACTCCTTTCCGAGCACATTTGGGAAAAGCAAAACGAAATCAACAAAAATAGAGAGGGGAGGGGAGGGGAGGGGAGGGGGAAGGGGGAGGGGGAGGGGAAGGGGAAGGGGAAGGGGAAGGGGAAGGGGAAGGGGAAGGGGAAGGGGAAGGGGAAGGGGAAGGGGAAGGGGAAGGGGAGGGAAGGCCCTAGAAATGGGCCAAGATGTCCTGCTGGCATTTCAAACCAGAGCATGCCACAAACCTCAACACTGTACCACCGGTCTACCTTGTTTAATTATAAACCATCATTGTGCAATAGGAGGAAATTAAGAAAAAGGGAGCAAATAGGGTGGGTTTGAGAGGAAGGTTTCTCTCTCACACTCACAACCATGCACACGCTACCTTTGTCCCCAAGGATGCCATCGATGCTGTGCTTGGCTTTCTTTTCGCTGTCGTCCTCTTTCTTATCGCAATCCTCGTCTTCCTCTTTCTTCCCGAACTTGATTCGGAGCACCCGGCTAATCGAACTCACTAAACCTCGGACAGTCAAAGACAGAAGAAGAAAATATAAGCTGGTTTGGAAGGAAACAGATGGGAACAAAGAACCAAAACAAACAAACAAACAAACAGTAGGTCAAAAGAACTAGAAAAAGAGGGTGAACTACATTTTCCTTCTTCTCTAACACTTGGACTGAGAACTAGTCTTTTGGCTGGGCAAGAATATAATTTCCAGTCATTTTTTTCCGCAGGAATTAAGCAGAATCTACTTACTTTCATCCTGTTTACAAGAAGTGGGAAGGGTGTGGCCCTCCAGCTGTCACTGGACTGCAACTCCCAGCATTCCTGGATTTAGGCTATGCTAGCTAGGGCTGCTGAGAGCTGCAACCCACCAAGGACACAGGAGTCTTACCCACACATAACTGAAGATATTTGGAGAGGAAAAAGTCAAATTTTGGAGATGCTGACACATGTGCCCAATGGGTCTCAGAGGTCGACTGCTTCATTCTTAGAGGTCTGGCTTTGCACTCAACCATTTTAGTGCTGAATAAGTGTTGCCAACTTCTCTTTTCCAGAGAAACTCCAGGGCTTTAACACCAATAAGAATAAACTGGTTCTTTCCAGAGAGGAAAGAAATTCATTTCAGTTCCAAACACTGGGAATCTTCTTCATTGCCAGTATGGAACAGAACGCGAAGTTTAAAATGTCAAATTCCAGAGAAAGTGAAGCATACCTATTTTCTCCAGATTTGGGATGGAATGAACACCGTTACCCTAAATAATTCCCAAGTTAGGCAGAACTTATGGATACTGAAATAACAAGCAAACCTCATAGAAAAGAATAGAAACAATTTCCGATAACAAAGGATTGCACTACCAACATTCATGTGAGGCCTGCTACCAGGCTAAGGAGGTATTAGTTGATTAAGTACCTCAATTTTAGTTGATTAACCAACAACATTTATATGCAATCCAAGCAATCAACAAGAAACATGCCTTCACTCTTATGATAATCTATGTCATAGGGAACATCTTCTCAGAAGAGGCTTTCCGTGCAAGAGATAACAGGGAATGCCTCTGTTCCCGTAGCTTTTTGTCATCTGCATTTTTTCTGAGCAATTGTATTAAAACTAATATATATAAACGTGCTTTCTGCCCTCTGTACCTCTGTGTCAAAGGATGCATCTTTCCAGAAGAGGCCATCCAGCCAAGGGGTAACAAGGAATGCCTCTTCTCATGCAGGTTTTTAATGTAAAAATTTTCTTCAGTAATTGCATTAAAAATAATACATATAAATATGCTTTCTGCCTTATGTACATCTGTCTCATAGGATGCATCTTTCCAGAAGAGGCCATCCAGCCAAGGGGTAACAGGGAATGCCTCTTCTCATCTAGATTTCTTTTCTGGGTAATTGTATTAAAAATTGCATATGGGCACAAAACAAGAGCAGCAGCTTACTTAGGTATGCTTTTTTTGGTCAACCAAAATGATGACTAAACTCAGTCTACTGTGCAATCTGTAGCAAAACCAACAGAGTGTCTTTTGAAATCTTAATTTATTGTGGACACCAGGATTTTGGGATCTCGTCCACTTCACCAGAGATACGGAGCCGGAGATTAACAGACATTATCCCCCAAATAAGAATTCTGCACCCCGAATTAAAGTTTCCTTCACTCTACAAATTTCTAGCGTTGCAGAGG
Organism: Iguana delicatissima; assembly: GCA_948472985.1. Classification (NCBI taxonomy): domain Eukaryota; kingdom Metazoa; phylum Chordata; class Lepidosauria; order Squamata; family Iguanidae; genus Iguana; species Iguana delicatissima. The sequence continues at coordinate 427,430 of CAOKZL010000206.1, forward strand.
GAGACCCTGAAAAATCACTCACAGGTAGAACTGTTTGATTTTGCTGTTGACACAATTCCTTGGTTGCTTGACTTGCCTTCTTTGGATGCCTAAACCGTACTTCTAACTGCTTAAGTGCAGTTTTAAGTTAGATGCAGTGCTAAAATTTGAAGACCGAAGGAAAATTTCATGGGGGGCAGAATTATTTTTGGGGAGCTGAATACCCTCATTTTCCTCCTCCACCATAGCTACACCCCTGGTAGCACAGCTACCCTTCTGAAACCATTGAATTATTAGAGAAGTAGTTTGGGAAAGTTTTGGAACATTTCATGTAAACGTTATAATAATCTTTGCGAGGAAGAGTTCTTAATGCTGGACCCTGTATTGGGAGCAAGAAGGAACCATTTGAAAAGTTCTCTCCATCATGAGATGAAATGAGGAGGGGTTCTGTGTGCTTTCGGCACTTTGGGATTTTCTCCTGAAAAATTCATTTGCAGGAAAACAAATGTTTTGGTGAAGAAAATAGGACTATTTTTTGCACTGTTTCCTGCACAGGAATATCAATGTGTTTTCCTTTTTGGCACAAATTCATTTTTTGGAAGAAAAATTCCTTCCTTGCACAAACGGTTTCTCTTGTTAGACTGTGCAGATTCTCATGGCAGTTTCTTGATAGGGGATCCCGATGGGTTGAGATGCCTTTTCTCAACAGAGACAAGAAAATGGGCTTGTTTTCTACTTGCCATACTTTTTCCCACTGAAGAATTCCAAGTTTGGAATCCGGTCAGAACAGTGAACCACGAACTGCATTTTCCATCACGGTTGTACAGTGATGGTGTGGAAAAGCAGCAGGGATGGAAGGAATATTGGGAAATATTCAAATAATAGACAGAAAAATAGGTTTCCCAAACGTCAGGAAACCCTGATGTAGAAAAACCTGGCACATTTGTGCCTTCAAGTAATTTCCAATTTATGGCAGTCCTAAAGACAGTCTGTCACAGGGTTTCTCAGAGGCTGAGAAAGTGTGACTTGCCCAAAGTCACTTAGTAGGTTTTCATGGCTGAGCAGATATTTGAACTCCGGTCTCCGGAGTCCTTGTCTAAAACAGCTATACCACATTGACTCTGATTTGCGATTTATTCTGTGTACACTTTTTCTCCTTTTTTTTTTTTTTTGCATAGAGAAACAATATTCTCTCTTCAGAGATCATAGAGCTGTACTCAGGAATGTGCAGAAAAATCATATCTTCTCTACAAGCTACTTTCTGCGTAGAAAATGCAGTTTTCTTTGCTAAGGGCTCGAACGCATTTCTTCCTTTTTTCAACAGAATAAATCCAAAACTCTTTGGATACTCCATATTTTTTTGAGGACTTTCTCCCATCGGGGAGAAACATGGCTACATGATTCATTCCAGCCAAAGATAACAAAATTCCTAAAGATTTACATGCCGAGAAGGCAGATAAAAATCTGCCGGCTCTTAGCAGCCTGTTCCTCTGACACTTTAATAATTCTTTCTCACAGCTGTTGCACCCACGGCCTTTCTCCCCCCTCCCCGTCACCACCATCTCCGACGCCGGAGCGATTTCCCCCAGCATATCACCGCAACCAGATTCCAGGTAGGATAATCAGAAAATCTAATCGAGGAGTGTCTCGCTCATCCCACCCAAATTAAAACCACACCGCCTCTTTATCTTGAGCTTTAATCTTAATTCCAAAATTCACACCACAAACCAACACACCCCAGAGGATCATCCGGAGAGAGTTTGGTGCAGCAAAGTCCTGCTAAAATGCAGAAACTCAATGCAACCTTCTCAATACATCACTGATCAGAACAGGATTGCATCCTGTTGAACGAGAGTTTCCTCTCCCAATAACCCATTTCTAATGTTTGCTAGACAGAGAGATTTTCTGTTTCCTGGCAGGGCAAACTGATCTTTCAATTCTTGCAACTGCGAGTTAAATCTTGTCACCCTTTACGACGATGACATCCAAGTCAACACGTTTAGGAGGCAAAACCTGCTTGAAATTGGAGTAGAGGCTCTCATTTATTCATCCTCCTCCATTTTTTTTTTTAAGAAAACTTCAGCTCAAGTTCTATTAAAGGGAAAAGGTAAAATAATTCTAAGTTGTAAGGGCAGCTCACACAGAAGGCCAACTTATGCTTAACAACTGATTTAGGAGAAAAGAGATCAGAGAATTCCCTTTTTTGGAATAAAAGTTTTTAGCGCCCATCTGAAATACCGAACAATCTTGTCCTCTCCTCTTCCATGAAGATGCTGGCTTCGGTTTCAGACATTTGTTTGATACTCCAGCCATTCCTCTACCTTGTGGTTGAAGTGGTATAGTCCAACTCTAATAAGTTTTAAAGGTAGTAAGAACCTTCTTTCTAAGTGGTGGGGCGGTGGAACTATTATAGGAATGCAAAGAATATTCAAAAACATTCCAAAAAGATGCTTAAAACCCCATTTTTTTTGGAGAAATCTTGATAATACACATCCTGGACTGATGAGAATATTTGCTGTTTGGGACTTAACGTTGCACAAAATTTGCACAGGATCCTTTTGTGCAGCAAAGCACATTTCCTGTGCAGGAAACAGGTTTTCTTTTTCTCTAGGGGAAATAACACCTCTGCATCAAATATTATTTTCTGTATGCTGGACTGAAGGCCAGTTTGGGACTTACTTTGCACAAAATTCGCACAGGGTCATTTCGTGCAGCAAACCACATTTTCTGTTTAGGAAGCACCTTCTTTTGTAGGGGAAATAACATTTCTGCACCAAATAGTATTTTTTGTGCTGAAAAAAAAGAGAGGCTATTTTCTATGCAGAAAGGGGAGTTTTCTGCCCAGAACAACCATGTGCAAATTTTGTGCAGGAGAAGTCCTGAATTGCGAATAGGCTTTGCAAAGGGCATAAGGTTTCCAAAAGTTCCTCCCAGCAGGAAGAAAATGGTTAAAATTGCTTATTGTTTCCTTCCAGAAGAAACCTAGTGAAGATTGATATCGAGTGTGGTCGTTCGAGAATTGTACTAGGACTCTGGAGACGAGTTTGAATCCCTGCTTGGCCATGGAAAGTCATTGAGAAATCTTGGGCAAGTTGCACTTTCTCAGCCTCAGAAGGAAGCAACGGAAAACCCTCTCTGAACAAATCTTAATGAGAAAACCCCATGATAGGGTTGGCTTGCGGTTGCAATAAGTCAGAAACAACTTGAAGGCAAACAACAACAGACAAATGAAGCACGCTGACAGATGGCCATCTGTGCTCTACTTAAATGTTTCCAGAACCTCTCCTGGCCTCTTGTTCCTCCATTTAAACAGCTTTTACTGTCAAAATGTTTCTCTTCATTTGCGTCAAACTCTGCTTCCCCTGAAATTTTCACTCACAGGTTCGAATCCTGCTTCCCCAGAACAAATTTCAGTTCATGACTGAGCTTGGGTTGGTTACTCCATGGACCACAATCCAAAACTTTGGGAAATTCCCTTTTTCCCTTACTACACCCAGAATGTGGCCAGGTTGGCTGGGGGATTCTGGGAATTGCAGTCCAAAAAGTAACTTTTCTACTCTCTGCTATGAGCTGCTCTCCCTCTGTGCGGATAAGTCAGCCCGGTGAATTTCGTAGCCTCCCAAACGCAGTTGGATCGCAGCTCTCAGCATTCCTCACCACTGAATACACTGATTAAGGATGCTGGGAGTTGCAATCCAACAACACTTATAGGGCTTCATGATCCAAACCTCCCCTTTACACATACACAGGTGGAAAGGTTGAAGTCTTAGTTGGTGAGCAATGAGTTTATCAGGAGCAATCAAAATCCCATTAAACTGTGTAAGCTTTCAGGTTCTCCAGAGCTGTTCATCAGGCCAGGTGGTACAAAGAAATAGGATTTCTTTTTTCTTTTTCAGTGAGGTGGGGAGGAGAAAAGCATCCATAATTTAGGCCGCAAGTTCTGTTCTTTTAGAACTCCCTCTCAAAATAACATCCACTTACCTGGGAGCAAGCCCTATTGAACTCAATGGGATTTACAAAGATGGATTCTCCATCATTGGAGGTCTTGAAACCAAGGCTGGATGGGTTTCTTTTGGGACTGCTCTATTTGTGTTTTCCTACATGGCAGGTGGTTGGACTGGATGACCCTTGGAGTTCCCCCACAACTCTTAAAATAGTATGATTTTACTTCTGCACATGATTGCAATAAGTCTGGCAGGTATCCAGTGACACCTAGCAATGCATTATACGGGATCATGAAAGTGATTCGGCAAGATGCTGCACATTCTTGGGAAAAAATTATGGATCGTCATATTTTTGGAAGTGTGATCACCTTTTCACTCATCAGATGTTGCCTGTCAGCGAGCTAAGGTTAGAGAAAGAAATGTATTTTTAAGGATGAACAAACCTTTTCATTGTACTAATTGGAACAATTTCTGTTTAAAAAGAAGTAGCCCGAAACGAAATTCTTCCTTGGACGGATATGTAAAAATCTTCCAGTCCTACTTTCTTGATAGATTCAGAGTTTGAGAATTTTGGTAAATTCTCATCCAAAGAAACCCCTGATCAGTTTGGCCTCCTACATTTTGCAAGCTGTTCTCCTAAGTGAGAATTTTGAAACCAGTTCAAATTCCACTGGCAAAGGGAAAAAAGATCTCAGATTTCTGACTTGATACCTGGACATCAAATTCTCACCTATTTTGAATAAGGTTCCACCGTGCTTCCTTTTTTCCATTAATTATAACTTTTAAATTTAGCTTTATATATACATATTCACCTTTTGTCTTCAAAGCAGTAATGATTAAGTCCCAATTTGCACAGAATGAAAGAAAGAATTAGGAAGAGTCTAATTTTAGCTGCTGTCTTGCCCTTCAGCAAGGTTGCCAGTTAACTTTCTGGGTGGCCCAAGAGGCTATTAAAACCCAGCAGACCAGGGGCTGGTGGCCAAAGTGGCAACCTCAGCCAGGCCAGACCATGTTTCCATGTAAATCTATGGATTCATTTTAAAAAAAAAATCATGCAAGCTGGAGGGTAAGGAATAAGGGAAATGTTTTCCTTTAGTTTCCAAATTTCCACAATTGCAGAGTGAGATGCTGAAAATTTGTTTGCACCTCCAACATTTTTATTTGCAGTATTTGCAGTTCCCTGCATTGCTCTACCTGTCCTTTTGGTTTTGGGGCCCTAAACTCAATTTCCAAATGCTCCACTCAGTTTTAAGGTCCTGTGAGTCTAGAAGCTAGGGAGCTGAAAGAATAAATGTTATCTGGGCAAGTTGAATTCTTTTTCGTGCAGCAATGCTCTCTCTCACACAAACCCGGAACATAGCTACAAACCCACGAATTTGTGCTATTTGGCTGACAAAGCAGACTCGTAAAAAATACAAATGCTTCTTTTTTCAATTGCTCTTTCTCAAAAGCTCCATTCATTGAAAGGGTAGCCTATCATGGAAGTTCATTTACTTAGCTGCTCCTCTTGGCTGGATTTCTATATGCAGGGATACGGTGGCCAATGTCTTCTGTTGTCAGTGGGGCGGTGGGCTGGGCTTTAAACTTTTCAAAGGAGTGATTCAAAGCCCTGAGCCCTATCCCCTCCCCCCAAAATAGGTTCAGCACCTTGAATAGCTCTTTTAAAGTTTGGACTAAAACCCAGAAGGGATTCACCATCTCACTTATGCAGGTGCCACCAGCCACCACGGGCAGATAGACACTTTCATGGGGAAATGCTGAATCTGCGGGGTTATCCAGCTGAAACCCAAGAGATGGAGGAATTTATGGCCCTTTAGATGCTATCAACTCCAGTACCCTAGCTGGTGGTGCTTTGAGGGCAGGACAAGTGGTCTAGGAGATCAGCTCAGCCGTGGAAAGACTTGGGCAAGTCACATTGTCTCAGCCTTGGAGGAGAGGTCAATGGCAAAGCAGCAAACTTCCTCTGAAGAAATCTCAAGAGCCTGCTGTGATGGACTGACTGTTTGGGAGATCAAGGAAACCCAGTGGGTGGCCGTGGGCAAGTCACACTCTCTCAGCCCCAGAGGAAGGCTGTGGGCAACCCCTTTGAAAAAAATTCTAGGTCACCGTAAGCCGGTGTCAGCTTGAAGGAACATCACAACCACAGCTTCCACGGCCCTGTTATCCTCTGAAGTGCAACCTTCCAACCACTAGTGGGACAAAGCTTTGGGAGTCTGACTGCTGTAGTACTTTTTTGGAGTGTGAGAATATGATTTCAGTTTACATACCACTATCAGATATCAATCTATCAGGTGGTAGAGCCTAGCAGCTAGGTTGTACCCCTTCCTATGGAGAAACTGGCTGTTGGAGATGCCAGCCACTGCTGGATGGAAGAACAAAGAATGGGCAGGCTTTGGAGGTTTCACAGAACACTCCTTCAGGAAACCAGGAAGACATGGGATTTTTTTAAATGGGTGCCTGAGGTGGAAAGATTGAAGATATATCTATACCAAGTAGTATAACTAAGGCGTTCCCCTTCCTATGGAGCATTTGACTGTGGGAGATCCTGGTAGAACAAAGAATGGGGAGGCTTTGGAGTTTCACAAAAGGCTTCTCTGGAAACTATGAGGACGCGGAACTTTTTTTTCAATAGATGCCTGAGATGGAAAGATTGAGGATGTATCTATATCATGTTGTAGCACCTAGCAGCTAGGTTGCACCCCTTCCTGGGGATAATTTGGCTGCAGGAGGTGTTAACATCTGCTGCATGGTAGCACAAAGAATAGGCAGGCTTTGGAGATTTCACCAATGGCTTCTCCATGAAACCAGGAACAGTTTTTTTTAAAATAGATGCCTGAGGTAGAAAGATGGAGACTATATATCCATGTCAAGGGCTAAGGACTAGCAGCTAAGGTGTACCCTTTCCTCTGGAAAATCAGACTGCAACAGATCCTGGTAAAACAAAGAATAGGCAGGCTTTGGAGTTTCACAGAAGGTTTCTCCAGGAAACCAGGAGGATTTTTCTTTTTTCTTTTTAATGCATGCCTGGAGAGGAAAGATGGAGGATTGTTTTTGCTCTCCTTAGCCTGGAGGGAACTGCTTTTAGGTGTCAAGCTGGCCTGTTTGTAGATAATACAAGCTTCCCCCGGATTAATCCCTCTAGGATTTCGCCCCCTGGGGGCTCTCTCCCTCCCTTCCACCCCCGGGGGTCCCCTCTGCTTGCCAGGTTTCCTTCTCACCTGAGGGGACGGTGCTGCGGTCGCAATGGCCGTCCTTCAGGAGCCGGTCGCGGATCTCCCAGCTGAACATGCCCGGGTTCTCCCGCTTGTACTCTTCGATTTTCTTCTCCACGTCCGGCGTCGCGACCTGCTTTTGGGGTCAAGGGCGCGACCGGAGGGTGTGAGGAATATGGGACGGGGCGGGGAGAGACGGGGGCGGGGATCGGGGCCGGAAGGAGGAAGCGGAAGAGAAGGGAAATCCACTTTTAAATTTCCATTGCTATTTTTTTTTCTTTTTGTTTCTTTAAAGTTGGGGGTTGGATTAGGGGCGCGCTCCCTCTCCCTGTCAGAACAAGGAAGTTTTCCAAACTCGGCTAAATAAAATTAAATCAACTCTTCTTTATTCTAGATTTCTTTCGGAGGATCTTTGTTTGAAAGAGTTCCTCTACGGAAGCCCCATTCAATGCGCCTCCCAAATGGCCGCTTGTATCAACAGCGGAAGCTCCACTCTCTTTTAGGGAGGGGTTGTTTTACTCAGGTGTAAACCTCCTTGGGAACCCCCCCCCCAAATCCGGTTCGGAAGTTAAAGCATGCCTAAGAACGCCTGTGTTGGAAAGCCCGGGTCCTTACTCCCGAGTAAGTCTTGCTGGGCGTCTCTCACCTGGTTTCTTTTCCCTCAGTTTTCGCTTTAGCCACGCTGACTCAGAAATTCAAGCCTATTGGTTCGAAGGGGAGACTTACTCCCGAGTAAGCCCGGCGAGGAGAGGCCTGTTTCCCCCTTCCGCTCCTCCTTTTCATCCTGTTCACACCAACATTCACCCAGATGGGCAAATATTTATCTGACGGCAATTTGGCGCTGTCTCCCACTCTGAGTTAGGAGGGCAGACCGAAGTTCACACCTGGACAAACTCGATTCTACTCGCATGTAAGCCACCTTGTGTCTTCTGTCGACTCGGGATTAAGCCCCGCCGGCTTCCAAAAGGCCCCAGTTTAACAGACGCCCCGGGGCTGAAAAACATGCCGGCTTGTATCTGAGTAGAGCCGGCTGGAACATTTTTACGCGCAGGGTTTCGACTTAAAAGTAGAGGCGAGCCGTGGAAATGGCACGGACTTCTTCCTTCCCCCTCGGCATGGCTTCAGTAGGACCCCCCTTTCCATGCATTTCAATGGGTCTACTCTAAGTCTGGCCCCTATCAGCCCCGGCTGGGTTTTTCGATGGTTGGGCAGGAGGGGCACGCCTAGGGATTTCTGGAGAGGAAAGGCCACCTCGCCAACCTTCCCTCGGGCCCCGGGATGGTCCCGATCCTCGCCCAGCCCCACGGGCTGGGTTTCTCCTCCCTCCCTCAGCCACTCACCCTGGGCTTGCTGCCCCCGATGGCGCCCGGGCGGATGGAGCCGGTCTCCTGGTAGCGGCAGAGGATCTTGGAGACGCAGCCGTGCGAGACGCGGAGCTGGCGGGAGATGACGCAGGGCCGGATGCCGTGGTGGGCCATCTCCACGATCTTGTGCCGGATGTGGTTAGGCAGGGGCCGCCCGTTGATGAAGACGCCCCCCAGCTGGTTGACCCGGCCTTGGCCCAGCGGGGTCGAGACTGGAGGCAAGGGCGCCGAGGAGGGAGGAGGAAAGAAAGACAAGAAAGAAAAGGCGACACCGTTTTCTCTCCGCTCTACTGTGCGTTATGGTTTTGTCTCGTTCCGCAACCGGACACGTTTTTGGAATTATTCCGCAACTGTGTCCATTGTTAGGCTTAATCTGCACTTGTACACGCTGCAAAACTTCTGCCTTTGTGCGCACTTTTAGACCTCTTCCACAATTGTACACATTTGGGGACTTATTTTGTGCCTATTCCGAGTCATTCTGCAATAGGAGACATTCTTAGATTTAATTCTGGAATTTTACAAATTGTTAAAGACTCATTCTGCCTTTGCACACACTTTTTAAGACCTCTTCCCCAGCTGCACACATTTGTGGACTTATTCCTCAACTACATACATTTTAGGGGTCATTCTGCAATAATACACATCATAAGTCCTAATTCCGCAATTGTACAAAGTGTTAAGACTTGCTCTGTCTTTGCACACAGTTTTAGACCTATTCCCTAATTGCACACATTTTTGGACTCATTTTGTACCTTTCCGGAGACATCCTGCAATAGCACACCTTGGTTACACTAATGCTGCAATTTGTTAAAACTTATTCCGCGATCGCACACCTTGTTAAATTCTTTCCCCAACTGTGATGGTCTCCAACCCCACTGTAAACATTCCGCAACTGTCCCCCTTTGCCTTCCACACTTGTCCCCGTTTTTGGAATTATTCTCCAAATGCGCCTCTCGGGGGACTTATTCCGCAATTGCGCCCCTTCGGGAATGGCGTAGTTTGCGCTTGTCCGCGTTTTTAAAAGAGGCTCCCGCGTCACCGTCCCCTCTCTAAGGGGGCAATCTGGAGGCCTAATTGGAACTCTTCCAAAAGGGGGTTTGGGGAAGTGGGACCCTCACTGGCTTTGGGTGCCCAGAAGTGGCCTCGAAGTCCCCTCCCAGGTCTCACCCTCCATTCTGCTGGGCGGATGTGCAGGAAGGACCCAAAGCTTCCCCACACCTGCTAAGTAGGTCTCTGGGCCCCGATTCCCTCGCGGACTCTCTCCTCTGGTGGACGACGGGTGTGGGGGGAAGAGAGGAGGGCCCGATCCACCTCGCCCCTCCTGCCCCAATTTTGCTATTCTGTCCTCATCCCGTTAGCGTGGGCTTAACTAATTTTAGACCCGACCCGTTGGGATTTGCCCATCGTTCGCCTAAATCGGATTCCACTAATTTCAGTGGGCCTACTCTAATCCGGAGGCTAGCTCTCCGCAGGAATGGACAAGAGAAAGGCCGACGCGGTCCCGGCGTCGTTACTACGACCGAGAGAAATGTCTCTCTGCCTCGCCACGGGTTTCCTCGCGTGTAAATTCCCACAGCACGCATGCCTGATGGCCCGTTTCCTCTGTGGGAGGAAAAGGGGAAAGAAAAGGGGGCGAACTTGAGCCCGGGGGAGGGGGCGCTCCTTGAACCTTAGTGGGGCTACTCGGGAGTAAGCTTCCCGTCCTTCCCACACTCCGTTGGTGGCGCAAGAAGAGCCGGAGGAAATGCAGGACGCTTGTCAACGGGACGCGTTCGAATTCATTCAAGTCCGCGGGCGAGTTTACATAGAATAAGTATAAGGATGATAATGAGAAGGATGGTGGCTGGAAGGAATTATTTTAAGACCTTCTCAGGTCCCAATCCTGGACGTCTTTGCCGGAAGAAAGCCCTTTCGGGTGTTCACCCTTCAACTTGACCTCTAGGCGACCGCGTTTGGGGATTGCAGCCGTTTGGCGACCGAACCGCCCATCAGCGGCCCTTTGGGTCTGCGAGGGATTTTCTCGGGAGTTCTCCACAAACTCCATTTGCACCCATTTCCTCCTCCCCTCAAAAACCCCTAGCCCTCAAGCCGGTTTAAAGCAGGGGACTTTGCGCTCCCTTCACCTCTAAGGCAATTTGTTCCCCTGAAGGCCGCCTAAATTTATTTATTTATTTTTAAAATTAAAGGAAGGAGTCCGGCTCGGTCGGATTAGGGATCGCAGCTGCCTGCCTGCATCCCCGTCGGCAAAATTCCCCTTAGGGAATTTGGATCGCAATGCGACCGATCCCGAATATCTCTTTCCAGGGCAAGCTGGCTTTGTAGCCTCAACGGTGTATTTTAAATTCGAATAACGGGGTTATGGTGGTGGGGTTTTTTGGGGGGGGCTGATGAGGGAATACCCCCCATCTTTTCCAAGGCAAATTTACCAGGAGGACAAAATCCTTCCCCATGGGGTTTAGCATCGCAAACGGACAGAAGCGCGTCTCCTCGAAATTAAATTGCCTTTGGTCTGGACAAAACTCCTACCGAACTGGGATCCCTTTCTCTCTCAGAGTGTCTCAAACTTTTTCTTTTTTAAATTATAACTTTGAGAACTTTTAGGGGTAATCTATAGCCTCTTACCTGGGAGTAAGCCTCATTTTTACATTTCGTAGGGAATGTATACTCGAGTGAAACAGGCACAACAAAGCATCTTTCCTTGCGCCTTTTGGGAATCTATTGATGAATACGTGGTACTTACACCTGCCCATCTGTCTACTGAAACACCTTGGGATTGACCACAAGGCACATTTACTCGGGAGAAGCCCCCACTTGAAAAGAAGGGGCCCCCGACCTTGCCAGTGAGCCGACCTGGGTCGTAGCGCGGCCACCTCCCTGCACCGGTCCAGTCTGGCGCAGCGCTATCCTAAAGCGACAGCTTTGCGCGGGAGATGAAACCAAGGAAGTTTCCCTCCGCGCAAGGACGTGGGGAGAAATAGAGCAGGAGGGGCGTGGGGATGACTCCCGAGGAGACCCGACTGGGAGTGGGAGGTTTTTCGGAGGTGCTTTGGCTCCGAAGCGAATCCACCGGTTTCTGGAGTAGGTTAAACCAAAGGGCAAATTTGGGCTTCTTTTTTTGGGGGGGGGGGAAGTTCTCAAGTTCTCCAAATTGCGAGTGAGGCCTTCCCCTCTTCCCCTTAACCCGAGTATATATTTTATAAATGCGTCCCCCGGGGGTCTTTCCCGCTGCGCCCGCAGCAGTTACATCTGGCCGCGTTTTGGCCGCAGCTGTTTGGATGCCTCTCCCGGCGAAAGACTGTCTTCTTCTTTCCCCCCAAAGGGCTGGGAAAAATCCTTTCCAAGACCCCCCCCGCCAAAAAACCCATCCTCGAAGGTCTCCCCTTATCAAAACACACTGGAAATCGGTTCGCTCCAACCCAGCGTCCAAACTTTCCTCCTTGCCAAACCTGGGGACCAAAAAGTCCGAACCGGGGCTCCGCTTTCCGCGTGGAAGGCAGAAGCGTGGTGGTGGAGAAGACCCCGGGATTTATTTTCTTTCTTTCTTTCTTTCTTTCTTTCTTTCTTTCTTTCTTTCTTTCTTTCTTTCCTTCCTTCTTTCCTTCCTTCCTTCTTTCTTTCCTTCCTTCCTTCCTTCCTTCCTTCCTTCCTTCCTTCCTTCCTTCCTTCCTTCCTTCCTTCCTTTTAAACAATGTGTGTTGGAAGGCATCGGAATCCTTTGAGATTTTAAAAACCGATTTGAAAATCCGTTTTAAATCTGGATTTCAGAAACGCACGCCAGCCTCTTATTTTTAAACGCGGCTGCCGAACCAGATCTGCAAAGCTGTAGTTCAGGAACGGGTTTAATTTTTTCAGGGGCGATCTCCGGTAACTATTATTAATTTATTGTTTTATTTATATTCTTTTTCTGGGCAGATCTCGGATCATGCCTCCCGAGTTTAAATGGAGAAGAGCAGAGATCTGGGGCAACCCGAATTCCCCCTTTTCCCAGTTTCTGAACGCGTTTTCGGGTTCTTTTTCCCTCGCATCAGGACCGTTCTTAGGTTTTAGTCTTAGCGCATTTCTTACAGGGAAAAGGGGATAGGTTATTTTCTGTTTTTAAAGGCGGGGAGACCAGGACCAAGGTGGGGAGGAAGAGGCCCCAACAAAGCAACTCCCAACCCCATAGCTTTCAATGGGGCTGCTCTGAAGTCGCGGCTCCCGAGCGCAACGGGAAATGTAAAAGAGAGACGCTTTCTCAAGATCTTTTCCCCCACTCTCCTCCTCCTCCTCCTCCTTCCACTCTTTCCTAGAAGAAAAGAAATTCTTGTTTCCTATTCCCAACCTCGCCTGGCGGTTTAATCAAGAATCACGCGCCGCTAATTCGGAGTCACTCGGCTTTCGAGCTCATTAGCCACAGCTCAGCGTGGAGTGGGCCCTTCTGGCGCGCCGTCCCGCCTGGTCATTATGCCCCCTCACGCTAGGCAAATATTTTGGTAATCCCTTGATCCCCCATTTCTCTCTTTCTTTCCCCCGCTCTCTTCCCGGGCCCGCTTCGCTTCGCTTCTGCCGCCGCCGCCGCCGCCGCCTCCGGAGTGCCTCTTCACGGCAAATCCCCGCGGCGTGCGCGTGTGGGTTTTTCCGCCGCCGGCGTGGGTCCCCCCGCGCGCCTCGCCCCCCGCCCGGCTCCCCTGCCTTCGCCCACTTGAGCACGCCGGAGATGAATTGGATTTGCTTTAATAAATGCGCAGGACCGGGGGGGGAGAGAGAGAGAGAGATAGAAAAGAAAAGCCTGAGTTGGTTTAATGCCGGGTTTGGCCTCTTTGGGGAGCGGCGGCGATGCGCATTTGGGGAGAGGAAGGAGAGGAAAAGGTTTCCACGAAAACGTGGGGATGGGAGGAAGCAAGGAAGGGGAAAAGGCCTTGAAAACTCGCCTTTCTCAAGAAAAGATTAAACTGAGTGGAAGACTGAACGACTCACGACGGGGGGAAAGAAAGCTCCAGCTCTGGAGGAAAAAACCTTGCCCACTCTGCCTAATTCCTTACTCCTAAGTATTATTTATTTTTTTATCTCAGGATTTTTTCTTTAAATGCTGGCCCCCGTTGGGGTGGACCGGTTGGAAAGAAGCACCATTTTACCCCCCCCCCCCCAAATAAATTAAAAGCGTTATCTCGTTCTCTTTTCTCTCCAAACGACTTCGGGCGCCACGGCGACTCCGGAAAAGCGTTAGGCCAAAGGAGCGGGGGTCAACAAAAGAAGTCGATCCCGGGGAAAAATTTTGGAAAACTGGGTGATATTTTGTTAGAGGGCGGATTTGGGGAGGGGGGAAGGAGGTGGGAAAGGGAAAGAGAACAAAAGTGGGTCCCTCCGTCTTGCGAGAGAAATCCCGACGGCCCCGGAGTTTGGTCGGAAGTAAAACCTCGCAGAGTTCAACGCGCTCGTTGACACCCCCCCAGCTTGTTTCGAGGAAAGGGGTGCCGGAGACTTTCTTTGCATTTACTCGGAAGTAAAAGCCCCCCTTGCCTGCTCCCCAGAGGGCTTCTAGAAAGCACTAAAGTTCTGCACTAAAAGTATGGTGAATATTTTGGGTTTTTGGGGGGGGCGGAGAATAGGGGAGAAAGAGGATGCAGTACCCGAAAATCAATCTCAGGTTGGAAGGGAAGAACAACACCGAACCGAAGAAGGCCCAGAACGGGGGAAGTTGTAAAAAAATTCTGTCGTTTTTGCTAATTCGTTAAAAAACGAACTAACTCCGGTGTCGTGTTTTTCGTTTTCCCAAGGCCATGGCTGCTTACCTTCCAAAGGAAATCCGGTACGGGGGTAATTCTGTCCGGGTGCTGGGCGCATCATCCTCGGTACAGTCCCGGGGAGCGAAGCCATGCTCCAGCCCAGGCGACTGGGACGGAGGGAAGGAGGGAGGGAGGGAGGAGAGGAAGGAAGGAAGGAAGGAAGGAAGGAAGGAAGGAAGGAAGGAAGGAAGGAAGGAAGGGGAGGGGTGGAAGAGGGCTCGGGGAGCAGAAGAGGCAGGCAGACCCCCCAAAAAAGAGAAAAATTAAAAATAAATAGCCCAGTCCCAGCTCTCCCCCAAAACCGTCGGGAGAGAAAGCGAGAGACTTGGAGAGATGGGGGGGCCTCCTGAAACCTATGGGGGGGGAAAGGCAGGCCTCTCTGCTAGTCTCCCCCTCCCCAAAAAATAACTACCGGATTTTTTCCTTTTTAAAGGGAGGGGGGTTGAAATTGGCCAGCTGGAACGGAGCGTGCGTCCTGGAGGAATGCGCGCCGGAGTCTGAGCGAGGCTGGAGGACGGTTGGCTTTCTTGAACCTCCTCTTGGAGGGGGGTGGGTTTCCTTCCCTCCTCTCTCTCTCTCTTCCCCCTCTCCCCTCTTCCCCTCCTCCTCCTCTTCCCTTTTATTTTATGTGCGTGTGTCTCAGTTCTTTTTTGGGGGGGGAAGGAGAGAAGGAGGGGAACAGGCTGCCCCCCCCCGGCCGATGGTTTGCGCGATAGCGAGGCGGAGAGAGAGGCTGGAAGTTGGGAAAAAGAAGAAGGCGAAGACGCGTTGAACTTTGGCGCATCTGGGCGTGAGGGAAGGGGACGGCGGGCCGGCGCTGATAGGCTGGGCGGCCAGAGATCCCCCCTCGCCAAAGCTCCCCCACCCCTTTCTCTCCCCCCACCTCCTTTTTATTCAGGAACGAAGGAAGGGGAGATTTAACTCGGCAACCAATGGCGAGAGGGACTCTTTTCAACTCCCCTTCTCCGCTCTTTGGTTTCTTTGGGAGAGCAAACGGGGACCTACGTCCTCCTCGCGCAAAGGAAGAGCGCGCATCGTTGCTTCTCAAAAACGCTTTGTCAAAGTTTGGCCAGGAGTTGGGGGGCAGAAAGCTGTCCCACCTCGGTCTTTCCGCCCCCCACTCCCCACAATAACGCGCTCCTCTGTTTCAAGTTCTCCCCAACTTCCACCCCAAGAGGGCTTCCCGGTTCCCATCAGAAAAAGGGGCGGCGGAAGATACCCTGGAGGGGCGCATCTGAAGATGCTCTCCAGGACCACCTTCTCCCGCAAGTTGGAGGGTGGATTTGCCTGCGCGCGTGGGTGGTTGGTCTCCCCCAGTTTTGATTCTTGGAAGGCTCCACCCGTGTTCTTGACCATGGTCATAACACGGTCCTCCGCTCTCCTCTCCAACCGGGAAGGGGAAGAGGGTAAAACGGTCGCCATGAACCCTAACTCTCACCCTCTCCTCCTAAACCCAAGTTGAATATTTGGGACACGGGAGGAATCTTGCCTCGGTCACATTTCTGTCTCTCTGAGCCTCCTGTGAGTAAGGGTGATGTCCTGGTTTGAGTGGCAGGCTAAGACCCCGGGAGACCCCGGTTCGAATCCCGGCTCCGCCAAGGAAACTCATCTTGAGGACGTCACTGTCTTTGACTCCAAGGGGGAAAGCAGTGGCAAATCTTTTCTGAAGAAATTGTTCGGGAAAATCCTAAGACAGAGAGAGGGGGAGACGTTGGAAACAGCTTGATGGGTTGAGAGTCGGACAAGGACTCTTGGAGACCTGAATTCAAATCCCTGCTCAGTCAGGGAGATCTCCGGCTGAGCTTGCCTTCAGGGCAGAGGAAGGCAAGGTGCAACTCCCACTGAAAAGGTTGAAGAAATCTTGAGAGTGCTGGGGGACCAGAGTCACGTTCAGCCACGGACACTCCCCGGGAGACCGAGGGCAAAGTCACAATCTCTCAGCCTCAGAAGGTAGCAAGGGCAGACCTCTTCTGAGTTGTTGTTGTCAATTCTTATCGTTCATTATCATCATCATCACTATCTTTATTCATACCCCGCTTCCCCCCCGGTTGGGACTCAGAGCGGTTTACAAATAATTTAGACCGAGAGCCAGCGCGGTTCCAGTGCTGGACCGGGACTCCGGGAAAGGAGGGTCTGAAGGCTCACTCAGCCCTGGAAACTCACGGGGTGCCCTTGGGGAAGTCACACTCTCTCGGAGAGAGAAGAGAGAGAGAGGGTGGCAAAACTCCTTTAAGCAAATCTTGCCAAGCAGACTGTAGGGCAAATTCGCCCTAAGTTGGAGTGGACTGGAAGGCACACGACCTAGAGAGATGTGAACCTTTATGTATACCCACAGGATTTATGGGATGTAATGAGGAGGGAGAAACCAAACCAGGCAAGATGCATGCTCACATGTTCACACGAGCAGGGAGATCCCTTTGGTTTCTACCTGCACCAGGTGCCCTTTACCAACTCTCTCCCCCAATTCTTCAGGTGGGGAGGGAGGGTGCCCAGCCCCTTCCCACCCCCTTCAGCTCCCCCAGTGTTGCCCTCGCTGTCCCCACGCCGGGTTGAAAGCGGGTTGGTTGAAGCTGATGGCTCTCCAGATGTGGAGATCGGCATCGGAGCGCACCTTTTTCGTAGACCAGCTGCCAG
Source organism: Iguana delicatissima (assembly GCA_948472985.1). Taxonomy (NCBI): domain Eukaryota; kingdom Metazoa; phylum Chordata; class Lepidosauria; order Squamata; family Iguanidae; genus Iguana; species Iguana delicatissima. Next base: position 444,328 of record CAOKZL010000206.1, read on the forward strand.
GAAAGATCCTCCTCCTCTTCTTCGTATAAACGTGGGGACTTTCTATTTCTGAGGTGCTCCTCGGACGTACTTCGAAGAGGGCCTGGTCGTGCGGGGTCTAATTTTGAGTAAGAGCCCAGGGAAGACTTGCTCCGCTCGGCTCCAGCCATGTTTTCCTTTACCTCCCTCATCTCTCTGTTTGGAGCATTTTTACCGTGTGTAGTTCCAGGAGCCAAAAAGATGCGGGGATTTCTTGAGAGTCGTGCCCAGGACAGACGAGTCCGGGTTCACACGAACACTCATACCCGTGTACTTCCCCTTTCCAGGCTGCGCTCCTTGTCTTGTCGCCTGCGGCGAGTGTCCCAAGGAGGCCAATCTTCTCTCTATATTGATCCGGAATCGAGGCCCCCTTGAGACCCAAGAGACTCACTCCAACGGTGCACAGTCCGGAGGCCTCGATCCTATTCATATTTACGCCGGAGTCGCTCCTACCCGATTGCTAGGACAGAGTTGGTCGTCCTGGATCCAGGATCAAACGAATGGAGCAGGGGTTGCAGAGTTCTAGCCCGATCCAGGGCCCCTTTACTCGGGGGTAAGCCCTCCTGCCTGGGAGGGGAATGACTCCCTAGGGGAGCCGGGCACGTCTACCGGGAAATAAGTCCTTTTGGCTCAGACGGCGCTTGGAATTTCGGCCCTCATTTTGCGCACACTTTTACGCAGAAGTCAGTCCGACTGGGCGCACCAGCGTTTGCTCCACAAACCCCCTCTAAGCGCCTGCGGCCCGATCCTTTGAGCCTCCTCCGGGAAAGCCCCATTGAAGCCAACGGCCCTCAGATCCCTCGCAACGGAGGGAGAAGGACGGGGGGCCCTCAATTCACCTAGAAGAATGTGGAAACCGAGCCCTCCGGGTGGTGAAGGTGGAAAAAGAGGGCCGCTTGCGGTCTGCAGCTCCCTAATATCCCCTTTATTTTTAGTTCCCCTTGGGAATAAACCTCTTCTTCCTTGCAGACAAAGCTGCACCCCGGTGAGGATGGAGGAGGCGCCCGTTTCCACGGGACTGCCGGGTGTGCGTTTCAATTCCGTCTCACTCCAGACGCCGCGGACGCTAGGGGGATTTTCTCCCCCTCTCCAAACAGCCCCGCTCGGCACAGCCTGAACCCCAGCGCCAGGGGGGCTCAGAGGGAGCTGCCGAGCCCGCCCTCCGCCCCCGAAGCTTTGGGGAGGAGGCCTCGATCCCGCCTTCCTAGCGGGCACTGAAGCCAAATCCGCCCCGCCGGGTTTTGCCTCGCGCGCTTGGAGAGGAAGAACGCGAGGAACTTTTACGTACGCTTCCTCTGCCCATGTTGAGGGTACCTACTTCCCTCTCGGAGGGGTGGGGGACGACCAAGAGGCTGTCTTAGCTAAGCCTGTTCCCCCAGGATCGCTTCCTTCTCCTTTTCTTTTTGGGGAAAAAAGTTTCACGCGCACACATGCATGCACGCAGATGGCGTGGGCACATAACAGATAAAATGAATATCTGTATGTTCATTGATAGGAATAGAGTGGCGCAGCGATTTGAGTATTAAGCTACGATCCTGGGTTCGAATTCCTGCCCAGCCATGGAAACCCACTGGCTGACTCTGGGTAAGGCACACTCTCTCAGCCTCAGAGGGAAGGCCGTGGCAAAAACCCCTCCGAACAAACCTTGTCAAGAAAATCTCGTGAGAGGGTCGCCTTAGTCGGAAAAGACTTGAAGGTACACAACAATAAATTTATAATAATTACAGACAAGAAGGCAGGAACGTGATGGATCTTCACCCTTCGCCGCTTCCAGACTTGCACAACCTCCTTTAAGAGAGAAAATCCAGAGGTTCCTCCCTCCCTTTGAGAAAAAGCATTAAAATATATATTTAAGGAGGATTTTCTCTGTTCCTTCATCCCCAACCCACCTACTTTAGATCGCCCCAAACTGACCAGTTTCCCTTTCCTATTATTTCCCCAAAATAACAAAGATTTTGTTTCTTTCCCCCAGTAGCAGAGGGAGGAGGGTGGAAGGGGCAGCTGCAGAAATATGTTGGAAGGGGAGTGATGCCAAGTGGGAATACAGACTCTGAAGAAAGTAACTTTTCTCCGGTTCCCCTTCCTCCAAACCGTTCTCCTTCTCTGCTGAGAGGCGGGAAGGGAGACAGACGGGCGAGGATGTCCCCGGCTATTATAACGCATTCTCCATTGATAGCGCTATACCCATCCACACGAACTATTGGCGTCTATGGGATTGAACACCGAAGGGCCTCTCTGGGCCAATCTCATGGGCCTCTACTCAAGCAGCAGGCCACAGGCGACAAGGGAGCTTACTCCCGGGTAAGAGGAAGGCTTGCCGCGCAAGCCCAGACAGGTCTCCTCGGGAGCAAGGCCCACGGCTGGCAAGGAGACTCTCGGATCCGACGCGGCATGGCGACACAGCCCCGGGAGTCTTGCTTCAATCTACTGTGGGGTTTCCACCCGAGTGGGTGCCTCTGTGCATTTGGGGACCTGCGTGGGGTTGTCGCCTGTACTAACAAGGTTGCCCGCGCCTCTGCGAGGAATTCAGAAAGGGGAAAGATGGAGCTGTTCTAGTGGGGAAGAAAAACGGAATAAGAGGACTGGTCAACAAAAGGATCGTTTCTCGTTATTTTTTAAGAAATAAAAACCATTTCTTTAAAGGGTTAAAAGCCTCCCATTCCCACACTTTGGCATCTTCAGGAAAAAATGACTCCTGCCTTCCTATTTCCATTTTTTTTATTGTAAACTGCCTGGAGTCCTTCTCCAAAGGAGAAACATTCCACAGGAAGGAGCCAGGGGGCCCTTGCGGGGCCCCAAAGTGGTAAAACTCTGTCCCTGTGAGGGACTTGAACTTGGATGGCCCAGCACTTTAACCACTAGCCCATACTGCCTGGCCCCCAGCTTAAACTTCTCACGAGCCCAATGGAGCCAAGAAGGGCTCCTGGCTGGGCCAGACTGGTACCATCCATGGATTGCATTGATATCCCTCCTTTCTCCAAAAGAACAGAGCTCAGGGCAGGTAGAGAACGGGAGTTAGACAACATTTCTCTGTCTCAGGAAAAGTTACTTTTACTTAACGTGGTCACACGTGGAGATCCCTTTGTCTCCTGTTCCTTGGTGGGGTCCTCACTGTTGGAGACATGCAACTTTACCTGGAAATAAATCGCCTTTTTAAAAACTCTCTCCAGACTTTGCAACATTACTTTTGGAAGCTATAATGCTAAATAAAACCCACTGTCCAGGGAGGAAGCGAGACTTACTCCTGAGTAGACAAAGGTAGAGGCCACTGGGAAGTCAAATTTTTTTAAAGTGGTGCAGACCAGGGTGTGAGTCTCTGCTCAGCCAGGGAAGCCCAGTGGGTGACCTTGGGTGTGTCACACACTCTCAGCCCCAGAAAACTCCATGATAGCGTTGCTATAAGTCATAAACAACTTGAAGCCACACAACAATGTGGGGTCATGAGTGCTGGGCACTGTGAGACCAGGGTTCAAATCCCTACTCAGCCATGGAAACCTACCTACTGGGTGGCCTCAGATAAGTCACACTCTCTCAGCCTCAGAGGAAGGCAACGGCAACCCCCCTCTGGACAAATCTTGCCAAGAAAACCCTGCAATAGGATTGCCTTAGCATTTCCATAAGTGATAGATGACTCGAAGACATGTAACAAATATAAAGGTTTGTTTCAAAAACAGTGAGGACGGTGTCGACGCCGGGTGCAGGTGCTAAACTTTCAAGGGTGAGTTGGTGTTTCAAGGTGCTGTACCACTTTTTCTTTAAAAAGAATATTTCTGCAGTAACAGCCCAGATGATCACCCACTGCTATCAAAAGGTCAAACGTGCTACTGAATAAAGAAACAAAGCAAAGCCACAGAGTCCCAAGGGCACTCGGGGATTTGCAACAATGAGACCATAGAAACACTAGCATTAATCACACTAGGTCATGGTAATATGAAATTGAAACATAATGTAGAATAAAAAATGAAATTGCACCAGGATTTGGATGCAGATTTGGGTGGGAGCTGGCCACAACAATGCTACTGTTGCAAAGAGATTGGGAAGAAGAAGAAGGAAGGAAGGAAGGAAGGAAGGAAGGAAGGAAGGAAGAGAAGGAGGAGAAAGAGAAGAATAGAAGGAGAGGAAGAAGAGGAGAAGGGAGGAAGAAAAGGAGGAAGAGGAGGAGAAAAAGGGAGAGAAGGAGGAGGCAGACAATGAACTGGAGGAAGTGAAGAAGAAGAAAGAGACAAGAAAAAGGAGGAGAAGGAAGAAGAGAAAGGAAGAAGAAGCGGTAAGGAGGAGGAGAAGGAAAGGAAGAAGATGAAGGACAAGAAGAAGAATAGGAGGAAGAGAAGAAAAAAGGAAGAAGAGGAGGAGGAGAAAGAGAGAAGGGGAAAAGGAAGAAGAGGTAGAGGAGGAAGGGAAAGAAAGGGGGAAGAAAAAGGAAGAAGGAGAAGACAATGTTGGAAGAGAGTAACATGGAAGAGGAAGAACAAAGGAGAAGAGGGAGATAGATAGAAGGAGAAGGAAAAGAAGAAAGGAAGGAAAAGAGAAGGAAAAGGATGAAGAAAGAAGGAAGCAGAGAAGGAAAGAAGAAAGAAGAAGAGGTAGAGGACGAAAAAGAAGGACAAACTAGAAGAGAAAGAAAGAAGGAAGAAGAGGAGAGGGAGGAGAAGACAACCAAGTGTCACTCCAGAAGTTTTGCTTTGGGGAGATTCCATGATGAGAGGGAAGCTGGCATCTAGGAAGATGAGACAACTGTTTGAAACCCACCTCTCCTGGTCTGGGCAGCCCCATTCCAAGAGGAAGGATTAACAGAGATCACCCCCCCTTTGAAGAGCCTTTTTTGGGGCTGGCCTTAGTTTTAACTCCTCAGCCCCCCTCCCTCTTTCCCAGGAAAATTGGGAAAAAGAAGAAAAGAGCGAAGGAAGCAGTGAGGATATGGGATTCCTCACTGAGACCATTTCCGCACTAGACTATTATAGTGGTATTATTCCACTTTCAACAGCCTATGGAATCCTGGGGCTTGCCTTTGAGGCTCCTCCTTAGACTGCAAACCCCAGGATTCCATAGGACGTTGAAAGTGAAATAATAGCACTATAACAGTCTAGTGCGGAAATGGCCCGGGGAAAACCCCAGCCCTAGAGAAACCCCCTTGTTAATGTGCATATGGGGGGCGCGGTGAGGAGAAGGCAGACTAGATAGGCACACTCTGTGTAGCTGCCACAGATCTCCTTGTGTTCTTCCCCCCTACAACAAAATATGGTGCCCCCCTTGTGAACAATTAGGGAGTACGGAAAGGACGAAATAGCAATTTCACACCTAGGACTGGCCAAAGGACGGAGAAAGAGAGAGGATGTGAGAGGGAGGGGACACCTAGAGGTCACTCCGGCAAGAGAACTAAAGGGCGTGCGTCTGTGTGTGAAACTGTGATCCACAAAAACTGAAGCCAAGATTAAACTGGCTAGTCTTAGAGAGGCCATAGAACTCCTTAGTTCCAACCCCTCATAGCGTCCTTCCTTTAATACCTTTGGTATATACTAACTCATGCATCTAATTTTATTTTAAGTATTGCTTCTCCTTCCCTTTCTGTTTTGTTTTTGTTTCGCATGTGCTGGAGAGGGAGGCCAGAACCCTCCTTCCCTTCTGCCACTGAATCAACAAGATTTACTTATGGATGTGTCTGCTCTAGGTGGATGTAAGCAATAGATCGAGCTAAGGGGGTGTGGATGCGAAAGATGCCTCTAGTGAAATGCCTCCTCCTCCTCTTCCTCGCCTCTTCCTCCTTCCACCCTTCCTCTTCCTCTTCCTCTTATTACTGAGGTTCAAGTGCTGAGGGGTGGTCTGGGAGCCATTCCAAATGGAGTGAGAAAACATCTCAATGAAGTCACTATAAAGAAGACCAAGAGCATAAAGAGGTGTAAGAGGATCCATAAAGAGGGCCAAGAGCACAATGACAAGAAAAGGGACCCTGCTCAGAACAGGCTACATTATCCAAAGATACCTCACGGATTCCTAGATTCTGGCATTTCTGAACTGTTGATGATCCACCTGAATGCTGTTGCACATGATGGTTGGATGATGGGCTAACCCAGAGGGACAACCCATTGATTCAAAGGGTTAACTCTAATTGAGACCAGCAACAGAGGCCTTCTAGAGATGGGAGTTCCAGAGCTCAGGAGCAGCCACCACGAGGGGTGTTCCCACCAGATTTACTTGTGAGGATGGTGGGATGGAGCTTCATCTGAAGATCTCAAAGCCCAGACAGGCTCATACTGGATAATGTCATCTGCCTGCCTTTGTAGGACACCACGGAGCAGGTCAGCCTAACCTCACTAGGGAGAATGTTCCACCAAGAAGACCTTCTCCTGTGTTCCCCCCAGGTGTACCTCTGAGAGTAGTGGGATAGAGAGAAGGACCTCCCTAGAAGTCCTCAAGAGATAGGGAGACTCAGATAAGGAGGTACAGACCTGAGCCATGTAGAGCTTTGGAGGTCTAAGTAGTTGGTCCAGTGGCTCTCCTCAGTCCTAGCAAGAGGCCCAAGGCCCACGTGAAAGGTTTACACTGGTCACCCTCTGCTTGCACAGCCACGGACTGAATACCCCCGTTGCCCAGTGGCCAAAGAAGCACATCAGTGTGCGTAAAGGAATGAACACCTCAACATACACCTCCAGCTTTTAAATCCCAGCACAGAGCAGCGCAGAAAGAAATCCTCCCTCTTCTCCAGGTCCAGGGATGTTTTGGGACATCTGCTTCGCATCCCCGGATCCACCTCCGCCTGCAAAGCAACTGGTGCAGCCCACACGATCCCACAGGAAGTCGCGACGGCTGTGTTGAGTCCCGAGGGTGGGCCGTAGTAGGATGTAAGCTTGTACTCTCAAACAATTACCTTATCGGAGCATAACATCTTCTTGAATGAGCAAAGCGGCGTGCTTCTTTTCTTTTTTCCATTAGACAAATAATAATAATAATAATATTAAATGGAAGGAGACATAAGAGACCGGGCCTTGGATCTCTTTGGGGCTTTGAACTTCTAAGTGGCTTTGGGGATCGTCAACAATACCAAGCTACATTGTGTCTCTGTTGGTAGGGGCTCTGTCAGTTTCCCTTCTAAAGCAGATTAGCCGCGATTTGCTTAGAAGAACAGCATTCTCTCTTCCACCGTCAGGCTGACTTAAAGGCTAATTGGGGTTACTCCCCCTACAGCTTCATTTCCATAAATTTCCTCTCCTGTTTATTTTCTTCGGAATCTGCAATGGGGGGAGAGAAATGCCCCGTCCCATCTCTGTATTTATCAGGGAGGTATGAGGTTGCTGTCTACCTGGAGGAGAAAAGATCTAGTGTTCTCTCTGGGCTTCTGGGTTGCAGGAGAAATCTTGGCAGTGGGGTGCTATTCCGAAACTCCCCCAAATTTCCCAAAATGGAAGGACCAGATGGTAACAATGAGATGATAAGTTTTGGACTGCAAGCACTTGTCAAGATGATCCCCGTGTGCATATGTGTTGAACATGTCTTGAAGCCCCCATGAATTTCATAGGGTTTTCTTAGGCAAGGAATACCCGAGGTGGTTCTGCCAGTTCCTTCCTTTCAAATATGGCCTACAGCACCTGCTATTCATTGGCGGTCTCCCATCCAAGTACTCACCAGGCTTGATCCTACTAAACTTTCAAGATCAGATGGGATTTGGTGCCTCCAGTGGATATATCATTAAATACCAAAGTCAGAATCACCCATGGCATCATATTTCCAGTTTCTATGTACAGCTGTGAAGGCTGGACAGTGAAGAAAGCTGATAGGAAGGAAATCAACTCATTGAAAATGTGGAGGAGAGTTCTATGTATAACTTGGGCTGCCAACAAGACAAATGAATGGGTCCGAGAGCAAACCAAGCCTGAACTCTCCCTAGAAGCCAAGAGGACTCAACTGAGGCTGTCATGCTTTGGCCGTATCATGAGAAGACAGGACTCACCAGAAAAGATAATGATGCTTGGTGAGGTAGAAGGCAGTAGGAAAAGAGGAAGACCACATTATAGATGGACGGACTCAAGGAAGATCCATCCCTGAATCTGCAAAACCTGAGCAGGACGGTTGAGGTCTTTTATCTGGAGGCTCACCATAAGTCAAGGTGGACTTGATGGCAGTTAACAACAATAACTAGGTCTCTGAATCCCTGCTCATGCACGGAAACACACTGGGTAGCCTTGGGCGAGGCACACCCTCTCAACCTCAGAGGGAGGCAAAGGTGGTGGACCTTCTCTGAATAACATGGACCAAGAAGATCCTACCACAGAAGGTCACCAGAAGTCAGACTTGACTTGAAGGCGGAGACCAACAACTTCAAGAGCCAGGATGATTGGAGGGTTGGAGTAGGATCAGGTTTCAAATCCCTGCTCAGCCCTGGTAACTCGCTGGCTGACCTTGGGCGAGTCATACTCTCTCAGCCCCAGAGGAAGGCAACAGCAAACCCCCTCTGAATAAATTCCAGGAGAGGTTCTCCTTAGGATCGCTGTACATTAGGAACAGCTTGGAAGGCCCACAAGAACGACAAAGGCACTCGGTAGTGGAAGAAGGCGTTTAAAATCTCTAAAATGAGATTTGCATCTGGAGAAAGAAGGGGAGGAAAGAGTTAGACACACTCTCCTCTTATTCTGCTGCTTTATGGCGGGCGAGAAATAGAAGAACAGAACCAAAAGGAGGGGTTTTTCGCCTCCGGCTCGGTTCAGGTGGGCCTCCATTGAAAACAGCGCGGCTCTGAAGGGCGGCTCGGTTGCCTATTTGTCTGGGTGAATTAAAAACACAATCCCAACTTCCCAGAGGGGCCGTTCGGTCCACATTTGTGCCTTTTATAGTCTTACACTCGCAAAATAGGCTGCCTTTATGGTTATATAATAATTTTTTTCACTCCCTTTTCCGATTTGAATATCAAGGGCTTTATTTCCTTTCGGAGAGTCTTCCAATCTCCTACCTGAACTCAATTCTCTTTCTTTCTTTCTTTTTTAAAGAATTACTTTTTAGGGGGGACATTAATTTCAGCATCATCCAAATGAAATTAATTTAATTCGATAGCTGGGTGGTTATGGGAGATCAAAAAAAGTAGGGGAAAAACGGCAAAGGTTTTTCTCCTGTCTTCTTCCCATTCTCTCTCCCTCTCTCTTTCTCTTGTTCTCTCTGTCTTCTTTGCCTCTCTTATTATAATGTTTCGCATACCTGAGACTCAAAAAACAAGCCTTGTTTTTATGCTTGAAACACCCTGTCTTTTTTACATAAATAGAAAGAATGCCTGCGAAATAGTTTTCCTGTACTTTGGTTGCATCAGGGCAGGTTCCTTCCTCACTGGGGACTAGAAACATGGGAGGGCAGAGTCTTAGCTAGCATGTATCTTAGCTCTGCAATGTATATGTCTCATTCTTCTTCCTTTTTTTGCAGTGGGCCCTCAAAAGCTTATGTATTGAGGTGCAAAGAATATTCACAGCTTTTTTTTCCTTGGGCTGAGTGTTGGATCTGGGAGAGCAGAGTTCGAATTCCCCCTCAGTTACAGAAACCTGCTGGGTGGGCAAGCCCCACTCTCTCAGCCTCAGAGGAAGAAACCTATTTTGAAGAAATCCTGAGACCCAGAACGGCGCACTGGTTTGAATGTTGCACTAGGACTCTGGGGGACAAGAGTTCGAATTCTGTGGAATCAGCCGTGGAAACCCACCAAGTCATCCTGGGAAAGTCACACTCTCCCAGCCTCATGTGACAGCAATGGCAAACCTCCCTGGAGAAAATATTGCTAAGAAAACCAGAGAAGGCGGCTGTCATAAGAGGAAAAAAAATAAACTTGAAGGTGCATAATGAGAGAAAGAGAGTGTAGTGGTTAGAGCATTGGACTAGGACTCCAGGAGACCAGATCTGAATCCCTGCTCAGCCAGAAAAACCCACTGGGTGACCTTGGGAAAGTCACACTCTCTCAGCCTCAGAGGAAGGGCCATGACAAGCCCCGTCTGAACAAATCTTGCCAAGAAAACCCCACAAGAGGTTTGCTTTGGGGTCACCGTAAGTCGGAAACGACTTCCCAGCTTTACTTCAGACACCGAAAACTGAGTTCAAAGTGCAAAAGAAGGTTGTGCTCAGTTAACACAACAGGGAGGTAAGGAGAGGGTACAGTCCTGCCCTTCCCAGTCAGCTCAGACAAAAGCAAACCGCTGCAGCATTTCCTGCCTTGTGTGTCCTCCGTCACTTATAACTTTTGGGCACACTCCGATGTTTCCTGGCCAGGTGCGCCCACGTTTTCACCTGCAAAAAGTCAGAAGTGATACGACTGGCCCAAAGTCACCCAGTGAGTTTCATGACCCGGTCAGAATATTCTGCATAACATTTTATTTATATTTAAGAAATTAAATCAAGCGAGATTAGGTTGATCAGTAAGAAGCGGAAACATAGATTAAGGACCCTACGAACATGGAACATAGGAGATATAAGAAGGAAAACACTAGGAAATGTAGATTGCGCTTTTCTGATATTTGTTTGTATTTTGTCTTTACAATATTACTTAACATTACAACTGTTATTTTGAAATATTTCCGGATTTTCATTTATAAAAATAAAGTTAAAAAAATAAAGAATTGGGAACCCTGATCTCCTAGTCCCACCCTGGGCCCCCAAACTCTAACTACTATCCTTGCAATTTTCTGGGCAACCTGGCACATCCCGGATTCTGATGTAGTTGGTCCTACAGGGCTGGGCTGGCCCACAAAGATGTGCTTGTTATTGTGTGCCTTCATGTCATTTCTGACTTATGGTGGCATTGAGAAGAATCTATCATGGAGCTTTGTGGGGCTGAGAGTATGTGACACTCATCATCATCATCATCATCATCATCATCTATACTTTTTATACCTGTATTTTTCTTGGTAGGGATTCAAAGTGGCTTATCATAAATTAAAAAAAAATAAACATCATAGAAACACAAATTAAACAATGAAATAAGAATTAAAACTAGCTTAAAAATACATAATTAAGACTCAAAACATCCATAAATTGTGCACAGCGAACAATAGCCAGCCCAAAATTCACAGAATACAAAAATCAAAACACAAGCGATCAAATAAGAATTGAAACTAGGTTAAAAATACATAATTAAAACTCAAACGTCCATAAATTGTGCACAGTGAACAATATCCAGCCCAAAAATCACAGAATACAAAGGTCAAAACACAAATTAAATGACCCAATAAGAATTAAAATCCGGTGAAAATGCATAATTAAAACTCCATAAGTTTTGCCCAGTGAACAATATCCAGCCCAAGAGAGTTTCCATGGCCGAGCAAAGAGAACCGAGCCATGGTTTCTAGGTCCGAAGTCCAATGCTTAAACCATTACACTGTGCTGGCACGCAAGGATGTGTTCCTGCCACCTTATTATTTATTTGTTGCAGCGTATATGTGTGTGTGTGTGTGTTTGTGTGTGCATGAAGGAAGCTGACAACAGGAAACTGCCGGAGAATAATTGCCAGCCCAAATGTCCACGACTAACTTCTTTGGTCACCCTCGCCGGAGTGAAATGTACAGAAGGCTCAGCCCTGTGGAAACATCTCCCTGTTATAACACAATTTAGCTCTCTCGGCTGCTGACCAGACCAAATCACATTATAACTGCATTAGGGGAAACCTAAGCCTCGTCTTATTAAAAATGGGGGTGGTGGAGGAGAGCAATTCCAGAGAGAAACATGACCAGAAAAAGAGAGAGAGGAACGGTTTTCCAATTCGCATTATGTTTGCCGGCACGGAGGTGGCATTACAGATGTTCAAGGTTCCGAAAGGAACTTTTTCTGAAAAATGGGTGAGACGGGGATTTCCAGACCTCCCTTTGCCGGGGAGCTTAATGCCTTTTGACCCTCTCCCCCCAGGGGGAAAAAGAAAAGGATGAACTTCAGGGACGAGGCCACTGCTTCATGGTAGGAAAAGCACTTTGTGGTGAAAAAAGCCCAGGCCAAAGGATTCCTAAAAAGTCCTTCAGTTCCATTTTCAGACCAAACTTTTGTGCGTCTTAATGGTGATCTGTTTATTTCGGTTCACAAGGGGCTTTGAGTCCTGGTTTGGGAAGAAGGGCAAAAGGAGGAGGAGGAGGAGGAGGAGGAGGAGGAGAACAGGCATTCTTTTAGGCATTTATGTCACCCTGAACTGAGTTACGTTTACATGAGAGCCCCTGGAGACTAGGGTTCGATTCCCCGCTCAGCCATGGAAACCCACTGGGGGACCTTGGGAGTGTCACACACTTTCAGCCCCAGAAAGTCCCATGATAGCATCCCCTTAGGGTTGCCATAGGTCAGAAGTGACTTGAAGGCACATGGCAACAACGAAGGCAAATTTCAAGCTTGTTTTCTGCTGCTCCGGAGACAAAGGCATGGAGCAATGGCTTCAAACTTTATGAAAAGAGATTCCACCTAAACATTAGGAAGAAATTCCTGTGGTAAGAGCAGTTCAACAGTGGAATCTGCTGCTGCCTCCATGGAGTGTGGTGGAGTCTCCTTCTTTGGAGGTTTTTAAGCAGAAGCTGGATGGCCATCTGTCCAAGGGAGTGCTTTGACGGTGTCTTCCTGCATGGCAGAAGGGGGCTGGATTAGATGGCCCCTGGGGTCTCTTCCAACTCTAGGATTCCAGAATCATATAATTCAACAAACTTGACCCGGCAGGGCTCTTCTTATGTTCTCCTTAACAGATATGAAACTAGGAACCCAGAAGGAGGCTGTAGAGCAGTGGTTCTCAACCTGTGGGTCCCCAGATGTCCGTGGACTTCAGCTCCCAGAAGCCCCAGCCACTATGGTCAATGCTCAGGGCTTCTGGGAGCTGAAGTCCATGAACATCTGGGGACCCACAGGTTGAGAACCACTGCTGTAGAGGGAATCAACTCTGTGGTCAACTCTGGTTTTTCAGGAGTCCAGGCAGGGGTCTTTCCAGCCATATCTTCATTCCATCCAGAACTGAACCTGAGACCTTCTCCATAAACAGCAGGGCATCTGTCACTGAGCTCATTCTGGCCACAGCTTGGAAAAAGTTCCTTGTTTGTTTGTTTTTTCCTGTTCTCCAGCTTCTATAACATCCCCAAGTGGGAATTACAGCTGGAGTCCTGTTGGGGAGTTACACCTTGCATCTCCGGGGATTAGAATTGGGCAGTGAGGTCTGTATCCAACAGGGGACGGCCTTTCCATTACTACAGAGGGAAGCTGGAAAAGTGACCCATGCACAATGGGACTGATGCGCAAGGAGATGTGCAGAGCATCGGTGTTGATGCGCATCATATCATTCTTGGTGTGCATTGGGTGGTCTTACTGGTGTCTGGTTACATATTTTGGCCATTTGCAAACAGATTTTCCTAGCCTCTCTGCTACATAACCAAGTATATGTAAAGTTACAGGACAGATAGAGGATACAATCCCAAAAACACTCTCCATATCTTTGCAATCTCTGAGTTGGATGCCTGAGACCAAATTACCCTCTCCGATGGCATTCCATTCCAGTGGTGGCCTTCCATTACCGCCACCCTTTAGCAACATCTGGGGCTACTGTGGGTCAGCCCCATTTCTCTGCTCTCCTTTTCCCTCCCTCTCCCCAGGTAGCTTCCAATTGTCCCAAACAGAGGACGTCAGAAGGTAGGGAATCCCGCTAATCCCCCCCCCCAAACCCAACCTCCTCCAGCAACACCTCCCCATTTATGAGCTGGGTCACAGAAGGAGGAATCTTGATTTCACCTCTCCTCCTCTTCTTGGCCTCCCCGTTTCCAAGTCTTGGGCACAGGGGTCCCGCCTCCTCTTTCAACTAAGCCTTGCAGAGAGAGCCCAAAATCCAGGCAAATTGTTTTATGGTATGTTGGCTTTTGTGCCGAGGAGAGAGGGAGGAATCACAACTCTCCCTGGAGAACCCTGGATGGAGCCATAGGGTGTAGCTACAGGGGTGGCTGGGTGGGGGCAAAATGAGGCCACTGTCCCCCCCAAATAAGAATTCAGCCCCCCAACAAAACTTTCCTCTAGCCCTCAGTTTCTAGCACGGCAGTCCAGCTGAGCAATAGGTTAACTAATTACTTAATTTTTAGGGGAGCTGTGTTTTTGAATGTTTGTAGCTCCCTTGAGCCGTAATTAATTTTTATCCCACCTTTTTACCCCCTAACTGCAGCCATCTCCCTAGAAACTGCCACTTGAGGCCCTTGTCTCCTTCTGCCTTATGGTAGAGCCAGCCTGGTCAGGAAGCAAACTAATGGCTAAATCTGATCCACCTTGAAAAGGTGGCTTTGCTGTGCCTGGACTCCATCTTCAGGGCATCCTCAGCCACGAATGAGGTCCCTGCCAATTTCTGAGAAGTGTCAGAGATGGATATTCAGAGAAAACACGCTCAGTGTATCAAAACGGCCGCCTCCCCCTTATCATAATCCTTGGGTCGGGTTTTTATCCATTCACCCCTCCTGTTCTTTCTTTTTCCAAAAGTACCTCTCCAGTTCCCAGGAAGGTGCAGCTACTATCTGCCAAACCGGCTGGAGAGCTCTGGAGAGTTAATGGTTCAAAGGACTTTATCACTAAGTGCAGCAGGAGGGAAGTTGAAATTGCTCTTTTAAAAAGTTCACACGCACACGCACACACAGACACACACATATATATGAAGGTGCCAGAAAAATTAACTTCTAAAGATTGAAAAAATCTGCATTGGGGGAAGCAAGGAAAAGAGAGGAACCAAATTCCAAACTCAATGAAATCCCAAACTCAGCAGGACTTTCACATTCAAATTTGTAGGAATGCAAGGATTTCCCTGGTCGTGTTTGTGTGATGCGTTTGTCTGTTAAAATTAGACCTCTCCCCTTTTTTCTGGAAAGGCAGGGTGGTGCAGTAGTTTGAGCCCTGGACTAGGATTTTAGGAGTCCTGCGTTCGAATTCCTGCTCAGCTGTGGAAACCCACCTTGGGCCAATCACATCCTCTAAGCCTGACGGGAAAACAGCGGCAAAACTCTTCTGAAGAAATTCAGAGAGCCAGCATATATAGTTGCTTGAGTACTGCGCTAGGACTTCTGAAGACTGGGATTCGAAGCTCCTCTGCTTGGGTGTGGAAATCTACTGGATGATGTCAGGTAGATTGTGATCTCTCAGCCTTGGAGGAAGGCAAAGCTCCTTTGAATGTATTGGGACAGCCAGTATGGTGTCATGATTTGAATATTGGACCAGGACTTTGGGAGTCTGGGGTTCAAATTCCCAGTTAGCCCCAGAAATCCACTGGCCTTTGGCCTGACACCCGCTCCCTCAGCCTCCCAAAGAGTGCAAACTTTCCCTGAGCAAATCTTTCCAAGAAGATACTAGCATAGGGGCATCCATTTCTTCATGTTTTTTCTGACTTATGGCGACCCTAAGGCGACCCTATCATGGGTTTTTCTGGAGCTGAGAGAGTGTGACATGCCCAAGGTCACCTAGTGGGTTTCCGTGGCTGAGTGGGAAATCAAACCGACGTTGTTGTGCAATGCTCAAACAACTACACAATGCTGGCTCTGTTGGGTTGCCTTAAGGTCAGTATAAGTTTGAAATGTCTTGAAGAAACACAACAGCAAGCCCTCGATCATTGACCCTTCTGTCTGGGGATGATGGGAGTTGTGACTCAAAATACAGATTATGCCATGTTGTTGACTTTGGAATTAGGTTTCGGACCTATCATTGTTCCACTTCCTCAGCCTCTCTCTGTCCCAGATTTTTTAGCATCATCGTGGTGTTTGTGTGTGTGTGTGTGTGTGTGTGTGTTATAAAACGGGACTCCTTATGAATAACTTCTTTAAAGTTGGCTGTGGCATCTCACCCCGCGGTGTGACAAGAAAACACAATGTCTGTTTCTTCTCCTTCCCCTCTCCCCATTTTTGTCTTTTTTAGGGGCATTTGAATAGAGGCCTTTGTTGCCCGTGAAAAACAGTGATAGATTGACTTGCAAGCATCTCAGACTAATAAACCCGTCCATGAAATGTCAAATGTTTTCTCGGGGTCTTTGGCTAATGTGTCAGTTTGCCAACATTGAGCAGGAAAGGGGGGGGTAGTGTAAAAAAGTGCAAAAAACACAGAAACACAGAAACC
This sequence comes from Iguana delicatissima, assembly GCA_948472985.1. Classification (NCBI taxonomy): domain Eukaryota; kingdom Metazoa; phylum Chordata; class Lepidosauria; order Squamata; family Iguanidae; genus Iguana; species Iguana delicatissima. The sequence continues at coordinate 460,396 of CAOKZL010000206.1, forward strand.
AATGCAAAAGTGCAGAAGGAAACCTATTAATAAATGGGGATTCACACCAAAATGTTTTTGTCCTGTGAAAAGTAAAACTTCTGCCTCCTGAAAAGAAGTTTTTCCAAATTTCCAGCAGTGCAGAGATACTGCAAAAATATTTGCATTTGGAGCTTTTCTATTTGCTATCTCTGTATTCCCTTGGCTGCTTTTCCTGCCCTTTTCTTTGGATGCCTAAAATTTATTTCCAAATGCTCAGCTGAAGTTTAGCTTTCTCCTACCTTTCAGTTTTTAAAAGCTCAGTCTTTCTGTCTTGAAGGGGAAGATCCTTTGCAGTTGTTGGTAAATCAGTCAGTAGCCAGTGTGGTCTAGTGGTTAGAGCATTGGATGACACCCTTGAGACCAATTCCCTGCTTAGCTATGGAAAACCAAGGCGACCTTGGGCACATCACACACTCTCAGCCCCAGAAAACCCCATGATGGGTTTGCTCTAGAGTTGCGCTAAGTTGGAAACAACTTGGAAAGGAAGTCAGAGTTGCGGAAGGAACAAATGAGAACATTACCCCCCCTCCAAATAAGGACTCTGCTCCTCCCAAGAAGCTTTCCTTTAGTCCCCAGATTTCTAGAACTGCAATCAGTTAAAATTTTGGTTGAGCATTTAGAAACAGAGTTTAGGCATCCAAAGTAAAAGGGACAGGTGGAAGTGGCCAAGGGAATGAGAAGACAGCAAACACAAGAGTTGCAAAAGTGCATGATTTTCAATGCATCTGCAATGCTAGAAATGTAGGGACTCAAGGTAAATTTCCTGGAGGTTGGAGTTCTTATTTTGGGAAGGGTAGTGCTTTCATTTTGTCCTTCCTGGTAGCCTTATCCCAGAAGATAATTTGCTTTCCTCTGCAGAGCCCAAACTCAAGAGGCACAACCTATTCCCAGCAAGGATGGAAGCACACTGGGCATTTTTCTCTTATAGCTGTAAAAGCTGAGGAGCCTCTCCAAAGAAAAGAGGTGGCCCCTTGACTTCAGCACCAAGGCACAAGGACCCAGTCCCTGAAGAACTAAGCAGGCAGATAATTCCTGAGCTGGACTGAAGAAATCTCGATCTCGCACTTCATTTTTTAAAAATCAAGTTCCCTTATGGCGAGAAAGAATTTTGCAAAGACTATTCAGTTCTTCTCAAGAAGTTTACCAAGATCTAATCCACATCCACTTCTAAGGACAAAACACATGACAAGTGATTCATTTCTGAAAACATTCCAGGAAGATGACCTTTGGTGGATATAATTATGCCTAACGGATGTAGTGTGTTTCTCTGTCTGTCTGTCTGTCTGTCTGTCTATCCATCCATGCACCTGCCTTGTAAAAATCATGTAAGGTAAGACACACAAAGACAACATAAAAGGAAAGAGAACCCTGAAAAAAAGCATACACCATGGAGAGATGTTGTTGCACGCCCTTCAACTCATGGCAACCCTAAGGCAAAACCTATCATGGCGTTTTCTGGGGGCTGAGAGTGTGTGACGTGCCCAAGGTCAGCCAGTGGGTTTCCACGGCCGAGTGGGGAATCAAGCCAGGGTCATAGGACAAGGCTCAAACCACATCATGCTGGTTTTCAAGGAGAGAGGTACAGAACCGAAAGTGCTCTATGCATTCATGTCGCTAAGAGAATCTCATGTTGCAAAAACAAGAATTATCATACAATAATAGAGAGCCAGCATGGCGTAGTAATTTGAGTGTTTGACTCTAACCCTCCCCAAACATATTTTGATATTTCTGATTTTTTTCTACTTTTGTGGAGGTCCAGCGCCCTTAACCCTAGCGAGCGTGGAGGGCTGACTTTTCCAGCACATCTCAGTTGGTGTGGGGATGTTAGCATGAACTGATTTGCTTGGTCTTCCTGATCTTATATTGTGACTTCTGCAGCTTTGGGGAGTTTCTTTTGAGCTCTTTTGGACACCAAGGCAACAGGAAATTTATTACTCTCTATATCTTCCTTGCAACACCTGTCCTAGTCCGTTCTCAATTCATTCCTCTCTTTTAAGGCAGAGGTGAGATTTAAAAGCCGGCGCCTCCCCTGACCTGCAGAGACGAGACAACTAAACATCACTCCATCCTGCATCTAAAAGATGTGGGAAGTAAATTTTACAAGGCCAGCAGCTTTGTAGTAACTGAAAAGGCTTTGCAATGTCCATGCAAGGACTGTTTGATTTCTGACCTACAACTTGTGACCAGAGCAATTCCGCCGTATATATGATTATTGAAAAAGAGCAACTGTTTTCAGGTAGAGCACTGGATCCCGGAGGGATGCTATAAAACTGAAGGAGGTTTCAGGACATGATTGCAAACAGATGCTTATGAAAAGCATCAAGCTTTTTGGCTTCTGGCTTCCCTGGCGACGTCCGTCGGCACGGAAGCAATCAACGGCATCCAGTGGCAGTTATAGGATCCCCAAGGTTTGGGTGTGGAATTCAGAAGATGGTGCTAAGAGCTGGGATGGAAGAAATATTAGGAAATATTCCAAAAACGGTCAGAAAACAGGAGTCTCAAGGCTCAGGATGAAGAGAAGCCTAGATGGGTAAGAATCTCTGAAACTGGGAATTAAAAATGCATGTGGATTTTTGTGTGTGTGCTGAACATCATTCTTTCTAGAAAATGTGCTTTTCTGTACTGGAAATAACACACTGGCATAGAAAATCACGTTTTCTTTCTGGAAAATGACCTTTTCAACACAGGCACAGAAAATAAGTTCCCTGCACAGAAAAAAAAATGCCTGAAATCCTGCACTAGAAGCTCTGACGTGAAAGTATATTTTTGTGTGTGTGCAGAAAATGATGCCCTCTTTCTAGAAAAAGACCTTTCTGTACAGGAAATAACACATCAGCATAGAAAATAAGTTTCCTGCGCAGGGAAAAAGGTGCCCCAAATCCTGCATTAGAGGCTACGACGTGAAAGTGTATCTTTTTGTGTGTGCAGAAAATGATCCTTTCTGTGCAGAAAATGATGTTTTCTGCACAGGAAATAACACACCTGAAAAGAAAATAAGTTTCCTGCGCAGAAAAAAAGAAATGGTCAAGGTTGTGCATGAGAAGCTATGAAGTGTGAGTGTATGACAAGAAAGCCACCTTGCTGATGTGATAAGCAACGATGACAGTGAATTGTGGCGTTAACACAACAGAACTGTGCCGAAAATATCTGATGGTGCAAGAGGGTCTCTGATTGTGCGACAGGACACCTTGTGCATTGGGACTATTGCAAAACGGCCCTGTCGTTGGCCCCACTTGTGTAATGGTGCCAACAGCGTTCGCTTGCTGAGAATACAAATGTTGTGCAATGGCAAACTTTATGCAACTCTCGATCAGTTTACAATGGCGTTAACTTCGCAACCAGATGCCGAGCAGCATTTTCTGCACGGAAAACAACATTCCTGTGATTCCATGATTCTGTAATTAGACTCTCATCTACAATTGCCTTTGTATTCAAGTTTGAGAGAACTTGAGATTTTAAACTGTTCAAGCGAAAACAATTTCCCCATCTTTAATATTCCATGCAATAGAGATGGACCAGAGCTTGGAAAAAATTAGATTTTTAAAAGAGTGGAACTCCCAAGAAGCACACTAATTCTTGGGGGGCGGAGCGGTATTAGTCCAAAAAAGATAAGTTTTCCAAACTCTGAGGGGAAGACTCCAGCTTGGTTGGTTTCAATAGAAGCCACACAATTTGTGTTGAGATACACAGGTGGGTGCTGCCACCTTCAGGCCAAATGGAGAAGAGACCCTTGCAAACCGGAGTTATACAACTCCACACATTACACAAAGTTTGCTGAGGACCAGAGTTTTCGAGAACGAGGACTGCAGGTTTTGACTTGTGGTTGCAAGCCTTGAACTCTTGGAACTTGAGCTTCCTTGATGAGACAAACACTGAGAGATCTTTAAGGTCATCCATGGTGGGGGACAATAGGAGTTGTAGTCCGATACATGTGAAGGGCATCGGGGAAGGAAGTGTGATATGTACAAATGGCCAATGCATTCAGAGGTGCAACTGAAGCTAGTAGAAGAGTCAGCTCAATTCTGGGCAACCTTCCAGCCAGTCCGGCAAGAGAATTATGGAAACCTTATTGTGGGTTCCAGGTCAGTAGGGTTGTGTGAATCCACCCCACGTATTAGTTTGAATTTTCAATATGATGTGCTGAGCCCTACCTGGAAAATAGATTTAGCACCTTGGAAAACTACCATAAAGATCAGACTAAAAGCCAGAGCAGACCGTAGAAGCTGCCAGGTGGCACTGTTGCAATCACTAGAGCAGTGGTTCTCAACCTGCGGGTCCCCAGATGTTTTTGGACTTCAGCTCCCAGAAGCCCTGAGCATTGACCATAGTGGCTGGGGCTTCTGGGAGCTGAGGTCCACAAACATCTGGGGACCCACAGGATGAGAACCACTGCATTAGAGGTATCAAACATTTGAAATAACCAGCCAAGGATGGTTATAAAGTGTAAATCGAATATAGGGGGAAAATAATAATAATGGTGGATCTGCTATTTTCTGTTTATTGAGATATGATAATAGAGGGCGACCAAAATGGTAGAAGGCCTGGAAATTATGAAGCTCTCTGAGGAGTGGCTTTGGGAGCTGGGGATGTTTAGCCTGGAAAAGAAAAGTTAAGTGGAGACAATATAGTTATGTTTAAATATTTGAAGGGATGTCATGTGGAGGATGGAGCAAGCCTGTTTTCTGCTGCTCCAGAGACGAGGACATGGAGCAATGGATTCAAACTTTAAGAAAAGAGATTCCAACTAAACATTTAGAAGAACTTCCTGATGGTAACAACAGTTTAACAGTGGAATAGGCTGCCTCAGTGGAGTGAAAAACCTTTTCTGGAGGTTTTTAAAGAGAGTCTGGATGGCCATCTCTCAAAGGGAATGCTGTGATGGTGCCTCTCTGCATGGCAGAAGGGGGTTGGGCTGGATGGCCCTTGGGGTCTCCTCCAGCTCTATGGTTCTAAGACTCTATAATCTGATAGATGTGGTATATTTCTCTGAAAACACATTAGTAAACCCAACGGAATCAATGGCTCTGTTGTAGGCAGGATTTAGACCCGTGTTCGTGTTGCCGCATGTACACCCAGATACAAGGAAGCGTATACCCACAAACTCACGGCGGGTTTTGCTGGCAGATCAGATTACCCAAAGAGTTCTGCGGGAACCAGAAAGGACTGGTGTTTCACTTACATGTCACGGGAAGTCATTCATTTCCTCCTGGGGGCTCGGTGGGGAGAGAAACTCCTCTTTTGACGGGGTCTTTAACAAGCCAGAAAGCTGGGTCACAACCACCCCTGTGTGTGTCTTCTTGTTGAAGCAGGACTTCAGGGCCACAACAGCCGTGTTGAGAGAGAGAAAGAACGAGGCAGGGAAAATGAGAGAGGGAGATCCGAGGAGAGGGGGAGCAGACATCAACCCGCATGAATTTCAGAGAAGCAAAGAAAGACGCTGCTGCAGTCCTAATTTATAAGAGTTACCCAAAAGACCCCGGGAGATCAGCCACAGTAATGTTCCTCCTCCCATTGGGGCTACTCTCTTCCAAGTTGGTCCCATCCAAACACCTGTGGCTGGCAAAGGGGTGCGGAGAAACATGATCCTTCCTTTGAAAGAACAACTTCTGGAAGCAGAAGAGCTACTGGAAGGATATTTCAAACACGGTGGGTCCTGGCACTTAGCTGTAAGGTGGCTCTCAGGAACTTCTTGGGACTGATCAGGAATTATTCCTCAGTCTACACCTTCCAGATTCATGTATAGAATTGAGGTTAGTTGGGCTTTGATGCTTCTCAGTACTGGCTTCCCCCCACTTATGTGACAGATTAGGGACCAGAGCGCTGTCAGAATTGGTTGAAATGCGGGTGTACAGTGCTGCAAGGAGCATGAAGGACTTACGGAGGTTCACCTAGGGCTGACGTGCTTCTTGCAAAGTCTCTCAGCTGGCTTAGTGTCTTTCCCTTCCTTAGCAAATTTTGCAAGCAAGATGCAGTGTGCAGCATCCATCTGGAGCAAGCCTCTGGCAGCTTAGAAGAGCTGACAAACAGAGAGGAACTCCTAGCCAATGAATAGAACTTGTCCTTAATTTGGAAGAGGCAAAAGAGCGAGTTGTCAGATAATGGGGCATCAAAAGGAGGGGGTTTCCCGTAGAGCAGCAGTTCTTAACCTGGGATCCAGGGACCCCTGGGGCTCTATAGAGCACTCACAGGGGGGCTGCAAAGCCCTGATTTTGGACATCACCAGCAGCGGCAACAACTGAGGTGCGACAGCGGGGTGGCCTTGCAAGTGTTGAAAATGTCCCCTTGTTCGCAAGTGCAGGAGAAGTTTGGGCACACGCACACTCCTGCTGCCATGTCCATTTCACCATTTTTTCATAAAAGAAATATATATTCCTTAATATATGTCTCCTTCTCTGAGAAGTCGTTTATGTGAATTGCTCATCTCCCCTTCTGAGTTTTGTGTGTATGTGTAGGTTAGACTAGGTACTTAGCAAGTGTTTGGTTTAGTAAGCATAGTGTTATAATTACATGTTTTTGTGCTCTATTCTCCCGTGAGTGTTGTTTTATATACTCTAAAAGTATAGTTAAATAAAAACAGAAGCTGGATGGCCATTTGCTGGGGTGCTTTGAGTTGCATGGCAGGATGGGGTTGGACTGGATGGCCACTGTAGTCTCTTCCAACTGTATGAATGTTCTATGAAATATTTTATACATGCACACATACAGACACACACACACCTTTCAAAGCAGTGCTTTCACCCTGAGATTCTTCCCCTTTATTTAGGAGGTTTAGGGTCAGGCCGTGAGCTCCCGCAACCCTACTTCTGGAAACTGTAGTTTAAAAAAAGAACGGTCTTCTCTTAGCTCTGGATCATGAAGCATCCATTCTTTTCCACCCACATTCATATTTTTAAGTGCTGGTCACCTCTCTCTCTATGTGTCTCTAAGGAACTGTCAGGACTCCGGATTAAATCTTGGCCTCCTGCCCACCGTTGGGCCTTTTGATACGTCTGGGACGATAACTCAACCGGGCGGCGGGGAAACTGGCAGCGACAGGTGTGGCCATTTTGAAGGGGGCCGTGGAGCGATATTTTACGAAGGCTTCTTCCCTGGGGGCTCTGCCCAGCGCTGTAAAAGCAGGGGAGGGACAGAAGGGGAAGAATGAGTAATCCTTGCAGCCCCCCTCGCTTTCTTCTTACCACTCTGGCAGGGCTGGGAAAGTAAGAAGAAGGATGATGTGTCAGAAGAAGCCATGGGAGGGGAAAGCCAACTCTGGAAGCCTGAGAGCTTGCATCACGCTGATGAATTGTGAAATCTTGCCATCTTATTCCTCCTCTTCCAGCACGGTCAGGCTCCGTGTCTCCAGGCCATGTGTGGTTCCTCTTGGCTGTTTATTTAGGGGAGGACGAGGGGCAGCTAACCGTACCTGCAACTTCCTGCAGGAATTGAAATGCACCCACAAGGGCCTCCTGATGGTATCTTCTCCTCCTTCTAGGTCAGTGGTTCTCAACCTGTGGGTCCCCAGATGTTCGTGGACTTCAGCTCCCAGAAGCCCCAGCCACTATGGTCAATGCTCAGCGTTTCTGGGAGCTGAAGTCCACAAACATCTGGGGACCCACAGGTTGAGAACCACTGTTCTAGATGGTGAGGATGCTAGGTCAAAGGTTGGCCATAAAGCCAAAAGAAGATGGAGCCAAGGTACATGGCAGGGGGTTGGACTTGATGGCCCTTGTGGTCTCTTCCAGCTCTGTGATTCTAAGTTATCTTCAACCAGAGACAATTTTAGAAGTTGCAGAAGGTTTGAGCTCTTAGAGATCCCAAGGAAAAGAGGATGAAACATCTCCAGAACGTTCTGGCTTTCCCATCAGCTGTATCCCCTCCAACAGTTCTCAGGTTGAAACCATGCGGTGAAGCAACATCAGAGTGTGGTCAAGAAGAATGACCGCACATGAGGAAGAAGGGAGAAGCTAGGAGAGGGTGCTGCAGTTTGCTTCTGTCTGAGCCTCCGGGGAGGGGTGAGGTTTTGCCCTTCCTTTCCTCCATCCTCCTGAATGTTGCACTTTGAACTCAGTTTGTTGCAATGGAAGGAAGTTGAGGACAAAGGGGGAAAGCGGGAGGATGGAAGAGAAGCCAGGACATTTTAAAAGTAGCTAAGAAAAGTGGGATGGCAGAGGATTAATTGGGAGTGTTCCTCCCCAAGTGGGACAGTTGAAGGGTGTGCAACTGACTGGTTGTTGTTCTGTGCTTTCTAGTCATTTCTAACTTAGGACAACCCTGGAGGTTTTCTGGAGCTGAGAGCGTGTGACGTGCCCAAGGTCACCCATTGGGTTTCCATGGCCGAGCAGGGAATCGAACCCCGGTCTTCAGAGTTGTAGTCCAAGCTCATACCACTATACCATGCTGGATCTTGACCTGTACTTTCTACTAACAACAATAGTGATTAGTGAAATCACTGAAGACAAGGATCACAATTATAGAAAGTGACACTACCTGGGAGACGCCACATTATCCAAAAATACCTCACTGATTCCAAGATTTTTGGGTAGAACAGGGATCACTACAGTCAGCAACACCTGGTAGACTGTGAAAGTGAGTATAATAATAATGGATATTGTGCCTTTTCCAGGATTTTGCTGCTTTTGTTCTCTGCCATGTTCGGTTCTTTTTCTTTTAATGTCAAACTCTTCCCATGCAGAAGTCTACGGAGGTTGGAAAGTTCTTCTCAAAAGCAAAAGAAATGACCTTCCTACCTCTTTTTCTGGTTTTGTTGTCCAAAACTATGCAATGCAGTTCTATATTGCCTCCTAGTGGCTGATTCTCCTTCTCTCTTTCTGAAAGTATAATTACATTTCTGTTTAACAGAATGGCATCTTTCCTCCTCATCTGTTCGCTCCTCCAGCAGTGTTGGAACTCCAGGAAAGCCCCTGTGAAATGAGAAAAACACACATTACAATACAGATTTTAGAAGGAAAAAGAATAATGGAAGGAGAGAACTGCTGTCTTAAACTGGCAGTGTTTTGGGTAGAATTAGTTCTTCTGGCAAATTTGTATTTTATGTTTATTTTTCAACTTGTCCTGTAATGGCTGGAATCCTGCCAGGAGTCAGGAGACCAGGTTTAAAAATTTGTTAAAAGACAACAAAGGCAACAACAGAACAGCACACCATTCAAAGCCCATTTCTTGAAATCCTGTTGGAATAGGGAAGTTTTCACTTGCTAGAGAAGGAAGAAAGGAGACATCCTAGCCCCACTGGGTAGAAAATTCCAGTTTGGGAGCAACCACCGAGAAGACCCTATCTCTCGTTTTTCCACCAAATGTGCTTGGGAAAGGCACAACTGAGGAAGGACGGTTCCTCTTATGTCCCTCTTTCTTCATTAAAAGTATGTGTTCATCACCTCTGAGCCTTCTGAAGTTCTTGAAGTGATGCACAACAGATGTGTGTTTTCAAGTCACCTGCTGACTTGTGGTGACCCCATTAATTTCGAAGGGTTTTTCTTAAGCAAGGAATTCTCAGAGATGTTTCTGCCAATTCCTTCCTCTAAAATATTGCCTACAACACCTGGGATTCACTGGTGGTCTCCCATCCAAGTACCCACCAGGGCTGACCCAGCTCAGCTTCCACACTGAGACAGGATCCGGTACCTTTAGGGTATTGAGGCTCTGTGCTATGTTATGGATGTGTGTGCATTCAGGTAATGTGTTGGTTTAAGGCAAACCCATGAATTTCATGGCATGTTCTTAGGCAAAGAGAACTCAGAGGTGGCTTTGTCATTTCATTCCTCTGAAATGGAGCCTACAGCACCTGTATTCTTTGGTGGTCTCCCATCCAAGTACTAACCAGGTATGGTTGAGGTCTCTCTCTCTCTGGGCCCCATGAATTTCCTAGGGTTTTCTTAGGCAAGGAATACTCAGGAGTGGTTTCACCAGTTCCTTCCTCTGAAATAGAACCTACAACACCTAGTATTCTTTGGTGGTCTCCCATCCAAGGACTAACTAGGGCTGACCCTGCTTGGCTTCCAGGATCAGACAGGATCTGGTCCCTTTAGGGTAGACAGAAATGGGTTCAAGCTGTGCTTCTCAACCTTTTCCAGGGTGTTTTGGACTCAGTTTCTTGGCCAACATAGCCAAGCCTTCTTGAAGCTGAAGACCAAAATTCTTGGGGGACCAAAGGCTGAGAACCACTGGATTAAAGCATCCTTTAGAAGCCAATTAAACTTTCAAAATCGGTTTTGAATCAGACAGACAGCCAGTTGAAGCAGTGCCCAGAGGCAAACCTGCTTCTGAGACATACAGACCATATGACTGATAGTCCCTGGTATGGCCTCAGAAGATCAAAATCCAAAGTGAAATTTGAACCCTTGTAAGTTTGCTTAGTTGGATCATCAATGCTAGAATAATATTTTCTTTCTTTTCTTTTTCTTATCTTCTCTCTTTCATTATAGTTTTTTTTTTGAGGGGAGAGGGCAGTCAGAGCCCAAAGTTTTAGGAAGTTAGTGTTTAATTAGTTAGTAAGTCAGTAAGTTTTGGCGAGTTAGCGTTTTAGTGTTTCTAATACACTGTGTTTTAATTTTAGCTCCTGTTCAAGTTAAAAAAAATCAATTTGTGGTTATATTATTTTGACTTAAAATTAAGATGGATAGATGGATGGATAGACAGATATCATTCATAGATAGATAGATAAAAATCCAAAGTGAATGTTGGACAATGGTGTTCAAGATGGTCCATTTATGGTCAGATCTGACCCAACCGGTTCTTGGCCAAGTGACATTTCAGCTGGGGTCCAGTCACTGAGTCTCGGGTGGCATAAACCCCTTTGTTGGAAGGTGAGTCAAAGCATAGCTAACTCCCACTGTTTCAGTGGGTCTACTCTAGTTGGAATAGGATTCAGGCCTGCATGATGGTAGCCATCTGGGGTGAAGTTTGAACAAGGAGAATTTCAGGAGACGATCAGGAGACCAGCTGAGGTGGGCCATGTGTTGTGAGATCCTGCCCAAGTAGTTTCTGTCCAAGTTATATTTGCAAGTCCCAGGTACACCTTGTGGGAACATAGGAGAAGGCCTTCTTGGTGGACACTGTCAGTCTCTGGAAGTTCTTTCTTAGGGAGGTTGGACCAGCACCTTCCCCATTGTCCTACAAGTAGACGAAGATCTTCTTTCAGCAAGTCTGGAATGGCTGATTACTCAGGGGAAAAGAGCCATTCAGAATATTTTAAGTTTATTTGTTGCTTTCCTATCCATGGTCTTGTTTTTAAGTTTTTGTGCCCTATGAATTTTACAACTGTATCTGTTTTTAACTGAGCCTAATAGAGATGTAGTGGTTTGAGATGGGACTAGGACTCTGGGTTCAAATCCCCACTTGGCCATGGGACAAACCACACTCTTGACCTTGGACAAACCACACTCTTTCAGCTTCAGGGGCGAGCAATGGCAAACTTCCTCTGAACAAATCTTGGCAAGAAAACCCCACGACAGGTCTCCGTAAGTCAGAAATGAAGTGAAGGCACACAACAAGCCACAATAATATCTGTTTTAAGCTTTGTAAGCCACTTTGCATCATCCGTGCAAAAGGATATTTGATTTCTATGCATGTTTGTGAAAGCTGGATGGTGGAGAAAGCTGGTAGAGTAGAAAGGTGGGCACAGCTCCACCATGTCTAGGCTCAGAAGGAGAGGAAATCCCACTGCCTTGGCCTCGGAGGGAGAGGAGAAGAGGTGGTAAGGCTGAGGGCAGGGAATGGTTTCCTTGTTCTTTTCCTTGTAATGTCCGACGTATAGTGGTGGGGCTATATTAATAGGTAACGACGATGAGAAGCAAATCAACTGATCTGAAATGCCTTTCCACAGAAACCCTGGATTGCTAAAAAGACCAATAAATGGCTCCTCAACCAACTCAAGCCTGAACTCTCCCTAGAAGCCAAGAGGACTCAACCGAGGCTGTCGTACTTTGGCCAGAAAAGATCTGACTCCCTAGAAAAGACAATAATGCTCTGGAAGGTGGAAGGCAGTAGGAGAAGAGGAAGACTGCATTACAAATGGATGGACTCAATCAAGGAGGACAGTCCCTGCGTCCTGCAAGACCAGAGAAAAGCTATTGGAGATAGGGCAATTCAGAGGTCTCTCCTTCCTAGGGTCATCACAAATTGAAGTCAACTTGATGGTGACTAACAACAACAACAAAGTCAGGACAAACAATGAGATTCAGGCCCTGTTGTGTGTATGATATAACACAGCTCAAGATGAGCCTCCATGAGCCAGAACATTGCCTGTTCTCATCCGTCGACCGCCGAGGCTGCAAATATTCTGAGCATCTCGATACGTGGAGCACGCAAGCCTCCATGTGCTCTTTCCTCCATCTCCGTCCCTCCTCCTCCCTCTCCAACCCCTGGACTCGGCTTCAGACGATGGTCACAAGACACGAATCGAATTATCTCCTCTTTTCCCACTTGACCTTTCTTTGCCAAAGCTGAATCATGGCTTTGGCTGGATCATATGAACGTTCCCTTTCTCCACCCACACATCCTTGCCAGAAAAACAGCATAACTTGGCTACATGGCTCTCCTGTTCTAGGTTGTCCTCAACTCAACCCGGCCAAAGATCTGGACCATGAACTTCATGGTAGCATTGACACACACGCATGGAGACCAACTGTGGTAAGGGAGTCATGAATGAGATAAAGTCTATCCTTTTGGGGGTCTGGAAATCTGGCTGAAATGCTTTTTTTTTCTATTCCTGATGAACACTTAGAATCATGAAATCCTAGAGTTGGAAGAGACCCCAAGGGCCATCCAGTCCAACCCCAGAAGACATAATCAAAGCCCTCCCTTCGACAGATGGCCACCTGGCCTCTGTTTGAAAAAACTACCAAAGAAGGAGGAGACTCCACCACACTTCCCTTCTCCTTGTCTTGCTTCCCTTTCTTCTATCTCCTTCTTTCCCATCCCTCCTTTTCTTCCTCCTCCTCTAATTCTCTTTAACTTCCTAGTCTTCTCCTTTTCTCCATCTTCATCTTCGAATCATAGAATCATAGAGTTGGAAAAGAACACAATGGCCATCCAGTCCAGTCCCCTTCTGCCATGCAGGAACACCCATCAAAGCATTTCCAACAGATGGCCATCCAGCCTCTGTTCAAAAACCTCCAAAGAAGGAGGAGACTCCACCACACTCCATGGAGGCAGCAGCAGATTCCACTGTCAAACAGCTCTGACTGCCATGAAGTTCTTCCTGAGGTTCAGGTGGAATCTCCTTTCCTGCAGCTTGAATCCATTGCTCCTTGTCCTAGTCTCTGGAGCAGCAGAAAACAAGCTTGCTCCATCTTCAACATGACAACCTTTCAAATATTTAAACATGGTTGTCACATCACCTCTTAACCTTCTTTCTGCCAGGCTAAACATACTCAGCTCCTTAAGCCTCTCCCAATAGAGCATGGCTTCCAGATCCTTCATCATTTAGGTCCGTGTGGTCTTCTCCATTGCTCTTCTCCTTTGTCATGCTCCCTCTTCTTTTTCTTCTCCTTCTCCTCCATCTTCACCATCATCTCCTTTGTCACTCTCTTCCTTCTTTTCCTTTCTGTTGCATTAGCAAGAAGTACACCAATTTATGGACGTACTAGAAACATATTTTCATTTAGATGATTCATCTCGGACCCAAATTGAAAGCCTCAATAAGCCGAGTAAATCCATAAATGAAGTATAAAATGGATCCAAAACAAGAAGTTGAGGAATTGGCATGTCTTGGGGTCACATTGGGATGAGTTTGGATGGGAGGAGTGAGAAAAAGGACTCTTTTCAAGAATGGACACGGACAAGCTTTTCCTTTGTTGCAGGAGACCAGATGCCCGTAATCCTACATCAGTACAAACCCACTGATTTGGAGACCGTGCATATCAACTAACCAAAATTATTGACATGTCCAATGGCTGTTTTGGACTCTCTAATAAGAAGAATGTGTGTTTCTCTTCTCTTTGCAACGTTGCTTTTGAAACCTCTCCCAGGGAATGGCCTGGATTTGTGGTTTTTGTTATGGGTGGTCAAGCTGATTTATGCAAACACTAAAAATTAGAGACCTTCAATTAAAAAAAGAATAGTATTTTCCTTAACAGCCCTGCACAGGTCCTGAAAATTCAGAGCAGCCATGGCTTCTTGATTGAGTCAATCCATTTGTCATACCATCTTCCTCTTTTCCAGCCGCCTTCCACCTCACCCAGGCATTCCTGTCTTTTCTAAAGAGTCACGGCATCTCCTGATGTGGCCAAAATATGGCTGCCTCAGTTTAGCCATCTCGGCTTGTCAGGATACGTATCCTTTTTTAAAAAACGGTTTTAAATTGACTTGCGCCCACCATAGGCCAATGGGAAATCATCTGAAAACAAGGCTGGTGTCATATACTAGACAAGCCACAGCCCACAAAATTCACTCTGGGATGAGCAGTAGTTTATTGGTACGGAATTTGTATTAGCATTTGTATTAGCATAGAATACTAGAATACTAGAGTTGGAAGAGACCCCCAAGGGCCATCCAGCCCAACATCGAAGCCCTCCTTTTGAGAGGTGGGCATCCAAACTCTGTTCAAAAGCCTCCAAAGAAGGAGGAGACTCACTCACCCTCCATTGAGACAGCAGTGTATTCTGCTGTTGAACTGTTCTTACCATCAGGAAGTTCTTGCTAAGGTTTAGGTGGAATATGAAGCCAATGCTCCATGACCTAGTCTCTGGAGCAGCAGAAAACAGACTTGCTCCGTCCTCCACATGACATCCCTTCAAATATTTAAACTTAGCTATTGTGGTTTCTCTTAACTTTCTCCCCATCTCCCTAAGCTGCTCCTTCATGGTTTCCAGGCCTTCTACCATTTTGGCCACTCTCCTCTGGACAGATTCCAGTTTGTCAATATCCTTCCTGAACTGTGGTGCCCAGAACAGTATTAGTCCAGTGGCCAAGGCAGAACAGAGTGACCTTGACCTTGACACCAGACTCCCATTGATACAGCCAAAATTGCATTGGCTTTTTTAGCTGCTGCTTCACATGGCTGGCTCATGTTCAGCTTGTGGTCCATTAAGAGTCCTAGATCGTTTTTCACATGGATTGTGGTTGAGCCAGGTGGATGGGAGCTGCAGCCCAACACCTAGAAAGGTT
Organism: Iguana delicatissima; assembly: GCA_948472985.1. Classification (NCBI taxonomy): domain Eukaryota; kingdom Metazoa; phylum Chordata; class Lepidosauria; order Squamata; family Iguanidae; genus Iguana; species Iguana delicatissima. Next base: position 475,522 of record CAOKZL010000206.1, read on the forward strand.
CTGGCTTTCCATCCCAGTGCTGGACAGGGGGACCATAACAACCCTGTTCCATAAGGGAAACCGTAACCACATTCAGTGCAACATCATTGGTGGAATTGCCCATTTGCTGAAACCTTAACTTCAATAATTCATTGATTTTTGAGAACCTGGAGGCTGAGCTGCTAGACTCCATGGGACATGAAGATGTTTTGGGGTTGGGGGGTGGAAATGAGGAGGGGTAGCGGAGCAAACCAGCATCAATAGGAAGAGGGAAGGCCTGGAGAAGCCGGACCAGGCCAGCCAAACCGGTTGGGACCAGATGAGTACGGAAAAAGATCACAACTCCAGCCAGTCCCCTGCCTCTCTTCTCCTCCCTTCTCCAGCCTCGGCTTCCTTCAAGTCCACTACAAGCCCCCCGGGAAGCATGAAAGCTAATTACCGTGCCACCTCACCAAACAAGCGGCCCTTGTGCCTCGCCGGAGCTCCAGCCACTTGAGTAGCAGCTGAGCATGGACGATAAAGGAGGAGGCTAGGGTGGGTGGGTTGAGGGGGCAGAAGATTAAAAACAAAAATACATCCCGTCCTGTTACAAGAGGCAGGCTGAATATTCCAGCCTGTCCAGAAAAAGCCCGATTGATATTTGCTTGACAGGCCTTCCATCATAAATCTTCCAGTTGCCCCAGTCCAAGAAGGAGGACACAAGCCTGCATTGAGGCAGATTTATCTCGGTCCTGTCCTTCCAAGGCAATCCCCTCGCTTGCTCTTTGTGTGTCTGGAGGCAGCCCTCAGTGTGTGACTGCACAGCCCTCCATTTTATAACGATGATTTATTGCCTCCAGAAGCAGCTTTCAGCCAGCTGACTGGGTGCCCATGGGACGGAACATCTACCACAGCTTTATGTAGGGTCCTTTAAAACATCTCCTCCCCCTCTCTTCCTCTTCCTCTTCCTCTTCTTCCTCCTCCATCATTTCCCTCCTCCTCTTCTACCTCTTTCTTCTCTTATTCTTCCTTTTCTTCCTCCTTTCCCTTCTTCCTTTCCCTTCTCTTCTTCCTGTTTCTCTACCTTTTTCTTCTTCTATTCCTCCTTTTTTCCTGTTTCCTTCTTCCTCTTCCTTCTCTTCTTCCTAATTATCTACCTCTTTCTTCTCTTATTCCTCCTTTTCTTCCTCTGTTTCCTTCTTCCTCTTCCTTCTTTTCTATTTCTGTACCTCCTCCTCTACCTCCTCCTTTTCTTCCTCTGTTTCCTTCTTCCTCTTCCTTCTTTTCTTCCTATTTCTGTACCTCCTCCTGTACCGCCTCCTTTTCTTCCTCTGTTTCCTTCTTCCTTTTCCTTCTTTTCTTCCTATTTCTCTACCTCCTCCTCTACCTCCTCCTTTTCTTCCTGTTTCCTTCTTCCTTTTCCTTCTTTTCTTCCTATTTCTCTACCTCCTCCTCTACCTCCTCCTCTTCTTCCTCTGTTTCCTTCTTCCTTTTCCTTCTTTTCTCCCTATTTCTCTACCTCCTCCTCTACCTCCTTCATTTATTCCTCCTTTTCTTCTCCTTCTCCTTCTCCTTCCCCTTCCCTTTCCTCTTCTCCTTCTTCTTCCACCCTGATGTCTTTTTTTTGATATAGGTCAAGAGAAAACAAAATTTACTCGAATAAATACATAAATAAATTAATGCACATGGAGATTAACATTGTGCAACCACGAAGTCAGATCTCAGCCCTGGACAGATGGCGATTGCAGAGGGAGAGAAAAAAGAATTCAGTGCCCAGTTTTCAGCTGACACTATGGGTGGTTTTCTGAGATTCCAAGTCTCTATGGTCAGTCTTGCCATCTCCGGAGATAAAAAAAACTAATGCTGGCTGAAATTTAGAGAAGTTAGAGATTTATCATTCCCTTGGATGCACGGATGTTCTCATGTAACCATTTTGGTTAACTTTTTATGCATTTGGTTTTGCAAAAGCTGCTTGCTAATCGGCTTTTAAAAACATAAGAGGTTATATAAATCTATGGTTAATGAGCAATGTAAAAATGCTCTCAGTACAACCAAGTGGGTGCAAAAGGCCCTTCGAGTGGTGTTTAACCAGGATGAACAGACAGAATGTCCATCTCGGGCAGTAGTTCACCTTTGAATGCTAGCTGCTGAGAACAAACAACCAGGGAGCCCTGTTTCCTTTCTGGGCATGGAAGGGACCAGGATCCCTTGTTGTTTGTCCCCAGCAAGTACAAAGCAGTTTTTGGGCTTGCCAGAACTCAATCCTAGACTTGAGGAACCATTCATTTAACCCAGCAAGGGTCTTGTGATTTGTGTATCAACCAATCACTTCACGCTTTATGAGGCTAAGAGTATGATCCTACATGTGTTTTTAGAGAGTTCCATTGTTATATTTGTATTTATTAGCAACTTTTCTATCCTTCCTCTTCCTCCAATGAGTTTAAGGGGGCATGCATGAGTCTCCTTCCCCCACACGTATGTTCACAACAATCACTGTGTGGAGCAGACAACACACACACACACACACACACACAGAGAGCACTTGCCCAGCCCAGGTTTAGACACCCAGTTCATGGATCAGTGAAGACTAGAACTCAGATCTCTTGAGCCCTGGTCAAATGTTCTAAAGATGCTAAACAATCTTAGCTTTACACACTCTGTGTGTGTGTGTGTGTGTGTGTGTGTGTAGGTATATGCGTGTGATTCCCAGGATTAAAAAGAACATTAGCAAATTCTCTCATCTTTGGTGAGAAAGGGTATTCTGAAACATTGGAGGAACCCAGCTTAAAAAAAACGTCAACACTGTAAAATCCTTTCCCCCATTTTTGGATCTTGTTCTGCAAAAAAAACAAACCACAAAGTAGTTTTTTTACACACACGTGCACACACACACACACACACACACCATTTTATAGATTTAAAAACTGTCTTTCTTTCTTTCTTTCTTTCTTTTTTGTACAAAACAAAAAATATGTTCAGCATAAAACCCACCATGTTTTTACACGAAATACAGGTGTTTCCATGTCAAATGAATGTTTTTCATACAATAGTTTTTGTGCAAGGAGAATGTCTCTCCAGCAATGCTTTTATACAAAAAAATGCCTATTTTCCTACATGCCAAAAAAGTCCTCCACAGAACTCTTGCACAAAAGTCCCCAAATGTCTCTCTCTCTCTCTTTCTCTCTCTGTGGGAATCATGGATAAGTGAGCCAAAATCCTTGCAACATCGTCCAGAGGGCAGGAAATGTCAAATATACGTTAATGGTTCCATTTGCTGTTCTTTGCCTTCAAGTCGACTCTGACTTACGGTGAGACTCTCCTAAGGTGTTCCTAGCATGGCCTTCCTCTGAATGGCCTTCCTCTGAGGCTGAGAGAGTGTGACTGGCCCAAGGTCAACCAGTAGCTTTCCAGGGCTGAGTACCTTAGTCTCCCCAAGTCTTAATCCAAAATGAAGAACCTCTACACCAAGCTAGCATTCTGACTCCACATGGAAATTCTATCCTGGGGTATTCTTGGATGGATTTATTCAGAAGAGGTTTCAATTGCCTTCTTCTGGGGCTGAGAGTGTGTGACTTGCCCAAGGTTACCCACCCAGCAGGTTTCTGGGGCCAAGCAGATATTCGAACTCTGGTCTCCAGGGTTGTAATCAAAGGCTTAAACCACTACACTACACTGCTTCATTTATTTATTAATGGGCTAGCAAACACCATGTGGACAGGCGGCCTCTGTCTCAGCCAGTAGTTCAGCTGGGTAGGGATTCGAATCCCAGTTTGCCAAAGCCCTAGACCAGCAGGCAAACCTAAAAATATGGTGATACTCTCTTAGGGCTTTCTTGGCTGGACTTTTTTTTTTCAGCATATGTTTGCCACTGCCTTCTTCTAAGGCTGAGAAAGTGTGACTTGTCCTTGGCTACCCAGTGGGTTTCCGTGGTGGAGCCGAGATTCAAACCCTGGTCTCTCTGAGTCCTAGTCCAACACTACAAGCCCCAGTGTGCAAGAACCAAAGAACTAAAAGCGTACATGCTCCACGGTTCCTATTTTTGAAGGCTTGGGGTGGGGTGGGGAGTATTCCTGGAAATTAATTAATCTTCCGGTTCTTTTTTAGGATCTCAGTCCAGTTTGAGCAGGTGAACGTGGCGGTGCCATTAAAAAATAATAATGGAAAAAGCAGAAAATCCGGAGATACGTAACATCCCAAACCTCCTTCTGCTCTCCCTTCGTTCTCTCTCCCTTTCTTTTTCCCGTTCCTCCTGGCTCGACATGTGACCGAGCCTCGTTTGATGAAATAAACTCATTATTGTAGGGTTTTAGTCATGGTGGAAGACTCCAACACTGATGGGACACATGATAGAAAGATGTTTCAACCAGTCTTCAAAGTTCCGTCTTCAACAGGATTCCCTTGTTTGAAGAAGCCTTCCCCCCACACACATCCCGTCCCCCGCCAAGTGTCTTGTCAAAGAAGGGGAAGTTGTGTCTTGGCATTTAACTTTTTGTGTGTGCATGGGGCGGGGGATGACTAAGATAAATGGCAGGAAAGATAAAAAGGCCCTCAGGTTGTTGGAGAACTTGGGATGCCGAAGAAAGCAGAAAAATCCAAAGGTTTTTCTAAGCAGCGGGCACCCTTGAGGGTCTTCAGTGACTGACACGCTGGAGATCCAGGTTCACACACGTCAACAAGTGTAACAAGGGGGTTGCAGTGAACCCAGGTTGTTCCTCGCCGTACCATCCCAGCTTCCCAAGGGGAGGCCCACTGTGATGAGATTTGGAACCAGGGAAAGTGGTGTGGTGGGAAGCTGGTGAGATCCAGAACCCTGGTGAGATCCAAAATCTGCACAAGTGAGGTTTTCAGAGGACAGTTTCTCCAGCCAGCGTGCAACAAGTTGGGGAAGTGAGGTTTGTGGCTTGTCCTCTCCACAAAGCTCACTTCCCCGACTTGTCACAGCTACGAAGGAATTAAAAATAGGCTTCTTAGCCAAGAGTAATTTTTATGAATGTCTCCCAACATCAACAAGGTAGGGTTCCTAGCCATCCTTGAGTCTCAGGGCCTGATGGCTCCTCTCTGGTCTTCAAGGTGAGATGGAGGAATCTCAGGGTGAGAGAGGTGCCTTAAATTTTTTTTGTGGTTATGCCTTCAGGTCAACTCTGGCTTGAGCAGGCAATTGGACTCGAGAGCCTATGGTGCCTCTTGCAGCCTCTTGATGGTGTAGCTCCTGCCATATTGCGTCTGCTGGATGTGTAGTGAATCTACTTCTACAGCCATTGTAGAAGTAGATGCTGTAGAGCTCCATTAAGCTTATCTGTAACTGTTAGAAAGTATCCAGTGTTAATTGATGATTGCATCCCTGTTTACCTAGTCAGAGAGCCATTCACACTCTTTCCCTCCAGGAGAAATTGGGTATAAAACCCCTAGTTTTGGCCAGTCAACTCACAGTACACCGATTGCTGGTTGTCACTCTGATTCCCAATTGTGCACTGTCCTTGGACACAAGTCGAAGCCACATTGCTGCTTCTTGATGCTTTTCGGGATTGGTAAAGATCACCTATTCCCTGAAGTCTCTCTAAACCTTTCCTCCCTTTTCCTTTGGTTAGCCTCGTATGAGTGTGTGACTATTTGGATCTCGTGTGTGTGTGATTGAATTCATCTCAATAAATCACATTTTAGTTTACTTTTGAATCTCTGGCTGGTTCTTTCTTGCACGGGACCTTGTAAATATTGACGGAAAGATCTCTAGGTTGTTCCCCCTCTTGCAGGCCTCATTTATTGAGCTAATAAATCTCAACTTCGGCAAGGAGGTACTGGCATCACGGGTGCCCCCTGAGTCATCCACATTTTGGGGCAACACAAGCATAAATAAATTGCTTAGTCTCAAAAATTCCACTAGATTCTTTCTCCTCAATTCTCTCTTATGCTTGCTCTTATATGCCTTCAAGTCATTGCCAACTTAAATCAACCCTAAGGTGAACATGTCAAGGGGTTTCCTTGCCCAGATTTCTTTAGAGAAGGTTTGCCTTTGCTTTCCTCTGAGGCTGAGAGAGTGGTCACCCAGTGGATTTCCATGGCCAAACAGGGATTGGAACTCTACTCTCCCAGAGACTTAGTCCAGGACTCTAACCACTGCGCCACATGGGCTCTCACTGGCAAGATTTCTTCAGAGGAGCTTTGCCACTACCTTCCTCTGAGGTTGAGAGCATGTGACTTGTTTAGGAGTTTTCTGTGTTCAAACCCTGGTCGAGTGGAGTCCTGGGCCAAAACTCTACCCACTAGACCATGCTGACTTTCATATCTTTCAATGCTAATGTAGATTAAAGTGGCTACCTCCTAGAAAACTTTTGTAAAAAGTAACTGTAATGGTAACAAATTATTTGGGGGACATGGCAAGGTAACGACAACTAACGAGTGGTGCAAATAACCTCCTGAGTGCTGTTCTACGCTAAAAAGCCTCAGCCAAAGGTATTTCAAACCATTTAGGGTTCTACCTATGAGGAATATGTCAGAATTTATCTGTCTTGTCTGTCTATCTCTCTGTCTATCTCCATCTTGTGCTCTGCACATCAATGGAGCTTTTTCAGCTCTCTGATTAATTGCGTTGGCATTTACAAGTTTGCCTACATTCTTCCAAGACAAAGAATGGCATTTGGATGAAGACCCCAAGCCAATCTGGTAGTGGATGTCTGCTGAGAGCTCCGGCATCACTCGTGGTTGCACCTGGCACAGAGTCAAGCTTCAACCCAGAAGCAACAATGTTTGGACCTCTTTCTCGATTCTAGGAGGTTGACTCCTCAAGGACTGGTGGCATGTATGCATTCTTTGCCCTCCCAGGAGGCCACAAGCAGGCAACTTCTGCCTCTCCAGACGTCTTTGGACTGCAAAGTTCATCCATGTCACCCATTAGGTGAGGCTGATGGGAGGTGGACTCTAGCATCATCTGGAAGTCTTCAGGTTGACCACTCTTGGTCTAGGTCATGGTCACCCTTGGTCTTTCATGGATTCCATGGACCCTTCCAAGGGTCTTCCACCCTTGGTCTTTTTCCTCCTCCTCTTTAAACCACAACCTCAAACCACAGCAGTCTTGCTTCTGGTGAGGAGATTCTTCCCCAAGCACGATCTGGAAACCAGTGATTCCAGCAAGACAGAGATCAACATGAGGCAGGGATGCTGATGTGGATCAGGGCCTGGGAGGAGGAAAATGGTCAAATATTGGGGACACTCATCAGCACCTTGAGAAAGCACAAGCACCCAAAGGTGCACGACCAGTCTTCTATCAGATGTAGGTATACCCCCAGAGTGCAGACAGTCCCTAAAAACATAAATTCTTACTCAAGAATAGAAGAAGCAGGGCTATGAAGTATCATTGCTGCTGCTGCTGTTGTTCTCCTCCTCCTCTCCCTCCTCCTCCATATTTTTATTATTTTATTCACTTATATCCCACAGTTCAGGAAGGATATTGGCAAGCTGGAACGTGTCCAGAGGAGGGCAACCAAAATGGTTGAAGGCCTGGAAACCATGAAGCCCTCTGAGGAGCAGCTGAGGGAGCTGGGGATGTTTAGCCTGGAAAAGAGAAGGTTCAGAGGTGACATGATAGCCATATTTAGATACCTGAAGGGATGCCGTATGGAGGATGGAGCAAGCCTGTTTTCTGCTGCTCCAGAGACTAGGACATGGAGTAATGGCTTCAAACTTCAGGAAAAAAGATTCCACCTAAACATTAGGAGGAACTTTTTTGAGATAAGAGCAGTTCGATAGTGGCATATGCTGCCTCAGTGGAATGTGGTGGAGTCTGACTAACGAGGGGGCGGAGTCAGTTAGGGGGGAGGAGTCTTATTAGGAGCTCCCCACGGGCCTCTAGCTCATTCCCAGAGGAGAGAGCAGAGAGGGAGCTGGGTCTGTGAAGACATCCTTGACCAGGCTTGTGGGACTGAGCTTGTTTGTTTGTTTGCTTGCTTGCTTGCTTCTGTTTGTTAAGATTCCTTGTGCTGGCCGTGTGCTCTCCCTGACCACACGGGCTAACTGACTAACGAGGGGGAGGAGTCAGCTAGGGGGGAGGAGTCTTATTAGGAGCTCCCAACGGCGCACACCTCTGGCACGCGCAGTTGAAGTCCTCTACTTGAATCCTTCAAGTTCAACCCTTGGCAATCAGTAGAGCAGACGTAGCTTATACAGCTGAATTTGAGAAAGAAAGCCCGGTTATTCTTTCTAGAAGGACTCCCTGTACTACTCTCTGTAGTATCAAGGATGGGAGGTGAGGGAGCTGCCGCGGTCACCTGTAGCACTTGTGGGATGTTCCTTTTCTTGCCACATGATGTTCTCGGGTACACCTGCGCCAAGGGCAAGCTGGTGACCTTCTTGGAGGAGAAGGTACGCCAGCTGGAGGCATGAGGTTCTAATCTCCATCTTATTAGGGAAGGTGAGGAGTTTTTGGATAGGGCGGAGAACACCTTCCTCAAGACTGAATGAGCAGAGGAGCTGCCAGATCAGGAAGTCAGCACACTGGGCCAGGAAATGGAGGCTTGGAGGAATGTCACATGGAGGAATAGAAGGACCAGGAAGGTAACAGAGACTCTCACCATACAGAATCGCTTCAAAGTTCTTGGCCTTACAAACGTTGAGGAGCACCAGGAGGAGGGAACAGAACGTCAACTAGATCAACACTCCCAGCCTAAACAGAATACGCAGGCAGTCCTAGAAGAACATGCTTGTCGAAGAACCCTGGACAGGCCTCAGAGGAGGCGAGTTCTGGTGGTTGGGGACTGCTAGCTCAGAGGAACCGAAACGGCAATTTGCAAACCGGACAAGCTCAATCGAGAGGTCTGCTGTCTTCCTGGGGCCAGGATCAACCACATAACGGAGAGGCTAACCAGGCTGGTCAAGCCCACTGACCATAAGCCCCTCGTTGTGGTTCATGTTGGAACCAATGACACTGCAAGGCGCAGCTTTCACCACATCGCAAAGGACTACGAGCTTATGGGGACAAAGCTTAAGGACCTTGGTGCGCAGGTGGTCATTTCGTCTCTCCTCCCTGTTTGAGGATATGGCGCACGAAGGGAAAGGGCAATAGCAGAGGTCAACAACTGGCTCTGCACATGGTGTTGCCAGCAACGGTTTGGGTTTTTGGAACATGGCCTGAATTTCCATGAACATGGGCTTCTGGCAAGGGATGGGCTGCACCTCATGAAACTTGGCAGGAATGTTTCTGCAAACAGTCTTGCAAGGAGGATTAAGAGGTGTTTAAACTAAGTTCTGCTGGGGAGGGAGACAATATTATTCAGGGCAAGGGCTCGGCAAGTGCAGGGTGAAAAGGCCCAAATGATATTGGCCAAGTAGTACAAGCATCCAATGGTGCGAGGAGTGGAAACTATAGTACAGGACTTGCAGGAAGGGCCCGGGGACTTAAGTGTCTCTACACTAATGCACGGAGTATGGGAAACAAAAAAGATGAACTTGAACTCCTAGTACAACAAAATAAGTACGATTTGATACGTATCACTGAGACCTGGTGGGATGAGTCTCATGATTGGAATGTAGGAATAGAGGGGTATAGCCTATTTTGTAAAAAATAGACCAAACAAGAAAGGAGGAGAAGTAGCCTTGTATGACAAGGATGTTTTCACCTGTGAAGAGATCCTTGACTGAAACCCAGTAAGCCAAGTCGAGAGCATTTGGGTAAGAATTAAGAGAGCGAGAAACAATAGGGATATTCTGGTGAGGGTTTACTACAGACCTCCAACCCAGGCTGAGGACTTTGATGATGCCTTCCTCAACCAAATGACTGCACATTCAAGGAGGAGAGATACAGTAATAATGGGAGATTTCAATTACTCAGATATATGCTGGCAGTCAAACTCTGCCAAGACAGCAAGGTCCAGCAAGTTTCTTGCTTGTCTTGCAGACAACTTCATGGTCCAGAAGGTGGAAGAGGCCACAGGGGGATCAAATATTCTAGATCTGATCCTGACCAACAGGGAGGACCTTGTTAATGAGGCAGAAGTGGTTGGATCTTTAGGGGGGAGTGACCATGCCCTACTGGAATTTGGCATTCAGTGGGAAGGAGAAGATAAGAGTAGCCAGGCACTCATCTTAGATTTTAAAAAAGCGGACTTCGGTAAACTTAGGGAGCTGCTGGCTGGAATTCCGTGGTCAAGAATAGTGAAAGGGAAAGGAGTTCAGGAGGCATGGGAGTTCCTTAAAAGGGAGATACTGAAGGCACAGTCTAAAACTGTGCCAATAAGGAGGAAAAATGGAAGGCAGCTGAAGAAACCAGAATGGTTGACTTAAGAAGTCTCAGCTGAGCTCAGTGTTAAGAGACACATGTACAGGAAATGGAAGAAGGGGGAAATCACCAAAGAAGAATTTAAGCAAGTAGCCCGGAGATGTAGGGAGGAGGTCAGAAAGGCTAAAGCACAGAACAAACTTAGGCTGGCCAGAGACAATAAAAACAATAAAAAGGGCTTTTTTAAATACGTCCGCTGCAAAAGGAAAAAGAAGGAGACGATAGGGTCGCTGCGCAGAGAAGATGGAGAATTACTCACAGGGGGAAGGGAAAAGGCAGGACTGCTTAACACCTTCTTTGCCTCAGTTTTTCCCCAGAAGGATACAAGCACTCAACCTGGCAGTTGGGGAGCAGGCGAGGAAGCAGGGGAAATGAGGCACGTAATAGGTAGAGAGGTGGTACAGGAATACCTGGCCACGCTGGGTGAATTCAGGTCTCCAGGGCCAGAGGAATTGCATCCTAGGATATTAAAAGAGCTGGCAGAGGTCATTTCGGAACCGCTTGCTATAATCTTTGAGAAATCTTGGAGGACAGGAGAAGTTCCGGCAGACTGGAGGAGGGCAAATGTTGTCCCCATCTTCAAGAAGAGAAAAAAGAGGACCCAAATAATTATCGCCCAGTCAGCCTGACATCAGTACCCGGAAAGATCCTGGAGCAGATCATTAAGCAGTCAGTTTCTAATCACTTAGAAAGCAAGGCGGTAATCACGAGCAGTCAGCATGGATTTCTCAAAAATAAGACATGCCAGACTAATCTTATCTCTTTTTATGACAGAGTTACTAGCTTGATAGATGAAGGGAATGCTGTGGATGTAGCATATCTCGATTTCAGTAAGGCCTTTGACAAAGTTCCCCATGACATTCTTGCAAAGAAGCTGGTAAAATGTGGGCTGGACAGGGCTACACTGTAAGGTCCTACACTTAGGTAGTAAAAATGGAATACAGAAATATAGGATGGGGGACATGTGGCCGGATAGCAGTACATGTGAAAGGGATCTAGGAGTCTTCATAGACCACAAGCTGAACATGAGTCAGCAGTGTGATACAGCAGCCAAGAAAGCTAATGCAATTCTTGGTTGCATCAATAGGAGTATGGTGTCTAGATCGAGGGAGGTACTGGTACCACTCTACTCTGCTTTGGTTAGACCTCGTCTTGAATCCCGTGTCCAGTTCTGGGCACCCCAATTCAAGAAGGACCTGGTCAAGCTGGAGCAAGTCCAGAGGAGGGCAACCAAAATGGTGAGGGGCCTGGAAGCCATGGAGCCCTGCGAGGATAGACTCAGAGAGCTGGGGATGTTTAGTCTGCAGAAGAGAAGGTTAAAGGGGGACACGATAGCCATGTTTAAATATCTGAAGGGATGCCATGTAGAGGAAGGAGAGGGCTTCTTTACCGCTGGTCCAGAGACCAGGGCAAGGAGCAATGGATTCAAACTTCAGGAAAGGAGAGTCCACCTGAACCTCAGGAAGAAATTCCTGACGGTCAGAACTGTCCGGCAGTGGAATATGCTGCCTCCATGGAGTGTGGTGTAGTCTCCTTCTTTGGAGGTTTTTAAGCAGAGGCTGGATGGCCATTTGCTGGGGGTGCTTTGAGGGTGTTGATGCACCGCAGGGGCTTGGACTGGATGGCCCATGTGGTCTCTTCGAACTCTACATTTCTATGATTCTATGATTCTTCTTTGGAGGTTTTTAATGTGAGGCTGGATGTCCATCTATCAAAGGGAATGCTTTGATAGTGTCCTCCTGGATGGCAGAAGGAGGTTGGACTGGATGGCCTTTGGGATCTCTTCCAGCTCTAGGAATCTTTACCCACCCAACCCCTTGGGTAACTATGAGTCTATTATTCTACTACCTTTCTCCCAGTATTAGAACTGAAGGCAGTACACAGAATATTAAAAAGCCAAACAGATTAAAAACATACCAGTCAAAATGCATAAAAAGCTATTTTAAAAATTAAGCAGGCTTCAGAGTGAAAACCCTTTAAGAGTGTGTTCAAAGACAGAAGGGAAGAAACGCCACCACCTTTAAAAGTCTATCACAGTCAGTTCCTAAAAGGCTGCTAGAATAGGAAACTTTTAACTTGCTGGCAAGAGGAGAACAAGGGGGAAGCCATCTTGGCCTCCCTAGGCGGGGAGTTCCAACGTCTGGGAGATGCCACCAAGAAGGTCCCGTCTCTCTTGTTCCTACCAACCATGACTGAGAAGGGAGTGGACCTGCGAGAAGAGCTTCCACCGGAGACCTTAGGCCTTGGACAAGCTCAAAGAGGGCTAGAAGCTTTCAGGTGCAGGCACCAAATCCTGGAACAATGTTGTAGTAACGATGCTAGGAGCATTTACACATTTCCTCCGCTTTGCTGAGATAGAGATGTCTCAATGCACTTCAGCATGTGACAAAGCTGCATTTTTGGATGGTTTTTCAAACAGTAGGACTTTGTTTTGCAAAATAATTATAATAACAGTAGTTTTTTGTTCAACTTGTGCACAAAAACAGAGCTGCCAAAATCCTACACTGGGCAAAGTTTCAAAGGCGTGGTGGTGCACTGGGTTTCCCTCCCCTCCAAATTACTCCCCTCTCTCCAAATTACTTTCCCTCCCCTCCAAATTACTCCCCGCACATCAAAGCATTATGAGGAACCTCTTTGTGAAGTCAAAAATACCACCGCTCCATCAGATGCCTTTTCAGCGCAACCCCACCCAATTCTGCCCTATCTGTTTGTTATGCTGCATTTCCACCATAAAATCCTAATTCTTTTTATTTCATTTTAACATATCTTATAACCCCTTCCAACAAGCCAGAAAATCAAAATGTCAGCTTTAGTTTTCCTGCCACTCCTTTCTTTTAAAAGTTTGCTTTCTTTTCCTTCTCCCTATGAGGTTTGAAGACAAGAAACCCCCCCAACCTATCAACAGGAATGAAAAACTGTATGCCTGCTGCCCTTCTGGTGTGTGAAAATAGGGAAAGCTTGGGGCTAATATTGGGCATTTGAGGACTAGAAACCTGATGCAAAAAAAAAAGTTTTTTTTTTGCATCAGATAGCATCCTCCCATGCTAGATGTGCTTGGTGGGTGGTACGTGGCCAGGGTGGGCCATATGGGAGTCTCAATGGACCACATATGGCCAGGGCAGACCGTAGGTGGCCCCAAAAGACCAAATACAGCCTGGCAGGCCATGTGTGGCCTGGGTTGGGCCTCTATGTGGTTCTGGTAGGCCATTTTTGGCCCCGGTGGTCCACTGGCATTCAGCGTGGACTGTATACAGCCAGGGAGGGCCAAAGATGGCCACCTAGTTCCCACATAAGGCAGAGTAAGCCAACTGACTAATTGGGAGAGTAGATTTTCCACCTCATAAACTGAGTGAAGCTTCCATTTTCCATCGGGTCCTTTGGGACATGTAGTTTTCCTCCCCAGTGCCTTGTGACTGGAGACTTCCTTCCTTGGCAAACCTCATTCCTATTCCCTTCTGCTGCTGTGACAGGCACCATCATGATCAGAGGGGAAAAAAATGAGTCCAGAGGGAGAGAAAACATAATAATAAAAACATTTCATGGCGCATGGCTTTATTCATTGCTAAGGATGATAAACTTAGGAGACAAGGAGTGGTAAATTTAAATCCGGTGTGCCAGAAGAGACCGGCGATTCAGATGATGATTGAGCCTATTGATTTAAAGGGAGTGTGAGACTGGGCCAACTATTCCTATTGTGCTAGCAGAGGGAGGTCAAGATTCTTGATACATCTCCAGACCACATTGACTTTGGGTCTTGCAGAGAAAAGGAAAAGTGGAGGAGAAAAATAAATTATCAGGTTGCAATGTATCACATGGCCAGTAGGTGGTAATAGAGCACCATAAAAAGATGGTTAAGGTTAACTTACGGCTACTCATGAATTTCATAGAGTTTTCTTAAGCAAAGAATCCTCAGAGGTGGCTTTGCCAGTTTTCCCCTCTGAAATAGAACCTACAAGTACCTGAGATTTGTTGGCAGTCTCCCATCCAAATACTACCCAGGACTGACCCTGCTTAGCTTCCAAGATCAAATGGGATCTGCTGCCTGTAGGGTATTTGGGCTGATATCACCAGACTAATGCAACGTCCATCTAGGAGGAAAATCAGCTCATTTTAAATCTGGTGCTGGAGGAGAGTTTTAAAGATACACTGGACCACCAAAAAGACAGATGAATGGATGCGAGAGCAAATCGAACCTAGACTTGTCCCAGAAACCAAGATGACTATGGTCAAGACGGTAAAAAAAAAGTTATTCATGAAGAACACGCAAGCAAGGAATGGCTGCAGTGGTTTGCTTTTGCCTGGGTCTTCTGGGAAGGGGAAGATTCTATCCTCTCCTATCTTCCCTCTCCCCCTGCTGAGTTAATTGAATTCAAACTACTTTTGCACTTTGAACTCAGTTTGCAGCAATTGATATAAGCCGAGGACCAAGGGAGAAAGTGGGAGGAAGAGAAAGAAACTAGGACATTCTGAAAACAGGTGGAAAACTGGGATGGCGGAGGATTAAATGGGATTCTGGCTGCCAGATCAAGACAGATGGGGTGTATGCCCCTAGAGACAATCTTCAGATGAATTTTTGGGGGAGGCAATATTTACCAGGTTTTTTGGGTGGGTGGGTGGGAGGTTAATATGTTTTCTGTGCAGAAAGATTTTTTTTCCATATGGAAAACATTCTTCTGCACAGAAAAAAAATGCATGTCTTTCTTTGCAGGTGAACCCTTCCAGAAGGGCAAAGAATCTTGCAACAGCTCTGTAGTCTTCCTTCCTATCTGGGATGCAAAGAGGAAATTAACCTTCTCTCCATCGCTCTTCTTGCTACTCTTAGGCATCCCAGAACCAGCCTCACTGTACAAGCAGAGTGCCTATTGACCCACAACAACTGGAACAACTCGAAATGTTGCACAGGCAATAGCATTCCTCTTCTGACCACCCCAATTCTCACTCAGAGGCTTTGGAACGCCCAGCTCTTGGGGAAAGGCGGAGGAACAGACCTGTAGCTTTTGTCCTAGGGAACAATTGGCAACCCTACGCGACGCGTGGTGTGGACGAAAAAGACAGACATCCCCCGGTACAGCGGTGTTCATTTTTCCCCACTCAGGGAAGCACTGATGTGTGGAAGGGAATGTTGTGGTTTTTATGTGTTTATAAACTACCAAAGGCAGCGTCGATCTGCACTCAGCAAATTTTATTGGCCATAAATTCACAGGCCAATGGCTTCCTCTCTCTTTCCTTTTTTTATCACCCTGATACAGACAGGTACCTATCCCCCTCCTCCACCTTTTTACTGCCATGCAAAGACTGTATTTCTTCCAGACCGGTGGTGTTTGTCCTACCTTTCTCCCAAGAAGGCAAGAAAGAACTTCTCAGGAGTAATGGGTCAATAACTGGAATGTCCTTCCTGTGGATCTGGAGGTCAACATTGACATCTCAGCCACCAAGATTCCTAACCTCCAGAAAACCAAGGAACATTGCATAGAATCACAGAGCTGGAAGAGACCCCCAAGGGCCATCCAGTCCGACCCCATTCTGTCAGGCAGGAAGACACCATCAAAGCATTTCCGGCAGATGGCCACCCAGCCTCTGTTTGAAAACCTCCAAAGAAGTTGCCTCCACCACAATCCATTGAGGCAGCAACGGATTCCACTGTCCAACTGCTCTTACCATGAAATTCTACTTGATGCTTAGGTGCAATCTCTTTTCCTGGAGTTTGAAGCCATTGCTCCATAGCATCCTAGTCTCTGGAGCAGCAGAAAAACCAGCCTGCTCCATCCTTCCTAAGACATCCCTTCAAATATTTAACCATAGTTACCATGTCGCCTCTCAACCAGCTCTTCTCCAGGCCAAACATCTCCAGCTCCCTAAGCCTCTCCTCATAGGGCTTCAGGGTTTCCAGGCCTTCTACCATTTCGGTTGCCTCCTCTAGACACATTCCAACTTGTCCATCTCCTTCCTGAACTGTGGTGCCCAGAACTGGACACAGGATTATTCCAGGTGGAAGTGCTGTTAGTTCCCTTGGCATAGTGGTTCGAGTGCTAGGAGGCCTGGATTCAAATCCCTACTCAGTCACAGAAACCCAGTGGGGAATTTTGGGCAAGGCGGGCTCTCTCAGCCTCAGAGGAAAGCCAAGGACCCCCCCTCCCCATCACAAAGAAATTTGGCCAAGAAAACTCCATGACAACTTTGCCCTAAGATCTTAAAACGCAGAACAAGAAGGTCCTCACCTGCCCTTTGAACCGCGCCCAGAAATGGATCAGCAACCAGTGGAACTGTTGCAACAAAGGAGTTGTGTAATAACCATTCAGAGCTAATTCTGCAAACTGGTGTTCCCTTCTTTGGAATCTGACAGGCAAAGAAAAATAATCAGAATTTATCTCAGAAAGCCTTCCAGAGTATTTTGGCACACTTAGGAAGGAACAGCAGGGGGCACCACAGGCCTAGCTGAAAACCATTTCCAGTGTTTTGCATATTTCTCCAAAGAAATAGGCTATTTGGAGTTTTTCATGGAAGAAGAAGAAAAAGAAGCAGCAGAAATAGAAGCAGGTTAATTGTCAGAAGCTATCCATGCCAAGAGATGCGCATATGAGGTCCAAAGTGTGCCTTCACATGAAGTCTCCAGTTTTCTCCTGTTTCACAGAGGAATGCTTTGCTCTGTGATTACAAGCCAAGAGAGCTCAATGCCAGGCTGAGGAAACCTGGGGGCCATCCAGATGTTGAGGGCACTGCAGTCTTTGCCCTGCCTTGCCATTGGCTGGGCTGGCCGGGGCTTCTGGGAAGTGGAGTCCAGCAACATCTGGAAGGCTGCGGTAGGATCCATGCCTCCTTGGATAAAGAGAACCTGGATAAAGGTGGAGGTCTAGTGTGAAGAAGTGCTCCTAACTGGAGGGAAAAACAGAGGCCCCTGTTGGCAAGAAGGCTGAAGAATTAATTAATTAACTGAACTTGGTTAAATCAAATAACTAAATAAGAGTTTGGTTGCTTACAGAGAAGCTTCGTAGTTTTTGAGGTGTAGTTTAGTGGTTTTGAGTGTTGACTATAATCCTAAAGATTAGGGTTTGACTTCTTACTTGGCCATGGAAACCTACTGGGTGACTTTGGATGTGTCACACACTCTCAGACCCCGAAAACCCCATGATAGGTCCACCTTAGGATTTCTATAAGTCAGAAATGACTTGAAAGCATGCAACAACAACTGTGAGGCTGAAGAAGGAACAACTCCTTCAGGCAGCAGGTTTGGGGGATTTTTAAAGAGAGGCTGGGTGGCCATCTGTCCAAGAGGCAGCCTTGTTGGTGGCTTCCTGCATGGCAGAAGGGGGTTGGACTGGATGGCCCTTGGGGTCTCTTCCAACTCTAGGATTCCACCCAACCTCGATTCGAAGATCTCTGAAGAAGGAGATCAATCTACTTCCCAATGCCCAGAAGGGTCACTCTCTCGGCCCTACTGTTGATCTCCGGGGTGCTTTCCTTCTCAGCTGGGACTGGGGAAGGTGAGGTGCTCCTCCCTTCACCCATGGCACAAAGAACCTGGCTCCGACAGGGCTCAGTTGGCATCTGGCGGCAAATGGCCTGGTGCCTGCCAACCCTTTGCTCTGGCACCAGCTGTGGCAGCTTCCCGCCACAGGGCACTGGCCCAGCGTGAATGGATTTCTAATTAGTCATTACAGAATAAACTGGCCAAGGTGGTTGGGGGCGAGGCAGAAAGAGGGGGCGAGCAAAGCGACAGCAATGTAGGAGTGTGGACAGAACAGGCGGGGGGCAGGCTGAAAAGCCAGGGAGACGGGGGCCCTGGACCCCTGTGGTCTTGCTTTGCTTGAGCCACCTGGAATGCAATCCCCTCCTCTGCATACTGATGTCCCCAGGTTTTGATTTCAGAGCTGGCCAACCGCCTCTCTTTTTAATTATATATAAACCTCCGACTCCCTGGGAGTCTGACAGCGTTGGCTTCTGCCAGCAGCAGGGTTTTGATTCACGCCTCGATTTGGACAACTTTATTTAGCAACACAGTCTGTTGGTTGCTGCGGAAGAAGAACGGAGGCCACTGAATTGAGGGAGGGGGCTGCAGTTCGGCAGGGGAAGGACTAGGCCATCGGCTTTGCACGCAGAAAGTCCTCGGTTCTGCAGCTGATCAAAGGGATCAGCAAAGCAATGTCCGTGTGTTGGGCAAGAACTCCAAGAGACTAGGCTTCAAATCTCTGATCAACTATGGAAATCCACTGGGTGACCTCGGTGGAGTCTCATGCTCTCAGCCTCAGAGGAAGGTCAAAGCAAACCTCCTCTGAAGAAATCTTTTAGAGAGCCAGTATAGTGCTGTGGTATGTGTGTTGGGCTAGGAATT
Source organism: Iguana delicatissima (assembly GCA_948472985.1). NCBI lineage: Eukaryota > Metazoa > Chordata > Lepidosauria > Squamata > Iguanidae > Iguana > Iguana delicatissima. The sequence continues at coordinate 494,076 of CAOKZL010000206.1, forward strand.
TGGGAGACCAAATCCTGCTAGGTCCTGGAAACCCACTGGGAAACCCAAGGGGCATCATAAGTTGGATTTAGCTGGAAAGCATCAGTGACATGGTGTGGTTTGGGCCATGGGAGACCATGGATAAAAGTCGTGCTCAGTTGCAGAAACCCAGGGAGTAATCTTGGGCATGTCCCACTCTCTCAGCCTCAGAGGAACGTAGGGGCAACCCCCCTCTGAACAAACCATGTGAAGAAAACATGGGATAAGTTTGTCTTAGGGTCACTGTAAGTTGGAAATGATATACAACAGCAACCTGGAGGAGAGTTCTATGGACACTGTGCACTCTCAAAGAGAAAAAGCAATGGGTCTGAATGCCACCAGTCACGCCCTCGTCCCGGGACCCAGACGGGACCTTTCCCAACAGCCACAACACAGAGACATGAACGGGACAATCCTTACAGCAGCCAGGATATGTGAAAGCAGCAGAGCCCAGGAGGATTGGAGTGTTTATATAGCAAGGACGCATCAATTAGGCAAACAGCTGGGGGAGGCTGCCAGCCTGTATAAACAGGGAATGGGATGGGAAGAAGCTCTTGCAAGCAACCAATCTTATTGGTGGAAGCAGCACAACTCACATTTGGATTCCTTGCTTATGTTCCTGGAAACCTTGACCCTTGCCTTGTGTACAGACTTCACTACTGGACTGTCACTCTGAATTTACTACGGACTCGGACTGCGAAAACAACAATCAGTAACCAGCTAACAAACCATTATAAACATTGCTCATGGCTGCTGATAAAAGACTCTAATTGCAGAAATGTAAATCTTGACTGGCTGCTGGCAAAGAAGAACCCCATTCTATAGCACCAAACCTCCAAAAATATCTGGAAAAGCTGGACACAGCAACTGATTAATCTCCCCACTTTGCAGAAGAGGAATACTGAGGTCAGGAGTGAAGCCCTTCACTTAGCAGCGTGCTTGGCTCTGATGCGAAATAGAAACTACAGCCTCCTTGAGTTCTGCCTGTTTTTGCAAGACCGTGCTCCGAGAGCTCCCAATGATGCCCAGTTTCCTTGGCACGGAGTGCCACTACAGCCTCTACTGCAGCCACCACAGCCTCTACTGTGTCCCCACCAGACATTTTGGGGTGCAGTGCCTTCATATTTTGGGTTTGCCTCCCTATAGCTACACCCAGGAGGGAAAGAAAGACAAGGAAGATAACTGAATCAAAAGGTAAGAATCAAAAGAAAATCACTGATAGAACTTTAAGCCTGGTGGTGAGGCTGCTGTTTTCTGCATCCACTGAGACTCAGGGCTGTTCACCTTCCCTAGCTGCCGCCTCTTGGATGGAGGCACATCTATCTCCCACGTTTCCCCTCCTTTTAATCATCCTTCCCGCAGAAGTGACAGACGCCAAGGAGCAGCTTGCTTCCAGCGGCGTTTCACCAGCGTGACAGCAAAGGCAGCCCACTGTCTCAAGCCCACAAAATGGTTGCCTCCATTGAAAGGAGGGAGAAGGTGGATGGATCTCTGACCTGCAGAGACTATTTTTATTCTTCAACAGAGGCAGAAGCCCTTACGGCTGACAACAGTGCCAAGAAATGGAGACTTGACCGTGACCTCTTTCTCTCAATCTCATTCTCTTTGCAGAGGGCTGAGAAGAAGTCAGGAGCTGGCGATGTGCAGCCCATAAATCCAGAAAGAACCGACCATTATAACTGCAGTAGGGCCACATTTTGACTTCAGCGCCTGCCTATTCTCCAAGTGTCCCAATTCAGCAGGGACAATCCCGATTAACCCCCTGTCTTCCCACTTTTTCAGCTGCTTTCCAAATGTCCCAGTTTCTCTCTCCTCCATCTGCTTTCCCCCTTTGTCCTCAGCTTCCTTCAGTTGCTGCAAATTGCAACCAAAGTGGTGGAGGGTCTGGAAGCCATGAGGCCCTATGAGGAGTGGCTTAGGGAGCTGGGGATGTTTAGTCTGCAGAAGAGAAGGTTAAGAGGGGACAGGATAGCCATGTTTAAATCTTTGAAGGGATGTCATGTCGAGGAGGGAGTGGGCTTGTTTTCTGCTGCCTCAGAGACTAGACAAGGAGCAATGGATTCAAGCTGCAGGAAAGGAGATTCCACCTGAACCTCTGGAAGAACTTCCTGACGGTCAGGGCTGATTGGCAGTGGAACCTGCTGCTGACTCCATGGAGTGTGGTGGGGTCTCCTCCTTCTTTGGAGGTTTTTAAGCAGAGGCTAGATGGCCATCTGCTGGGAATGCTTTGATGGGTGTTCCTGCATGGCAGGGGGACTCTCTTCCAATTCTATGATTCTTTGAGTTCAGAGGGCAAAAGCAGTTTCTTGTTGTTGTGTGACTTCAAGTCATTTTTAGTTTATGGTGACCATAAGGGGAGTCTATCATAGAGTTTTCTAGGGCTGAGAGTATGAGACATGCCCAAGGCCAGCCAGTGGGTTTCCATGGCCAAGCAGAGAACTGAAGCCTAGTCTCCAGGGTTGTAGCCCAATGCTCAAACCACGACACCACAGAGGAGAGGGGGGTGCAAACATCTTACCCTTTCCTGTGAACATCCAGGCGACAGCAAAGTGCCACAGCCCCTCCTAGCTTGTGTGTTTTTCCTCATTAACGATTTGTACACTTTTGATCATGCTCTGAGGTTGCCTGGCCCCATGTGTCCTGCTTTTTATCTGTGATGTCTACAGAAAGAGGCTGAAAGTCCAGCTGCTGGGAATGTTTTAGCTGGAGATGCTCCGCTGAGCAAGGGGTTGGGACTTATTGGCCCTTTTCCAACTCTGCAATTCGTTGGAAAGACAACCAAGTTTGGTAAACGGGAAGGCAGGAGGAATAGAAAAAGACCACATGACAGGTGGATTGACCGCCTTGAGTCTGCAAGACCTGATCTGGGCTGTGGCTAACAGAGTGACTTGGAGACCCCTCATTCAGAAGGTTGCCACCCATCCAAGCCCAACAGATAGCAAGAATATTATCTGGTTAGCTTCTGGGCTATGGAACGTGGGAGGGGCACGGTGTCCTTTTCTTGCCTCAGGCAGCAAAATGTCTTGGGGTGGCCAGGGTATTTTTCACCCCGTGTCCTCCGCTTCCCATCTCTGGGGCTGCATTTGCTCTCCTCTGGTCCCCCTACCTTGTGACTTTCATGTCAATGCAGCAAAAAAAAGCAAGGGGAAAAGCCTGTAACGGCAGGGCAGCAAGAGCTGCTGATGCAGCTCGGATTATGCGTTGACAGAGCTCGCTGGGTCCGTTAAGTGGAATGGAAGAAGCCGCTAATGGATGTGGACAGGGGGCACCCCGTCAACCCCCTGTTTCGCAGCTTCAAGGCTCTTCCAACAAAACCAGCTGCCAGAATTCGGCCAGAGGTGTACGGGTCTTTGTTCGAACACCCACCTTCCTTGTAGGGACATGAAGGGAGAGACAGCGTGGTGTAGAGGGTCAGGCTACAACTCTAGCGGTCTGAGTTCAAATCCCTGCTCAGCCCTGGAAACCCACTGCGTGACCTTGGGTGAGTCACACTCTCTCAGCTGCAGAGGAAGGCAGCCTCAAAACCTCCACAGACTAAATCCTGACAGCCGGCGTAGGCTTGAGCATTGGATGGGGAGTCTGGCAGACTTGGGATCAAATCCACCAACTAGGAAGTGTCGATATGCACTGGGGGAACTTTTGCGAGTGTCCTGTTAAACACCTTCGCTATTCACCAACAAGGTTTCTTAGCATCTCTGCTACACACAGCAAGGGATACATACATTTATTATGCACACTGTGATAGAAGATTCAGGCTGATTTTCTTTCTCTCCTCCCTCCTGAAAGGTTGAAAGCTCTTCTATAGCTTAATTCCTGGCTGTAGGACCTCTGACCTGGCTCCACCCCTTTTGCTGTTGGCTCCGCCCACCACAAGGATGCGGGCCTGAGTTCAAATCCACCCTGAAAATTCCTCACCCTTGGGCTCGAATCCCAATTTAGTCACAAAATTAAAACCTGCCCAATGAAATCCAGGGGGCTGGAGTTAGCTTTGATTTTTTGGTTCAGTTAGGACTCTAGAAAAAAGGGTTTCAAATCCCTGATCAGCCCTGGAAACCCACTGGGTGAGCTTGGGTGAGTCACACTCTCTCAGCCTCAGAGGAAGGCCTCTTCCTTTGCCTTTTCATTCTGAGAGAGCCCAACTTGTGAATGAGATCTGGGTTTACTGTACAGGACAAAATTGACTATAGTCTCCCAGCCCTTAAAAGAGAGAAATGATAACAAAAAGAGGGAGAGAGGGACAGAGAGGAGGGAATGATAGATCTGGATGCTATTGAATTCACAGCCTGCAGGATTCCTTTCTGTGCATTTGTCGGCTGCTGAGGCTTTTAATCCAATCAGAGAAAAGGTTAACTGAAAGGTCATTGACCACAGCCTGGAATGACACTATATTATTATTTTTGTTTTAAAAAAGCTGCACTCTTATAGCACAGACACAGATCTTCCAGCTCTTGTTACAGGAAAGAGGGATGGGAAATTTCAGCTATCAGTATCTCTTGTCTTAGCGGCACATGTGTGTGTGTGTGTGTGGTTAACAAGTGGGATTTTTTTTTTAAATAAAAAGATCAAGAAGCTATCTATAAAGGGGAGGGGGGTTAAAAAAAGCAGAAAACTTTCCTATGAGTTGTAAGCATCATGGTACCACAGAACATGGTGTTAGGTAGAAAAGCAGCTTCACAAGAACCTCTGTTTTTAGGGGCTTTTTTTATTTAAAAAAAAAAATCCCAAGGTTTCAGGCTTACAAAGCACAACTCCTTTCTATGTGGCATACAAAGCACAGCTCATTTCTATGTGGTGTACAAAGCACAGCTCTTTCCTATGTGGCATACAAAGCACAGTTCTCTCCTATGCAGCATACAAAGCACAACTCTTTCCTATACAGTGCACAAAGCACAACTCTTTCCTGTGAGGCATACAAAGCGCAACTCTTTTCTATGCAACGTACAAAGCACAGGTTTTTTTTACATGCAGCATACAAAGCACAGCCCAACTGCATACATCATAGCAAGCACAGTTCTTTCTTCCAAGGCCTACAAAGCACAGATCCTTCCTACACTGCACAGAATATACAGCTTTTTTCTATGCTACATACAAAGCACAGGTTGTCCCCCCCCCATTGGGGCATATGAAGCTGCTTTTCTACATGGCATACAATCCATGGCTTAGATCTATGTAGCATACAAAGCACAGCTCTTTTCTATGGGCATACAGAGCATAGCTCAATTGCACATGGCAAGGAGTTCCACAGGTTGACTAGGCACTGGGTAGAGAAGTCCTTCCTTTGATCTGCCCCGAATCTCCCCCTGTTCAGCTTAAGTGGATGTTCTAGCGAGCTCTAGTATTATGAGAGAGGGCGAGCAAAGCTTCTCTGGTCCTGGCATCACCACGGACTTTGACAGATAGCAGGTGGCAGCTGTAGCTGACAGAAAGCCTTAATCTGTGGATCTGGAAAAGAGCCATCTGCAACTTTGCAAAAAGCTCAATCAAAACTGTGAAGTTCTTTTTGTGTGCCATGCACACACACACACACACACACACACACACGCACGCAACGGAAGAGAAGAGAAAGAGGGGATGAAAATTTGGAAGCACAGCTGTCTGCTTCTTCTGGACAGAAGAGATGGAGAAGATGAGAGGGGGACATCCGTGGGCCAAAGGGGCAGGCCAGGCAGCTGCTCCAGGGCCCGTGGTTTCCCAACGCCCACCCTGCGAGGTCTGCCTGGAAGCCTGCCTGCAATGGCAGTGCAGCCACCTCCTCCAGAAGAGGTTAAAAGAACGGCCAGTGTGCAACAGCTGCACTTTAATTGGTTTTCCACTTGTGCCAAATGCAATACCCCTTACTCCCTCTCCAGATTTCAAACCAAGCTAGGTCAATCCATTTTTTATATATATAAAAGGGAGTAGGGATTAGGAAAAACAGCATTCAGGCACGATGCGAGTCCTTCATGCTAAAATGGAGAACGGCCTGAGCAAACCCAGCCTGTCAGGCACCGAAATCACACACACAAATGTAACAGTGCTAACACACTATTTATTAGGAGTGTGATGCATTGTACAGGACTTCTGTGAGAGAACTGAAAGTAATTAGCAAAATCCAAACATTAGAAGCAAAAGATTCTCTTCCCACAGCAAGATACCTTGAAAGGCCAGCTTCGGCTGGTAGTTCTTATCAGCGCTGCATTCCTAGCTTTGTTTACCTAACGGTCTCTGGTTACAAGCAAGCAGCTAATTAACTACTACTACATGTCCCATACTGAAATATGGAGGGCTACCCGACATAGCCTATTAGTAATTGCTTAATAAATGCAACAGATTCCTGAGGTCACACAGAATCTGTGTGATGGCGTCATGAAGCCTGTTCTGAGTGAGAGCACAACAGATATGGCCTTCTCTCTGAATGTGCAGGGCTACTAATTCTTGCATCATGAGTTTCAAGATGCCCCAAGACCCTTTCTTATTGGCCATTTATGGGGTAAACAGAGCCCAAAACAGACAGGACCTTGCCTGTAGGACACAGGTTGCTGTTGTTGCTGATCTTGTGTACCTTCAAGCCATGTCTGACTTACGGTGACCCTGACGTGAATCTATCATGGGTTTTTCTGGGGCTGAGAGTGTGCAGCGCATCCAAGGTAACCCAGTGGGTTTCCATGGCTGAGCAGTGAATCGAACCCAGGTCTCCAAAGTCGTAGCCCAATGCTAAAACCATGACACTATGCTGGTTTTCAATTTGTAGAGGTCCTATATTCTCTGCAATAGAGCAGACGCAAAAACAGGTAGACATGCAGAAAGCAAATTAGCCAGATGTCTTGGGCTGCTGTTCCTCGCATTCTGTCCTTCCCTCTCCATGTCCTTCTAACATTGCCACTGACAGACAAGGTCTGTGCATTGAGGAGATCCCATTCTGTTGCCAGCGGGGGCCTTCACGCTTCTTGTAGGGACTGCTGGCGATCCTCCATCAATCAGGCTTCAGAGAAGGACTCTCTCGTTAGAAGCTCTCACAAAGACACCAGTCTTGTCCTCGCCACTGCTGTAAGATGTGTGACCTTCCTTTGTTTTCTCGGGGTCCCTCTTGCCCATCCTGCTCCACTTCCCTGTCTTGTTTAATTAGACATTAAGCCCCTTGGATGTGGGAATACCTTTTGCAAGTCATTTGCTCACCAGGTTGGAGGAGGCTTGCTATTGAACAGCAGTCTCTCAGGTTGAGCAGGGCTTCTTGTCACTATTGCGGTGGGGGTTCCAGAAATTGGCCCAACACATCTTTTCCCAGTGGCTCTGTCTGGCAGCAACGGCAGAGAGAAGACAACTTCATCAAAGCTGTACAGATTCTTGACTATTGCATCCTTGTATGCAAGGGTGAGGAACTGCCATTGCTCAGGTATAAGATGGGTGACACCTGGCTTGACCACAGTATGTGTGAAAAGGATCTAGTAACTGAACGTGAGTCAACAGGGTGATGCTGCAGCTAAAAAGGCCAATGCGATTGTAGGCTGCATCAATAAGAGTATAGCATTTAGGTCTAGGATCCATGTAGAAAACACATTTCCAGACAGAAAAAAAAAGCACATCTTTCCTTGCAGGTGGACCCTTCCAGAAGGGCAAAGAATCTTGCAGCAGCCCTGCAGCTTTGCCTGTAGTTTTTCTTCTCATCTGGGATGCAAACAGGAAATGAACCGTCGTTCTACCTCACTTCCTGCTACATTTTAGTTATCCCAGAACCAATCTTGCTTTACAGGCAGAGTTCCTATTGACCCACAGGAACTGGGACATCTCGAAATATTGCACAGGGGACAGCGCTCTGATCACCCAAATTCTCACCAGTGGATTTTGGCACACCCAGCTCTTGGGGAAAGGCAGAGGAACAGATGTGTACCTAGGGAACAGTTGGCAACCCTATGTGGCACAGATGAAAGGACGGACATCCCTCTGATACAGAGGCAAGACTCTACCCTCTCCTTTTCTCTCCCTGAGCTGTTAACTGACTGCAAACCACTTCTGCATTTTGAACCCAATTTTCAGCAATCAAAGTGAGCTGAGGACAAAAGGGAGGGAACGAAAGGAGGAGAAAGACACTGGGACACTGTAAAAGTGATTGAAAAAATGGGACAGCCGTGGATTAATCAGGATTGTACCTCCCAAATCAGGACATTTCAAGGCTACGGGACCTCTGCTCGTGTATGTGTCTGTGTGATCTAGAAATCCACCCTTCTCTCCTATTTATCCCAGCCTTAGCCCTCCAGGAACTGTGAAATGGGGATGCAGGTAAGACCTGACACTGGTTGGTTGGTTGTTTCATCTGCAGAGGCCACATCCTGGTTCTTAGCCTCGATCTGTTTGCTGTCCTCGACTTCCACAATTTTTTGTGCCTCATGCCCAGAAGTGAAGGCCAAGACTCTCTTGGAAGAGAATGCACCAAATGGTGGAACTGGGGGAACTCTTCGTGCTTGCACCCCCCTGCTTCCCTGCACCCCTTCCATTGGCTGATTCTCCTTTCCGATTTCTTGCCCCCCCCGAACATGATGGATGCGAGGATGAGGTATGTCTGTCCCCCTCTTGCCACATCTCTGGCTGTTAACTGGAAACAACTGCCTTTGCTAATTGCTCGGCTCACGGGGGAGCTGAGGTGTGCAGCTGGCTCCCCATAAATCACGTCAGGCATAACAACCTGGCAATTGCTCGCAGAGGGAGGACGCAGGAAGAAAATGGAGGAAGAAAGAGGTCTGGGGGGAGAAGAGGGCCCAGCTGAGTTGCGGCACCAGCTGCTTTCTGATGGTGGCTAAGCTTGGCTAAGCGAGATGCCCTAAATTCTGCCCACCGGCTCACAGCTGTGATCTCAGCAGACCTTCCTCAGTGGATTGTCCTTTCGGCTTGCTAACGATGAACCTGGCCCGTGGTGGGACCCATCACCGATGACGCAGGATTAGGTCAGATAGTATTAATCCTGGCTGGCGGCAGCAACAGGGGAAAGAGGAGAAGGCTATAAAAGGATAATAAATTGGCAAAGGCTCCAGATTGTAATTGTCTTTATGGAGAGATCTGGTCTCGAGATTTCTCCAGCGAGCTGCTCGACAGGGACCTCATTTGTGGAGGAGCCTTGTTCTCCTAAAGGATGCTGAAGATGCAAACTCACCCCTTCTCCTTTATTTCTCTCCCAGGAAGGCCTGGAGGAGGAGACATTTTGAGGATCCCAGAAGACACGAGAGACTCTGGGAGTGTTGTAAGGCCAGGAGAGTCCAAGACGGAAGACGGGCCTCCTTTTCCTCGCCCCTCCCTGGTCCAGCCGCAAAGGGAAGACTCCAAGAATGAAAATGTGAGATATTTTTAGAAGGTTATAATGAACCTCTCTGGCAGCCACCACGGAGGTGGGGAGGATGCGTCACATACTCTCTGACTGGCTGATTTGGCAGGGATTGTCTCCATCAGACGTATTTATTTCGTTTTTCACATAATCTACAACTCACTTTTCCCCAATATGAAAACTTGGTGTGGCTTACCATACAAGTTAAAACAAAAGAGCTAAAAGAACACTGAGTGCCAAAGTTTAAAAACACTGAACAACCAATCTGATCCAGAACAATTAAAAAGAAAACATTCAACACCTATTAATATGCATGGGGGGGAACATCCCACTCACTGAACATGCTTTTGCCCGAAGCAGTTCAAAATACTCTAAGACAAAAGGTCTTTGTTTGCCTGTGAAAGGAAAGCAGAAAAGGGAGTAATCTTCTTTTCCTGTGGCAGGGAGTTCCATAGGCTGGGAGTCAACACCAAGAAGACCTCCTCTTGTGTCTTCACCAAACAAGACTGTGAGGTTGGTGGGAAAGTCATCTGTGGAAGATTGTAACGCAGTCTCATTTGGGGAGATATAGGCTTCTTTGTGACCAGGAGGCTCACATCTTCCTACTACATATCCTGATTTGGCTGGAAAAGTCCCAATTCATCCTCTCTCTTCTCACTTTTTCAGCTGCTTTTCAAATGTCCCAGTTTCTCTCTTGTCTTCCCCTTTTGTCCCCAGCTTCTTTCATTTCCTGCAAACTGAATTCAAAGTGAGAAAGCATTTGGCTCTCAATTAGGAGAGGAGAAGGACGAGCCTTGCTCTTCCCAGTAGGCTCAGGCAAAAGTAAACCACTACACACTTGTCCCTTCTTATCCCTTCTCATATGTCCAACTGTCCTGATTTGGCAAGAATATTCCCAATCAATCCTCTGCCATCTTGCTTTCTCGGATGCTTTTAAAGAGTCCTGGTTTTTCTCTCCTCCTCCTCTTATCCTTGGCATGCTTGCAAACTGAGTTCAAAGTGCAAAAGTAACTGGAATTAATTAAGGGGCAGAGACAGCAGTGGCCAGGATTTTGCCCATTCCCGGAGGCTCAGGCAGAAGCAAACCACTGCAGCCTCTCCTTGCTTGTCTGGTTTATCTCACTCATAACATCTGCCATCTTGACCACACTCAGATGTTGTTTGGTCACACATGTCCCGGTTTCCATTTCTAAAATGCTGGAGGGCTCAGCCGTGGAAAACCACTGGGTAACCTTGGGTCTCACGAAATGATTCAATGGGTTTGCCATGAGTCAGAGATTACTTGAAGCTACGCAACAACACTTTGGGAAGCTACTGATGCTCTGAGTACATAGCTATGCGCTAGTTGTGACTCAGGTCTGAGAGAGATGGACGCCTCTTTCCTAGATAAAGCCAACAAAGGGGAGGAACAAAACCTGAACAACCCAAAGCCGGCTCATTTCCTGCCACCTGGAATGAGAAGATCAGAATTTTGGTAGGGATTCCAGGGGTTGACCTTTACCTTCAATGGTGACTGGTGAGTTTGCACCGTGCCGCCGAAAGTGCGGTCGGCGCGGAGGGTACAAAAGTAGCTCGAGATCACAGAGCAGCAGAAAAGGGATGGAGAATCAAAACCCAGCGAGAAATGATGGCTGAGCTTAGACCGCAGAGGGCTTTCCGCTCGGCCCCCCTCTGAGCCGGCTTTTTGACACGCTTCCCACTTGTCAAAGAAATGAGATATAATTGCTTTCCTCATTCTTTGCCTTTACCTCTTCCTTCCCTTCATTGTTCACCTGGTTAAGCGAGCAGCTCTCTTGCGCGATCCGGCTCAGGCCGTTTTGTTCCAACTAGATGCACCTCTTTCTGCAAAAGAAGGTCTCTCTGCTTGTGGGCCTCTGGATTTTGGAGGCAGGAGAGCCGTGTTGTGAGTTGTGGAGTTGGCAAGGCAAGGGAGGATGGTTCAGTGGAATAAGGCAACTTCACACGTTCAGCAATATTCCCTCCTAGTACATTGGACTTTTTTAAAAAAAACCCACCCTGGCTTATAAAATAAAGAGCTTTCATCCTTGCTTTGTTCCTGTCTTTTACTCTTTCTTTAGAATCATAGAGCTGGAAAAGACCCCCAAGGGCCAAATCCAGTCCAACCCCAGAAGATATCATCAAAGCCCCCCCTTGACAAATGGCCATGCAGCCTCTGTTTAAAAAACCTCCAAAGAAGAAAGAGATTCCACCACACTCCAGGCAGTGTAACTGTTCAATTGCTCTCACCATCAGGAAGTTCTTCCTAATGTTTAGGTGGAATCTCTTTTCCTGAAGTCTGAAGCCATTGCTCCATGTCCAAGTCTCTGGAGCAGCAGAAAACAGGCTTGCTCCATCCTCCATATGACATTCTTTAAACATGTTCTTGTGTTTATTTGCTAAATTAAGAGAAAAGAAGCTATGTATGTAACACATCGTAAATGTAATGCAATCATAGAATCACAGAATCCTAGAGTTGGAAGGAACCCCACGGCCCATCCAGTCCAACCCCATTCTGCCAGGCAGGAAGACATCATCAAAGCATTCCCAGCAGATGTCCATCCAGTCTCTGTTTGAAAACCTCCAAAGAGGGAGACTCCACCATGCTCCCAGGCAGCATATTCAACTCTTGAACTGCTCTTACCATCAGGAAGTCCTCCCTAACGTTTAGGTGGAATCTCTCTCTCTGAAGTCTGAAGCCATTGCTCCACAGCGTCCTAGTCTCTGGGACACGGAGTCTCTAGTCTCCAAGATCCTGTCCCTTGTGAATGTAGAGGGCTGACTGTAAATACACCAACACCCTGGAGAGTCACTCCAAGTTGCAGCAACCGGTCCTTGAGGCCTTGCGGATGGCAGCCAGCTGGTACGTTCCTATCTGAGTTGGAGATTGGCACCCAGCTCTTTTCCTCTCTCCTGGGGCTGAGTCCCTCAGAGGTAAAAAATTTGCACTCGTCTCCCGTCCACTGATGCCCCAGGAAAACTGGAAACTTAGGGCCAGGCCCTGAGGGGTGGCAGTTCTAGCTGGCACCTTGGAGAGTCACGCACAGTCAGCTTTGACAACACCAGTCTTGATGGACCAGTTATCTGAACTGGCCTAAAACACCTTCATCCTCTCACGAACCGAGGCTGAAGGGAGCTGGGAGGTTTATTTTGGAGGCCAAAGGCAGCTCTAACAATCCCTTGCTTTCCTCATTCCAAACCGTTCAGCGTGTGAGATCGTAATCAAAGCTTCCTCCCTTTCGCCAAAGATGCTGAAGGAGGCGCCTGCAGGTTGCACCGGTCCCGACTGTGAACAGAAGGCCGAACAGCATGGGGCCCGCTCCGCCGCATGGCTTTGCTCAGGGTGCCCAACCCTCGTTGCCTGCGGGCAAAGCGTTGCCTGCTTCCAGTTATTCAGCCCCATTTGTTTCCTGAGTCGGATGCTGGGCTGGCTCTCATGCATTCTTCCTCCTGATGTCTCCATCTTTGCTCCGCTGCTAGAAGCAAAAGGATTCCATAGAAACCGCAGGAAGAACTTCTTGGCTTCCTGCAGGGCAGAGGGCTTGACTAGATGGACCTTGTGGGGAGGAAATGGGAGAGGGTTGTCTGAAGGATTGTGGTGAGATCCTGACCCCCAAAAGAGGGTTAGCAAGTGAGGAGAAGGCCCTGCAGAGTCCTTTGGGGATATTAGGTAGGGATTCAGGAAGCACTAGGTGCACTTTAGCTCTTAAACAAGAAGGAAAGACACCAAGCTGGCAAATGTCCTGCACAGAAATCTTCTGCACAAAAGGCAACCAGCCCTGGACCAACGTGGTGCCGAGCGAAGGCCAGGCTCAGTTCTTAGACCACCAATTTCTTTTACCAACCTCTAAACTGGTAACCCTCAATATAAATATAAATAGGATATGCTGGCACAAGAGGAGGAGATTAACAATTCTTTGCCATGGAAAAAAGATTTTCTCGCACCCTTCTGTGGAATAAGGGCTAAGAATATGTTGGAGTCAGGTGGCTTTTCCCCTCTACTCAGGCACCCACCCTATTCAGCAGGCGCAGGAAGCAAAGGCCATTCATGGAAGCCTGGAGCAGCGCTTTCATCTGGTTTTTGGGAAGTTCTTGGGATACAATTTCCATCTCAAAGCCTGGCACGGCAACGGTGTTGCCTTGGGGCTACCGCCAGCATCAGGTGGGTGGCTGAGAGTCTGGGCTTTGCGTCCCTCCCCCAGCGCTGCTTCTTTTGATTCTCTTCCCATCAAAACAATGCTGGCTATTAGCAGATTAGCCTAACTCCTTGGCGTGAGATATGGTGTGCCCCCCACCCTGAACTGGTTCAGATCCAGTACTTCTACCTCCTGGGATGTCTCACTGAGCTTCTGCGGCTCTTGGCTCTGCTCCTAAGCCTGTTATCAGCGGTAGCCAGTCCAAGCGCTTTTCAAAACTCTCCCACTTGCTGGCAGAATCTTTGCCTGTTTTGCTTTCTGATTGGGTTGGCATTCTTTCTCTTGCAGATAATGCAAGCCTCCTTCCCAACCTGTCCTCCTTAGCCGTTCAGTCCCAGTTCACCTGTCCTCAGATAGCTTTGCAGATGTTGGCAACGTGGAAATGGGGGCTTGCAGAGAAAAGTAATATAGCTTAGTGGGGGGGTCTTGACCTCCCCATAGAAGGCTTAAAACCCCACCGTACCCAATAAACAATCCTTTATGCATGAGATAATGGAGTCAGAGAGTTTGTCTATGAGAATGTATACTTATTTCTCTAAGAACAGGTAACCAAGACATTGTAAACTTGGTTTGCAGACAAAAGGGGCCCAATTGCTCCGGTGTATTTAGTTTTTACCATCTTCAGTCAGTAGGTGGCAGTCTTTCCTAACCAGTGCATAGTCTGCAGTCAATACAGATAGAAAAATGGGGAAGGAATAATCTGAAAGAAAGCTCAGGAAGTTATGTTTTGAGATGTAATTCATTCCTTTAAACCCTTGAAGTAGTTAGTTGTCATTACAACTATAATTTTAAACATTTTTCCCCATTAAAAAAAGCTTTTTTAAAAAAAAATCTGAAGGCCACAAGACACTGTGGAACAAAACACACTCTCCTGGTCATCTCATTACTGTGTCAACATTCGTAATAATGCATGACATAACAGTGTAAGACAGAATTTGAACCACATGATATTCTTTCTCCATTAATTAGTGAGATCACACTTGTGTAACTGTAAAAGTAACTAAAACATTATAGCTAAGCTGCAAAAGGAGTGAGGTGATCCCTCCTTATAACAACTTATAACCGATAAATTATGATCATAATGAAACTCAAAGAAGACTAGGTTCCGCATTTTGGTGATTTTTGCTTTTTGACACTCTTGCGATCCCTACCGTGTTGAATAAGTCAAGGACACCTGTATAGAGAGGGAGGGCTAGGAAGAAAGAGAGGGAAAATCTGGAGCCCAGCTCTACCTCCTTGGCCTCTTACCTGTCGGTTCTTAGAGGAACAGCTGGGAAGCCTCCAGGCTAATGGGAACGGTAGTGAAGATGCACGGCTGTGGAAAGGCGGCCGTCGATGGGCAATCATCCGTACAGCAAATTGGCCTGGACCAGCATCTGCCACTCAGGTAAATGTCTATCGAGGGGCTTTTCCTGGAAGCCGTACCCTTTTTGGCAAGGCGGTTAACGAGCTTGTAATGGAAAATAACAAGCCCTGTGCTCCCGAGGTGATGCCTTTAATCTTTCACGGCCCGTTTCCAATGCGACTCGGCCAGTTTGCGGGAGGTTAACGGCACCCCTTAGCTCACAGAAGAGCTCGGTTGTCTTCCTCCCCTCTTCTTTTGGGCGGGATTCTCGGCTGCGGTGTGTTCTGCTCTGGGTCTTAGTCTGAATGCCAAAGGGGCTACCCAAAGGGCTGGACCTTCTTCTTTTTAGAACCATGATGCCTGCTTTAGGAACAGTGCCATCTTGAAAAAGAGAGAGAGGGAGAGAGATTGAGAAAGAGAATGGTTGTGTCTGATTTTTCAATAACTGTTTGACAGTAGAACAAACTCCCTTGGAAGATAATATGACTTAGGTCTAGACTGTCTGCAATAATGTTTCACCCATTTGAAACTACCCTAGTTTAAAGATCTTCAGGGAAGATCTCCACCCCATAACCATCGCAGGCATGCTTGGTGAGGACTTGGGACAGGCCTTCTTGGTGGCTGCTCCCAGGTTGTGGAATTATCTGCCAAATTCCTCCTCCTCCCCACATTATCCTCTGTTCCTGATGCTGAAAATGCCATTCTCATCAGCTACTTAGTTAAGCACACTTCGCAGCATAAACTCTCCTGGACTGGCCACCCAAACCTGGCAGAAATGTCCTTCACCTATGCTCTGGTTGCCAGCAGAATGGAGCTCCTTCTCCCCGCACGGCTGAGTCGCAGTGGGAGTTATGATCCAAAAATTAGTGTCTATCATCCCTCCACTTTGGTCAAACTGGCAGGGGCTGATGGCCCCTTGAGTCTAGTGACACCAGGAGGGTTTCTTAGCCCTGGGATCATCTATAGAACAGTGAGATAATCAAGATAAATGAATCTGAATCTTTGGTCCTCCAATTGCCTGCGGAGTGGACCTCCTTCTCACCATGACAAAGCAGGCTGAGGAAGACAGATGATAGGATCACAATCGTGACTAAGTAGTGAAAGTGAATATGAAAGCTACCCAGATTTACTCATCCTTAATTGTTCTGTATTCACCGTCGCTACGTAGCCCCAATGGGAATACCATTGTCAAAAATAATATCTCCCCCACTTAACCTACTTTGCATCACTTGCATTGGACCAAAGAAGCCTGTTTCTCCAGCAATTGACGCATGGGGGAATGATGTTTCCATCATGTTTGGGAGAAGTTGGCCCGGAGGAATTACTTCATTGAGTATATTCAACCAAGCAGCTAATGCAGAATACCGGCCACTCTTTTCCGTGCGAGATGGCTCTGTGTGAATTTTGTGCAGAACAAGGCCATTGCCACACTAGCCTGTCCTAGTGCTATTCTTCCACTTTCAACATCCTATGGAATCCTGGAGTTTGCAGTTTAGGGAGGGGCCTCAAAGGCAAACGCCAGAATTCCATAGGATGTTGAAAGTGTTATAATACCACTAGAACAGGCTAGTGCGGAAATGGCCTAAGTCACAAACTGCGAACAGTCTTAAGAAACTGCCCACCTTTCAGATACTTTTTTCCCCTCAGTGAGGGGAAAAAAAAAGACTAAAATTATTCATTGCTTCCTTTGAGAAGAAAAATCTGAGAAGAATTGCATCCTTAGTCCAATTAGGGCTACAAACTGCTCCAATTAGACTTGCTGTGGTCACCACTGGGTCTGCTGTTTCCTGGTTCATTTATATTTTATAGCGATGGGCCAAGAGAGAACCATCTTGGAATGAGGAAACGGAGCCTGAAGGAGAGAGCCTTTTACCCTCTCCTCGTCCTTGCTTCTGCCCCCCATCTTTCAAGACACCGTTCCCCCTCCACCACAGTCAAATAAGAAATGCACCACTGCTGTGCCGTGCAATGTCTGCAAAAACAAACTTGGAGGGATTTCACTTGGTATCTTTGTCAGCTGGGCTCAAACTCTGCAAAAATCAAAACTGAGAGGAATTGATTGCCCTCATTCCGGTGCGACACCTGAGGAATGCCAAGAGAAGTTAAGGGTGCTCTGATAAGATGCAAGGATTTCTTAGCAGAAATCCTTAGCCATGCCTCTGATGTTCTCCTCACCTGAATTTCTAAATTTTGGAGGCGTGAATCATCACGGGGCCAACACATTACGCATTCTCCATCACTTTCCATTTGTTGCCCAAGTCCAGGCTGTCAAGGCTATTCAAGTACATGAGGGGAACATCTATAAACCAGAGCTTGGTACTGCTGAAGGTGGTGAGCCCATTTTTGAATGACAGATGTGACGAAGTTGCTGGGGGTGGTGGTAAGCAATTTGGAATGCAATTGCAACTTGATGGCGGGTAGCAATGCAACAGGAGTAGTACCTTAAGAGTGAAACCCAGCACAGTGGTGTCCGTAGGAGGAATAGAATCATAGAGTTGCAAGAGACCCCAGGGGCCATCAAGTCCAGCCCTTGCTGTGAAGGAACCCCCATTAAAGCACTCACAGCAGATGGCCATCCAGCCTCTGCTTAAAAACCTCCAAAGAAGGAGGAGAGTCCACCACACTCCATGGAGGCAGCAGATTCCACTGCTGGACCGCCCTGACCATCAGGAAGTTCTTCCTGAGGTTCAGGTGGAATCTCTTTTCCTGCAGTTTGAGTCCATTGCTCCTTGTCCTAGTCTTTGGAGCAGCAGAAAACAAGCCTGCTGCCTCCTTGAATAAGAGGAGTTATATATAAGGCAGAGATTCCATTTGGAAAAAAGGAGAGCTTTCCATGAGATCTTGGCCAGAGAAGGTGGCTGGGTTGTGTTTAAGCACTAAGAAAAAGACAGAGAGAATGAAGGTTGGGAGCAATTGCATAGACTCTCAGAAGTAATATAATCTAAGGTGATTTCTGTTAACCACAAAGAAATCAAGGAATTTTTTTTGAATGATTCAGAACCAATTATATTCCCTATGTTTATAGCAATGATAAATTGGGTAATTGATTTATTACAGGGAAGCTACAAGTTGCTCTCTTTTGGTATATTTAGTTATAGTTGTAGATATAATTAGGTAAAATAATAATTGGCCTATACTCTGATATGGTATACACATACATATCTTTTTATATACATTTATACAATGTACATACCCATATTTTCCAGCAAATAAAACACAGCAGAGCATAAGATACACCGCAATTATACATCAGCAAATACTATTTGCCGGTGTATAAGACACGCTGGCGTATAAGACGCACCCCATTTTCAAACAGTATTTTTCAGGGGGGAAAAGTGAGTCTTATAAGCCAGCAAATAGGGTATATCTAGAAAATACAGTTGTTTATCTATATAAACACACACTTTAGCTTATTGGTATTCTTATTTACCTTTCATGATGGTCCAATAGTTACTGTATTTTTGATTTGTAATGTTCTTAATGGGTTGCTGTGTGTGGTTGAAATTAAAACATTAATCTAAAAAAATGTAGCTACATTATACTTTACATGAACTTTGACCAGATACTTTACTTCCAATGTTACCACAATAAAGGGCACGGTTTTGTTTTTAAAATTGCTGAGTTGGCCTGAGTTCTCTAAAATGACTAGCAACAAAGAAGAACACATTATAAATAACCTCACTGGTTCTGGGGGAAACGCTAAGATCCTATCCCTTTGGCACGGAGGTTGTGTTTAAAGGGTGGAGATAGGGTTAGGTCTTAGGCCATTTCCACACTGGCCTGTTATAGTGCTATTATCCCACTTTCA
Organism: Iguana delicatissima; assembly: GCA_948472985.1. NCBI lineage: Eukaryota > Metazoa > Chordata > Lepidosauria > Squamata > Iguanidae > Iguana > Iguana delicatissima. The sequence goes on from CAOKZL010000206.1 coordinate 512,732, forward strand.
ACATCCTATGGGATCCTGGGGTTTGCAGTTTCAGGAGGAGCCTCAAAGGCCATCTTCAAAGGCCCCTCCCTAAACTGCAAACCCCAGGATTACATAGGATGCTGAAAGTGGAATAATAGCACTATAACAGGCTAGTGCAGAAATGGCCTGAGTTGCAGGATGCCTTATCAGGTTGGAATTGCAAAACTTATTAAGAAATAAGGGCTTGTCAGAACAGGGTTAAGGTGAAGGTTGCAGCCGCTTGGAAACTTCTTTAAAGTTCAGACTAAATCCCAAGCCGATCCTCTAGTCCCCGCTGACATGGGAGTCACCAGACACCACCGGTTGGCATCCCCCTTAATTCGCCAGGGAAGACAGGGCTGCTTTCTCCCAGAGCATCACCACCAAACCGCTCTCCGCAGGACAAATCCTCAGAGATCTCCGTCGACGACACCAGAATCTGCAATCTCAGCAGAGCCTCTTTTTTTTTTACAGTTCAATCTTCTCCCGGTTGCTTAGATGAATAATCTTGTCATCTTTCTTGTTGTCACAAAGGCGTCTGGCTCAAATCCATTCCGCTCTCATCTCATCCCAGCCTCTCTGGGTGCCTGCGCATGTGGATTATGATGATAATGCCGGCGGAGACGGCAAGGGTGCATAAATTTTTATGAAACTGGCAGAAGTGCGGCACGTGGCCCCTGATATGCCCATCCGCGGATAAACACAAACATGGCAGATGTAATGAAAGAATCAACTGTTCCGCCGTGACAGAGGTAATGGGGGGAAATGAGCCGGATTTAAATATTGGGGATGCTCCGGGTTGCATGGAGTCAAAACTCCATATCCAAAGGGGCCACATCTCAGTGGGTCAACATACATAAGAATCACCATGGCGGGTATCTCCCATGGTGGTAAGGAACAGTGCATCCGCTCCGGGTATTAATCCAAACTTTAAAGGTGTCATGCAAGGTAGCAGTTACCTGGACTGAGAGTCCAGGAAACTATTATTTGAACTCAGCCATGGAAACTTGATGGCACACAACAACAGCAAGCATTGCATTTCCTGGGAGAGTTCCTTTAAGTTTTAGACGAGAACAAGGGCAGGCTCATCAGCCCATTGTCAGGAGGCCAAAACATACAACTGGGCCTTGACCCGTATCTGTTAACTGGATCTAGCAGTTTTGATTTCCATCCCAAGGTGGGGCTTTTGCAAAGCTGCTGTCTCTTAACTGTGTCTGGAAGACCAAGCCAAGACCAAGGCAAAACAGGCTGGGGTGGGATGAGAACACACCACACTATATTCTTGTTGGGGAGACTCCATTTCTTCTCCTGGCCCTTGGGTGGGTTGTAACCAAGCTTTGGAAAGAAAGGAAGAAGCTGAGATGGATGAGGGCATCATTAGACAGCATCACCAACTTCGATTATCAGAGATCACAGCCTGCTTTCAGCCTGGGACCTCAGGCCAATTGCAACAGCGATTCTCAAACTTCATTCCTACAGATATCTTCGACCTCACCTCCCCACAACCCTGACTATTGGCCAAGCTGGCTGGAAATTCTGGAGAAATCAGAATTTGAAATGACCTCAACAGATTACAGAGCTGGCCCAAAACAAACAAAATGAATTTCAACAGGGAAAAGTGTAAGGTACTACTCTCGGGTAGAAAAAATGAAATGCACAGATATAGGATGGGTGACACCTGGCTTTGACCACAGTATATGTGAAAAGAGTCTTAGTAGACCACAAGCTGAACATGAGTCAGCAGTGTGACGCGGCAGCTAAAAAAACCGATGCGATACTGGACTGCTTCAATAGGAGTTTAGTGTCTAGGTCAAGGGAAGTAATAGTTCCATTCTGTTTTGTTTTGGTCAGACCCCACCTGCAGGAATAATGTGTCCAGTTCTGGGCAACCCAAGGATATTGACAAGCTGGAACGTGTCCAGAGGAAGGTGACCAAAATGGTCGAAAGCCTGGAAACAATGAAGTCCCATGAGAAGCAGCTTAGAGCTGGGTATGTTCAGCCTGGAGAAGAGAAAGTTAAGAGGTGGCATGAGAGCCATGGTTAAATATTTGAAAGGATGCCACATGTGGAAAGGAGCAAGCCTGTTTTCGGATGTTCGAGAGACTAGGACATGGAGCAATGGTTTCAAACTTCAGGGAAAGAGATTCCATTTAAACATTAGGAAGAACTTCCTGATGGTAAGAGCAGTTGGACAGTGGGATATGCTGATACCTGAGAGTGTGGTGGAATCTACTTCTTTGCAAGTTTTTAAAGAGAGGTTGGATGGCCATCCGTTGGGAACGCTTTGACGGTGCATTTCTGCATGGGAGAATGCAGCTGGACTCGATGGCCCTTGGAGTCTCTTCCAACTCTACAATTCGTAGAATCATAGAATCATAGAAATGTAGAGTTGGAAGAGACCACAAGGGCCATCCAGTCCAACCCCCTGCCACGCAGGAAAACCCTCAAAGCACCCCCGACAAGTGGCCATCCAGCCTCCGCTTAAAAACCTCCAAAGAAGGAGACTCCACCACACTCTGTGGCAGCACATTCCACTGCTGGACAGCCCTGACTGTCAGGAAATTCCTCCTGAGGTTCAGGCGGAATCTCCCCTCCTGCAGCTTGCATCCATTGCTCCTTGTCCTGGTCTCAAGAGCAGGAGAAAACAAGCCCACTCCCTCCTCGACATGACATCCCTTCAAATATTTAAACATGGCTATCATGGCCCCTCTCAACCTTCTCTTCTGCAGACTAAACATACCCAGCTCTCTGAGTCTGTCCTCATAGGGCATGGCTTCCAGGCCCCTCACCATTTTGGTCGCCCTCCTCTGGACCTGCTCCAGCTTATCCATATCCTTCTTGAATTGGGGTGCCCAGAACTGGACACAGTATTCAAGATGAGGTCTAACCAATGCAGAATAGAGTGGTACCAATACCTCCCTCGATCTAGACACCATACTCCTATTGATGCAACCAAGAATTGCGTTGGCCTTCTTGGCTGCCGCATCACACTGCTGACTCATGTTCAGCTTGTGGTCTATGAAGACTCCTAGATCCCTTTCACACGTACTGTTAGCCAGCCACGTGTCCCCCATCCTATATTTCTGCATACCATTTTTTCTGCCTAAGTGTAGGACCTTACATTTCTCTCTGTTGAAGTTCATTTTGTTAGCCTTGGCCCAGCTCTCCAATCTGTCCAGGTCCTTTTGAATTTTGATCCTGTCATCAGGCGTATTAGCAACCCCTCCCAATTTGGTGTCATCTGCAAATTTGATCAGCGTGCTCTCTATTCCTTCATCCAAGTCATTAATGAAGATATTGAACAGCACCGGGCCCAGGACAGAACCCTGTGGCACCCCGCTAGTTACTTCTCTCCAGGATGAGAATCTGCCATTGGTGACCACCCTTTCTATGAGATAAAGTCCAAAAAACTCCAGAGGACTAAAGTTTGAAAACCACTGCCTTACAACACGGTAGACAAACTGAGTAAATAATTGTGTGCATGGTTTTATTAACAGATGCAATAACCATTTCTCTTCATTCTGTGATAAAGCGTCTCGAACTGATTCTCCTCCTTTCAAATCCTTTGAGCTAAGCCGTTTGAGTAGGAAACCTAATCATTGGGCAATCCATTAATTATCGGAGTAATGGACTTTGTTTGTGTGGACCACGCCAGCGTTTGATCACCACCGCCTTTAATTTTAGCAGTCGTATAAATAGCTTTTACGGATGCCGCAAGGATTTGCAATTTCCTGCAATTCTAAGAAATTCTCTCTCTTTTTTTTTTCTGGCCTCTCATCACAGCGAGTTAGATAAAGTAGATGGATTCATTAATAACCCATGAAAGCGCATTCTGAAGATGGCAAACTGTTTGCCCATCTAGTGAATCAGTGTGTACAGTTATTAATGGCTTAATTTTATTCCCTCCCATTCATTATTCATTTATTCATTAATTTGTTGAATTTCTGCCCCATCTACCCCAAAAAGAAACAGTGTTTAAAGGATCTCATCAGAGTGGTGGCTAAGAGCTGGTACACACTGGTAGGGAAGCATGTCCGCTCCAGGTTCTAGTCTGAATGTTAGAAATGTTATCCAAGGTGCTGACCTCCTAATCAGTTTCAGAGAAAACCCCAGAATAGATTCACCATCCCAGGCGTATGCAAAACACTTCCTGCTGACTGCAACTTGGAGTGAAAGCAAGGCAGTCGTTGTTAACACCTTGCAAAAACATCTGATAAAAACACAAAGCCACTGAAAAAGAAAGAAATAATGCTGGCTGTGAGAATGAGTCCTATCTTATTAGGGAAAGGGCTTTAATTGGGGTGGGCAATGTGTCATCTCGGGGGGCTTTATAGCCTCCCTCTAGGGACATCCAGGGTCAATTTTCTGCCCCAAATATCCAAACAAATACCTCCTAAACTAAGGGGTATGCGGGGAGGGCATTTTTGCCATGGTTTTGGCCCCCTTGGGCCAATTTAGGTCTCTCTTGGTCTTCAAATGGCCTTAAAAATGAAATAAAAATGCCCCCACGCCTTGTAGAAAGCAATTTTTATTTTTTATGGGAAAGGTGTAGCCCTCCAAATGCTCCTGAGGGGCAAATGGAGCGCCCTTGCTTTGCACAGTTGCCCACATCTGGCTCAAATGAATACAAAAATCTTTGCCAGCTGAATTGCAAAACGGAGGAAATAAAGCTGGCCTCTATGGGAAGAGTGTTTTGTAGCTTGGGAGCAGCTACCAAGAAGCCCTGATGCTGCGTTCCTACGCAATATTCCCATGGCGTACGCCTTCTCCAAAGACCCCAGAGCGTGGGGAGACCCATAGAAGAGTATATAGACCTTCAGATAGCCCAGACCCACGGCACAGAGAGTGCTATTGGTCACGGTCGCCATTTTAAATTGAGTCCAATAGTGAGCCAATAACCGAAGAGGGTGCCATAACAAGGGGCTCACATGTTTGCTGTAACAGGCCCCAAATCAATACTTTGGCTGCAACGCTCTGGACCAGTTCATGGGCATATTGCAATGTCTGTGCATGAAATAACATCCCTATGCAAAACGTGCTCCTTGCTTCACGAAACCACAACATGAAAATTTTGTGCAGAAGAAATGCAGGCATTCCGCCTTTAAAAAAACGGTGCATCCAGTTCCATCTAGATTTGCATCTTGATATGCAAACTGGAAAGTGGAAACGGAAAACAGACCTCTTGTCCCTGCCTTTTCATCTTTCTTTTCTTTGGAGAGAGTGTTCAGAGATGTAGTTTCATGACTAATTTCATTCTTGAAGGAAACAACACTCCATTTTTTTTAAAAAAAAAAATGACCTCATTTGTGCCAAATTCCTTGGGCCAGGTCATAAATAAATGCCCAGCCCAGGAAGGTGTTTTAATAGCTCAAGGGATTGTATTCCACACTGCGCTGTTATGGTGCTATTATTCCACTTTCAATGCCCTATGGAATCATGGGGTTTGCAGTTTAGGGAGCAGCCTTTAGGATTCTCAGCCAGAGAACTCTTTGGCCTCAGTAAACTACAAACCCCAGAATTCCACAGGATGTTGAAAGTGGAATAATAGCACAGTGCGGAAAGGCCCCTAGACTACGGCCTGGCTTTAACCCTTGGGAGAGAGCGAGGTGGAAATAAAACACACTTCTCTCTCTCTCTGTTCCTTCCTCCTGTTCTTTTCTTAAGGATATTTGGTAAATCAGGCATTGTCGGTGACTCTCTCAGGAGCTGGTAGTAAGCTGTTGCACCGAGAGATGCTCTGGCTGGATCGTGTGCATATTTTACGGCCATGCTTACTCACTCTGGGGCTCAGCGCTAGGCCGGTTTTAATTAAATACTCATTCGCCAGGTTGTCGCTCGGGCTTGGATGCATTTCAAGTGGCCGTCTATGTTCCAAAACTGTCACACGGGGGAACATGTTCCTTTCAGCCTCTCCCCACCGGTCTTTTCCCTCTCTCCCTCTCCCAACTCTGCTCTCATTCTCTCCCCCTTTTCTCCGCTCACCAAGGTTCGTCTTCTGCAAATAGCGCTAATTATGTTTGCCTGGCGGTGTGCCAGCCCCCGTGATAGCATCTATTCATTAAGGCTGACCTCACTGCACGCTGCTCGCGAGGAGTGGGCTGACATTCCCACAGTGTTTTCCTCTGCGTTGGAAGGCCTGCTGGGATCTCGCGGGGGACTTTTGGGCCGCCGGCTGAGAGCGCTTTGGGGCTTCCATCACACTCACGCTGTTTGGGGGCCTCCAAAGATGGGTCAGTGCTGACTGCACCTACTAGGGTTGGGGGGCTGGATTTTTCTCCTTGTCACAGGACTGGCGAGCCTAGACCTCTCATCAATGTCATTTTCTTACCACAATACTACTCCTCTCTTACTATCAAGTTACTACTCTGTTACTGCTATTTCTTCCTACAGTGCTACTTTATTACTCCCATTTACTACTCTATTTCCCTATAGGTTACTTCTTGGTTACTATTTTGTCAGTACTCTGTTTCTTCTAAGTTGCTATTATCTTACTACTCAGTTATGCTATTTTTTCCTATAGTTCTATTTTGTTACTCCCATTTACTGCTCTGCTACCCTTAAGTTGCTACTTTGTTACTATTAAATCAGTACTCTGTTGCTACTAGTCTACTATTATCTTACTACTCTGTGACTGCTATTTCTTCCTACAATGCTACTTTGTTACTGCCATTTACTACTATGTTACTCCTAAGTTACTTCCTTATTACTGTTAAGTCAGTACTCTGTACCTACTAAGTTACTATTATGTTACTACTAAGTTACTGCAATTTTTCCCATAATGCTATTTTGTTATGCTCATTTACTACTCTATTACCTTTAAGTTGCTACTTTATTACTATTAAATCAGTACTCTGTTACTATAAAGTTACTGTTACGCTATTACTCTGTTACTACTTTTTCTTCCTGCAATGTTACTTTACCTTTGCCATTTACTATTTCCTGTAAGTTGCTACTTTGTTGCTATTAAGTCAGCACTATGATAGTACTCAGTTAGTACCATGTTACTACTAGATTACTATTACGTTACTGCTATGCCATTGTGGGTAGTTGCAGTTTTCAAGGACAGAACTTCTTTCCCAGCTAAAGAAAACGTCTCCAATCTACTGATGAAGCTTGGGAAACTCCCTTTTTGGAATACAGTTTTCAAAAAGCCCCCAGCTAGCACGAGCCACGGCTGAGGGATTTTGGGAATCACAAATTTACCAATTTTCCAAGTAGTGGGGAAAAAAAAAAGGAAGAAGCCAAAAATCTCTAGCTTTTTAACTGGTTTGAATGGTTCTAATATTATGAACAGTTTAATTCCGTTCCTGCTTCACCCTGTCCCCCCGCTCCCAATAGATTCATCATCTTGGCCATCTCTTTTCAAGTTCAGACTAAATCCCAGAGCGGATTCACCACCCTACTGACACAGAAACCATTGGCTGCTGTGGGTCACCTTCATGATATATTTCTCATGCCACCTTTGGCTCAACCTTTTTCTTTCTTTTTATTTCTACGTGTGTGTGTGTATATAAATATATATATATATAGGCTATCTGCTCTTTTAACATTTATGTCTCTATGGTTATTATATGTTTGTGTACTTCTCAGATACTATTTTATGATTAGCGGCCTGGAAATTAAGCTTAATTTAATTTAATTAGCTCATTAAACTTGTGAAAGTCCTTGCCGCTGGATGCTGCGCATGAAGTTTCCTTTTTGAAAAGGCCACGTAATTACAGGAAGGAATGGGCCTTTTTAATGCCCGCTAGCTGTGGCGATGAGGGATGAAGCATCTATGGAAAGGCGCGGTCTTCCGCTGGAATGCTGCATTGCAGGGATAGGTTTGCAACCGAGAGTTGTGCATCTTCGGAGGTTTTTAAGCAGAGGCGGGACGGCTGTCTGTCCAAGGGAAGGCTTTGATGGTGTCCTCCTGAATGGCAGAAGGGGGTTGGACTGGATGGCCCTCGGGGGTCTTTTCCAAATCTATGATTCTATCTGTAACAGAGTATGCAGTCATAACCATCACCACACTGTTGCCATGGTCATAAACGCCTACCCAAAGCCCGCCTTAATAGCCAGCAGCCTCACTGAGTGAAGGAGGTTTCTCTTCCAGTTGCAGCACAAGGAGGGTGACATTTCCAGCCCCGTCCCACCAGCAAAGGAGGCGACGACAATCAGAAGCAGGACCTCTGACACCTTTCCTTGTTGCAGCCCTCTTCGCTGGCAGGACAGGGATGGAAGTAACATCCTCCGGCAGCGCCCTGGTTGTCAGCAGAATAGACCTCCATCACTCACAGCGACTGCTGGCTTTTAAGGTAAGCTTGGGAAATCCCGTCAGGACATGGTACGTAGTTATGTCCTCCAATTGCCAGCAAGAACAGGCCTCCATCATTTTGTGCTCTTAAGGTGGGCTTTGGGGGCATTTATGTAGGTTTATAGTAAGACTACAAATTATTATCATTATTATTTGTTATTATTATTATTAGGTTCCCCTCTCTTTTGCTTTGGTCAGCTTCATCTGGAATCCTGTGTCCAGTCCTGGGTACCACAATTCAGGAGGGATATGGACAAGCTGGAGGGTGTCCAGAGGGGGGCCACCAAAATGGTCGAAGGCCTGGAAACCATGAAGCCCTGTGAGAAGTGGCTGAGGGAGCTGGGGATGTTTAGCCTGGAGAAGAGAAGGTTCAAAGGAGAAATGGAAATGGAACTGGGCAGTTTTGCAATGTCTGTATTCAGCAAGGGATTGAATATTACTACATAGGGAAGACAGTGAAGTGACTCTTGCACCTTGGGACTAGTGTACAGATTGGTCAGACCCCACCTGGAATAATCTTGTGTCCAGTTCTGGGCACCACAGTTCAGGAAGGAGATGGACAAGCCTGAAGGTGTCCAGAGGAGGGCCACCAAAATGGTCGAAGACCTGGAAACCCTGATACCCTGTGAGGAGTGGCTGAGGGAGCTGGGGATGTTTAAGCCTGGAGAAGAGAAGATTAAGATGGGACATAGTAGCCCTGTTTCAATATTTGAAGGGAGGTCACATGGAAGATGGAGCAAGCCTGTTTTCTGCTGCTCCAGAGACTAGGACGCTGTGGAGCAATGGCTTCAAACTTCAGGAAAAGAGATTCCATTTAAACCTTAGGAAGAACTTCTTGATGGTGAGAGCTGTTGGACAGTGGAATCTGCTGCTGCCTCAATGGAGTGTGGTTGAGTCTCCTTCTTTGGAGGTTTTTGAACAGAAGCTGGGTGGCCGCCTGTCAAAGGGAATGCTTGGGTGGTATCTTCCTGCCCGGCAGAATGGAGTTGGACTGGAGGGTCCCTGGGGTGTCTTCCAGCTCTTTGATTTGATGATTCTAACTCAGATGGGATTTGGTGCCTTAAGGGCATTTAGGCTGTTGACCATCCCCCATAGCTGTGTCCTAAAGAAAGTCCAGAAATGTGGGGCAACTGCACAGATCCCTTCTCAACTGACCAGTTCTTGCATCTTTGACCTTCACTAGGAAGGGGTCTTTTGTAATGTTGACAGCTCTTAACCACCAGTGCAAGACCAAAGCACTCTAAGAGACCTTAAATTACAACATGGATAGGCTCAAAACAATACACTTCTTGATGGTAACAATCTATTTCTGCTTCCTATGTCACTGTGTGGGTTGTTCCTGGACTCAGAAGGAATAGAAAAGTGAGAGGTGTGGCAGGCGAAGGCCCAAATCTTGTAGGCCTTCAAGTCACATGCCTACCTATGGCAACCCCATAAATTTCCTAGGGTTTCCTTAAGCAAGGTATAGTCACAGGTGGTTTTGCTAGTTCCTTCATCTAAAATAGAGCCTACAGCCCTTGGTATTCATTGGTGGTCTCCCATCCAAGTACTAACCAGGGCTGACCCTGCTTAGCTTCACGAGATCACGAAGGGAGCTGGTGCCTTTGTGGTATTTCACCAAAAGACAAAAAGGACGCTTAGATTGAACGCAACCAGATGCTGCCGTCTTTGGTTTGTATCCTGCCCCTGTATCAACAGCTTTAAAAACTTCCATCCCGCTTTTCTGAATGGGTGCTTTGTATGAGTAATTGGTGGCATTTTGACGAAAATGCATTCCGAGACACTAGGATGTAAAGCGCATTAATGATTATGGCAGGTTATGTATCTTAATTATGCTATTTCAGTCGCTTACATTAATGGAAGGACCAAGGGCACACCAAGAGGAAGCGAGAACGGCTGGGGGTGGGGGGAGAAAAAAGTAAATTAAACTGCGCAGCGGAGTTTCGAAAGCCCTGCATTGTGGCACCTTGTTTTTTGTTTCATTGCTGTGCTCAAAATACGACCCATTTAATTTTGCGTTGGCACCCAAAGGTTACAAAGCAAGTTGCTTCTGGAGGTTTTCCCGGCCGCCGTTGCCATTGGCTGAGCTGCTGTGACATCACAGAATGTTTGTGAACACGTTCACCCAGCTCAGAAGGAAGGGCTGCAGCAGAAGGTGGTCACAAACTGCAGGATTCTGAAAGCAGAGCGAGAGGTTGGTTTAGTTTGTTTGCCGTCTTGGAAGGAGGGCCACCTGATGGGTGGAGAAGGGGGTAATTTTAAGTCTGGGAGGCTTAGCAATGCCAAGGTGACGAGACCACAGCCTTCCGTTGCGAAGTGCAATTTGCATTGCCGTTGTCGTCGTGTGTCTTCAAGTCATTTCTGATGTAGAGCAACCCTATTATGAGGTTTTCTTGGCAAGATTTGTTTAGGTTTGCCTCTGAGACTGTGAGAGTGTGACTTAGCCAAGGTCACCCAGTGGCTTCCCATGGCTGAAGAGGGTTCAAGTTCTGGTCTCCCAGCACTCAAACTGGGGCCATTTCTGCACTACACTCTTATAGCACGATTATTCCACTTTCAACATCCTATGGAATCCTGGGGTTTGCAGGTTAGGGGGGGCCGGACAGCCCCTCTCTAAACTGCAAACCCCGGGATTCCATAGGATGTTGAAAGTGGAATAATCGCGCTATAACAAGCTAGTGCGGAAATGGCCTGGTTCTCAGACTTCTGAGTTACCCTCGTCTAGGGTTTTTCTTTTGCTCACAGGTATTTTTCCATGACCTGTGTCATGCCCCAACCCCAGGAGCAAACGCACTCCAACAGCCCCAACCCAGAGACACGAACAGGACAATACTTCCTGCAGCCCAGCATAGATGCAAAAGGGAGAGCCCATGACACTCAGAGCATTTATATGGAGAAAACACATTAATTAGACAAACAGCTAGGGGAGGCTGCTGGTCAATAAATACCTGAGGCGGGACAGGGAGAAGTCTGTTGCACACAACTGCCGTTTCTGTTGCACACAAGTGCCGTGTTTTAGCTTTTGACCCTTGGCTTGTGTTTCCGGAAAACCTTGATTCTTGCTCTGCGTTCTGACTACGCTGCTGGACGCTCCCTTGAACTGACACTCTGGATTTATTCCTGACCTGGACTGCTGAAACAAGAATGGTAGTGGACTGATAAGCTTCTGTAAACCTCGATTGTGGCTGCTACTATAGACTCTATTTAAAGAATACTATAGACTCTATTTAAGGACTACAGACTCTATTTAAGGACAACGTGCTTCTGAAGCCAGGAGAGTGTGACTTGCCCAAGGTTACCTGGTCTCCTATTTCAACACTATGCTCTCAGCACTATACATTGTCCCTCTTCTAAGCTTTTCTTGGCCATATTTGTTCAGAAGACGTTTGCCGTTCCCTTCCTCTGAGGTGGAGACAGTGTGACTTGCCAAAGTGGGCTTCCGTGGCTGAGCGGGGGATTTGAACCCGGGTCTCTCGGAGTCCTAGCCCAATGCTCAAACCACAACGCTACCCTGGATGTCTGATGACGTAAGTGGTGCTTTAATTAAATGAACATTCCAGGCGTAGATGTGAGAAATTTCTGATTTTGCAAGTGTTAATTAAGCTTGTTATTTGTAGCCAGGCCATTATAGAAATCTTGCTTTTAATCTGGAGGAGACAATGCTGCGGAACAAGGTTATGTGGAAATAAAACACACATTGGCTGCAAGCCAATATCTCTTCAGCGTTGTGTAAATATTCACAAGCAGGGAGGTGTTGCACCAGAGCCAGAATAGCAACACTGCACAAGACAGGCCAAAGACTGGCTGCTGTGGTGCCTTGTGCAGTGACCAACTGGAAATGTGCAATGCATGACGTCAGTGGGCAATGTGAAACCATTAAGGCACAAGACACAATGCACAGCTGCAATGCAAAAGGCACAGTGTGGAACCACAACACGCAATGCTCGACTGGACTTGCAAAAAGAAGCCTTAGAAAAGCATGTTGTCTGTGCAACCCTGGTTCTGGCACTCTCAGCAGCAAACATAAACTGTGCAATGGTGACTTTTTGGTCTTGTGTGCGTTGTGTGATTTATTCATGTGAATGTCCCTAACTGGATGCCTGCTACAGAGTCACGTTCTGCGCAGTTTTTCTCACAACCCTTAGGATACACAGGGCAGTTTCTGAGGATTTCAAAGATGAGAGAAAGGCACTGTCCATATGGGCAGAGATGTTTAAATATTTGAAGGGATGTCACATGGAGGATGGAGCAAGCCTGTTTTCTGCCGCTCCAGAGACTAGGACAAGGAGCAATGGCTTCAAACTTCAGGAAAAGAGATTCTAAGAGATCTAAACATTAGGAGGAACTTCCTAATGGTAAGAGGACTTTGATAATGGAATATGCTTCTGCCTCAATGGAGTGTGGTGGGGTCTCTTTCTTTGGAGGTTTCTAAACAGAGGCTGGATGACCATTTGTTGAGAATGCTTGGATTATGTCTTCCTGCACGTCAGGGAGTTGGATGTGGCGGCCCTTTTGGTCTCTTCCAGTTCTAAGCTCCTCTGATTCTAAGGGCAACTGGCCATCCAAAATCTGCCGTTTCAGTTTGCTCGGCACTAGGCGAGGCCCAGCTCCTGGCAACTGTCCAAGCCCCAAAAAGGCTGTGCTTAATTTGCGTGCAAATTTACAAGGATTTAAGTATCTTAAAATAAACCAATCCTGCCAACCCAGCTTGTCGCTCCGTCTCCCTTGACAGAGGCGTGGAAATTGGCTAGCAGGAAGAAAAGAATGTCATCGTCAAATGCGTGGAAAAAACCCGCGTTCGTTCCACTCCCGGGACCCCTAAAGTCAGGCTCAGACTCTCGTCTGTACTGTTTCTCGGTCTGGAAGGACAAGAGTGACAGGGAAGAGGGACCCTTGGGGAGAAGGGAAAGTTTGCAGCTGCTTGGTCCCAAACCGCGGTGAGATGTAATCAGCCAGGAAACGGATGTTGAACTGCCGGCCGATGCAATAGACCAGGTTTTCCACCACAGCGCATTGGAAGCACGCCGGAAAGGGCATGGCATAGGTGGCACACTCGTACCACAGCTTGGCCTTGGCGCTGCAGCGGTAGACGCTGATGCCCATGCTCCGGTTGAGGTCGAAGCGGTAGATGAACCCGTTGGCGGTCACCATCTCGGTTGTCCTGTCTTTGCTCCCTCCGGTGAGGCTGGCCTTCCAGGCGTCCAGCCGGGCAACGTATTTCAAGAGTGTGTAACGCAGTGTGCCGCCCGTGACGTAGATCTCCCCGTCACACGTGGTGGCGGTGTGGGCCACGGCAAAGGTGTCGTTGGGCAGGGGGGCCACAAAGTTCCAGCGGTCCGTCCGGGGATCGTACCTTGTGAAGGAACAGCGTTCTCTGTTATTTTATAGAGGTGTACAGGTTTTGCATTGGTATATTTGGGCTTAATGTTCAGATATGCCTCAGCTAACAAAGCAGATGTGTTCCTCAGCATTCTTTTTTTAACAGAAAATTTGGTACCAGAGCCAGAAATAACATGGAAAGAACAGAGTTAGGCTCCCACAAAACACAGAAAAGGGAGAGCAACTCAACAGGCTCCAGCGAACCTTTCCTTCAAAGCTAACAATGTCTTTGTGTGTGTATGTTTAAAAGTGTCTTCAAGTTGCCTGTCAACTTACGGCAAATTTCATAGAGTTTTCTTAGGCAAGGAATCCTCAGAGGTGGTCTTGCCAGTTCCTTCTCCTGAAAAAGAGCCTCCAGCACCTGGTGTTCAGTGGTGGTCTCCCATCCAAGTCCAACCAGGGCTGACCCTGCTTAGCTTCCAAGATCAGATGGGCTCTGGGGCCTTTAGAGTATTTAGCCCCCTCCCCCCTTAACAATATGCACATGTGGAATGAAACAACCAGGTTAGGGGAGCCTTTGAAAACTTTGAAAACATTTTGAAAACTTTCTAGAGACCATTTAAAGGCTTCCTCCAAAATGCGTTTGGATTGATTAATTTTTCCTTGCACCAGATCCTGCCCCTATCCCTATGATTTCTGTTTTGGTAGCCTAATGTATAGATCCATGCTTTTTTTTAACATGATGGGGCAGTTGGTGAGGTGGACTTATCCTCTCTTCCCTGTTTCTCTCTGCTTTGCTGTCTGCCTGTGCTCACTCAGGATTCTGGGGGCAGCCACTGTTTATTCCTGTGGCATCTTGGGGCTGGCAGTTTAGGGAGGGGCCCTTAGCCTTCTCAACCAGAGAGCTCTTGGACCTCAGGAAACTACAAACCCCAGAATTCCACAGGAGGGTGAACGTGGAATAAGAGCACTGTCACCACGTAGGGTGGAAATGACCCTAGTCTCTGAAGCAGTGGAAAACAAGCCCACTCCCTCCTCGAAATGTCATCCCTTCAAATATTTAAACACGGCTATCATGTCCCCTCTTCACCTTCTCTTCTGCAAACTAAACATCCCAGCTCCCTCAGCCGCTCCTCAGAGGGCTTCATGGTTCCCAGGCCTTCCCACCATTTTGGCTTCCGTCCTCTGGACACCTTCCAGCTTGTCACTATTCTTCCTGAACTGTGGTGCCCAGAACTGGACACTGTATTCTTCCAGGTGGGGTCTGACCAAAGCAGAACAGAGTGGTACCATCACTTCCCTTGATCCAGACACCGTACTCTTATTGCTGCAGCCCTGAATTGCATTGACTTTTTTAGCTGCTGCATTACACTACCACTGTTATAGCACTATATTCCACTTTAACTCCTGGGACAACATCCTCCGGCATTCTGGGACTTTAAGTTTTAGGGAGGAGCATTTAGCATTCTCAGCTACAGAGCTCCTGGACCTCACTAAACTACAACTAGTACAAACTATTGTACTAAACTACACTAAACAAACCCTAGAATTCTGCATGCATCTAAAGTGCCACAGCATTTAAAGTGGAGTATAGCACTCTAACAAGGTTGTGTGCCGAGGATCAAAGACCGTGTTGGGGGATGAGATTCCCCAGGCCAGAAAGCACTCCACCAGCCACTGGGGGAGAGTTACCAGAGGATTCAAACAAGAAAACCCTGACTTGACGTTTGCAAGACCTGAGCAAGGCAGCTGATCTGCCAGCTTGCAATACCGTTTCTGTGGTGCCCAGAGCTGGACACGGGATGCCAGGCGAGGCAGAAACAAAGCAGAATAGAGTGGGTGTGTCACTTCCCCGGACCCAGAGACTATTCTCCTATGGATGCTTTTTTATGTGTTAAATATGGTTTCGGGGAATCTTCCACTTTTTCCCATTTCTGTGACAATCCTGTACCCTAAATCTCGTGGATGTGGAGGGATGATTCTAGTGCTGTGGCTTGCAGTTGTTGGTTGCCCACTCCATGCCTGAAGCCTTATCATCTACAAAAAGGGGGATTCACTGGGAAATAAAGAAGGTTGGAGGCTGTATTGGTGGAAGGAGCTTCACAAATAAAGATCCACCCGGTGAAGGCAGAAGAATTCCCTAGGGAGGGCCCTTTTGCAAAGGACTGCAGATACTCTTTTTGACCAAGCCCCCTCCCCTCCCACCCCATGAGACCAGGCCAGTCTGGTCTGGTCCGTGACATACCTCTCAACAGTGTAGAGGCATTCTCCACCGATGGCATAGAGGTAACCGTCCAAGGCAACCAGCTTACAGTGGGGTCTGGCTTGGTTCAACGGGCAGATCTCCCTCCAGATGTTGGTCAAGGGGTTGTAGCAGAAGACCCGTTTGGATGGCCTCTGGTGCCTCCCTCTGCCTTCGCAGCCAGCCACCACGAAGAGGTAGTTGAACATGCTGCACACGGCGCACCCTTTGGAGACGGCTTCCAGAGGCATGTGCGTCAAGGGGTGCCAAGCGTCCTCCAGGTCGTCGTAGTAGCAGAGCCGGCTGGTGTGGAGACCATTCTCCTGGGAGTTGACGTCTGCCACCGTCACGTACTTCCTCCCGCGCATCCTCCTCTTCAGGATCAGGTCCCTCTCCATGGCATTGAGGCGGCTGTAGATGGCGTGAGTCCTGAGCACCTGGAGGTAGTTGTCGCTCATGACTTTGTAGGCCGCCTCTCGGAGAGCTTCCAGCTTCTGCTTCTTGGCCAGGCACAAGGCCTCATAGCAGTTCCCCAGATCCAAGTGGATGTTTACAGAGGACTCTGGGCTCAGTGGGACGTGGAAGAATTTGGCACCGGCCACAAGCTCCACCGTCGCTTCCTTGCTTGGGTTGCTTTGGAGGTTCTGCATGGAGCCCACCAGCGTGGATGCAGAGCTGGAGTGGAAGGTGACAAGCGGTGGAGTGTCCTTCCCTGAGGACCCAAGAGTTGGAGAACCAAATCCTTCCATGGGCACTTGGAGCGCGGGGTTTTCTATGATTTTGTTGAAGCTCTCTTTCCGGGTGAGGCTGTGTCTTGCTCCCGGATGCTTCTGCTTGGCATTTTCTTTACTTGTACCATTCTCTTCCTGACTGTCAGGTTGCATAGGTTTTGGGGCACCCCCAGAAACACCAGGAGATACCTCTGCGGCCTTTGGAAAGGCCATGCTGTCCTCTCCATTTTCTGCGCATGCTTGATCTGGTTTCTGATCCAATTGCTTCGCAGGCTCATTGGGGACGTCGTGTGGTTGGGTGTCCAGACTAACATGAGAGAACTTTTCACTCAGGACCGATTGGGAGATGGACTGGACGTAGTAATCATAGACTTTGCCTCTCAGGTTGGACTCTGGTGGGCCATCACTTCTCTCCTTGGACTTCTTCTCTTTAATGAAGTTCTCCTCCACCCGGACTTTTGCAACAGAAGAGAAAGTGTAGGCAGAATGGGATTGCTTATGAGTTTGCTTTACGGCCAGGCCCATGTCAGATGTTGCCTGAAACAAATGGGTGCCTTGTTTCTTCTTTTGGATTTCTTGAGTCTGGGCTAAATATTCACCCGGACCTTCCTCTCCCAGCGGTTCCCCTTTCCCAGCTCCTGAGGTGTCCCAGATCTCACTTGCAGACTGAACCTCTCTTCCCATCTGCTTGTCCTCCTGAGGGACAAAACAAGGTTCACCTTCCACAGAGTCAGCATCCCCTCCTATCTCCTTGTGGATGTGGTTAGAACAGCAAAAGTCCCCCTCTTGGTTGCAGAGATTGGGGAAATTTGGCTTGCTCCCTGGATCTCCTGTCAGCATGCTGCCTGTGACCCCAGCCTTGTTTCCATTGCTGAAGAGATCACCTGAGGTTCTTCTTTCCTCCTCCTTGGAGACTGAGCCTTTTGGATCTGGCTGCTGTCCAAGCCCCAGGTGGCTGATCTCCTCTCTTTTCTGTTCGGCTTTCTCAACCTGTTGTTTATCTCTTCTCCCGGCAGGTGTGCCTTGGAATCTGGACTTCTCCGTGGTTTCTGGCCCACCTGGATCCGCAGGTAGGTCTGCCGGGGTGCCATTTTCTGTTGCCTCTTGAATCTTGTTGGCATGTCTCTTCTTAAGCCCTGGGACCCTTTCTGCTCCTTCCATCCCACCAAATCCCAGCTCCTCTTTCAGCTTTGCCTCCTGTTGACCTGGTTCAGCCCTTCCATTGTCCCTTCCCCAGGGGCTGCTGGGGGTCGCACGGGATTTGTAATACCGATACGCCAAAGTCAGTAACAGCAACGCAGCGGCCGAAAGAGCCAGCCGCCCGGCCAGCTGCATTTCGGATGGCTGGTCCCGGCTCCCCTCGACACCGTTGTGGATCATTCTTTCATATCACGCGGGGCAGCTCAGGAATGCAAAAAATCTCAGATTAATGATTGCCAAGTTGGGACAGGGAGGCGGGGGGTGGCAAAGACTGGGTTAAAGCAGGGCAGGCCTACCTCCGTCGCCTCTCTGGAAGGTGACTTTTACCCGCCGACAGGTAAGAAGAGAACACGGCTTGCTCCCAGCAGGTATCTCAGTTTGCCAGGTGTCCGCTTACCTTAGGAGCTTTGCATATTTGAACAAAGTGGGATGGGCCGGACACCGGTGACAGAGATGCAAAGCGGCTATGCAGACAGTCCAGGATTCCCAAAGCGAGCTGTGTGCCTATCTGGGTGTGTGTGTGGTTGTGTAGTTATTTCATTAAGCTTGGATAAATAAGAGAGGCTTTGGAGGACAACAAGGAAGCATGAAGTTAAATGGGCACATGTGTTTAAAAATAGATCTCCACCTTCCCGAAGTTCTGCAAGACACCTTTGCGTGTGACAGCTTTCTCGTCCTTCTGCCTGCCCCTCTCTTGGCTGAGTTTTCAAGACTCAGGCTGTTAAAAGTGCAATCTTAAATCATATTTGCTAAGAATTAATTCCTCTTGTTCTTAATCCTGTTTTCACCTGCTCTTCATCCCCAAGGGCTCCCACGGTGGCTGAGAAATACTGGAATTTATACTGTTCCTGCTGTCAAGCAAACAATCTGAAGCACCAGCACAAAAGGAAAAGGGGTGGGGAGGGAAGAGGAAAAAAGGAAAGAGCAAGCAAAAGTTCTTGGTTGCAGAGTTCCACAGGCTGTTAAGTTCATTTCAGTAGGTAATTATTTCAGCAGATCATAGATTTGGATTTAAGCAGAATGGAAGAGGTGATCTTTGTGTCCAGTGTGAATGAAACTTAGATAAATCAAAATTGCATTGGATGGTTTAAAAACCACACCTCAGCATTGTGCCTTGGGAGGGTCACTCCAAACACAGCGACTCATCTAATGTACTGATTTTGCGACTTCCAGATGTTTTGGGGCTTCCAGATGACATTTGCGGGCCCTTCCATTACAACACCCCTGTGAGGCAGTGCAACCATGGTCTCTGGCCAAGCCTCTTCTTCATTGTTCGTGTTATTAGTCGTGTTTATATCCAGCCTTTCTTCCAATGAACTAAAGAAAGGATGCATGGATTTCCTCCTCCCCAATTTACAACCCTATGAGGGAAAGAAAGAAAGAAAGAAAGAAAGAAAGAAAGAAAGAAAGAAAGAAAGAAAGAGGAGACCAAGAGAACTTTAATGGCTCAGTGGGACAAGAACCTGGGGACCTGAACTCTTTTCCTACCTTTGCCTTCACAACGCCCCTGTGAGGTAGGTCAGGCCAAAAGAAAGAATAACAGACCCGAGTGAATTTCCATGGCTCAGTTGGAGCGAAAACCCTTTACCTCTGTCCTCAGAACAACCCTGTGAGGTAGGTTAGGCTGAGGGAGAAAGGGGGCACGACTGGGCCAAGGTCAGCCAGGGAGTTTCATGGATAAATGGAGACTTAAACCTGGGTATCCCAAGTTGCAGTCTGGGGCTCTAACCACTGCACCTCATTGCTTCTTTAGGGCGGAACAAGTATTCCATCCCTTCTCTCCTGGGTCCTAACTCAATATTTTAACCGCAACCTAACACTGTCCTTAGCAAAGCCTCCAAGGGCCGAGAAGTTAGTCGACAGTGGAACATTCTCTTGTGGAAGTTCCTATGTGGAGAAAGGGGACGGTGAGACGTGGATAAAACTGGGGTGGGTGGGTGAGAAGGAGACCCCAGACTCACTCGCCAGTCTTGCCTCTCAGTGGCCTCACTCGGGTATTTGCGCCTCCCAGTTCCTTTTGTGGTTTCACTTCCCCACTCCAGATAGATGACCCTGGCCTGGCCTTCGGGGAAATCCGCTTCCTGAACTCTTATCAACTGACTGGGGCAGGTTAAAGTCCCTTGATGCTTCTGTGCCTCGAAAATTACCATTAAAAAAACTGACTGGTTAATACGGACGAGTTCTTTGATATGTGATAAGAGCTGCAAAACTGCTGCTTGCCCAAGCCTGGAAACAGACAGGAGCACCAAGGATGGAAGAATGGCTCGTTAAAGTTGCAGACTTTGCCCAGGTTGCCAAATCGGAGTGGATTTTAATTGAACTAATTGAAGATTAGTTTATGCATTTTTTTTTTTTTGAGAGATAAGAAATCTAACGATGTAACAGTCTGCGGTTATGGTTATTAGCAATTCCTGTACGTTGAATTTAGACAGGTCTGCAATGGTAGAATAAAATACTTTCTATTAATTGGCTTTTCTTTTTCATTATAGCTTGAGTGTGTGTGTGGGTATATGTGGGTGTTTCCGAGTTTTTTTGTGTTTTAGTTTACATTTGTTTTGATTAATGCTTCATTATTTTAGAGTGTAACTTTTAGTGTTGAAATGTTCTTTCTTTTTTCTTGATGTGCTGTTTTGGTTAGTGTTGGTGTTTTTGCATTTGTGTTTAAAATTTTCAAAACTTTCTAATTAACTAATATATTAATAAAGACAAACAACAAATCAACCTACATATACAGTTACACTAAATACCAATTTGTTTGTTTTTTGTTTTGTTTTATGTATGTAAAATTTCTGATGAAAAAAATAGTCCCAGAAAAAAAATTCTAATAAAAAAAATAAAATGCCTGCCTTCGGCTCTGGTTAAGAATAAAAATAAGGAAAGAGAGAACCATACGATTTCCCTTCCTGCCCCTCCGACTGGGCTGGGGTGTCCTCCGGAGTCCCGTTTGACGATCTGCTGCCAATTAAAAGCTGCCTTCCCCAAAACATCTTGGACTTGCAATCCAGAAATGCAGGGAAGCACGCCTCGAAGATGAAGAGTGGGATAAACAACCCAAAAGGAAAAAAAGATATGAAATCTGGAAAGATAATTGAGGGCCTGCTTTGCTTGGAAAGCAACCCACCACTCTGGCTCACGGGTGGGCCACACAAAACTGTCTGATGGAGTTTGGAGATTCCTTAGAGAGCTGCAGACTACGTATAAATCTACCTATCTGGCAGGCAGATAAGCAACAGGCAAACAAACCAGGTAAGGAGAGAGAAAGAAAGACGGAGAGGACCTCCTTGGAATGGGATGATTTTCCTCATTGATAGCTAAAAGACAGCTTTGCTCTCTTCTCCTGCCCCAAGGACTTTCCCCTAACTAGCGAGCCAAAAGAAGAGGAACTTTGCAGGGTTGGGAAAGGAGCATGAGTGAGATTTCATTTCGGCTGCAAAGCAGGTGGAGACGGAGGGGAGAGAGTGCCAGGGCGCCGTCGGGGTGTATGCCTGGCATGAGAAAAGCTGCGGCTGCTGGGGAGGAGGATTTGGCAGGCCAGGGTTAGCAGCGCTATCGTGTCTGTGCGTCTGTGTGGCAACCAGGTGAGGTTGCGTGCTTTGTTGTCCAAAGCAACCAAAACGAGGGGCAAAGTTTGGGAAGCTGACTTTTCAAAGCTTGGAAAGCGACTTGGTACTTGTGACAGGCTTGAAAGAGAAGTCAACTGTGGTGATTTGTTAAGAAGATGAAAACAACTTGCCGTGCCGATTAGTCCTTTAAAGTGATTGCGAACAAGTAACACGTGATGTTTCCTAGAGTCCTAGTCTAACATTCACACTACTACACTGTGCTATCTCTCCAATATGGCAACCCTGTCCTTGCATTTTTCCTGCAAGATTACTTCAGAGGGAGTTTGCATTTGCTTTTCTCTTAGGCTGAGAGAATGTGAGTTATCCAAGGTCACAAAAATAGGGTTCCACAGCTGAGTGGGAATTTGAATTCTGGTCTCTCAGAGTCCAGGCTCTGCACTCAGATCACTACATCTGGTCCATTCTATTATAATCTTCAGTATACTTCTTTAACCTACTTCAATCTTTAAGTACATGTGGTTTTACTTGCATTTCCTTTTAGCTGAAAGCCACCTTGAGTGGAAATTGCATCTATTTTTTTAAAAAATGGCACATTGGGGGCTTTGACAGAATTTTGGGGTGTTTCAGTGGCCATCAAGGACCCCATGTGGGTTGCTTCATGTCCATCTTAGTATAAAACATGAAACAGGCCTTGATCACCTATGAAGTAACACCCTTGCTCTTTATCTGGGTCTCCACAGCTTCTGCATAAATGCCTCGGGTTGGGGCTGGAGGCGAAGGCAGAACTGTTTGCTGTAATCTTACCCTTGGCACCAGAGTAGGAGGAACAGGTTCCGATAAACCACAAGCAAACCTGTACATTCTGTCTCCAGTTTCCTCACGGGAACCCCATTGCACAAAGGCAGGCTGCATTTATTTTAATCTCTCCCCGGTAAGAAT
Source organism: Iguana delicatissima (assembly GCA_948472985.1). Lineage (NCBI taxonomy): Eukaryota > Metazoa > Chordata > Lepidosauria > Squamata > Iguanidae > Iguana > Iguana delicatissima. The sequence goes on from CAOKZL010000206.1 coordinate 535,023, forward strand.
CGCGGACCGTGCGGATAACGCGGCCCCGCAAGAGACCCACGGCACGTTGCTAAGGTCAAAGCAACTGACCTTGCAGCAAAGAGGGAGAGAGGGAGAGTTCTGAATTTGGAAAAGGAACTTTTCTCCAACGCTTGGAGGCTCTGAGTGGTGTGCAATGAAAGCAGAAGCAGGAGCGATATGTTACAGCTGAAATGTGCTCCCACAGCGTGCTGTCTGGGCCTACTCTGCAAGGTTGTTGGAAGGATTAAAATTGAGGAACAAGACTTTTCATGGAAAAGAATAATATTCAAGGATGTGCCAGTTTCTGTTGGCAGGTCTTAGCTGATTAATTCATAGGGCTAATTGCAATAGGTAGGTCTCCCTGTTATCTCCTCTCTCTCTCTCTCCTCCCCCCAAGATTTTCTCTCTGGTTTGAATGCAGAGTGGCTGAGTGGGAAATAAACAATTAAAACTCATCTTCTCTTCCAACAAAGAGTGCAGCTTTTAAAACAGTTAACAACAACAAGAACAAGAACAATTTCTCATGCTTTCCAGGGATTACACCTTTGCTGTCTTTTCCAAATGAGTTACAGGAAGTATTCTTCCACCCCTGTCACAGGGGAAACTGAGGATCTAAGATGATGGCAGCTTGTCTAAGATAATGAAGGAGGTTTGGACCAGGGACAAAAAGACACATGTATTGAAATTAGGAGGGTGGGCAGCAGAGGTGGCCATGAGCATAGAATCAAAGACCATCCAGTCCAACCGCGTTCTGCCATGAAGGAATACACACTCAAGGCACTCCCAACAGACAGCCATCCAGTTTCTCTTTAAAAAACCTCCAAAGAAGGAGACTCCACTACTCCCAGGCAGCAGCACATTCCACTGCCGAACAGCTCTGACAGTCAGGAAGTTCTCCCTGAGGTTCTGGTGGACTCTCCTTTCCTGCAGCTTCAATCCATTGCTTCTTGTCCTAGTCTCTGTAGCAGCGGAAAACAAGCCTGCTCCCTCCTCGACATGACATCCCTTCAAATATTTAAACATGGCTATCATGTCCTCTCTAACCTTCTCTTCTCCAAGCTAAGCGTCCCCAGCTCCTCAAAGGGCTTCATGGCTTCCAGACCCTTCACTATTTTGGTCACCCTCCTCTGGACACCTTCCAGCTTTCTCACTTCTTCCTTGAATTGTGGTGCCCCGACCTGGCACCAGCTTTCAGGTGGGGTCTGACCAAAGCAGAATAGACGAGTGCTATTACTTTCATCAGTCTAGACACCATACTCCTCCTGATGCAACCAAGAATTGCGTTGTTTTTTTCAGCTGCTGCATCACACTGCTGACTCATGTTCACCTTGTGGTCTACAAAGACTTGTGGCTCTCTTTCACATGCAAGGAAGAGTTTTAGGATGAAGTCTACACAGTTCTTCAGCCGTTTGCTTCACCAATTTGAAATGCAGCAGCTTGCTTACTCTTAGAAACTGAAGGTCTCCATTGTAAACTCCCCACCTCGTTGTGCAGCTAGGTCATTTGACTGGGCCACCCCTATTGTTTGGAAGAGTGGAGCAAGCCGCTCAGGCCAGGGACGGTCAGTGTTTTCCAGGTCAGCGGGGCAGTGAATTAGCTCTGGGTTTTATTCCAGAAGACCTATCCTTTTAAAATCAGGAACCCTATCGCCACAGATAGCTTCAGCACCTTTCATCAAAAACCTAGAATAAAACTTGGAGCAGCACCTATCTAAGGAGCTGAACTTGAGTCTCCAAATATTCCAGCCTTGGAAGGAACTCTCCAAGATGCTGATCCTGATCTCCAAAGCTGGACAGCAACAAAACCCAGAAATGAATGAAACCCCACCACACCCATTAACAGGGGCCATTTCCACACTCGACTGTTATAGCACTATTATCCCACTTTCAACATCCTATGGAATCCTGGGGTTTGCAGTTTCGGGAGGGGCCGGATGGCCCCTCCCGAAACTGCAAACCCCAGGATTCCATAGGATGTTGAAAGTGGGATAATAGCGCTAACAGTCGAGTGCGGAAATGGCCAGGGATGCTCCAGCTCTTGCCACAGATGTGGGGAACGACAGCAGGGCAAGCTCTCCTTCCATCTGCTCTTCGAGCACCGCCGGCCGCTCTTGCTCGGGAGACGTGCTTGTGTGCAGTACACGCCCTCTCCCAAATCCTCATAAACAGGGCTGCTTCGATCTGGCATGGTGGAACACCAATCTTTGCCAGCGCTGGAGGTTGGAGGCCTTGCTGGGTTGTCTCTTTAACAGCCAGGCTGATTGGGCTTTGCAAATGTGCTGTCCTGTCCTTTGAATCTTGTCTGCAAAAAAACTGAACATGCATCTCCATTGACTTTGGAGAGGAGCTATAGAGGAACTGGATAAAATCTTCAGGCATAAAGATATATCGTTAAATGCTAAAGTCAGATTACCACTTAGAAAGCACATACATATATTATTTTTAAATGTGGGGGTTTGGGGGTTTGGAGGAACTGGTAGGAAGCTTCAAAAGTGGGATTCAGGAGCCATCTGTGGTCCACAGACTACATTCTCCTGAGGTCTTAGCCATACTCTGCTTTTCCCACAAAACACCAACCCCAAACACTGCTTTTGATGAAGAAGCAAAACCCAGTGCTGTATATCTGCCTCTCCCCAGGTCTGCAACTCTTTTTGTGCGTACGCCTTCCTTACATCCAAAGTGCCTTTGATGTCTCGCACTTGCTTACTTTCCCTCGGAAATCCCCATGACAAAAAAAAAAAAAAAAAAGGAAAAAAGTCGGCAATATTTTTGTTCCTCCCCTCCGCCCGCTTGAGTTCAAGAAGGAAAGTCTCCATTGTTTTAAAAGCCAGAAACGCAACATGCCTTTGATGAGAGCTGCAAACAAGGCAGTTTTGGCATGCTGGCAGCGGCAGGGAGAGGGGGAGATGTTTGTTTGCCCCCTCTCCAAATTGTAGGGGAAGGGGAAAAAAGACCCTGTTCTTGTAAATATATGAAAACAAAGTAAAGAGCTCTCGTCGGCAGTCTTAAGACTCTCACCATCAGCAATTCAGATTTGGAAGCCTGGGTGCCGCAATAAAACGAAAATCGAGTCAGTTCATGACAGCGACGGGGGTTTCATCTTTTATGTAAGCACTTTGGAGAGCGCCTGCTGCCACTTATTGCATTTGCCGCCGCGACACCCCGCTGAGGTGGGCCAATGTGTTCCGGCATTCTGCAGATGGGTGGGGGGAAACAGCATCCTCAGCTCAACCCAATCTCCGGGTGGGCAGCAATGGTGCATTGGTGAATTTTGAATTGCACGGTTTCTTGTGCCTCTCTCCCCACGGCTGGTGGCTCCCTTGAATCTGTTTTGGGTTTTAGTCTGAACTTCAAAGGTGCTATCCAAGGTCCTGAAGTGCTCAGCACTTTGTCTAACACCTTTAGCCTTTTTTTCCCCAGAGGGTACAGAAACACTCTCTTAGGTATGTAGAACTTCTTTTGGATGTCCAGCACCTGGTATAGCTAGTTCAGACTAAAATCCGGAGTTGATTCATAAATTTTTCCAGTAAGACTATAATATTGGGGACTACTCTCCTTGTATTTTGGGCCAACTGGGTCTTGAGTGGGCAATTAAGACTCATGAACTTTACAAAAGGCCTACTTCTTTTTGCCAGTACCCACCAGCGGCTACTGCCCCATAGCTCTAACCCCCAAGGGGTGTCCCAAATGCAGGCAGCTCTTAGATCCAAATCAAGCAACTAGCGCTAGCAAAAAGAAGTATGCCTTTTGTAAAGTTCATGGGTCTTAATTGCCCACTCAAGACCCAGTTGGCCCTAAACACAAGTAAGGTAGCCCCCAATATTATAGTCTTACTGGAAAAAATTATTTTCCCCCAAGCAACTCTGAGGATTGATGCTGTTTCAGAGAGGAGAGGGAAACCACTGGGCAGGCAGATGATCTCAGTATTCCTGCCAACCACAGAGTCCTGGTGGTTTGATCCTGTGAGGCCATTTCTGCACTAGAGTGTTATAGTGCTACTATTCCACTTTCAACACCCTGTGGGATCCTGGGGCTTGCAGTTTAGGGAGGGGCCTTTAGAATTCTCAGCCAGATTGCTCTTTGGCCTCAGGAAACTACAAACCTCAGAATTCCACAGAAGGTTGAAAGTGGAATAACAACACTATAAGAGTGTAGAGCGGAAAGGCCTTTAGTGAAGAATTACACTCCTAGACTGCAGTTAATACCAATGTGAAGCCTACAAACAGAAGATGAATTCAGAAGCACTGTCTATCGGATGCTCCTTCAAAAGTGGCACATAATAGCATAATTGGCACCTACCCTTGTCAGTGGGATGGTGAACCTGCAGTAGGCTTTACTGCAGGCCGTAAAAACTCTTTCCAAAGTGCTGAATCTATAAAGGGGATTGCATTCGGCACCTTGGAGAGCCCCGTTACAATGTAGAATAAACACCAGATTTTGAAAGCTCTATCCAAGGTGCAGAACGTATTTTCAAATCCTTTGATGTCTGGAATACAATCCAGAAAGGGTTGGTTGCCCCCAAGATGTGGAAGCCATAAACTGTGGGACCCATCCCCAAAAAAGGCCAGTCTCTTGGAACTGCAGGTGGAAAAGAAAATGCTATGGAAGAAGGCAGCTGAGGTTCAGCTCTGCTAACTTCAGAACAAACAGAGTAGCAAGGCACACACGGAAGGAAAAAGGCAATTTGAATCTGCCCCCCCCCAAAAAAAGTCTATCTCTCTGCATTTTAGAAGTCGAGGCTGTGACTCCGAGGACTTGAAAGGAGAGATGACATCAAAGCATGAACAGCTTCTTTTCACGGGCATCTCTCTCTCTTTCTCTCTCTCTTTCGATGGAGGGGTTGGGGGGTGAGTGGGGGGGCAGGGAAGCCGGCTGGCTTTGAAGAGCCGGGAAAAGGATTAGTTTTGCTTTTGCTGACAAGTGTTCCACTAAGTGAAGGAGAAATTGAAAGCGTTTGTGCCAGTTCTTAGCAGGGCTGGGTGACAGGGGCCTGTCAAGTCAGGTATAGGAGGGAAACGGGAGAGCTTTGAAGGAAAAAAGATTGTGACGGTGGGGCAGAGAGTAATGGGGGGGCAAGAGACCTCGAAGAGGGAGGTTTCAGTAATTAATTCCTAAACTGAAGGGAACTGAGACTAAAGTCTTCCTGGCAGTCGTAGCTGAAAAAAAGCTGCCCTGTTATCCCAGTTGGAACTGTGCCCCCTCTGTGCCTGTGTACTCTTTAAAGCCAGTGAGTGTACAGGTGAGCATACCTATAATCCACAAGAACCAGCAGGGGAAAGCCACAAGGCTGACACAGGGTGAGAAGCAGAAGCGTGGTGCAGGCTGTCCAAAGTTCAAAGAGAGAAACCAGTCCTGAGCAGCATCCAAAGGCAGCAGGGGAGTTGCCAAAAAGATCAGTCCAGGAGTACGCACCAAAGATCAGAGAGCCAAGAAGCCAAAGATGTCAAACAAGGTTGCACAAAGGCCTGGGAGCTGTTGTTCTGCAGCAATGGAACGGCCTGGGCTGAGTTGGTTTAGAGCCAGCCTTATTAGCTTGGTGTCTTGTATTTAACGCGGAGCAGGGTCTTGCCTGACATTTTGCTCCCAGCACTTTAATCTACAATGTCACACAAGAGAGTGAAGTTCTGTTTTCTTCTCTTCCTCTTGATCTGCAGCTACTGTTTGGAATAGATTGGCCTCTTTCTCTGCTGGTGCTCCTTTTACTCTGGCTGTTCTCCTTCCCTTCTTGGCCCAAGGAGAACTCCTCCAGATAGGATGTCACAACACACTCAGAAGTCCTAGCCCAGTTTACGACAGAGAACTGTTAAATTAACCATTTGCAAGCTGCTCTTGGAGCCCTTTTAGCTGAAGGGTGGGGAATTAATCTCTAAATAGATTAAAAATGTTCCAACTCCCTGCCTTGCAGGAACACACAATCTCGGCACTCATGAGAGATACCTCTCAACCCCTGTTTAAACCCCACCCTATGAAGCAGACAAGAACTTTTTCCTAGTGTTTAGGTGGAATCTCTTTTCTTGTAATTTGAACCTATTCCTCCGTGTCCTAGTCTCTGGAGCAGCAGAAAACATGCTTGCTCCACCTAACATACCTTCAGATACTTCAAGATGGTTCTCATGTCACCTTTCAGTCTTCTCTTCTTCATGCTAAATGCACCCAGCTCCTGTAGTCATTCCTCACACAGCTTAGTTTCCAGATCTTTGGCCACCCTTCTGTGGACACCTTCCCACTTGTCCATATCCTTCTTGAACTGACAGTTGGGATGGAGAAAGGACCTCTCTTCAGCTGCTGGGCCAACGCATGATGCAGCTGTGCCTTCTCTCTCAAAGACCAGATCAATGGCAGTTGGAACAAGGAGGGGAGTGGTCTCAGCAGTTGCTGGGGTCAAGGACAATGGACCTTGCCCCTGGTTGCTCTTCTCCCTCTTGAACAGAGCACTGGCAGTCTTGGGGTAGACTTTTACACATGAGCGGTGAAGTTAGGTTCACAGCTCCACATTCAAGAGTTGAATGGCAAATCTGACATTTTCGGAACATACTGGTTTCACTCCAGATTAAACCAATTCTCCCTAGAAAAGCAGATCTAAGTGAGATGGCTGTTGGGTTTTCCTTTTGTACCAATGTCAAGCCGTGGTGGATTTGAGGATTCCTCTAATTGGCAAGGGCTGTCTGGGGACAAAAAAATGGGTTTCCTAGAGAATCATCTTTGGAGCATTTTCATGCAGCTTTCATCATGATGATGATGATTTAAAAAAAAAAAAAAAGGAATCAGCATGCAGACCTGGCTAGAAAAGCATCATGTTCTTGGAGAACGATGAATTATGCATCAAACTGTGAGTGGCCTCGTGAACCTACCCCGCCGTTTTGCTACTCTTCATAATTACACCAAGGAGGCAGGGAGGAAAAAAAAAAACAACAGCCGGCAAGCAAATGCATCCTCATCCATTTACAGAAAATTCATGCAGATTCCACACACCACCACCACCGCCCCCGCATTTCTCTCTCTGTTACAGGGTGCATCATTAAACAAAAGATTTTGCTTTCTACAGGATCTGGTGACAGCCACCAACCTGGATGGCTTTATCAAAGGGAATTGTGGACAAATTCGTAGACAACAGAGGCATCAAAGGCTACTGGTTCTGATGCCAAAATACTCCTTCTTGAATCTGAGGTGGAAGGTTTCTGTATCTCAGTGTGGCAGCAGCTGCTCCTGCTCCTCTTCTTCCTCTAGTTCTTCTTGTTCCTCCTCCTCCTCCTCCTCCTCCTCCTCCTCCTCTAGTTCTTTTTCTTCCTCCTCTTGTTCTTCCTCCTTTCCAAGTTCTTCTTTTTCTTCCTCCTTCCTGCTCCTCTTATTCTTCCTACTCATCCTCTAGTACCTCTTGGTCCTCCTCCTCTTGTTTCTTCTCCTCCTCCTCCTCCTCTTGTTCTTCTGCCTCCTTTTCCTCTTCTTCCTCTAGTTCTTCTTGTTCCTCCTCCTCTTCCTTTTGTTCTTCTTTCTCCTCTTGTTTTTCTTGTTCTTCTTCCTTTTCCTCCTTTGGTTCCTGTTCCTCCTTCTTTTGTTCTTCTTCATCCTTTTCCTCCTCTTCCTCTAGTTCTTATTGTTTCTACTCCTCCTCATCTCCTTCCTTTTGTTCTTCCTCTTCCTTCTGCTCCTCCTCCCCTTGGTCTTCCTCCTCCTCTTGGTCTTCTTCCTCTTCTTCTTCCTCCTCCTCCTTTGTTGTCTTCTTCTTCTTCTTGTTCCTCCTCCTCCTCTTCTTCTTCTTCTCTCCTCCTCCCCTCCTCCTCCTCCTCTTCTTCTTCCTCCTCCTCTTCCTCCTCCTCTTGGTCTTCTTCCTCCTCCTTCTCTTCCTTCTCCTCTTTGTCTTCTTCTTCTTCCTCTTCTTCCTTGTCCTTCCCCCTCCTCCTCCTCCTCCTCCTTCTTTTCCTCCTCCTCCTCTTCTTCTTCCTCTTCCTCCTCCTTCTCCTCCTCCTCTTCTTCTTCTTCCTCTTGGTCTTCCTCCTCCTCTTCTTCCTCCTTCTTCTCCTCCTGTTCTTCCCCCTCTTGGTCTTCTTCCTCTTCCTCCTATAGCTTTTCCTCCTCCTTGTACACCCAACACACCCCATGCCACCTACCTAGTATCCTTTCTAAACCTATGCAACTGAACATTGCCTTGTTTGCTAAGTTTGCCTGTGGAGTGATTTTTTTTAATCCTTTTTACTTGTAGGCATATGGACTTGTGCACATTTACATAAAGCAGCAAAAACACTCACATAGAAGGGTGATGGGATGATAATTCAGTTGCATTGAGATGCCTTCTCCCCGTTGTTTCTCTTAAAACAGAATATATGCAGGGGTGTTTTTGTGCCCTTTGGTCAAACTCCACACAGAAATGAACCTTGGCCAGAACCTAATTATGATCAGACCCATATTTCTTTTCTTTCCTGCATTTCTTCCCCTAGCAAAGTTCTGTCAACACACGTGCCTGTCATTGCCTTAGTCAGAAATGCAGAGCGGGTAAAAAGGTAATAGTAGTAGTAGTAGTAGTAGTAGTAATAATAATAATAATAATAATACAGTAGAGGCGTGGAATGGATGGATGTTGCTCATTTATTACATCCAAGGGGCAATTTTCCCTTGTCTGTCTGACTGACTATTTATCTACCTACCTACCTATCTACAGGCATACCTACTTGGGATATACATATTATTTTTTCCATTTCTCCAGTTCTCTCAATGACCTCCAATGGTGGAAGCTATTTCTGCAGTTTTCCATCCTAGTTTGCAACAACTTCCAAAGAACTGCTCCAAGGTGTCTTTGGTTTGAGGTCTCCAGGCTCACATCCACCTTGCCAAAGTCATGGGAGATCTAATGATGACGCTCACCCAACCCCACCTCCGAGAACTGGCAGCATCCTCTCCAAGTTACTTTCTGAATTATGACTTGGGCACACGCCAAGCCCTGGAGTGCGTATCTGTGTCTTCTTTCCAACTCTCTCCTTGCCTGCTGAAGGAAAGGGGGGTCGTTCCGGCTGAAAGTCAACAAGGTAGAGTACGTGACTATTGAGATCCTTCTCCGGATAGCTGCTAAGCTACTTACCCTGACCAATGTCACTTGAATGGGGCCAGTTTCTCTCCCAAGGGATGAAAGGAAGTCCAGCAACTTGAAAGAGAAATGGCCCAGCTCTGGAGGAGATTTTTGGAGAGGGAGACAAGAAGAGAGAGAGAAAGAGAAATCTTTCTCCAGACATAGCATCATGGGCCAAGGCCATGAAGAGGGCAGGAGCTTCTGGGACATCAAAAGAATATATAACTGAAGAGGAAAAATACCAAGAACAGATGGCCCAGTCCACGGCAGAAACAGCCATTCGTTGCCGTCTTGATGTCAGAATGAAAACTCTCAAACTTCTCCAAGGTTGAGGAATGAGAGGAAGTGGGAGGTGATAACTCAAGATGTTTACACCCTCATTCTAGAAAACTTCTTTCAGCTCCCTGGGCTAAGAAAGGATATCCTGGAGATGATTGCAAACTCCTTGTAGCAAAAGAGGGGACTTTTCTGTGCCTGTGTCAAAGAATTTGGTTGCAACTGGATGCTAAGCCTCTTGGTTTGTGGCTTAGGGGGCTGGGTGTGTTTAGAATGGAGAAGAGAAGGTTTGAGGGGACATGAGAGCCAGGTTTAAATATTTGAAGGGGTGTCATAGGGAGGATGGAGCAAGCCTGTTTTCTGCTGCTCCAGGGACTAGGACAAGGAGCAATGGTTTCAAACTCCAGGAAAAGAGATTCCATCTAAATATTAGGAAGAACTTCCTGAGGGTAAGAGCAGTTCAACAGTGGAATGCATTGCCCAGGAGTGTGGTGGAGTCTCCTTCTCTGGAGTCTTTTAAACAGGGTCTGGATGGCCACCTGTTGAAAATGCTTTGACGGTGTCTTCCTGCATGGCAGAAGGGGGTTGGACTGGATGACCAGGTCTCTTCCAAATCTAGGATTCTGTGAAATTTTGAAATGCCCAGCTTGACATGCAACTCCTTTGTTTTGCACCTGCGCCGGTTGCCATCATATTGTTCATTCTGCTGCCTGTGCAGATCTGACTGCAGAGACGGATGTGCTTGCTATGGCATCATAAATCAGGTAGCCAATTACCTCTTCCTCCCCCTCTCCCCCCACCCCATGGCTCTTGCTGGGTAATTTCAAAGGACATCATTTAAAGCATTCCTGCTTTGCCCAATGTTTGAAGCCTTCGGTCTGAATAATGCAGGAGACAGGTGGGGTGGGGTGGGGGGAGAAGGGGAACTTTAGGGACTCCTGCGATTGTTCCATTATTGATGGGAGGTGGCAGGTTGTCTGCTGACAATCTGCCTCAGAGAGATGATTAGAACGTTAAAAAATTAATCGCTGCTCTTTGGAAAGGCAAGGGCCACACAACACACTCCCATGCCTGGGTGTGTGTTTATGCATATTGGGTGTGCACGACCTCCATGAGGTAGTCTTTCTGTACACACACACACACTCACACAGCTTCCTGGTTTCAAGGGATTTGGGAAAGGTTTCAGCCAAATGTCTCCGAGGCAATTAATTTCAATTAGGATCAAGCACACACCCAAAGTGTCACCTCCAAGGAATTTTGGAGGGAGTGAAAAAGAGGCAGCAGCTGATCCTGGAACGGCAAGGTCAAAAGAAGGCCCAAGGTGGTGGTGGTCGTTGCGCGCATTCAAGCCACTCCCGAGTTACGGCAATCCCAAGGTGAACCTATCGTGGGGCTATTTTGGCCAGATTTCTTTGGGTTTGCCATGGTCTCCCTCTGCAGCTGAGAGAGAGGGGCTTGGCTAAGTCCCTCATTGGGTTTCTGCATCTGAGTGGGGATTTGAATCTTGTCCCCCTGGAGTCCTAGTTCAGCACTCAAACCACTACTCCATACTGCCTCTCCTAAGTTTTTTTCCCCCCTCTGGCAAGATTCATTCAGAGGAGGTATAAGATGGGTGACACTTGGCTTGACCAAACCCAAAGGGTGCTCCTCACCAATGGCTGCTTTTCATCCTGGGGAGAAGTGACTTTTGGGGGTGCCACAGGGTTCTGTCCTGTGTCCAGAGCTATTCGTCATCTTCATCAATGACGTGGATGAGGGAATAGAGGGCATTTTTAATCAAATTTGTAGATGACACCAAATTAGGATGGGTAGCCAATAGCCCAGAGGACAGGGTCAGAATTCAAAATGACCTTGACAGATTGGAGAGCTGGGCCAAAGCTAACAAAATGAATTTCAATAGAGAGAAACGTAAGGTCCTCCACCTTGGCAGAAAAAATGAAATGCGCAAATATTGGATGGGAGGCACCTGGCTGGACAACAGGACGCGTGAGAGGGATCTAAGAGTCTTAGTAAACCACAAGCTGAACATGAGTCAGGAGTGTGATGTGGCAGCTAAAAAAGCCAATGCAATTCTGGCCTGCATCAACAGGATTCTAGTGTCTAGCTCAAGGGAAGTGATGGTCCCACTCTATTCTACTTTGGTCACCTGGAATAATCCTGTGTCCAGTTCTGGGCACCACAGTTCAGGAAGGATATTAAATATCAGGATAGAGGCGGGCAAGCTCAGTGCTTTGGACTGCCCTTCTGTAGTTCCAGCTAGTCAATATTCTTCTTGAACTCTGTTGCCCAAAACTGGACACAGGGTTATTCCAGGTGAGGCCTGACCAGAACAGACTACTGCTCCTTCTCTTCCCCGGACACTGTTGTCACAGGCATGGGCTATCTGTGCCAGGCAAGAGAGGGCAGGGCCAGTAGGAGGCTCTTCCCGGTCAAACCAAGGCACTAACAGTCCGTATGGCTTGCCCGCTCACGCTCCAGAAACAGCCCCAAGGTCCAGGAATCCGGCAGGCAACACGGTCAGGCAGTCCAGGGTGAGAAAATCCAGGCAGGCCAGGAGCAGGGAGTCCAGAGAAGGCGAGGGCCGTCAAAGCACCAATTGTTTCTGGCATCCAGCTGCTGCTCTGTGCCTTCCTTGAGGAGGGTGGACCCAGCTGCCCCTCGTCCCAGCCTGAGAGCACCCGGGGCCCCTGCCTCTGCCCTCCTCGTTTGAGGCCGCTGTTCACCTGGGGGGCCCAGTCCTGGCCCCCGGCAACCGGACTCCCCTTGCTGCACTCCAGAACGGCGTTGGCTTTTGGGGCCACCAGCGTTGAGTCACATTTGGCATGTGGCCCACCAAGAGTCCGAGAGCTTTTTCACACTACTGCCTTCAAGCCAGGGGTCACTTATCCTGTATTTGTGCCTTTGGTTTTTCCTTGTGCCTTCGAGTCCCCTGTCAGCTTGATTTCATCGGGGTTTCTTAGGCAAGGACGCCCCAGAGCTGGTTTTGCCAGTTCCTGCTTCCGAAATGGAGCCTTCAGCACCTGGAATTCACTGGTGGTCTCCCATCCCAGCTGAAATTCATTTTTTTAATTTTTGGCCCAGCTCTCCAATCTGTTCAGGTCATTTGGAACCCTGTTCCTGTTCTTTGGGGTATTTGCTGCCCCTCATAATTTGGAGTCACGTGCAAATTGAACAACCACACCCTCTGTGTATGCCGTCTGTCTGTATTAAACCCCAGGCAGCCGGGGTGGTATCATGGGCCATTTCCACACTAGACTGTTATAGTGCTATTATTCCACTTTCAACATCCAATGGAATCCTGAGGTTTGCAGTTTAGGGAGGGGCCTTTGAGGATGGCCTTTGAGGCCCCTCCCTAAACTGCAAACCTCAGGATTCCATAGGATGCTGAAAGTGGAATAATAGCACTATAACAGGCTAGTGTGGAAATGGCCATGGTTTGATGCTGGAGTTGTGGTTGTTGTGTGTCTTCAAGTTGTTTCTGACTTATGGTGACCCTAAGGTAAACCTAGCACAGGGTATTCTGGGGCTGAGAGTGTGTGACACACCCACGGTCACCCAGTGGGTTTCCATGGCTGAGCAGGGAATTGAACTCTGGTCTCCAGAGTCCAAGCCTCAAACCACTATACCTCCCTGGCTCAGGATTCCAGAGACGAGGGTCTGAATCCCTGTTCAGCCACGGAAAGCCACCAGGTGACCTTGGGCAAGTCATACTCTCTCAGCCTCAGAGGAAGGCAAATCCTTTCCGAACAAATCTTGCCAAGAAAACCCCATGATAAGATTTGCCTTCGGGTCACCTTAAGTTGGAAATGGCTTGGAGGCACAAAACCAAAACCACAACCACAACACTAAATCCTAGCTCCTTTTGTTCTTAAAGAATCTCCCCCTCTCTCCAGAGAAAAAAGGGTGAGCTGAACAGCCTTCGGAGCTGGTCAAATTTTTTGGCATTCCTGAGAGGAGTGTCTCTGAGACTTTGGCTGGCAGAGATTAAACTCTGCCTCCGAAGCCTCGCAGGCAAGCAGGGGATGGTTCACGGATGCCACCATCTCAGCCTTAATGTCCCTCATTTCCATGGTTCCAGGCAAAAACTGCCACATTTGCATTTAAATCGAGGTCTGGGAGTCTGTAAATCTCCATTTTCTTAGCGCGTGGGCCTAATGGGGGTTTAATCACGTTCGGATGAGACCCCCTCGGAGCATCAAGCCCAGAATGATGAGAGGGAGGCATCGCCCAGTGTGTGTGTGTGATGTGTGAGAGACGCACACCGCTCATCTCCTAATGGGGCTGTCTCGCTTCCCTCCGGCCTGAGAAGTGATGAGCAACGGAGGAGGATGGAAAAAACGATGCCATATTTTGGCTCTGGGGCACCTCTAGGGATGTGGATTTTGAACGTCAACTTTGAGCAGAACGAGATGACGGGAAAAGACAGGCAGTGGCTGCCAGTCGCAGCAATTATGTGCCACTTTCTCTGCCGTTGCTGTTGTTAATAATAATAATTATTAATTAATAATAATTAACAACAACAATTTGTTTCTGCATGTATATTTCTTTGTGAATGAGACTGTGTTAAAACTAATAAATAAAGAATTGATGAGGATGATGATAATGATACTACTACCATTATTATTGATATCCTGACTTTTTCCCAGTTGGGACTCAAGGTCGCTTACAACAGCCGAGAGAGACCCAGCTTAAAAATATACCAACGTTAAAAAAAATATGATCTATAAAATTAAAACCAATTAAAAAAAACTACTGGAAACACAACAAATAAACCCAACACAGGGCTTTTCTGTGCTATAATTCAACTTTCAATATCCTGTGGAATTCTGTAGTTTCCTGAGGCCCAAGAGCTCCGAGGCTGAGAATTCTCAACCCCCCTCCCTAAACTGCAAACCCCAGGATTTGAATCCCAGAAACCTACTGGGCATCCTTGGGCAAATCACATCGTCTCAGCCCGAGAGGAAGGCAATGACAGATCTCCTCTGGAGAATTCTTGCCAAGAAAAGCCTTCGAAAGGCTTTCCATGAGTCACTGTTGACTTGAAAGCGCATAAAAACAAGGAAGAAGGAACCTTTCCATTCTTTACGTTCCGTTCAGGAGACTCAAGCAGGCTCTTGGAGGGAGACGCGGTCTGTCAGAGAGCCCAAACCCAGGCCAGGTAGAGCCAGGTGGAGCCAGGTAGATAGGTGAGTTGCAATTGCAAATGGACCTGCTGCTGGGAGAGCTATTGCAACAAGAGAGTTGTGTGCTCCCTAGTGTTCTGTCTGGTCTTATCCTGTCTAAGCAGTCTTCATGGACAGGTCCAGAAAGCTTTTGCTAAAGGTTAGTTCAGCACACAGACAACGCACTTGCCAGAACTGAGGCTCCGTGGGCAATTTCACCTTTTGGAACACCTCTCTCCCGCCTCCCCAGCTCTTTCCTGCTCACATCCCATTCTCACACACTATTGCAATAACCTTGGCTCCCATGCTCCAGGCTGACTCCATCTCCCATCACCCAGACATGGAAGGAAATGCAGCACTGAAGGGAACACAGCAAAATGGCTATAAGTATTGCTAAGCTTGGGATGGCAGAGAGGCAGTGGCGTATCTAGCATAAACAGCACCTAGGGCAAGCACGGAATTCGCACCCCACCTTCTTACCCTTACCCCCAACCCCCACTCCTACGTGCATAACTTTTTTGCACCCCCTGGCATTCGTCTACCCTACTTGCCCTACCCCAGATACACCTCTGCAGAGATGACAGTGCCCGATGACACCCAGACCCAGTCCGGTCAAGCGGCTTCCCATCTCAGTGTCAACTTGAATTGCACACAGTCCTTAATTGCCAACCCAGTGAGTGTGCAAACATTCCCCACGCAGGCACAAAATGTTGCCCGCAAGCTTGTTGACTTCTCGTCTCCCACCGTGGATTTGATCCCACGGGATTAGCTTCTGTTTGCACAGAGCTTTGTAGGGATAAAGCTCTTAGACAAACACCGGGTATTAATTATGGCTCTGATGGTGAATAATCTCCCGTTGCCCTCTTCCATCGGCTAAGAACTCCGACGGGGAACCTCAAACAGGCCAAACCTCACTCAGGAGATCAAAGAGAGTCCATCAAGTCTTGGAGGACTGTTCTTAACAGACGAAGTTCCCCGCCCAGCTCCGCTTTGCTTTGGGGAGGGGGAAGAAGGATTCGCTATCTATCACATACATTCACGTTTGGCATGCTTCTCTTCGCATTTGCATTTCATTTCAATGTGATTTGCCTGCTGGCTGTTGTCTCAGCCAAAGTTCATCAGACCTTTAGCCTCTTGGAGGCTGGTAGCTCCCATGACAGCAAATCTGCTTTGCGTGCCAGTTCAAACTTTAAAGGTTCTGAACCTATTTTGGGAACAGGGGTCAGCATCTTGGGTAAGACCTTGGAACATCAGACTAAAGCCCAGAACTGATTCACCGCACCATTGAACGTGGGTGTCTTCCCTTTGCCATTCATTCACTCCTAGGACCTCATTATTTTTCCCAGTTAAGTGGGATTATCAGGTGATAGACTCTTGTTTCTTGTTTCCAAGTCACAGAATCATAGACACACTGAATCACAGAGATGGAAAGGACCACAAGGGCCGTTGAGTCCACCTCTCTACCATACATGTATACACAACTAGAGCTTTCCTGAATTATGTCCATCCAACTTCTGCTGGGAGCCAGAGTGGTACAGTGGTTTGAGCACTGAACTACCACCCTGTTGACCAGAGTTCGATTCATGCTCAACCATGGAAAGCCACTGGGCAACCTTGGGCATGTCACATGTTCACAGAAAACTCTGTGAGAACTTCATCTTAGGGTTTCCATAAGTCACAACTTGACGGCATGCAACAAGAACAACAACCTCTGTTTAAAGCAGTCCATTCCTCTGTCAAACAGCTCTTACAGTCCAAAAGTTCTTCCTAAAGTTTGTGTGGAATCTTTTTTCCTTGTCATTTGAATCCATTGGTTCATGTCCTAGTTTCTGGAGCCATCTCCTACATGGCCTCCATTCAGATATTTAAGGACAGCTGTCATGTCCACCTCCCAGTCTTCTCATTTCCAAGCTGAACATCTCCAGCTCCCTAAGTCTTCTCTTCTAAGGCTTGGAGGTTTTCAGACCTTTGACCATCTTGGTTTGCCCCCCTTTGAAAATGTTCCAGGTTCTCAATATCCTTCTTGAACTGGAAGTTGGATTCCAGGTGAGGTCTAGATCTGGAGTAACTTATCAGTCTCCAATTCCATCTGCTTGTCATCTTACCAGTGTTACAACCAGTTCCTACCAAAATTGAGATCCTTACCAATTCGGAGATAAGATCCTTCCAAACTTCAAGGTTTGTTTGTTGCCGCCAATGTCATAAAAGTTTGTATATATTTTGTATGCACATTTCTTCACATGCATGCATCTTCTGTGCACATATATGATTTTTTTGCAAGCAGTTTTTCTCTGCTGTAAGCTTTATTTCCACTGTTCTGCATGGTGCTGTATGCAGGGTTTTTTCAGCGCACACATTATTTTTCTGGATTGGAGAACTTCCCTGCAAAATTGAACAAACTAGATTTCTAGGGGAATGTGAGTTTTTGCCGTAGGGGGAATCAAAGGACAATTTTTCTCCCCCAGCCTCTTGTGGATTGCACCTTGCCAAAGCAACCTCAAATACTTCAATTTTTCTCTGCAGTCTTTCCTGTCACTTCCTGCCACCACTTTGAGAGGGGTTGGAGAGGAAAATGGAGTTATGTGGGTACAGTACAAACTTCTAGGGTGCTTATGGAGGGGAGATGAGGATATTTTCATTCATTTTCATATGTTTGGGGGGGCTGTCTGTGTAACTTTGGGTTAAAAGTTACCCCCAAATCAAATGTCGGAGTCAATCCAGGTCCTGAGGACACTTCCAAGAAGTTTCCACCTGCAGTTTTGTAGCGTCCCACCTGATGGAGCTCTACACACCTTCTGACAAATGGCACCCCATTTATGGAACATCCACCCCAAATATATTTTACCTGGCACCAACTTCAATTTCTTTTAGGAGCCAGGTGGAAAAACCCCCTGTGCTATTGACTAATAACTCTGCAGAGTTTTAATCTTGAAAACGTGAAGGTAACTGGGGCATGCCGCGTATCTAGCAGGGTTCATAATTAACTTGTCAGTGCTACGAACTGAGCTTGCTTGTAATTCTCAAATGTATAATGAGCTGTTCCTCTGATACACTGGGATTCTCAATGTGTTTATGGTTAAAAGCATGATTTATTCTCTGTTAATGCCTCTTCTTGAGCCGGTGACAAAGCACAAAAGGAAGGTTGGATCCGTTTTGCGGGTTCGGGTGTCTTCAGACGCTGCTGACCTTAAAGAGAGAGGAAAATTTAGGTATGTTGTGTGGCTGATTTCAACTGGTAACCCAAAGAGCCAGGAAATGCCACTTTCCCAAGGCAACCGTTAAGAATCTGCACGCATGCGAAAGAGGCGGTGTGGTATAACAAATACGAGTATTGGATGCGGACTCTGGCTCCAGGCCTGGGAAGTCTGGGAAATCTCAATTCTCACCCCCTGCTTTTGACGTGCTCTGGGCTCCTTGCTACACGCCTTTCCATATCTCCCTAGAGTTCTTCCATATCTATGTCCTTCCATTCTTCCATGTCTTCTTATAACTCCCTAGACAAAGTTTCTGAAGAGTTCTTCACCGCTTCCCTAAACTAGATAAGTTTCTCTCTTGCAATTAGCTTGCTGGTTTCATGTCGAAGACGTCGGGTATTTCTTTTTTTGTTTGCTTGTTTGAATTTAATAACCAGAGGGGAGGGAAATGCACAGCAATGGGCTATTTCCAGCAAATATTTGCATATGCAAATACATGCAAACAAGCGAGTAAGGCCCCAGGGAAGGCAGCGAGAAGCAAAGCATGCCTCTTCCCAGCAGAATAAGACGTTAGCAGGCACATCCCCAAAATCTGAATGAACTAGACTGGGAGAATCAAAACGTGTTGCTGTATCCAAATATACCCTTATCAGGGATGCAATTAATAAAATTCTGAGCAGATGCCATTTTCGCAGACTGAAAATGAATGTCAATCAACCCTCTTTGGAAAGAGATTTTGCTCACGTTCCCTTGTCCTGCCCATCTGGGTTTTTTGGGGGGCGGGGGGACTAAATAAATAAATAAATAACATCTTGCGTTCCAATTTTTCTGTGTCTCTTTCAACTAAGCACAACATATTTTCAGTTCACTGAAGAGTCTGTGAGTGCCGAGAAAGATGAGATGATCCCGGATAAATATTTGATGATATTACAGCATCTGCCGGTCGGCTTGCTAGAGATACGGTTACAGCTGGAATGTCAGGCCTCGCTGCTTTGATGCACCTACCGACACTGGGGTTTTTTCCCTTGCATTTGCTTCCTTGTAAATTCCAACAAAATTTTTTTTTGGAAAGCCAAAATGCTCTCTTTTCACCCCGGCTGGAGCAAATATAGCTGGGGAGAGGCTGGGTATTAGTTCCCTCTGATTGGAGAAGAGGCTGAATGAAGCCTAAAGGGGGGAAAGCCAGGGGGATTGGGACCCTGTGCAACTGCAGCAAAAGCCGTTTTGAGTATTTGCAAGGGCTGAGCATTAGCCAATCTACCTTGAAATGGGTGAGGATTTCATTTCAGTTATATGATTTCCCGGAATTTAGGACAGAACAGGCTTGGGAAGAATATGCAAGATATGCAAAAATGGTTAAAATGCATGCTTCCTGAGTATGACTAGAAATTCCCACGCAACATTGAGACAGGCAGGGAGCAGAAATGGTGGACAGGTTCAGGCCAGGGGCATTCTGTTTTAAATATCCCAGCATGATCCTGCCTGATGCTCATGCTATAGTGCACCCTCAGGTGGCATTTGACCTAATGGTTGGGTTGGAAAAGCCACTCCCATCATTTGAAGGGATGTCATGTGGAAGACGGAGCAAACCTGTTTTCTGCTGCTCCAGAAACTAGGACACGGAGCAATGGCTTCAGACTTCAGGAAAAGAGATTCCACCCAAACATTAGGAGGAACTTCCTAATGGTGAGAGGAGTTTGATAGCAGAATATGGTGCTGCCTCAGTGGGGTGTGGTGGGGTCTCCTTCTTTGGAGGTTTTTAAAGAGAGGCCGGATGGCCATCTGTCAAAAGGAGTGCTTTGACAGTGTCTTGCTGGATGGCAGAAGGGGGTTGGACTGGATGGCCCTTGCGGTTTCTTCCACCTCTGGGATTCTATGGTTCTTTTGTCTTCCAACTTTGACGATTCTATAAGGCCAGGAGAGTTCCCTTCCAGGGCCAGGTGAAGACTTTTCCCCTTCCTTCCTTCCTTCCCTCCCTCCAGCATTTTGAGGTTGCTCTGCTGGCTGATTCCTGCCACTGACTCTCTTTTACTTTTGTTTCTCATCTGGGTTGCTTTGACTTGTTATCTCACCTGTTTTTATGATCATTGTTTTACTGCCCTCTTGTTTTATGCTCTTAATACGCATGCCGCCAGGAGAATGTTGGTTCTTGGGTGGTTTTAAAAGGGAGGTTGGAAGACAAAAGAAGGAAAGGAAGAAGGAATAGCAGGTTGAGGGAGGGAGGGAGGAAGGAAGGAAGGAGAAAGAAGGAGAGGGAGGAAAGATGGAAGGAAGGAAGGAAGTGAAGCACCTTTTAACAAATTTAAATCGCAGTTGCATGAGGTTTGAGAGAAGAACAAGCCCACAGAATTGGGGTTAAAAGGATAAGAGTGAAGTTAAAGGAGCCATTGATGGGTGTATTTATGTTCGATTGGGGTTAGGTCAGGTATGTGGCAGAGCAGACTCCGGCTGTTATATTCTGAAGGGCTGGTGGGGGTGGGAGGCAAAGCATTCCCGTTTGAAAGGCTGCTAAAGCTCCCCCTGACCCCCAATTTGAAAATCAAATCACCAGAGAGGGGGATGTCCTGGCTGGGAGAAACCAAACCACCACCAAAGCATGCAAGCTCCTAGTTTCTCCAAAACGCTTGCTTGGGCTAACTGGTACCAAGACCTCAGTTATGATCAGTAAAGGTTTGGATGAAGAAACAATATGATATCTGGTTTCACTTTTGGACTTTTAAGTTTCCTTTCATTCCCTGGTGCTATCGTCTTTTCCCTCCTCCTCCTCCTCCTCCTCCATTGCTGTTGATATTGTTGTTACGTGCATTCAAGTGCTTTCTGACTTACGGTGAACCTATCGTGGAGTTTTCTGGGGCTGAGAGTGTGTGACACACCCAAGGTCAGCCAGTGGGTTTCCATGGCCGAGCAGGGAATCAAACCCTGAGTTCAGAAGGAAGGGGAGGAGAGGCAGGGATGAAATCTTGCCCTTCCCAGAAGGCTCGGGCAAAAGCAAAATGCTGCAGTCCCTCTTGGGTTGTTTTTCTTTCTTCACTTATAACTTTGGCCATCTTGACCACACTCTGATGTTGCACATGCCCCAGTTTTTGTTTGTGAAGCGTTGGTATACCAATTTTATTCTGCCCTGCCCACATGCACACACAAGCATTTCGTTTTGCCTTTTGAGCATAAGCAAACATCTTGCATTAAAGCACTAAAAGCACACCACCTGCTGTAGTGCGTCCTTGACAGAACGGGCACGCTGTTCCCCTCCTCGGTGGTGTGAAAGCCATTTCTTTCCCCCAGCCTTCCCTTTCATCTTCTTCTTTTTTCTTCACATACCGGGGGGGGGGTAAGGAGGGTCTTTTAATATTTAAAATGTGGTTTTATACACTTTCGGATGTATCATCTGGATATAAATGGCAAGGCATTTTATGGAGGCCATAAAATTTTTACGGCACATCTGCAACACGCTGCAGCCGTGGCTGGTGCCGCCTTTGAGAAGGAGACGGCGGCGTTCAAATTAAGTGGCAGAGAGCTCGGCCCGCCTGTCTTCAATAATAAAGAGGCACCGGTGCCAACGTTTATCGCTCAAAAGCTCTTTTGGAGATGGAGAATGGACACGCTCCTAGGCCAGCCATGTGCTTGAAGACTCCGGTGGAGAAAGAGGTCTCCAAGAATTCACACTTTTGTTAACAGTGACCTTGCTTCTCTCTCACAGGAGGGAGAATGTTTGTTTCTATTCCGTTCCAAACCAAGAAAGAAATTTCCTGATGTTTGAGAAACTCCATCAGGAAATATAATGCAGGGGCAAGAACTTGGTGCATGTTTTCTGCTCATATTCACACATTTGGAGTGGTTCAAAACAAATTATGCTGCACAGAATTATGATTCTAACGAGATTTTGATTATGCTGACATGTTTCTGCATCATGGTTCGGAACCATTATTCTGCACAAAATTGTAATTCTATCAATATTATATTGCACGGTGGTTTGGAACAATTATTCTGCACAGAATTGAAATTCCTGTCAAAATTATAATTCTGCCAATATCATTCTGCGCAGAATTTTAATCCTGTGCAGAGAAGGGAGAGAGCGATCTCCGCATTCTGGGCTCCGGGGATCCTCTTATTTTGGGGCCAGAAGACTTCTGAAGAAGAAGCATATCGGCAAGATGGTTTGGATTTACACTGCAGTTAGTTCTCCACATTCATTAGAGTTAGGGGCTCCGGACACCCACAAAAGTGGTAGAACTGCAAATATCAAAATGTGTGTCTGTGTGTCGGAGGAAAGGGGGCCGAGGCATGGTGGGGAGAGGGTGCACCCAGGCTCCAAACCAGGGCAGAGAAAGGAGAGGGAGAACGGGTGGGTTGGCATGGTGGCCCTAAACTTCCTCTCTCTTGCCCATCTCCTTCCTTGGGTTTTGGGGGGCATTGGGAGAGGGTTTGGGGTGCTGAGAAATTGGGCTGTGATCCATCCTTAGCTGGCTAGACAGACACTGGTGGATGAAGAAGAGATAAGGGCTGCATGGCCTGATTGGGGATGCAGAGAAGGAAGGTTCCCCCCAAAAGAAGTGCTTGCAGGGGGCAGTGGCTGGAAAAACTTGCAGATAATAAGATCTGTGAAAGCGAAACCCGCAAAGATTGAAGGCCGACCGAATTTCTTGGTCTCCTCTCAGCTGGCCAGCTGCATCCAGCTGCATGAGCAGCGTTCAGCTTTTTTGCTATAAAAAGCCCAAGTGCAGTGCGGTAAAACCCATCTTTCTCCTAATATATGCTAATTTGATTTTAATGGGATTCAGATTTTTCAACAGCGGTGCAGTGTTAGCCGCAGTAAGTTATAATCAGACCTAATTGGTAATTCTAACATAACAAATTTCCCGGATAAATTATTCGCAGTTAATAGCCCCTGGAGAACAAGGAAGGGTGTGTGCATGTGTGTATAAGATATATATATATATGGAGAAATGAGGCCAGGAGATGAATGAGTTGAAGGTGGAGACAATTCTTAAACATATTAAGTGTGTATTTCAGACAAAATTGGGCACGTGGCAGGGAAGGAAGGAAGTGGGGTTGAACAAACTCAGTGAAAAGGACAGGAAAACGGGTTTAGAGAAATTCATGGTAAAGAGGTCTGGGATGTACTCTGAGAGGAAACTCCGTTCTCGTGGCTTGGAGCTCTTTTCATCATCCAGAAGCGAGCGTTGCTACTTAGGTAAATTGTCTCCCTCTAATGCATGGCAGGGAGGACTCTCCAACATTTCAGAGATGGAAAACAGACGTGCGTGGCCAAGCAACCTTATTAATAAGGAAGAACAAACGAGCTAGGGGCGGCTGCAGTGGTTTGCTTTGGCCTCAGCCTACTGGGAAGGGCAAGATTTCGCCTTCTTTGCCCACCCTCCTTAGTTACTTCAATGGACACTGCTTTTGCACTTTGAACCCAGGGGTCATGCCCCCATCCCAAGACCCAGACAAGACCCTTCCCAACTGCAAACCACTGGGGGAGGTTTTGATTCCCTGTCCGGTCATGGAAACCCACCTTGGGCGTGTCACACACTCTCAGCCCCTGGAAACTCCATGATAGGGTTGCCTTAGGGTTGCCGTAAGTCGGAAACGGCTTGAAGGCACACAACAACAACAGCATCTAGAGTTGGGGGGAAGACATAGTGCAGCCTGTGGACTGCCGGTGGTCCCTGGACCCCATTTTTGTGATCCTGGAAGCCCCTGACCAGTACTCTCCAAGCCCCCAATTTTTTTAAAAAAACAATGCCATGATTTTGGTGCAGCTTTGTCCTCAAATCACACCGACCCACAACAAATGTGAAAATACTCCCATCCCATCATAGAGCCCTGTGCTACCCCCAAATACCAGTTTTCCTCTGCAGTCCCTCCCAAAATGGTGATAGGAAGTGAAATGACCTCACTTCCTGACACCATTTTGAGAGGGAATGGAGAGAAATGGAAGTATTTGGGCTTGTTGGGTGTGTGTGTGTGTGTGTGGATTAAGGGGCATTTCTGGGAAGAAACTGAGGATGCTAGGATGTATTTGTGTGTGTTTGTAGCCTGCTTCCCAGGCCTCCTTTCCAAATCCAAGGGAAAGAATTTCAGACGCAGGAAAGATGATCCAGAGGCAAGAGATGCCAAAACTGCAACGAAAACCTATCTTTGTCAACACACTCGAGAAAAGAAAAGACGAGGGAGCTCTAGGGAGGTTTTTTCCAAGGTCAAAGCCGGCCTGCAGAGAGAAGTTTTGAGATGGAGAGAAACTGAGAGTCCCAGTGCAACTAGAGACGAGCGTTTCAGGTTGACATTTTGGGCTCAGAGCTGGTGGGAATTTTTCTGTCATCAGCGATTTCTCTCGTTTCAACAAAACTAAAGCACTTCACACATTTGGTCTTTTTATCCCCGCAACACCTGTCACCCATTGTGCAGACAACCTTCTTCCTTTCCCCCCAGGGGGTCGGCTTCTGTCTTAAGCACGGCTGGTTAACATCTGGAAGGACCTTCTGACAGGTTGTCCTCGTGGCCAGCTTTCTCTCTCACGTCCTTTTCTCCTCTGGTGTGTAATTGCATACATGTTGCAGGAATCTCAAGTCGACAAGCCAAACCAAGAAGAAGCTGGAACAACTGGTGGTGAGATATTCTAATTTCGAGCCCTGCTGCCTCTCTGATTTCTCAAAGTTTTGGAAACAAAGTTTTATTTAGAATCCTAGAGCTGGATGGAGACTCCAAGAGCCATCCAGTCTAACCCTATTCTGCCATGGCAAAAGATACCATCAAAGCTCTCTCTTTGACAGACAGCCATCCAGCCTCAGTTTAAAAACCTCCAAAGAAAGCGAGCAGTCTTTGTCAACACCAAACTCCCAGGTAGCAGCATGTTGCACTGTCAAACTGGTCATACCATCAGGAGGTTTTTCTTAATGTTTAGGTGCAATCTCTTTTCCTGTAGCTTAAAGCCATTGCTCCACGTCCTAGTCCCTGGAGCAGCAGAAAAGAGGCTTGCTCCATCCCCCATGTGCCACCCTTTCAAATATTTAAACATGGCTGTCTTATCACATCTTAACTTTCGTTTCTCCAGATTAAACATAGCCAGCTCCCAGCTCCCTATTTAGTTATCTCTTTATTTCGCTTTGAGCCTCTCTTTCTCCAAACACGGAACACAGGGTAGTTCCAATTTTAGCTTAAACCAGGGATGGGCAAACTATGGCTCATGTGGCCCAAGGAGGATTTTTTTGGTCTCTGGGGCCCCTCAAGGATAATTTTTCTTTTTTGAAAAATCGAAAAAAAAGGGGGATCTCTGGCCATTTCCGCACTGCACTGTTATAGTGCTATTATTACTCTTTCAACCTCCAATGGAATCCTGGGGTCTGCCGTTTAGAATGCTCAGCCAGAGAGCTCTTTGGCCGCAGGAAACTACAAAGCCCAGAATCCCACAGGAGGTGGAATGTGGAATAATAGCACTACCACAGTGTAGGGCAGAAATGGCCTATGAGTCTATGAATTCACAGGCAGGTGTATATATACACAAACACACACATGCACACACTGGTACAGGTGGTAGCAACAGGAGACCCAAACCACGAAGAACGGAGGGAGAAATAGGCTGCTTAGAGCTAGCGGTTTCTTTCTGGTTTAAGAGTCCCTGTTCTCACTTCAATATAAAGAAATGGGGCACCTTCACCAGCCCTTTTTTCCCTCCTTCATCTCCGGTGTTGTTCCACGTGCATTGCACAATTTGCCCACCGAGTTCAGTTCCTTTGCACCAGAGGGGAGTAACCGGGGCAGGTCGGGCGAGAGGGACCGTTTTCTGCCCCAGGGGTTCCCCTGCAGAGACAGGATGCTTGTGGATGCAGCCAAAGCCATGAGGAGGGGTGTAGGGTTCCCACCGTCCCAGGCCGGGATCTTCCCATCCCTCCTCATCACCACCACGTCCGCCTCACCTCCATCACAGCTCATCAGCCTTTGGAGAGCTGCCTTCGAAAGGCCATCCGTTTCAAATGCAGATCCCCATAAATAAGGGAAGGTTGCCAGCTCCCCAGTGGCCACTCAGGATGGAAACTCTTTGCGCTCACCATGAGCGATCACCCCAGGAAGCCTCTTTCTCTTGACAGCACCGTCGACTGTCGTCTCGGCACCGGTGACAAACGAGATGTTCCACAGGACTCCTAGTGTCATGAAAGCTCGCAAGGGATCAATCCGGGGCTGTGATTTAGGAAGTAGCTTCCGGTGGGAAGGGGGAGCTTTTGATGGATGGCCTCTGCCCATGCGCTTGCCTGTTTTAGCCCCAGCTGTCCATAAAACATGTCAGAAAATGCACCACCGGCTAGGGAGAAGGCACAGATTTCTTTGCTTGCAGACATGGTTTGGGGAAGGTACTTTGTTTGGATGACAGCTTGGTGGAGGTGCGTGACTTCCATGTCAGTGGGGCACTGGATCTGTTCCACGATTTACTCCAGGCTTCCAAGTAGCTATCCAAGGTGCCAAGCTTTTTTCTTCCCAAGGCAGGTGCCTTGTTTTCAATGGATCTTTTAAAGTATAAAATACAGAGCAGATTCACCACTCCCCTGACATGGAATCAGCTGTAAATTCTGGGACAGCCAAAACAGCGCCTACGTGGAATCAGTGTTTGGATGCATCTCCTGGAATTCCTCATTCACCACAGGCACTGGGCCAAAATAACACCCCCTGAAACTCTTGACACGCCAAGGAAATTTTCCTGGAGTCCCAAACTCCCTGCATTGCAGTCACTTCAAATGCCAGTCGAGCATTTGGGAACAGGGTTTAAGCAGATCCTTAAGAAAGGGTCAGGCAAAGAGACCCAGAGAACACAAAGATAAGAGGATTGTTATGAATGGTTTTCAAGGCCTCATTCTCTGCAGTGCTAGACATTTGAGGAGGGGAGAAAACGAGGTCAGACCCCTCATTTTCCCCATTGCTGTGCTACCAAGTTCTAACCTTCTCAGTGACCAAAAAAGTGAGATAAGCAGGCATGCCTTGGCCTTCGTAATCTTGTATTTTCTACACTGGAAGTGGACTGGCGTGTTTTTCTCTGAAGCCCTCCAGCTTCTGCAAAAAAAGCTTTCATGCTCTGAATGAGCACTATCTAGTTTTGGAGGAAACTCCTTGTCGGATGGACAAATCTTTCCGTTTCTTACTCTTCCAATTTCAGTTGCTTGCCTGGATTGATCTGCAGTTATGCCTTCATAACTGGTCTGTGTACATGATCCCTACGTGTTCAATAGTGTAGGGAATATGTAGAGATTGCAAAAGTCCCCAGTCCTACTTTACCGGGCATCAGCTGCTGCAAGCAAAGGAGGTCCGTTCTCCTTGTCGACTGGGAGGCAATGGGTTCCCAGCCCAGTCCTTCCAGGGATTTCCAGTGCAACGGTCAGAAACGGGATCCTTGTTGCAATTCCTCCTTCCACCTGAGACCATCCACAGGATTGTTAGCTCTGGCCAGCTGCTGCTATTTCCCCCCAGGGCTTCGGGCACGATTCTTTTCTAGCGCTACCTGGAGATGGTGGGTACTGACTTTCTCTACAGGAGCATAGCAAGTGGCCCTTATATATTTTTAAGACAACTTTCTGAAAACCCACAGGTGTCAAGGAATGCAATGAAGCTAACATTAGCACTGCAAGTCCATGAGTGGGCAGCATGAATAAATGATACCGGTGCCTAACGAAGACATTTTGTTTGCTTATTAAAACAAGGTGGAGGCTGGAGGTGGTAATGGCCAGTGTGGGGACAGAGAGGAGAAAATGACCTTTGATTTCTGATGGAAATTGTCAAATCCAGGGTGATGTTTGTGTTTCTGTTCCGCTTTGGCAGCGAAGGAGCTTCTCAGTCTCTTTCAGAGCTGGTCTGAAAGCTACACATCACAGGGCTTTGTGGGGGGGAAACTCAGCTAAACAAAAAAGCCCCCACCCCATTTCTACCAACTAAGCTGATTCTGATTGTGTTCTTGAAATGTTAATCACCATATTTTTATGTCTTCTGAACACTGCATTCTGCTCTTCTCATGTGCCTTCAAGTCATCGTGTTTTTTTTTTGTTTTTTTGGTAAGATTTGTTCAGGGGGCGCTTTGCCACTGTCTTCCTCTGAGGCTGAGAGAGTGTGACTCGCCCATGGTCACCCGGTGGGTTTCCAAGGCCAAGCAGGGATTCGGACCCTGGTCTGTAGACCACGCTGACTCTCATCTTGTCCTGATCTTTCCTTCCCAAGCGCCGCTAAAAACAGCCCCAATGTTTTCTCATCTTCGACGAGAAAGGATGCCTTGAAACATCTAGATGGGCCTTTCTTAATCTTTTTAACCCTGGAGGAACCCTTGAAATAATTTTCAGGTCTCAGGTAGAAGACTGGATTGTTTAGGGGGCTGAATTATCCCAAATTGTCCAACTAACGTGGATTATAAAGCGTAAGCCGGTTGAAGATTTTGTGAAAGATTGGAAGCAGTTCATGGACTTTCGGAACAAGAAGAGCCATCAAACGACGCAATCATTTTTGGATTTGGTTTAATAGTTTGTTTAGACGGATCTGTAAGGGTAGTGTAATATTTTTTCCTGTCTTTTTTCCCCTTATTTTCTTTCTCATTTTTTGGGGGGAGGGAGGGAGCTCAGAGTCCTTTTGTGTTTTAGCATATTAATGTTTAGTCAGTTAATAAGCTAGTGTTCTAGTGAGTTAATGTTCACTGTGGGTTTTTTTTAGTTTATCATTTTAGTACACTGTTTTAATTTTAGTTTCTGTTTATGTGTTAAAATGAGTTTATGAGTCAGAGTTTATGTCACTGTGTGTAAAAATTGATAAATATATATATATATATGTACCATATATATATAAGTACTATACACACACACACACACACATATACCAGTGTACAGATAGATAGATAGATAGATAGATAGATAGATAGATAGATAGATAGAACAAAAAGGGGGGAAAAATCAGCTCTCAGGGAATCCTGCATAGATATTATATGTACGGTCCATGGGATGTTAGTGTGATCAGTGAATTGTAGATATAACAATCCAGCAGTAATGGTCATTGCTCTTTGCATTGAGAATGAAATTGTTCAGTAGATCTGTTTATTTGGACCAGCTTATTCCTCCTCTCCCCAAAGGACATCACCTCTGTTGATTAGGGATGGAAACTTTATTTTGTTCTCACACGCAAGAACAATATATTAAAAAACCCTCCCTCCACCATGTGAGAAAGAGACCGTTTTGGCATTTCTAAAAAGATTGATCCTTGCAAACTTTTTTTTTTAAATGCAAAATCCTTGGCACGGAAAACCTTTTTGGTGTATATGTAGGAAACCTGTGGGGCTTTTTTGTAGTACTGTATAGCACCATTTGAGCCGGTGTGGAGTTGTGGTTTGAGTCCTGGACTGCAACCCCAGACACCAGGGTTTTATTTCTCTTTGCTCGGCCATGGAAACTCACTGGGTGAGCCCCCCTTTTGCAAGGGAATTTTTTGCATGAAATTTTGTGCAAAGTTTTTCCCCAAGCAATATGGAAAAAAATCTCGAAGCCTTTTCTTTTCTTGTGTGCAAAGAAATTTTTCACAAGCAATTTTGTGCAAAGTTTTTCCCCATGCAATATGGAAAAAAAATCTCAAGGCTTCCCCCACCCACCGCCCCGGGCAAGGAAATTTTTCACATGCAGTTTGGTGCAAAGTTTTTCCCCATGAAATATGGAAAAATCTCAAGGCGGTTGATCATTTTCTCAGCAAGGTGTCTTGAAGTACAATCTTTATTCCCCATCACTTTCGGGGACCCAAACCTGACCCTCTGCCGTTGTCCCATATCTACTCACCAATGCCAGGCAGTAAACAGAGAGGCAAATGTTTCGCTCGGAAGGCATCTCATCCTTCCTTCCCTGATAGAGATTTCACCCAACTTTATGGGTTTTTTTTTCTTACATCAACATGGAATGGTGCTCCCTTTTTTTCCCCATTAGAACAAAAATCTGAACCTGCTTAGAAATGCAATCATTTGCATTGACCTTGTCCACACAACCTCGGGTCGTTGTTGATTTGTTTTTAATTAAACTGGATGACAAAGCTGAGACACAGACAGAAAGAGACCGATAACGAGACTGTAAATAGTTTGCCTGTTTGTTTAAAAAGAAAGAAAAAAAAGAAAAGAGGAGAAAGAAAGAGAAAGAAAAGAAGAAGAGGAGGAGGAAGGGGGGGGAACTGATCGACAGAGATGTGGAAGCCAGGCGGAGCAATTTGGAGAGCGGGAGAGGAAAAAGGACCCCTCCGAGGAGCAGCTTTTCACGTCATTTCCAAGGTGACTGTCAAGATGAGGGCAAGGAGAATCCGGAAATTACTGTGACTGGTGGTTGAACCTGACGTGGTGGAGAACAGAGAAAAAGAGGCCGTGAGAAAGCAGAGAAGTCCTGTCCCCTTCTTTTTAAATTTACAACACAAGAAATATACTGCACGACGTCACGTCGCATCCTTGTCGGACGTCTGCATCCACGGATGCACCTTTAAAATCTGGGCAAAACCCACAGAGCGGATTCATTGACTTTGGGGCCACTGGTGGGTTTCATTTCCTACAACTGCCAGGTGATCCTACACAATCGTCAATGGACTTTATAACGAAAAGAAAAAAACTCATTTAAAAGATAGTACTGCAGGAAGGCTCTAGATTGCCAAAAAAGACAAAAGAATGGGTTTTAGGGCAAATCAAGCCCGAGCGCTTCCTAAAATCCAAGATGTCTAAAAGGAGGCTGTCGTACTTTGGACACATCATGAGAAGACCTGAATCTTTAGGAAAGGCGATAATGTTTTGGCAATAAAGATTTCCAATGGCTCCGGGATTTTTTAAAAAAATTAAATATGGTAGATAAAAAACTCACAAACAAATATTGGAGGGTAATACTTTATATGAGAATTACGTACACTTCATTTTGGGAAAACAAAAGCATACCAGAAAAAAAAAATGATTGGCTGGTAAAATTGTTGGAAAGGGAAGGATGAGAAAATGGAATGGTTAATGGAAAAATATGGGGAAGAAACCATGAAGAATGAGAAACAGTAATGAAATTTCTTGAGGAAAAAAAGATATGGAAATGTCATATTTTTGAACTGATGAGAAATTAAATATATCGTGAAATGTTCAAGAAAGAAATGAGGATTACAAACAAAAGGTTGACATGCAGTTTTAAAGCTAAACAAAGTTATGCCATAAATGAGAAATCAGTCTATTCACTTTTTCTGTTGTTGTTTTTTTTCATTTGAGCAAGAAATTTAGACTTAAAAAAGGCAGAAAGTCCACGACAAAAAGACTACCAAGTTAAGAGAAGTTACAAGTAGAAATACAGTTATAAATCCAAGAAAGCGGGCTGTGCTTCTCTGGTACCTTTGCATTTCACCTAAGGCTGGGGACAGATGGAGAAGACAGCAGACATTTTGTTTTCGGCAAGGGGGAACTATGTGAATTCTTTGATTCAGAATCCTTGGGGCAAGCGAGGGGGGCAACAGTGCCATTAGACTCCATCACGCCCTGCTGCTACTGACTTGACCACCGCCACATCCAATTTCAAGGGTTTATCGGTGGTATCAGGGAACAAGACCAAGTTTTTGTCATAAAATTCTGCATTGGGAGAACTATGGCAAGATCATGCTGGCCCCCCAAAACTTTGGTAGATTAGAAAATTGGGCTGAAACCAACAGAATGAAATTCAAGCAAGTCTAATGCAAAATTATACATTTATGCAAACATACAAGCGTACAATGGGGGATACTTGGCTTAGCAGTCATACGTGGGAAAAGGACTTTGGGATTATTGGTGATCATAAGCTGAACGTGACCAAGCAGTGTGATGCTGCAGCAAAGAAGGCAAACAGCATTTTGCTGTTGGGTGCCTTCAAGTTGTTTCTGACTTACGGTAACCCTAGGGCAAATGCATCACAGAGTTTTTTGGGGCTGAGAGTGTCTGAGGTGCCCAAGGTGGGTTTCCATGGCTGAGCATGCAATTGAACCCTGGTCTCCAGGGTCTGTAGTCCAAAGCTCAAGTCACTACACCACACTGGGTCTCAAAATATTTAGTCCTTATTAAAGGAAGCATCATTTCCAGGAACTTCTTGACAGTAAGAGCTGTTTGGCCATGGAACTTATGGAGTAGAGTCTCTTTCTCTGGATATCGTCAAAAAGGGGCTGGACTGCTACCTGATGGGGATGCGCTAGCTCAGTGGTTCTCAACCTGTGGGTCCCCAGATGTTTTTGGACTTCAGCTCCCAGAAGCCCCAGCCACTATGGTCAATGCTCAGGGCTTCTGGGAGCTGAAGTCCAAAAACATCTGGAGACCCACAGGTTGAGAACCACTGCTTCTAGCTGGAGTTGCTGCACTGAGCCACAGGTTGGACTTGATGTCCTCTTAGGTCCCTTTTGACTCTATGTTTCTATGTTTCTAAATCCACCATTTTAAAATTCTGCAGCCTTGCTCCAACACAGCCATTTACTGGCCGGTGGAGAGAGACGGGCGGTGGTTGAGCAGGACCCAGCCATGGTCTTATAGCTGGATGCACAGCCATGACTCCAACCAGGTCATACTGAATGGAAGAGCAGGCAAAAACAGGGAAAAAGAAGGGCAAGGAGACAGGACAAAAGCAGCCAAGATGAAAAGTTATACCTTACCATTTGAGTCTTCTGTTCCTCTTGGGATATTTGGATTTTCTAAATGAGAAAGTGGGAAGACAAGGGAGAGAGATGTATTAGGGCAGGCCATTTCAGACGGGAGAACGCAAGGCTGTGCCCAGACGTTCCTTTGTTTGTTATATTTGTATGCTGCCTTTCTCCCAAAATGGGACCCAAGGTGGCTTCCAACAGTAAACGAGACATGTTTTAAACACTTAAAAGCATTAAAAAATTGAAAAGCATAAAAAGCTAAAACAGTGTTCAGTTTTTAAAAGAATAAATAAATAAAGCTCCCTAGCTCGTATGAAAGCCTGCACAAAAAGAAATGTTTTAGCCTGCTGGCGAAAGGAGAGCAGCGAGGCAGCCAGCCAAGCTTCCCATGGAAGAGCGTTCCGCAGGGTGGGAGCAGCCACAGAGAAGGCCCTGCTTCCCGTCTCCTCGCCAGGAGAGCCTGAGATGGTGGCAGGACCGAGAGAAAGGCCTCCTCAGCAGATCGAAGCTCTTGCAGGTTTGCACAGGGAGATATGGTCCTACTACAGTTCATAACACTGTAACAGTGGCAGGCGAATTGGGGTTGCCCAGCTGGATCCCAGACAACAGTCCTGCAACTTTCGGGCAGGCCTGGGAGACATAGTGTCCTCGGTGAGGAGCGCTATCAATGTCCCTCTCTCTCCCACATACGGGGATGGCATATGCTTCAGGGTAGCATAAATATCAGTTGGTGGAGTTACGTTACACTGTGGTATAATGTATGGCCAATGCACACAGCTGACAACCGTTGTACAATTGCAACGCACAAGGGCAGTGGATAGAAGCAAAGCCCCCTCCCGTGCTACTTTATGGATGTTAAACACGGTTTTCTGTGCAAAATAAATGAATACATAAATACATTTTAAAAAATATGTGTGGCTTTGGGCAGAAAAAGTCCTGAACTGCAAATCATCCTCAAAAACTGGGCAGGTTTTGATGGCATTTTTGCAGCCAGGTTAAAAAAAAAACACCAAACACCTTGATTATTCATTCTTGGCCCACGGGAATAAAATTTATGAGGATTTGCATGCATAGTTTCTGCCCCAGCTGTAGCTAATTACTTTCTTGGGGGGGAAAGGTTCTGGAACGTAGACCTGGCGACTGGCAACAAGGTCCGCATCTGTGCAAAACGGAGGACCAAAAGGAGAGCTAGGTGTGGAGGACCTGGTAGCCCAAGGACTGTTGGGGAGAAGACGCGGCGGCGGCTTCCCTTACCGAAGACGATCAGCCTCGTGTGAGTGTCGGTGGAGCCGAGTGGGTTCTGTGCCGTGCAGCGGTACATGGAGCCATTCAGTTCGGCTGGCACGCGTTCCAAGACCAGCTCTTTGCCGTCGTGCTCGGTGCTGCCGTCCAGGAGCCTGCTCCCAACACGGGTCCAGGTGAACATGGGTTCGGGGAAGACTTCATTCTGTGAACCGAGATAAGGTAGAACCCATCAACCCCACAGGTCTGGTTTATCCCAGCCACCAAAGGTGTCAAGGGTCTATAGCGCTAAGCTCCAAAAAAGAGAGAGAGACAGACCAGGATTAAACTCTTAGATCTGGAATCAAAATCCAAGCTAGAGAATAAATTCCGGAAATGCAAAGGAGTTTATTTAGCGATTTACTTACGACTTGTGTATGCTACCCCATAATTCAGAATGAGTTTGGATTAAGGTAGTTTATTTTCATTTTCTAAGCCCTCTTGAGACTAGAACCTTTAAACTGGAGATGGATTGGGACAGAGGCATAGCTGGAGGAGAGCAAAAGGAAGGCTTTGCTTCCTCAAATAAGAATTTTGAAATTTTCCTTCAGTCCCCAAATTTTTACTATTGCAGTAACTTAAAACTTCAGTTGAGCATTAAGAGACAGAGCATAGAGAAAAGGGGCAGGCAAAGAGACCCAGGACCAGCCAAAGCATCAAATAGGAGAGGCCTAGGTGTGACCAATCTTTAACATCTCAAAGTCTGCTATGTTAGGAATTCGGGGTCTGGAGTTACAGCAGGATTTTATGCATGGAAGTAGGTGCCTCGCCAAGAAGTTGGGGCTCCCTTCCCTCAAAGTCCCAGGGTGGGTGGAATCACTTGCCTTCTCCCATCCAAGGACCTGGCTACTCTTGAGGTGTAAGCACATCCAAGCCCACTTGTTCCTTGGAACGGAATTAAGCAACACTGTTGATCCTGAGCCAGAATAAAATTTACTCACCACACTGTTACTGTGGTCATTTATGATCCGAGGAGAAGCTTCAGCCCTTCTGATGTTGCAGGACTCCAACTCCCATCAGCCCCAGACTGCCTGGAGGATGATGACAGGCTGACGGGATCTGGAGTCCAACAATCATAAATCTGCCTTCTAGACCAGCTGATGACTTGCATCCAAGAGTTAGGCCAAACTAGGCAAGACCCATTGACTCAATGGGACCTTGGTAAATCAACAGTCGGAAAAGTTTCATTGATTCATTGGGCTTACTCTAGTTGAACAGAACAATTGGATTCAGAGCTGTGGGACCAAAGGAGAGGAACTACCCTAGTCTCATGCGGGAAATGAACCAAATACCCATCTATCATCTGTCTGTCTGCCTGTCTCTGACTCTCTGGAGAAGGAGTACATTAAGCATCATGGATGTGTCCAAGATTTGATACATAGCAGGTTTTGAAAAAGAGGTCAGAGGCCCACTAGCTAGAAATTTCCTTCATGGCAGGGGGTGGGACTAGATGACCCTTAGAATCCCTTCTCGCTCTGTGATCCTGTGATTTTTAACAAGCGTACCTTCTTTCAGATCCTTCGCAGCTTCTAGCAACCCCAGTTTAAGATGCAAAAGCTCCCTCTCCCTCTCTCCTTTGCTTTCCTTCTCTCCCTCTCATCTCTTTCTCTCTGTTTGCAAGACCAATTAGTTAGAGAGGACAAATTAATTCTGCAACTTCTTTCACAGTCGCTTGGTCTCCCGCATCTTCTCCCCTTAATCTATTTATGTGTCGTTTTGCTATTAAGCGACTCACAAAAGGGACTTACATGTTAGTTATTTTAAAGAAACAGAAGCAAAGGACAAAAACAGCATTTCCAAATTCTACCCGACGCCGATAATGCTGAGGCTGGCCAAGCCCTTGGCAGGCTGGGGAGGCGTCTCATACACACCTGAAACCCTTGCACCAGGATCCGGACTGTGTCTCCGACTCGGGCTCTTGTCGGGGTCATCATAATCTTGGGGCCTTTTGGAGCCACTGCAGGAAAAAAGAGATTGGGTTGGTTCTTTTTTTAAAATCAGGACCGCCATTACAGTTGCCAACTGTCGAACTAGACCCTGCTCCTCTGCCTTTAAGATGTATAGTAAAGAAGAGAGGTTGCCAACTGTTGAACTAGACCCTGCTCCTCTGCCTTTAAGATGTGTAGTAAAGAGGAGAGGATGATCAGCTCCACAGGAGATGGGTGAGGGGGTAATTATAAATAGAGGGTGGTAATAAATAAACTGAGGAAGAGCTGCATTCTAATGCCAATTGGCCATGCAGGTCACCCTCTGAGAGCTGTTGTGAAGATAAAACAGGAAATGAGAAGACCCTTGACTCAGTAAGGATTGAAACAATACTCCAAAATATTCAATTTTATTTTTTTTTTGAAAACCCAGTTTTGAATGTCTAGAAACCCTAATGAGAAGAATCCTGGACTGATAGAAATCTTTGCAATTCAGGACTTATTCTGCACCAAATTCACAAGTGGTTGTTTTGCGCAGAAAACATAATTTTTGGAGGAAGAAATAGCATTTCCCTGTGCAAAAAAGGGCTATTTTGTTAATTGGGCACTTTGTGCAAAATTCACACATGGGTGAACTTCCCAAGAAAACACAATTTTCTGCACATTTCTGTGCAAGAGTATTTTTTTTCTGAAATCACTAGCTCTATTCCTAACAGCAAGTGGTGTAAAAAGAATTTCTGCTGGATCAACCAAAGGACGAATCATCCTAGTCACAGAGGAGAACCACACAGATCTCCAGATACTTTTTGGAATATAACTCCCAGAGTTTCTCATGACTGACTTTGCTGTGTGTAGTTATTGGACCTTGCTGCTCAACAATTTCTGGAGGGATATAGGATGTTAACAGCTCCCCCTACTAGAGTAGACCCAATGAATCAGAAGAATTTACCTATGTGTTGACTTACCAGTCAATGATTGATTGAATGGTTCTACTCTACCTGGGGCCACCCAAGGGATCTGGGATCAGGCAGTTTAGTTCCCACTCTGCCCCACAGCTTGGTGTCTTCCAGATTTTTAAAATCAGAACTCCCATCTGCCAGCTTGGCCCCGGGGGGCTAGAGTCGATGGAGGTTATGATCCAAATAGTGGTGGCTTCCATCCCAGAGGAGCAGGGAATTCCACATCAGGATTTTCTTCCAGGGTTCAAAGGAGCTAGCCAGGAAGGGGCTGATCCAGGTCCTTAAATTAGGTCCAGCACCCTGGGGAGCTCTTTTAAAGTCTGAAGTGGAACTCAGAGCAGATTCTGTACAAGGTGCTGAACTGTCTCCGTAAAAGACGTTCAGCAGCTTGGACATCGGAGCTGCTAATGAAGATGTTAGTCCCAAGTAGAAAGCCAGCCAAAGTCTTCTTGGGTTCCCCTCTCGTTCTGTAGCTTTTACTTTTCTCCATCCCTTGCCTGCTCTTTCCTATCACGGGAGAAGCAAGTGAGGATGATAGGAAATAACGATGACGACGACGACGATGCAAAATAGTTATGAGGTTCCAGGTATTTTGCTGAGGGGACCACACCACACACAAGTGTGAGGGTGAAAAAAGAAAAATCTGACTCCAGGTTGTGCTTTTCACTGAGACGGAGAAAGAAAGCCCCAGTGCCCAAATTAGTGTCGTTCAAAGGATGCTCCGCAATGTGCTGGGAATTGATAAGGGTCAGCGCTGATTGGGTAAGATGAAAGACGTTACCTTGGCAACCAAGCAACCCAAATTCTCCAGGCTTACGAAGGCAGGGCTGGGGTGACTTTTTGGATGCGTGCGTGGAGGAAAGGAGGGGGAGAAGGTGTGTGTCTGTGTAGTTTGTCTCTTTGGAGAGACTCCAGAGCTGCGCTTCATGTCACAAGGACAACTGGTCGATGGAAGGAGCGGACCATAACAAGCTGCATCGTTATCACTGATGAGTTCGTGTTGACGGAGTTCTTTCCATCCCTTCGGCACCTAGACCTGTCAGTCTCTGTTTTTTGTGGGAACATAAGGGTGCTCATTTGTAAACTATTTGTACGTCAGTTTCGTCTAAGTAAGGTCTGCTACTGGGATGCATTTCAGGGTTGGACATTAGCGTAGAAATCCTGGGTCTGGATCAACTAGAGAATAGAATCGTAGAGTTGGGATGGATCTCAGT
Organism: Iguana delicatissima; assembly: GCA_948472985.1. NCBI lineage: Eukaryota > Metazoa > Chordata > Lepidosauria > Squamata > Iguanidae > Iguana > Iguana delicatissima. The sequence goes on from CAOKZL010000206.1 coordinate 572,704, forward strand.
GGTCCTCTAGTCCAAACCCCACCATGCGGGGATACACAACTGATCACTCTGGAAAGATGGCCATCCAGTCTCTCGTTCAAGACTTCCAAAGAAAGGGAGTTTAGCAACCTCTGAGGCAATGTGTCCCACTGTCTAACGGCAATTTCAGTCAAGAAGTTCTTCCTGATGTTTAAGCTGAATTTCTTTTCCTGGAATTTGAATCCATTGATTCTTGCTCTAGTCTCAGGAGAGGCAGAAAACAAACTCTCCCCATCTCCTATGTGACATCTCTTTGGGTATTTAAAGATGGTTCTATTGTGTCACCTTTCATTCTTCTCCAGGCTGAACCTTCACAGCTCCCCAAACAGTTCCTCATAGGGCTTGAGGTCAATACCTTTTGCCCTCTCCATTTAACTCATTTGGTGAGAAGACCCACTGAACCAACTGTTGCAGGGAAAGTCAACATGTAAGGAAATCCCATGCACTCAACAGGTCTACTGAAGCGGGTGGACCACCAATAGGATTCGGGCTCTGAACTCAAGGTTTCTCAGGGACCTGCCTCTTCCCTTACCATCATGAGATATTCCAAAGAGGTCTTCTGAGATCATGGAGATCTTTCTGTAGAGGTTTCCCTAATTGTCCCAAGGCAGGTTGAAGAACATCTTGGAGAACACCAAAAAGAGCAACTTCAGTGTACTGTGGGGAATGAGGAGACCTTCAAGGTGTTTTGAACTCCAACTTCCAGTAGGCTCACTCAGCGTGGCCGGCGGTAAAGAACTATGGGATTTGTAGTCCAGAATAGCCAGAGGTTCCCTAACTTTATCTCTTTAATTGGACTCCTGTCCTTTGAGATGCCCTTCCAACTGAAATTAGATATGCCTCCTTCATGATTCTGCTTGTATCTGCCAAAGATTGTTCTTTCAAACTTGGCATCTGTTGATTGAAAAATCCATCAATCACATCAAAGACACATCAGTGTCTTTGTTTTAACTGTAATCACCTATCTATCTATCTATCTATCTATCTATCTATCTATCTATCTATCTATCTTTGTGGTTTAACATGTGCTGCGTGCTCTGAAATCTTTTCAGGGCAGGCTGTTCATGACCTGAATCCAGTTGGTCAGACTTGGAGGAGACCCACTGGATCTATCCTTGGGTAGGCCACAGTTTACGAGCTCTCCTTACTCCGAGTTGTTCAGCTGCCTGAGTTAAAACAGAACAGTACGGACTGTTTGCTCTCCTTCCTACTTTCCTCCCCACGCACCTTGTTCCTTAATGCCAGAGCAGAGGCCAAAGGCAATTAAATTAACGGCGGGTAAATAAAACAGAAAAGGTTGGCTGGGCGTCTGTTGGAATCATCTAGCAGGGAAGAAGTCCCCGGAGTCCCATCCGGAACTTCCTTCTCCTCCTTCTAACGGAGATGACTAATTTTTATAACCCTTAATAAACGCCAGTATGGTGGTTATGCCTCTTAATAAAGAAGATGATGGGATTGCATGCCTCGGGGTATGGACTTGACGGAGGAGGGAGAGAGCTGAATGGCGCTGTGCCAGCTCTCTGCAGCACCCAGATGTCGCACAGCGTTCTCGGCTACATCACACCAGCCCGTTGTCTCGCAGCAATCGCGTTGTTGAAGAAAATGGAAAGATACCAGTATCAGAAACAATCACTTTCACGCCTTCTCAGCAATAGCACCATGGCGCCGATTTGGTGATGCATGTTCCCGCAATCGGCCTCCCACGCTGCCTTGCTGACCCCACCTTCATATCTGTGTCTGTCCTAAGTTGCATGGGCATGCATGCCAATTTAAGAAAAAAACCACTTGTTTTTCTAGGCAGAGTATTTCCTCTGTAACACTTTGGGGCATTCAGAGACTGAGAGACGACCTGCACAAGCCTTGCTCATCTATCATTTTTCCCTATGGCATTTCTCAGCTCTTTGGAAAACTGTTTTTTAACCTGGGAGGGAATAATAATTAATGAATATAATAATAATATAATGAATGAATGAATATATATTTCAATTTATATAGTCCAGTGCCTATCAGGAAGTAACTGAAGAGAATAATCCAAGGAGCAAGCCAAAGCCCAAGAAGCAATAGAGCAAAGAACATCAAAGAGAGAAGTAGTTGTTTGCAAAAAAAGGGAATAGCCTGAGCCATGTTGGTTTATAGCCTGCTCTAAATCAGAATGGCTGGCTTATTTACCTGGGTCTGCTCCTTTTACGGACAGCCAAAGCTTTTCCTGCTCTTTTGCAGCTGAGGTTTCAGTACAATACTCTGAACAATGGAGTGTCTCAGTATCTGGCTCTTCTTCAGGAACTACATGGGCTGGTCTGTGTTTCACTTCATATAATTCTAAGGCAATAGTTCTGCTACCTTCCTCAGGCTCTAAGAGGAGCCTGTTATCTTGATGCTCCTCCTCATCCTCCATGTATGAGGAGACCTCCAGCAGGTAGGGCGTGTGAAGAACTGTGCAAAGTTTTGGCCTGTTCTTATTTCAAACTGACAGCTTGTTTTCTGCTGCTGCAGAGATTGCAGTGGTTTCCAGTCCTACCTAAACATTAGGAAGATCTTCTTGGCTGCAAGGGCTGTTTGAGAGAGAAATCGACTGCCTTGGAGAGGGGGAGGTTGGACTTACTGTCTTTGGGGTCTTCAAACAGAGCTTGGGTGACCATCTTTGGGGACAGCTTTAGGTGTGTATTCCTGCATGGTAGAATGGAGTTGGACTGAATGGCCCCTGTGACCCCTTCCATCTCTACGATTCTATCCATTTTCTCCCCACTCGTGGAAAACTTGCTCTCACTTTTAATCCACCTAAATCGGGTTTGCTTGAAGACTTTGGTAGGTACGAGATCTGGAGTTAACTACCTAGGCTCACCGTCTTGGAGAATGATAGAACCTCCTCATGGTAAGGCATTCTGTCTCCCTGTCCGTCTTCCCATCGTGAAAAGCTAAGGAATCCAACGATGGTGATGATGGTAATTTTCTCATATCTCTCACCCATGGCTGCTTCACTGAGCCTTACCAATTCACAGAGCTGTACCATTCCATGATTTTCTTTTCTTTTTCTGAATCTAAGGGAACATACTTGGCATTCTGGGACAATTTCCCACCTTGCAACCGAAAACCAGTTTGCTAAAGAAGAAAGACATGCTAAACCAGACATGAAGGCGAAAATCATTTGCTTTGCATTTTAATATGAACTGATAACAAATCGTCCTTTTTTGAACTAACAGACAAATCAGAATGTGATTAATTATCCATTGGCTTTTGAATTTGGCAGTGGAGTTCTCTGGGGGAGGAAATAGTTTCCAAAAAAAAATATGTGCACATTAGGTTTGAAGTGTGTGCAAAGAGGCATGTATCAAGGGAAAAGACCTTGTAAAGATGTGTAAATTAGGAGGAACTGCATTCAAAAATAAGTATGCAAGGGGAAATTGAGTACAAAAGCTGTATATTATGGATAATTGGGTAAGCAGTAGTATACGGTATACATACAAACACGTATACATTAGGAGAAGCGGATACAAATAGTGTGCCTGATGGAAGAATAGGTGCAAAAAATATAGATGAGCAGGAACTGGGTGAGAGCCAGTGTGGGCTAGTGGTCTGAGCATTGGACTATAGGCATTGGATCAGGGTTCGATTTTCCGCTGGCCATGGAAACCCGCCGGATGACCTTGAGTATGTCACACACTCTCAGCTCCAGAAAACCCAGTGACAGGTTCACCTTAGCGTTGCCATGAAGACACACAACCGAAACAACAAAGAACTGGGTACAAAATATGAGCTTTAGAGAAAATTACAAAAATTCATACTTTAGCCAAAATGGGCTACAAAAATGTATACTTTAGGAGAAACCGGCTGCAAAAATTCATACTTTAGCAGACATTGGCTACAAAAACGTACACCTTAGCAGAAATTGGCTACAAAATGTGTACATTAGGGAAAACTGTGTACTAAAAATGTCTACATGAGAGGAAACTGGATCTAAAATGGGTATATCAGGCAAAATGTACAGAAAACCATGCATGAGAGGAAACTGCTTGCAAGAATAACAGCCGAATTCGCACATCACAATCTTCATAACTTTTTGAGTAGCTAACTACGTTGCAGAAACACAGTGAAACCCTGTTAGTGAATTGTGAACATGTACACATTTAGGCACTGGGAATAGTGCTCCAATGCACACTGGACGCTTCTGATACACTCCTGGCGCTCCTGCGGTGCTCCCGCACTTCCTAGCCGGTGTCTCCACACAGACTGGAGAGCATCCCAATGTGCATTGGTGCTCCTCACACACCAGGCCATGGTGTATCAGTCGTACACTATTATTGCGCAACAGGTGCCAGTACATTTGTAAGTCACAATTGCCCTTAAGTGAATATGGAAACTATGAAAGTAGTCAATTCAACTTCATGCACACATAAACCCATTACTAAGACATTCGTGCCAAGCAGAATGCCCATCAATTTGTCTATTAGGACAACTTGCCTATAAAATTGTGTACTTCAGCTAAAGTTGCCTATTCAAAAAAATTGTATTTTCTTGGAAACTGCTAGCAAAAATGTGCATGCAGTGGCCCCTCAGTATCAGCTAGGGTTTGGTTCCAAGATCCCCTGTGGATGCCAAAATTTGTGGATGCTCAAGTCCCACGATGTAGAAAGGTGTAGAAAAATGGCATCCTTTATATAAAACTTTGCTTTTTGGGTTTTTAAAAAAATATTTTAAAGTCATGGTTGGTTGAATGCATGGATGCAGAATCTGTGGATATGGGAGGCCAAATGTATTGAAGGAAGTCATGTACAAAATAAATACAATTGTACAATTTTTGTTTTTGTGTACAGTTTTTCATGTGACAGGGCACAGCCATTTTGAGGCTGGGCATCAGTGAAACATCCACCTACAGCGGTGGGGGGGGGAAGAGGGACCAATATTGTGCTTGCAGATTAACAAATAAAGGTATTTGCTGTCCCAAAGGGCAGTGGAGAAATCTGCCCGCTCCTGGCCTTGGTTCCAATACGGTGCCCGCCACTGCTGTCCCGTCCTGACCGTGAGGCCTGAGTGATGCCAAGCAGCAATCGCGGCGGAGTGGCTTTTGTGGTGCTGATAAATAATGGAGGAAGGAGTGAATAATTGATAGCGAAACGATCCCCCTGGCAGCTGTGATTCGATCTAGAGCGGGCAGGCTCTGCGCGCCGCAAGGTGTTTACGTGTCAGAATTGGGCTGAGGAAATATTGCTGTTTTTATGATTTTCGGAGGGCCGGGAGAACAGAGCGGCCATGATGTTTCTCTTTTCCAGACTCTGTTTGTGTTTGAAAAATCTGGAAGCAAAGAGCGGCTGATGTAGACCTTTGAACCATGGTTTGCAGTTGGAACGAAACCGTCGGGCTGGAATCTTGTCAGTAGCAGATGCCAGTATCCGTTCCCCTCCGCATTTGGAAGCTTTCAAAGAAATAGCTGTGTTAGCCTGTCACAGCATAAAAAAGGGGGAAAGGGAGGAGGGGGAAGGAATCTAGCAGGACCTGTAAGATTAAGGCACGCTGTTCAACGTTTATGAGATCGTAAGCTGAATTTGTGATCTCATAACTTCTGGCATTCATGTTTATGGTCATTAATAGCCAAACATATCCCCCAAAAACCTACGTCTTAACCCAGGCAGCATCCCAACCTAAGGGTTCCTGAGGTGTTGCAGATTGGGGCGTGGGGAATGATGGATGGATGCATCACACATCCAACTGCTCCGAAGAGTGACACTGTTGTCTGTCTTATTGGGAATCAGCCATATATGTGTGAGTCTGTGTGCTTTTTTCCAGCTCTAGTTGCAGCTATCCAAAAGGACTTCAGCCATGTAGTTGTGTTGTCTTGGATGGTGTGTAACAACTCATCAGTGCCGTCGCTGTGCCTCTTGATTAGATGGGATTGCAGCTACAGCCACCAAACATTCTCCACTGTGCAAGGGGACAAGGAACAGGCTTATTGGGAGATGGACCTTGGTTGGTTGGTTGGTTGGTTGGTTGTGTGCCCTTAAGTCATTTCTGACTTATGGAAACCCTTAGGTGACTCCATTACGAGGATTTTCTGGCAAGATTAGTTCTCAATACCTTCCTATCAGGCTGAGAGAGTGGGATTTGCCCAAGATCACCAGCAGGTTTCCAGGGTTGAGCGGCGATTTGAATCTTTGACTTCCAGATTCCAATGTACAAAGTGTTCGTTGCTCCCTTTAAAGCCCTACATGGTTTGGGTCCAGGTTACCTATAGGACAGCCTTCTCCCATATAATCCCCCTGTACACTCAGATCTTTTGGAGATCCTTGCTTCATTCAGTTAAGGCCAGACTAGCAACAGTTAATCTGAGGACATGGAATGACCTACCAGAAGAGATTTGACTGCTGGATATGCTGTCCACATTTAAAACAGTGTTAAAGACCAGCATTTTCCAGCAGTCCTATGCAGATAGTTTTTAAATTACAAGCTTTTCATTTATGGATTGACTGTTTTTAATATGCATGCTTTTAAAACTGACGCTATGCTGTTTTAACTGATTATGTATTTTTAATTGGTGCTCATGTTTTTAAACTGCGTTGTGTGTTGTTGATGTATTTTAATCTGTTGTTCTGACTTCGATCCATAGGGAAAGGCGGGTAGGAAATGACAACAACACCATTGCTGACTGAGTTGAGGGGAGATCTGAGTTAAGATCTTCTCCCAAGGTGTCTATACTGTGCCCTGGTTTTTGAGCCCAGAAGTCTGTGGTTGGGAGACTGGGCTTAACCAGGGTCCCACAGACCAGTTCATGTCCCATTGGCTGCCCCGTTGCAGACCTCTTAAGTTAAAATGTGGATTGATTTCACCAACTCTTGTGCCTGCCATTTGGGTGGGAAGGCAATGAATTGGCCCTGTTTTTAACTCTCCAGTCTATACAGTCTGTGGTTCCCAACCTTGTTGGTTTGAAACTCCCAGAATCCTTCACCAATGGCCATCCTGCCTAGGGATTCTGGGAGCTGTAGTCTAACAACATCTAGAGCAGTGGTTCTCAACCTGTGGGTCCCCAGATGTTTTTGGACTTCAGCTCCCGAAAGCCCCAGCCACTATGGTCAATGCTCAGGGCTTCTGGGAGCTGAAGTCCAAAAACATCTGGGGACCCACAGGTTGAGAACCACTGATCTAGAGAGAGGCATGGTTTGGAAAGACTGCTATGAACAAACCCAATTCCACTTGCTGAGACTGAGGCCACGGAAGGAGAACTGCTCTTTTTCAGACTAAGGTCCTTTCCCATCACGCTCCACCAGACAAGAAGAGCAGCCAACTGGAAGCAGCATTTCACCCCCTGGCCTCCCTTGAAGCCAATGCCTCATTAGAGTCAGTCCAGGCATGTGACAAACTCTCAGCTCCACTTTTCTCAGACCTTCATTTTATAAAAAGCCTTGCTTCCTCCCTCTGGAACAGGGGTGGAGAAAGCAAAGTCTGTGGGCCTCATGTGGCCTCTAAGATGTTTCATGGCCCTCAAACCACTCCTTGGAGCAATATTTTTGCCCCAGTGTGACCCCCAAATTAGAAGAAATGGGGTTTGGTTTTCCATGTCTTTGATATATCCCTAGTTTGAGGCTTTGAAGGTTTTTTCCTCCCCAACAGGAAGTGACCCCTAAGTTGACTTCAGAGTCACTTCCCATTGTAACCCCTCATGAACCTCAAATGGCCCAAGAGGGACCAAAAATGTAGCAAAGCCCCCTAGAGGGTGTCTTCATTTCTTTCTATTTTATTTCCTTGCATGGGGTGGTGTAGCAGTGGGTGTGACCCTCCAAAGTCCCCTCGGAGCCTGACTTGGCCTCTGAACCCCTGGCAGATACCCACTCCTGTTCTGGAATGATCAAATTTCAATGCATTAATAAATTCATCAAAAAGGGGCTGAAAGAAATTTCTACCCCTTGTGCCCAGACAAATTCAACAGCTATGGCTACCTCTAGCACAAGAAGGACCACATGGCCCTTGTCGGCCACTGGTACACTCCCATGGCGCTCCTGTACTTTCAAGCTGGGAGTTCAGATATGTATCAGGGAGCGCCTCAAAGTGTATCAGTGGCCCTTGCACATTGAACCATGGGGCACTCATTACTCTGTCCTCATACGATGGATGCCCAGCTGTTGAAACTTCACGGCAACCCCAAAGTGAGCATGGATAATGTGAATGACTCAGTTCAATTCTGCATGCACCCAACAGCATTCGTGAAGGTAGAAACCCCAAGCAGACTGTGGCCATGGAGTTACCCAGGAAAAAAAAGGGTGGTAACAGTAACTCAGCACTAACACAGTTGAAAGAATACCATGGGACTTGGAAGAGGTGACTGCTCAAAGCTTGGACAAAGTCTGTTTGGTTTCCTTCCCTGTGTGAATGTTGACAGCCTCAAGTTCCTCCCACCCTGAATGTCTGCTTTTGGGTGAAATTCTAAGCAAAGGTGAACCAAAACAAAATCCTCATCCATCTTCAGCCTCCGTCCTTGTCACCCAAGGGAGGTAGCTTGCTAAACATAATGGCTGGGATCTTCCATCATGCTCTACATTCCTTAACTTTGCAACTCTTTAACTACATTCTGGAGGTGAAATATAATCCCGTTAGTGAATTGTGAAGGTCTACCGGGGCACTGGAAAGAATGTTCCAATGCACATTGGGCACTTCTGATGTGCATTGGGCTCTTCATAGGTGTATTGGGCTCTTCTGAGCTGGATTTGGCACTTCTGAAGTACATTGGGTACTCCTGTTGCACTCCAGCACCTCCTAGCCAGTGTCGAGATGTGCACTGGGGAGCACATGGCACACAATCACTCCACCATTGTGCAATGGATGCCCATGCACAGGAATGTCATTGCGCACCCTCGATGAACATGGATACTGCAAGACTGCTCAGTTACCATTTCCCACACATGTAAGTCCACTTATGAAGACTAAATCTCGTACAGTGAATTCCAGCCAATGTCTAATTTTAGGATGCAGGACTGGAGCACCGTTTGAATTTCTCTACAACCAAGCTGAGGGTCTCTGTGACCGAGTCCCATTATCCTGGACGTATAAGACTTATGTCTCCTTCAGCCGAAGGCAGCTTTTCCACTGGGGATTAACATAAAAGGTATTTTGTCTTTAGTATGTAAATGCCCCGTTTGACAGGAAGAGAGAAGCTCTCTGTAAAGCACAACTCAATGAAGTGTTTGATCAGAACACCCTTCCTGGGATTAGCTCCTCACAGAACATCAGCTAATCTTCCTCCAGCCTGCGAGGGAAGGAAAGGGGCCAATGGCAGAGCTGGATCAAGAAAGGGGAGTTTAATGACTTCTTTAAAGTGATTAAGGCTTCCTTCCTTCTTTCTCCCCACTCTCCCCCCACCAAAGGCCCGAGGATGAGTCCTGAAGGCAGACTGATCAATGGCAGAGACTGAGCCGCTCTCGCACAAAGCCTCCCTCAGAAGTGACTGTGAAGCTGTGAAATTCCTCCAGGAGAAGGAACGGCAGTTGAATTGCTCAGTCTGTGGCATGCATATCAATGGGAGTGGCGAATCCCTTCTGGCCTGTAGTCCAGACTTGAAAGGAGTGCTGGGCACCATCCTCAAAATGGCTTCTGAAGCTCAGGTGTGGTCCTTGCAAGGTGCTCTCCAAGGTGCTGAACTCTACCTCCTGGATGGGTTTGGAAGCCCAGCCAGTCCCTTTTGGAGGAACTCTCCAGGGTACTGAACTCTAAATGGGCCGCCCAAGGTTTACAACCACAGACAGTTCCTTTTAAAGGAGAATGCTTTGAAGTGATGAAATTGATTCTCAGAATGGGTTTAAAGAAGAGCTTCTCCTAGGTCCTGGACACTACCTTACCAATGCGTTCAAACCCTTGTAGCATTAGCCTTTAAAATTTGCTCTAAAACCCAGAATGGATTCATTGTGACCCAGAAAGCACAAGCTACCATGGCTAGTGATCTATGTTGTTGTTGGGCGCTTTCACGTTGTTTCCAACTTTTTGCAACCCTAAAAGGACTCTATTGTGGGTTTTCTGGGGCTGAGAATGTGTCCAAGGTCACCCAGTGGGTTTCCATTGTTGAGCAGAGGAATTGAACCCTGGTCTTCGGGGTCATAGTCCAACCTCTACGTCTCGCTGGCTCTCAGTGATTCGTAGTTACTCTCATAAGGAGATGGATTCATACTACAGGAAGGTATTCAACCACTTAGCAAAGTATTGTCCTCTTTGCTAGGTGGTGGCTCTCCGGAGTATTGTTGTGGCATAGTGACTTGGGATACTTTTAATCAGACATGGCAAGCACTAAACTTTGACTTGCAAAGCAAAATGCTCCACTGCTGAGTTGCTTCCAACCTGTCATTTCCCACACAGCACAGCACAGTCTACACTACAAGGCACTGGCTTCTCCGGGCTCTCAGTGGGCAACCTTTCCAAGCTCTTCCAACACTGGGGCCTTCTACATGCAGAGTAGATGGTCTACCACTGAGGTGTGAATATACGAGATTACCTTACACTGGTTGAGAATCTTGGTTAAACTAGTCCAATGAGGTCAACGCTGACTAGGAGAAGCTCTCCAAGCTTACAGCCAGAGATGTTTCCTGCTCTATTGGGAGTGCCTACAGGTTGAACTTGAGTCCTTCTCCACAAAGAACAGGCACCTTGCCACCCCCAAACCCACAGCCTAAGATGCATAAACCTGAACCACTCTTGGCTCAAGTTGAAGGGTTCAACAAGACAGAGCACCCCAGATTCTTGCTTCTTGGCTTTTTCAAATGGACCTTGGACAGGGCTGGGGAAGCTCCAGCTGGGGTTGGACTCTTGTTCCTATCATCCCTCACCCCAGGGTGGCCAACAAAGGGGAGATGAAAGAATCAGATCTTGGAAAAGCATAATTTCAGCTCATTCCCAAAACGTTCCTTATGTTGGGTGTGATATAGCCCCTATGTCCTTTCTCACTACATCTTTATAGTGCCTTGATTCCACATTAACTTGCTATGGCTGCCTCCTACAGAATCCTGGGCTTTGTCATCTGGGAAGGCACTAGATCTCTCTGGCTGAGAATTCAAAGCACTGTTCCCTAAACTGCAAGTATCAGGATTCTGTAGGGAGGAACCTTGGCCCTCAAAGTAGAATTGTAGTGTTATAATTGTGTAGTGCAGAAGGGCCCTTTCTCAGCTTGAATACGAAGAGGAACAAAGGAAGAGAAGCTATATGAGAGAGAGAAAAAAGAGAGAGGGAGAGATTTTGTGCTAGTTATGTATATAATCCCTTATGTTCCCACAGACAAGAATGGAGGATTTCCAAGTTCTTCTCAGCACCGGGTGAGGCTGCAAGAAGCTCTGTATGCTTTTGTTTTTCATTTCAGGACTCTTTTTTAAAAAAGAAATCCATTTGTGCAAAAAGACATTGAGCATTTTTTTAAAAAATAAATTGCATTGTGTGAAATATATCCCTGCAGTCGAATGGTGCTTGTTTTGTTTTGTTTGGGTGGAGTGGTTTGTTGGCACACCTTTTATTTCCACCAGGGAAGCTGAAATTGTTGAGTAGTCTGTACGTCCATAATGACAACAACAAGAAAAACCACGACATCTTTTTTTTCCCTCCACCAATGTTTCTTGCAAGTGGGTGAGCAGGAAAGAGAGGGCAGGAAAGAAAGAGAGAGATAAACGAGAAAGAAGAAAGGAAAAGCCATCATTTAAGCCTAAAAGGGGGTCCTTGCTGGAAAGGGTAGCTTGGTGCTTCATGCAAGTCTAATGGGATGAGGAGCCCATTAGAAATAATGAAAGGACGGAGCTGGCAGAGCTGAGGAGAGAAGAAGGTGAGAAAGCAATCTCTTTCATTTTGTGGATAAACAAAGAGCTATATTAGAACGGGTGTTTGGACGAAGATAATTCTTCAGGTTCCTTCCTGGTATCCCACTTGTTTGCTTCCCTTGGAAACCAAGCAGAGAAGCTTGCCAAAGTAAAATCTAGAGAGGGCTCCTGTGCCTTTAGTGGTTGTGCAAGGATAGAATTTCAACAGGGGTCACTTGCCACAGAGCCAGGGAACAGGCAGCACCTGCTGAAATTCCTTCTTCTTTGTTTGTTGTTGCATGCCTTCAAGTCATTTCGGACTTACGGCGACCCTAAGGTGACTCTTTCGTGGTGGTTTCTGGGCTGAGAGCTCAAAGTCACCCAGTGGGTTTCCATGGCCGAGCAGGGAATGGAACCCTGGCCTTTAAGGTCGTAGTCCAACGCTCAAATTGTCTTCTACATTAGGAAGCTCTAAGGCTCTACTTTCTTCTAGATTCTACAAACATTAAAGGCAGAGGAGCCCTCTTCAGGTTGGGCTTTGGCAACCCTACTTGCAGACCACAAGTCTGAAGCAATAACGACTAAATGCAGGGGCACCACATGGGCAGTTCTAGCCTTGAGAGGTTGAAGTACCAGGATTTCTGATGGTTGCTGTAGCTGGCAGGCGGCAAAATTGCCAGGTACTCCGCATTGTGAGGGACGCCCCTTATTTAAAGGCCAGAAAGATTGTTTTCTACGAGCTTTACCTGAGACGCCCAAAAACCCCCACCAAAGGGAGGCTCTTGGGGAGACTTGCTGAAATGTTGGGGGAATCCAGTCTGTGGGGAACGCTTTTGCCCCAGTGATCTACTGTGGGGTGAGGGTTTGCTTTTCCATCAGCAGTTTCCCCAAGAGGCACTCCTCAAGTGTTGATGGTTGAACCCCATCCTCAAAATAGATTCCACATCTAGTATAGTTCCTCTAAAGTCCACACTAAAACCTGGAGTGGATTCACTGCCCCATGGACACAGAAGGCTCTAGCCATCACTGTCCCCCAATTTCATCCTTCTCAGTCTTGTTGTCTTGTGCCTTCAAGTCATTTCCAGCTTATGGCAATCCTAATGGTGAACCTATCATGGGGCTTTCTTGGCAAGATTCCTTCAGAAGGGCTTGGCCTTAGCCTTCCTCTGAGGCTGAGAGAGTGTGACTTGCCCAAGGTCACCCAGTGGGGTTCCATGAGCTGAGCAGAGATTCAGACCCTTGTCTCCAGAGAGATAGTCCAGTGCTCAAAGCACTACTAACAACCGAATTTAAGCCAGGGATTACTTGTGGCATAGCCATAGCCCAGCTAGGGCCCACCCAAATCTCAGTGGCTCCACCCACTCCTTTAAGACCCACCCATTTTCCTCTCCCATGGTCTCTGGAGACCCAACCTCCTCCATCTTACCTAGCGTGACTTCCGACTGCATGGACATGGAGAGGGCCGGGTGCTTGACCTCGCAACTGAAGAGGGCGTCATTGTCTATCTGAGGGTTAAGCGTCCACATGAGCATGGCCCGCACTTCCACAGTGCCGTCGCTGATGGGGATGTGGGTGTGGTGGAAGTAGTAGACGGGGTCCACGTTCTGGATCCAGCGCGGGAACTCCCGGCTCACCACAGTCTCTGGGATGGCCTCCGTGGCGGGGCTGAACAAGAGTCCCTGGTCGGGGGTGAGGCTTTTGAAGGGGTGCTCGGTGGAGGGTCTCCCACCCCGGTCCTCCACGTCTAGGAGGGAGAGCGAGCGGTGCATCTTGGTGTCGTCCATGTCCCGGTGGAAGAGGTTCCGAGCCGACCGGCCATCTTGCAGCCCGGCGGCGTTGACCGGGGGCTCCATGAGAGGGACCACTTCTATCAGCTCCCCGTCCCTCTTAAAGTACACCTAGGGAGCAAGAATGGAAACAATATTCAAAGAATATCCAAAGAAAGATTGCACTACCATTTTTTCAGGTATTGAGAAACCCTGATGAGGACTCCTCGACTGGCAAGAATTTTCACAGTTTGGGACTTATTCTGGACAAAATTTGCATACCATTGTATGCACTTAAGTACACCACACACAGCCAATTGTCCAAGTCCCACAGATGCAGTATGGGATAGGCAAAAATAAAACCTGGTAAAAAGGGGAAAATTCCTATTCATCCCTGAAGCAACCAGACAAGTCGCACTGAGGGTAGAGATTGTTGTGGATCATAAGCTGAACGTCAGCCAGCAGTGTGATGCTGCGGCAAAGAAGGCAATACTTATCCAGACCTGCATGATGAACTTCAGTGTTGGGGATGGTAACCATTTGATGATCTCCATGAGAGACAGACCAGGGGGTTGGCGATTGGCACCTTGTGCCAGATCACAGCATGTGACGGGGGTTGAATTGGAGACTATTCTGGCTTCATCTCCTCTTCATGTGCCCTCTTTGATCTTCACAGCATGACCTATCCACCCACTCTCAGTGCAGTGTGAGACTTATCTGGTCACTTCAGAGCCAAATAGCAGTTTCCTCTCTTTTTACATGGGTTTATTTTTGCCTGCCCCATACACATCTGTGGGACTTGGACAATAGGCTTCTTTTTGGCAGGTTTTGGCAGGGGAGAATTTAAGACTTCAGTGATCACCTTTGGGCATCCTTTTGGTGTAGGGTAGGGCTCTGCGGCCCCTCTTTAGGGTCCCACATCCCAGGGGATGAGGAAGAAGAAGCTGGACCTTTCAGGCTAACCTGGGATTCAGACTCTCACTTACAGAGTTCTGCAACTTGGTTGGGAGTCCCTGGGTCATCTTCCAATTAAGCTGGACCAGAAAGAAAGCCGTAGCGTTTGGATTGCCCTGTGTCTGGTCTTGATATTTTGGGGTGGATCATCAAATGTTATCTTAGGCCATTTCTACCCTACCCTGTTATAGTGCTATTATTCCACTGTCAACATTCTTGGGGGAATTCTGGGGTTGGCAGTTTCCTGTGGCCCAAGAGCTCTCTGGCTGAGAATTCCAAAGGCCCCTTCCTAAATTGCAAACCCCATGATCCCATAGGATGCTAAAAGTGGAATAATAGCAGCGTGGTACAGAAATGGCGTTATCCTGCATTAATAGAAGCATAATTTCTAAGCTGAGGGCAGTTGTGTAGGGACGTGGGGGTGGGAGGGGGACAATTCGCCCTGGGCGGCAATGTTTTTGGGGCGTCCCAGCCCGTAGCCACGCCCCTGTGCACCCTGGCCACGCCCCATGCGCCCTGGCCACACCTCTGTGCACTGTGGCCACGCCCCTGCACACCCTGGCCACGCCCCCATGCACAGTGGCCACGCCCCTAGTACCTTAGCCCCGCCCTCCTCCCGCCCTCCCGCCCTCCATACACTCCAAGCTCTGCCACTGGCTGGGAATTCCTGTTGGGAATGCTCTGGTTGCATTTCCTGCATTGAGTAGTGGGTTGGACCTGATGGTCTCTGGGGTACCTCTCCAACTCGTATGATGCACTGACCATGTGCAGAGCGACTTAGAAGTGAGTGGCAGAATTAACATGCGAGAGCATCTATTACTACATGCGTACGCGGGTTGCGTGTGTTTGTATAGCCGGGAAATGATCGCTTGGCAGACGCAACGCCTGTTAAAACCTTTTTTTGAATGTCTCTCTGAAGAGAAGATTGTATTCTGTTTCCAAAAGCTCCTTTCAAGCCCTTGATGTCACGGTGGAATGAAACGGCCCCAGGAATGTTTGCAGATTAAGTGTTTTGAGGAGGGGGGAGGAAGCGCAAGGCATCTTCCCACCTCTCTCTTTCTCCCTCTTCCCTCTTTTAAATTTTAAAATGCTTCAAACGTCTGAACGAATAAGCAGAAATAATTTGCTGGCTCCTTAGAACTTCACCCCTCTCCGCACATGCCCCCTTGGGTATTTGTACAGAACGTATCCACCAGGGAGAACATGATTTAGAGTGAGAAACAGCCCTGGAAGGGGAAATAGAACAACAATGGAAGAACTCGGGATGATTCGAGATTGGGTGAAACATCCACTCCGCTCTGGATTGAGGAGAGGAAGCTGCTATTCCGAACACCCATTGCAAAGCATTCGGAAGAGGGCCACAGAATGCATCTCTTTCTTGCAACTTGGAAACAACGTTTATAAGGAATGATACGACCCGGAACACATTAGAATGGGAGGAAATGAAGGAGCAGGCAGAGTGTATCCACACTACAGGAAGCCCTTTCGATACCCTGTTATCTGATTACTTGTTCTTTCGATGCTTCCAAATCAAGGACAAGTTCCATTAATTTGACGTGGGTTCCTCTCCTCCGTCAGTTCTTCCCGCTTACAGAGGCTAGCTTGGGATTTTACATGTGTGTTGCTTGCAAAGTGAGCTGAGAACGGGGGAAAGCCAGCTGAGGGAGTTTGCAAGCAGCGTGCGTGTGGTCGGAGCCCAGTAAGCCTCCGTGAGTCCTTCACGCTCCCTCCAGCACAGGCCACGAGTGCCACTTTTCAACCAAATCCGTTGTCAGTGCATGCCAACAACGGCTTCAGTCCTACTGAGTAGCCTTAACTACAGTCATCCTTCCCCATTCGCTAGGGTTAGGGGCACAGGACCCCCGTGAAAGTGGGAAAACCGTGAATAAATCCCCCCAAACAATATTTAACGCAGAAGAAAACTATGATCACCATATTGAGCCCACCGTGGGTCCCTTTCTTCCTTCACAAGGCAGAAGTGGGGGGCTGGTGGGGCTTACTGCCACCTCCACTGCTGCCCCACACCCTTTTTATTTTATTTTTTTAAATTATTTTTATTGAAACCATTCAGTATTTGTAAGTACTCAATCTTAATAGCAATATTTGATTTTCAGTTTCCTAAAATACAGTTCTCCTAACTTCTTTAATTTACATTTGTTAATACAATTTCGATAAGGATCTTCTATTTGTCTTTACAAAGCTTCATCTATTATTTTCAATTAGTCCTTATCTGCATACTACGTACATATTATCCACTTCCCACATTCTCTTGTCTCCCCATTTTTAATAGGGACTTACAAGCCTCGTCCACAGTTTCTCAGCTTCACGGGGCTGCAATCCCTATTAAAATGGCATGGGGGGGGGCAGCAGAAGTGACCACAAATAATTCGTGAATAATCAAATCCACGAAAGTGAAACCTGCAAATGTGGAGGGCTGACTGTATATTCATTGGATCATTTGTAAACTGGTGAGTCCACCTATAGGTAAACCCCCTTGGTTAAATGGGTTGGCTCTTTGTGGGGCTGCCAACAGGATTGAAACCAAGGTCCCATTTTTTTCACCCAAGCCATTGTGGGGGGGGGGTTCTTACCAAAACCTACCATGGGGGCGGGCTTCCCACCGGAGACAATGCAGACCAAAGTGAAATTCTGTGCCTGGTAGCGGCTGAAAGGGGCCGGCATGTCCGCAGCGATGACTGAGATAGAAGTGGGAGGAGCTGGGGAGAGAGGAAGAAAGAAAAAGAGTAATTAAGCTGTCTGGATATTAGCATCACTTCTAGCAAACAGTCCTGGGGCATTTCCCCCATGATTTCCTGTTAGCCAGTTAACAATGTCCTAAGTTAGGCAAGATAGCGTAAAAAACATAGAGTAATGATAGAATATTACTATTTATACCAACCAACCAATTGATCAATTCATATTTATACCAACCAATCCATTGATAAAAGGTATTGACACCCGAATATATCATTTACAATGCAACTCCCAACGTAACTATATTTCCAACCTTTATCCAATCTTACAAAATAGTCTTGCCACCTACGTATCAAACAAAACATCCACGTATGTGTACATAGATAACCCACACGTAAGGCTCTCAGAGCACAACGTTATGCAAAAAAGTGTTATCGGTAAAAAGCAACCAACAGACAATGTGGTACCAAAAATAAAAGCCTATTTAGATATATACTGATAGGTATAACTTTTAGATAAATGTTTAGACTGACGAAGACCAAGCTGGTCAAAACGTTTCACTTAAAGATCCCGATAACGGGTGTAACATCAATTTCTTACTACCATTATATTTAAATATGACCTATCATTGTATCTAAATAGAGTATTTATTTATTTATTTATTTTGCATAACATTGTCCGTTGATTGCCTATGACCTGCTGCCTGGGAATATGGTGGAATCTCCTTCTTTGGAGGTTTTTAAACAGGGGTTGGATGGCCATCCTTTGGGAGCACTTTGATGATGGTGTATTTGTGCATAGCAGAACGGGGTTGGACTGGTATGTGCTATACCCTTAGGGTATCTTCGACCTCTGTGATTCTATGAAAAATAGATCCCCCCCCCCCAGAGTGTTGCAGTGAAGTCCTCAAGGTCTCCCGAGGGGGCCAAGGTAGCCTTCCAAACTTGCCAAACTCATGTCCCTAACCCATATACAGGCCTAACCTATGTTCATATCCTTTATAATATCCTTTATAATTCATCCCTCTCTCTCTCTCTCTCTCCTTCCCTTGCAATTATACAATAAAATGTGATATTTTCCCCCCTCTAAAAATGGTGATCATGAGAGATGTAGAAACCAAATCCGGCGAGAAATCGTTTAAAGATCTGGGCATGTCGTTTAGCCAGGAGAAGGGAAGATTAAGGGGTGATATGACAGCCTTCTTCAGATATACGAAGGGCTGTCCAACAGAAGATAGAGTACACAGAGCCTAAGATCCTACTTAATGCCAGCAGAGCGTAAAGCTCCGCTGACGTACTTACAGGCTGGAACCTAAGGCGGTGGTGGCAGAAGTGTGTCGGAGAGTCTGGTAGCTTCTCAGCTACTCCAAACCCCATTCCAGCTGCTTTTCCTTTCATGGGGTAGGGGTTGGAGCTCTGCCCGCAACCCACTGCACTGCAGGTAAATGAGGAAATAGTTTGCATATTGGATAGCTTTTTATGCAATGTCTTAAATGGGCAACTGTGTCGGGGTCGGAGCCAATCCCCCCCCGGAGATCCCCTTCCAGGCCTCACCCCGACTCACACCCCCAAATAACCCACTTTCCCACTGCGGTCCTTCTCAAAATGGTGACAGGAAGTGATGTCTCGCTTCTGGTTGACATTTTGAGAGGGACTTCAGAGGAAAACAGAAGTGTTTGGAGACAATACAGAGTTCTGGACGCACACACACACCAAGCCGAAATAACTCAATTTCCCACTGCAATCCTTTTTAAAAAATTGAATATATTAAAACAACAAAACATCACAAAATACAGTAACTATCAAAAAATATACTAAACAATACAAATGAAATACACTAAAGGCACTAATACATACTAAATAAATCAACCTAAAATTCTAACATAACGATGACTATATGATGACTATAATAACAAGTGGTTGCGATCCTTCTCAAAATGGTGACAGGAAATGACTTCGTCTCACTTCTGGTTGCCATTTTGAGAGGGACTTCAGAGGAAAACAGAAGTGCTTGGAGACAATACAGAGTTTTGTGTGTTTTCATATATCTCTGGGAGTGTCTTGTGCAGTTTGAAGGCAAAAATTGACACAGAGGGATGAAGTGTAAAATCCTAGGAAGTCAAAATAAGGATAACTGGAAGGGGAGAGATAAGAACACGGTTCCCAAGATGAAAGAATGCAAATATCTGAAGAGCCTGGGAACACTTTGGGGTCTGATACGACATTTATGGCTTTTTACCTATCACTGCTATGCGCACCTAAATTTGTGTGCCAATGGTATAAACCTCTGTGCTCGTTGTACACACTTCAGTCCCAGCAATTTAGGAAATGTTGCTGAGTTGCTTGCTTTCCTTCAAATAAATGCTTCTGCTCCAGCTCTGGGTAATTTTGGTGAGCAGTGGTTAGCTAGCACATGACATACCATGCCCCCTTCCTTCTCCTTTCCCTGACCTGGTTTGGACTCTGGGTGCCCACTCTCCCCACGATGCCTTGGCCACCTACCCACAGACACATACATTTTGATATCTGTGGGCTTTCCACTTTTGCAGGGTCTTGTGCTCCTAACCCTAGTGAATGTGGAGGGCCAACCGTACTGGACTAGAGAATCTCCCAGACCTTTGAGCTCTAAATTTGCAAGATCCTGAAGGACAAAGTCACTCCAATGTCACACCACAGTGAGGAAGCTCTACCACCCTCTCCAGAAAATGCAACCATGGAGAGCGTTGGACTAGTGAAAGGTATGTGCAACTTCTAACATCCGGTTGAGTTCCAAAGCTTTTAAACAACAGGGCAGAGTTTAGGAGACGTGTTTGTGTTTGCACACTACACGCTCTCTTTGAAAAAGCTGCCTACCTCCAAGGGGAAACCCCCGGCCTGCCGTGTTATTTTACTTGTCCCCATAATTTTAAATTTTAAATGGCACCTTTTTTGGCCAAAAAAATGCAGATCCAGCAAACAAGGATAAATCAAGGTTTGGCATTCTTTTCCCTGAAAAAAGGTCTCTTGTTCCCCCTGGTTCCCGCCCCTCCAAAAACGTAACCACCTTTAAAAAAAATTAAGGGGGGGTGGGTTGCAATGTGAGGGAAAAAGGGCCCCCCCCCACCAGATTTATTGGGGCCCCTTTCTGGGGGAAGGAGGGAGGGAGGGTGAATGGGGGAAGGGGACAGAGTGGAAGGGAGGGAGGGGGGAGGCAAGAGATGGGAAGGAAGGAAGGAAGGAAGGAAGGAAGGAAGGAAGGGGGGGGGGGGGGGGGGGGGGGAGGGAGAGGGGGGAGGGGGAAGGGAGGGGGGAAGGAAGGGGAAAGGGAAAGGGGGGAAGGGAGGAAGGAAGGAAGGAAGGAAGGAAGGAAGGGGGGAGGGGGGGGGGAGGGGGGGGGGGGGGGGGGGGGGGGAGGGGAGGGGGAAAGGGGGGGAGGGAGGGGAAGGAAGGAAGGAAGGAAGGAAGGAAGGAAGGAAGGGAGGGAGGGAGGGAAAGGGAAAGGGGGGGGGGGGGGGGAGGGAGGAAAGGGGGGAAAGGGAAAGGGAAAGGGAAAGGGAAAGGGAAAGGGAAAGGGGGGGAGGGAGGGGGAAAGGGGGGGGGGGGGGGGGAGGGGAAAGGGAAAAGGGGAAGGGGGAAGGGAAAGGGGGGGAGGGGAAAAGGGGGGAAGGGGGGGGAAGGGGGGGGAAGGGGGGGAGGGAGGGAGGAAGGAGGGGAAGGGGGGAAGGGGGAAAGGGGAAAAGGGGAAAAGGGGAAAAGGGAGGGAAGGAAAGGAGGGAGGGAGGGGAAAGGGGGGAAAGGGGGAAGGGGGGGGGGGGGGGGAGGGAGGGAGGAGGAAGGAAGGGGAAGGGGGGGGAAGGGGAAAGGGGGGGGGAAAAGGGGGGGAGGGAGGGAGGGAGGGAAAGGGGGGGAAAGGGAGGGAAGGGGGAAGGGAGGGAGGGAAGGGGGAAAAGGGAAAGGGAAAGGGAAAGGGAAAGGGAAGGGGGGGGGGGGGGGGGGGGGGGGAGGGGGGGGGAAGGGGAAAGGGAAAGGGAAAGGAAAGGGAAAGGGGGGGGGAGGGGGGGGAGGGAAAGGGGGGGAAAAAAAGGGGAAAAAAAAAAAAAGAAAAAAAAAAAAAAAGGGAAGGAAAAAAAAAAAAAAAGGAAAAAAAAAGGGGGGGAAAAAGGGAAAGAAAAAAAAAAAGGGGAGGGAAAAAAAAAGGGAAAGAGGGGGGAAGGGGGGGGGGCCCCAAAAAACAAGGGCAAAGGGGGGGGCCCCCCACCGGGGGGAAGGGGGGGAAAAGGGGGGGGGGGAAAAAAAAAAAAAGGGGGGGGGGGAAAAGAGGGGGGGAAAAGGGAAGGAAAAAAAAAAAAAAAAGGGGGGAAAAAAGGGGGGAAGAAAAAAAAAACAAAAGGAAAAGGAAAAAGGGGGGGGGGGGGGGGGGGGGGGGGAAAAAAAAAAAAAAAAAAAAAAAAGGGGGGGAGGGGGGAAAAAAAAGGGAAGGAAAAAAAGGGGGGGAAAGGGAAAAGGGGGGAAAAAAAAAAAAAAAAAGGGGGGAAAAAAAAAAAAAAAAAAAAGGGGGAAAAAAAGGGAAAAAAAAAAAAAAAAAAAAAAAAAGGAAAGGAAAAAAAGGAAAAAAGGGGGGAAAAAAAAAAAGAAAGGGGGGGGGGAGGGGGGAGGGGGGGGGGGGAGGGGAAAGGGGGGAGGGAGGGAGGGAGGGAGGGAAAGGGGGGGGGGGGAGGGAAAGGGGGGGGGGGGGGGGGAGGAAGGGAGGGAGGGGAAGGGGGGGAAGGGAGGGAGGGAGGGAGGGAGGGAGGGGAGGGAGGGGAAAGGGAAAGGGAAAGGGAAAGGGAAAGGGAAAGGGAAAGGGAAAGGGAAAGGGAAAGGGAAAGGGGGGGGAGGGAGGGGGGGAAGGGAGGGGAAAGGGAAAAGGGGAAAGGGGGGAAGGAAGGGAGGGAGGGGAAAGGGAAAGGGAAAGGGAAAGGGAAAGGGAAAGGGAAAGGGAAAGGGAAAGGGAAAGGGGGGAAGGAAGGGAGGGAGGGAGGGAGGGAGGGAGGGAGGGGGGGAGGAAGGAAGGAAGGAAGGAAGGAAGGAAGGAAGGAAGGAAGGGAGGGAGGGAGGGAGGGAGGGAGGAAGGAAGGAAGGAAGGAAGGAAGGAAGGAAGGAAGGAAGGAAGGAAGGGAAAAAAAGCAAGGGAAAGGAAAAGAACGAAGGAAGGGGAAGGAACAGTAAACTAAAAAAGAGGAAGAAAGGGAAGGAAAACAGGAAGGAAGGGAGGGGGAAACTAGCAAGAGAAAGGAAGGGAAAAGGGAAACCAAAAATATAAAAAAGAGAAAGTAGCAAGAAATGGGGGAAAAGGGGCGGAGGAAGGGAAGGAAGAGAAGAAAAGGGGAAAGGCAAAATAGCAGGAGAAAGGAAAGGAAGAGAAGGGAGGGCAAAGTGGCAAGAGATAGGGAAGGGGAAAGGGAAAGGGAAAGGGAAAGGGAAAGGGAAAGGGAAAGGGAAAGGGAAAGGGAAAGGGAAAGGGAAAGGGGGAGGTTGAAAGAGGGAGGGAGAAGACTGTTGAAGAGAAGAAGAATGAGAGGGAAAAAAAGAGAGAGTGGGTGGGGAAGAAAAAAAGGAGGTAAAAAGGAAGAAAGAAAGATAGAAAGGGAAAAAGGGGGGGGGGGAATTGAAGGAAAAAGGGGGGGGAGGAAAAAAAAAAAGGGGAAAGGGCAGGGTGAAG
The DNA here is from genome assembly GCA_948472985.1 of Iguana delicatissima. Lineage (NCBI taxonomy): Eukaryota > Metazoa > Chordata > Lepidosauria > Squamata > Iguanidae > Iguana > Iguana delicatissima. The sequence goes on from CAOKZL010000206.1 coordinate 595,565, forward strand.
GAGGGGGGGAGCAAAAAACCTGGAAAGGAAGGGAGAAATGGAAGAATGGAATTCATGATCGCTGGCGTCTAGAGGCCTGCCCTTTTTTACTGGAGGGGAGGGCTTCTGACCAACTAATGCCAAGGTCTAGAAGTCAATGGGTGCCTCACAAATCCAAACCCGGACAGCCATGGCCTGCTTTCCAAAGTTACCCAGGGAAGTTCCCATTTGCTGGGCTGAATGGAGACGCAGACGTCCCAAAAGGAAACCAGGCCAGTTTCTGCAAGTTTGGGGGCCCCAGCTGGCCGACGTCGCAGCAGCCGTTGCAGTGAAATTAAAAGAGCTCAGTTGTTTTGCCAAAATGACAGTCTTTAATTTTATTCCCTACCCCCGGTGTTCCAGCGGGACTTCCCAAGCTGCCGTTGCACTGTGGCCCGGGAAATACAAGTCCTCGGTTGGGGAGCCGAAGGGGGGGTGTTCCCCCCTTTCTTCTTTGGAAACATTCAACCATCCCTGAGAAACACATTGTGAACAACACAATGCAGCCCACCAAAAAAATGTGCACGCACAAAAACATCATTCCACTTGGCTGTCTTTTTCCAAAAGCTGAGGGGGCCAGGTCTGATTCTGGGGCCCCGTGTGGCCGCCAGGGCTCTTTCTGGAGCCCTTGATCTCTCCTAAATTTCAGAGCTGCCATTTTGGGAGGCCTCAAAGAAAAAGATTGAACTATCTTTCTTGGAAAAATCCAGGAGCAGCAACTAAGCTTTTAAACAGGCTGGTTTTTAAAATACCTAGTAATTTTCACAAAATAATGGGGTTGTTCAAAGGCGCCACCACCCAGACCCCACCCCCTGTCATGCAAGAATATAGAACTAAAGCCCTCGCAACAGGTGCCCACCCAACCTCTGTTGAAAGACTTCCAAAGAAAGAGACTCCACCACACTTTGAGACAGCCCATTCCCCGCTTGGTACGGTTCTTACCCCCAGTAAGTTCTTCCTAAGGTTTAGCTGGAATTTCTTTTCTTGTCACTTGAACCCATTGGTTCATGTTCTGGTCTCTGGAGCAGCAGAGGGGCCACAAGATAAGATCCAAGGGCCACGTGCAGCCACGTTTTCCCCACTTGTAGTTCATTGGCTTGAGTTAATATTTCTCGGTGTACTTTTGAGCCCACGTGAAGGTTTAACCGATTGCTCTCGATCTCCTAAGCGATTCCAAGAGCTGATGGCCCCTAAACGCAAGAGCTTCATCACATCGTATCTCTTCTCCAAAGGCGCCTGTGGAAAATATATATTTCGCTCTCTCTTCCCCCGCCCCTGCATAAACAGGAGGCAAATCCCAAACTGGAAGATCGTATATCTGCATCACGGCGGGAGAGAGATGGACAGGAAAGGAAGGGAAGAGAAATGGTGCCAATGAGAATTTGCAGGAGAGATATGAGGGAGAGAGATAAATGGAGGCGGAGGGAATTAATGGGGAGGTGGAGGAAAAATATTGACGCCGATGCAAAGGAGGCTGGTGAGATGTTTAAATAACGAACGTGAGCAAATGTTCCAGGGTGGAATGCAACAGCTGCACCGCGCAGAAGATATGTGCCTCTGCCAAGGTTGCAGCAATGTTTTATACATCCTGGCTCCAGAATATATCGACCGGGTTGAAAAGCTGACAAAGTTGTGGTTCTGGTGGTGGTATGCTACCTTCATATCTGACTTTCGGCAATGCTTAACCCGAACCCACTCTGCGGTTTTAATGGACAAATTTCTTCTGAGGTGGTTTCCCATGGCCTTCCCCTGAGGCTGAGAGAGTGTGACTTGTCCAGTGGGATTCCAGGCCTGAGCAGGGATTCAAACCCTGGTGGATTTTCCAAGGCCATCCAGAAATATGAAATGCCATTTTCTGCATCATATGCAAGTTTTGCTAGGAATAAGTCCCGAACAAGAGCATTTTGCGCACAAGAACCAGCATTTTCTGGGCAGAAAATAATAATCGAAATTTTGTTTTCTGGGCAGAATATGTTGTTTTCCATGCCAAAAATAAATCATTTTGTGTGAATTCTGTGCAAAGCTGGTCCCAAATCGCAGTCTTTGAAAACTGTACCTGTTTTCCATTGCAAGTCCCTCTCAAAATGGTGATAGGAAGTGATGCATTGTCACTTCCCGTCACCATTTTGAGAAGGATTGCAGAGGACAATTGTGACATTTGGGCTTACTGTGGGGAGTAAATGGCCTGAAAAGTAGGGGGAGCGGTCTGGGAGGAAAATTGGTCCCTGGCCTGCACAAAGTTGCCCACCGTGGATTGTAGGGTTCACACTTTTCTCAAAAGTTCTTCCAGCTTTCAGAATGGTTGCATATTGTGGGCAGACTCTAACAAGCAAAAGAGACAGTTCTATTTAGAGCCTCGTCAGCCACACATAAGCAGCTGGCGGTAAGCTGTGTTCACCGGAACACTTGTTATGTGGGTCCTCCTGTCCAACTTCAGCATCTTTTTCCTAGCTTCCACTCTCCGCCCCAATTGCCCTGCGGCCATCTCCGCTTCAGCTCTCGTGCCCATAACCTTCTCCGCCGCTCCACCGAAATCACCCCTCCTGCCCTGGACCACGAAGTCACACATCATGACCAATTAGAGGCGCCGTCTGGAGAGCAAAGAAACTTTACCTAATGCCGGGACTGCTAAATTTAGACCCAGCCAACTGGGGAGGTGTAAACCGTTCCAGCCTGACCCAAGAGTTGTCAGCCTCTAATTACGGAGCTGCAAGGATTTCTTTTCCCTTCCTCCAACACCAATTCAGGGAGGGCTAAAGAGAAAGTCAGGCACAGGCAAGAAAAGTCAATCCCGTCTATCATGTTGAGAGGATTCTCCGCCGCGCTGCTCCCCGTTCCATCCCTGGTGCCAGTTCTAACATAATACTTTGCTTTACAAGATGGTGAAACAAAGTGTCTGCAGGAGAAGCTGAGGCATGTACTAGGGGTGTAAATCTGCAATAATTTTGAAGGGAGCAATGTTAACAATTTTCTTTGCGCTGTGAGGAAGTCATCGAAAAAATGCAGACAGACAATTGAAGGCTGTTTGCTATTTGGGACTTCTTCGGCACGAAATTTTCTCATCTTTTTTTCATCTTGTGGAAAATGGCATTTTTGGTCTAGGAAGCAGCATTTTTTCTGGCTGGAATTATGGTTGGAATTCAGTACGAGTCTGATGTCTATGTAAGCGGATGTACATCTGTGGGGAATAAAATGGGGCAGTTTTGCCACATCCCTCTTCAGCAAGGGGCTGCTGTGACATTACTATGTAGAAGAGCAAGCAAAATTGTGCATTACAGAATCCTAGAGTTGGAAGAGACCTCTCATGATCACCATTTTTAAAGTGTGGGGGAAAAAATCACATTTCATTAAATGATTGCAAGGGAAGGGATGGGAGAGAGAGGTGTGAAGAATAAAGATATGAACATAGGTTAGGCCCGTACATGAATATAAAATGGGGTTGGGTAACTATGGAAAGCTACAGGGCACATTAGCCCCTATCAGGAGACACTGCGAGCAACTCTAAGGAACCCTGTGAGTGAATTGCAAAGGTGTGTAATGGGAGGCCATTAAGAGTGTCCCAATGGGCATCCACCAATGCACATCAATGCTCCCTATCTGGTGTCCCGACACACTGTCTTCTGTGTTGATCCCTACGTCCAACGGTCACTTTGTTGGCTTGCCAAATATGGATGTTGTTGGAAATGGTCAGGAGACCAACTCAATAAATTGATCCATCGGTTGAATATGGTTGTCGTAAAACTGCTCAACTCTATTTTCCTGAAGGTGTAAAGTCACTTACCTAGGCCCCCAAACTGAATTCCAGTCAAAGTTAGCAAAGGAAGTCTGAAAGCCTTGCCATATGGATGACAAACGGAAAGTGTTACACTGGAATTGGAAGGATGAGGCAGGACCCAAGAGTTGGGTAAAGTAAGGCCAATTAACTTACGCGTGATGGACGGCTGTGTGGAGGTGTCCTGAAGGCTGGATCTCTGAGGTCCTTATTCTAAGCCATACCATGAGTCAACCATCCCATCCTCATTTGTCATCCATATGGCAAGGCTTTCAGAATTCCAGTCAAAGTTAGCAAAGGAAGTCTGAAAGCCTTGCCATATGGATGACAAATGAGGATGGGATGGTTGATTCATGGTATGGCTTAGAATAAGGACCTCAGAGATCCAGCCTTCAGGACACCTCCACACAGCCGTCCATCACGCGTAAGTTAATTGGCCTTACTTTACCCAACTCTTGGTCCTGCCTCATCCTTCCAATTCCAGTAACACTTTCCCTACTGCAAGGGGAAGCTGTGGGGGACACATTTGGAGGAGCATCTGTTGCTGCTGGGGGGCCACGGAAATGATAGTCCCCCAGCTTCCTTGTGCTGATGAAGACAAGCAAGTGTGTTCTCAGCAGAAGGAAGGAAAGGAAAGAGAGAAGAG